>CAJQUN010000071.1:1669541-2916074 GCA_907163345.1 Haberlea rhodopensis
GTGGTACCATCAGATTCGAGTCAGAGAGGAAAATGTTGCAGGAAAGACAGCATTCCGGACTCGATATGGACATTATGAGTTCCTAGTGATGCCGTTCGGCGTGACGAATGCTCCAGCGGTCTTTATGAGTCTGATGAACAGAGTGTTTCAGCCGTATCTTGATCAGTTCGTCATCGTGTTTCATCGACGACATTCTCATCTATTCCCGGAGCCAGGAAGAGCACGTGAAAACACTGAGGACAGTGCTCCAGATTCTCAGAGATCACCAGTTGTATGCCAAGCTCAGTAAGTGTGAGTTTTGTTGAGAGCAGTGTAGTATTTCTGGGGCATGTCATATCGAGCAGCGGAATATCAGTGGATCCCAGGAAGATTGAAGCTGTGATGGAGTGGGCTGCACCACTTCTGTGCCTGAGATACGGAGCTTCCTTGGTTTGGCCGGTTATTATCGACGCTTCGTCGAGGGCTTTTCGAAGAGATGCCAAGCCGTTGACACAGTTGACCCAGAGGGAGTACCATTCTTTTGGTCAGAAGCTTGTGAGGAGAGCTTCCAGGAGTTGAAGCACCGTTTTGACCACGGCGCAGTGTTAGTGATCCCTACGGAAAACTCCAGATTTGTTTTGTATACCGATGCATCACTCCAGGGCCTTGGGTGTGTACTGATGCAAGATAAGCATGTGGTAGCTTATGCATCGAGGCAGTTGAAGCCGCATGAGACGAGATACCCAGTCCATGACTTGGAATTGGCGGCTATCATCTTCGCCCTGAAGATTTGGAGACACTATTTGTATGGTACTTCATTTACCATATTCACGGATCACAAGAGCCTCAAGTTTTATTCACTCAGGCGGAGCTAAACATGAGGCAGAGGATGTGGATGGACTTACTCAAAGATTATGATTGTGAGATTGAGTACCATCCCGGAAAAGCTAATTTGACAGCAGACGCTTTGAGCCGGAAAGTGAGGAGTTCTGCTGAGGACGCCATCATTTGTCGGCTATGATGACCTCCATTGCCATCTGGGCTATGATTTTGACATAGATGCATCACCTGTGCATATATCGACCTTGTTAGCTGAGCCAGATATCTATGAGAACATCAGGAGAGCTCAGAGGTCAGATGATGAGGTTCAGAGGTGGTTATCTTTAGTACATCTTGGTCAGCCAAAGAAATTCAGAGTGGCCGATGATGGATCTTTGAGGTTGGGTAACCGTTGGGTGGTTCCGAGTACGTCGGAGTTGCGTAGAGGGATCTTGGAGCGAGCTCATAGTAGCAGACTTAGCATCCACCAAGGCGGGAAGAAGAGTTATAAAGATCTGCGTAATCAGTTTTGGTGGAAGAGGATGAAATCTGATGTCGTCACTTTTGTTAAGAGGTGTTTGATCTGCCAGGGTTAAGGCAGAGAGACAGAGACCTGGCGGCAAGTTGAGAAGCTTAGAGATACCGAAGTGGAAGTGGGAACACATTTCCATGGACTTCGTGACTCACCTGCCGAGGAGTACTTCAGGCTTTGATGCTATTTGGGTGATTGTGGATCGATTGACTAAGGTAGCTCATTTTATCCCCTATAGCATGACTTTCACCTTTTTGAGGATGGCTCAACTATATATCCGAGATGTGGTGAGATTGCATGGGATCCCTATTTCCATAGTGTCGGATCCGAGACCCACGATTCACATCTCATTTTTGGGAGGTAGTCTTCAGTCAGCCATGGGAACTGAAGTTAGATTGAGCACTGCCCTACCATCCTCAGACGGATGGCCAGACCGAGCGTACCATCCAGACGCGCGAGGACATGCTTGAGGGCTTGTGTATTGGAGGTTCGATTGTTTCTTGGCAAGATTCAGTGGCCTTGGTAGAATTCTCTTATAATAACAGCTACCAGGCGAGTATTCAGATGGCTCATTTTGAAGCTCTTTATGGCAGACGGTGTAGATCACCCTTGTGTTGGGATGATTTGGACGTAAATCGGTCGGAGGACCGGAGTTGAGTCGGGATATGGAAGAAAAGATAAAGATGGATAAGGCAGAAAATGAAAGCAGCCCAGGACAGACAGGCAGCTTATGCGAATAAACGGCGGAGACCATTGGAATTTCAGTTGGGAGATAAGATCTTTTTGAAGATCTCGCCTTCAGAGGCGTTGTGCGATTTGGGATGTGCGGGAAACTGTCTCCGAGGTATGTTGGACCATACGAGATTTTGCAGCGCATTGGGCACCTTAGCTTACCGACTAGCTCTGCCGCCTTCTTTATCTGGTATACATGATGTGTTTCATGTGTCTATGCTGCGGAAGTATGAGCCGGATCCATCGCAATGTATTACAGCCTTCCGAAGTTCAGTTAGAACCGATGTGTCTTATGTGGAACGGCCTGTTAGAATTCTGGATCGAGCAGACCGTAGACTTCGGAACAAAGTGATACCTATAATCAAGGTTCAGTGGGATCGCAGGGGTGTCGAGGGGAGGCTACGTGGGAGACGGAGCGGCATATGGTGGCAGCACTACCCAGAACTATTCTCTGGTATGTGATTATGTTTAGTTTCTTTTGGGGGTAGTGCATGTGATTTCGAGGACGAATCTTATAAGTAGGGGAGTATTGTAATATCCCCGAAATGATTAATTGCAATTTAGGCATTAATTGTGTTTTATATGATTAATTATGGTGGTAATTAATTATGTGTTGGATTTATTTATCTTATGGAAATGCATGGTCATATGGAAAGGGCGACCCGGGAGTGCATTTCAGGGTACATGTTGTGCATGTTGGGAAAATTGTTATTAGCATGATTTATTTGCCATGGTTAGCAATTAATTGTAAAGCATGAGTTTAATTGTGATTATGGTTGCATTTTGGTGAAATGCCTTTTAAATATCATGTTGGGATGTTTAATACATCATGTTAGTTGTGGGGATACAATTAAACTTGTTTTAAAACCTTTACCCCCACCTTTACCGAAACACTTTTCATTTTCCCCCAAAATCACTTTCCACAAACCTACCTCCTCATTTTCGTGTTTGAGCTTAGCGTTGAAGAAAATCCTTCCAAAAATCTTGATTTGTGGAGTTTATTGGGAGATTTGAAGTCCCCAAGAGGTATGGATACCTCATTATTGATTTTGTAATGTTTTATTTAAGTTTGATATGGTTTTGAAGGGTTTTAAAATGGGTTTGTGTTGGGTTGTTGTGGTTTTGGTTGAATGTTGGATTTTTGAGGTGCTTAAAGTGTTTATGGAAGTTTATTATGTATTTGATGTTATTGGTTTGTTGGTAGGGGAGTTGGAATGGGTTGGAATGAAGTTTTGGAGCATTAATGGCGATTTTTCGCGATACAGGGCTCGGCGATCGATCGCCCGTTTTTGGCGATCGATCGCGAAGAGGCAGTACGCTCCAGAAGCATTTGGCGATCGATCACCACGTTTGGGCGATCGATCGGCGACGGTGGCGATCGATCGCGCCAAATGTGGTGATCGATCGCCGAAGGAACAAAAATTTATGTTCGGGCAGTGTGATCTCGCGATCGATCGGCCCTTTGCCGCGATCGATCGCGAGTCACAAAATATGGTGTTTTTTGATTTTATTGTAGGATTTTTGGTATCGGACTATTATTGGGTTCTAATATTGATTTGTGTGAATGTGTAGAACCATCACAGGTGGCGACACCGCCAAGGAATTGAAGTCCTACCACATCCTACTTTTTGGAAAGGTACGTAGAGGACGTACGGGCACCCAATGGTACATGTATCTAGTATACTCATTGTTATGCATTGTGGATGCGAGTATATATGTGATTATGCATTGTGGATGCAAATACATGTTGAATTATGCATGATGATTGTATATGCATATGATGGTTATTGGTGCACATCCCATGAGTCGTGGTCATCCCTTGATGATTTTAATGCTTGCCGCTATTGGTTTGTTTCCGCTAAATGTGAAGCGAGGGGTGGGAGCGCCGCATGTCACATTTGAGCGTGGTTATCATATAGGGCGAGGAAAGAATATTTGCCGCTCAATCTGAAGCGAGGGGTGGGAGCGCCGCATGCCCATTGAAGCGAGGTTATTCTATGCCGCCTATATGTAAATAAGCGAGGGGCATTAAAATACATTGCGATGGACAGACTAGGGATTGGTGATTGATATTTGATTTGATGAGATGGTATTATGTCATGACATGTGTAGACCATTAAATAATCTATTGATTATACTCATGAGTTATGGTACAGGGACAACCAAACGGGAAGCGTTTAAAATGCATGGGAAAAACAGGAAGTGTTTTATTATGATTATGCATTTACGCTTTATATTCATATTGTTTTGTATATGAATGATATTATTGCTCATGTTTGGGGGTTGTCCTTGTAGGTACACTTTTGGCATGATAAGAAGGGCTAAGCGGGTAGTGGTGGTGAGCTTGTGCAGAATTCTTTTGAGAAAGGAAGGACAGGATTAATTTGTATAGTATCTACTCTAAGAGTAGTGTAAAGCTATAATTGATAACATTCATTTGATTTGGGAATGTAACTAATCCATTGATAGTCCTCATTTTGACATGTAATTCTTAAGGCTCATAGTCTCAACACGATTATTTTACTCTGATCATTTATATTAGCTCTAATTATGCCTTTAATCCGCCGACAAGGAACTAGGGTCCTTACACTATCTATACTAAAACTTGACACCGTGCACTTGCGGTCTAAAATCGATTGGAATTAATTGTGTAAAATAAAAGCGATCAAGTTTTTGGCGCCGTTGCCGTGGACTAACTTTAGTAATATCATACTAGGTTCTTTGACTGTAGTTTAACCATTGTTTTTGTTTTGTTTCTAAATTATCGAAAAAAAAATTGAGATTTAAATTATATTTTGGTTTTGTTTTGTTTGTCTTGTGAGGTACTTGGAGATGCTACATCAACAAGCCTTCACAAGCTTTGCCCAACAACGTTTCGAGCGGTTCTACGCTGTTTGGGAGAGATTCAATGAATTGGCTAACACATTCCGGTATCACAACTTTTCGAACTATACTCTCTTGCAATATTTCTTCAACGGGTTGGATGCACACACACGAGAATGGGTATTGAGCGGAGCACTGGTGACTGGGAGTCCCCTGGTTGATAGAGATGAGAACAGTGTGGTGCACCTGTTCAATGATATGGCGGACTTCGATCTTCACTGGCATTGTGATCCTTCACTACAAGGTTGGAGTCACCAATACCCACCGGAGCCTCACTACCCTATTGATACGCCACAACCATTTGAACATCGCGAAGAGAGGAGAGATAGTTCTGCAGATGTCACGACTCAATTAGAGGTGTAATACCCCCGAAATGTTATATGATTATGTGCTACGATGATGATTTACGACGTGGTTAAGAGGGTTGTGGTACTTTAATTGGGGGTTATAATTATGATATGATGATATGGTTTAGGGAGCATGTTAGGTGTTTTTAATTGTTGTATGGATGTAGTAAAATTATAAAATATCAAGGGGAGATATTTTTATACATCGTATGAAATACCGGGACACAATTAAACACCACAAAACCACCCTACATGCAACCACCCACCCCCCACTTGCAGCAACCCACGCCCCTCCCCTGTTTTTCTGGAAAAGAGTTGACCAAGTAGGCATGTTGGCCCTTAGATATTTCTCACTTTGTCTCTTCCAAACACTTCCTTCTTCCTCCCTTCTTTTCGTCCGAAATCTGGACTGCTACTAGGAGGAAAGTGATCGGAAATTCCTTGTCTCTTCTTGACAAAATCGGAGAGCAAAAGTGGTGAGGAATCACGCTGGTTCACCAGCTTTTTCGTTTTATACATGTGTTTTCTTTGTAGCATATTTGGCATGCCAGTGTAGTGTTCGATGAAATATTGTTATGAGTACTTTTATATGATGTTTATGAAGCCTCTAGCATGTTTGTTTGAACATGTTACATGTTTTATGTGTTAGAATTATTGCTATGAAATGTAGTGCTCGAAAATCTGGGTAGAAGTTGTGATGCCCTGTTTTTCCGAAAATGTGGATGAGCACTGATAAAGATGAGTTATTTTAATGCATGTCGGTTTAAGTTATGTGTGAACCTTTAATTTTAATACATGCATGGAAGTATGATGAAGCTATTGGTATGCGTGTTTAGGCATTATATGTATGTTATGAAGTAGTTTAAAGGGTGTGATTTGAGGTGTTCGAGATTTCTGGAAAATCTCGCATGAATGAGAACGACCGATCGATCGGTGATGAACACCGATCGATCGGCAAATGCCGTAGCTAAAAGAGAAAATGATGAACAGTTAGCGATCGATCGGTAAGAGAGGACCGATCGATCGGTAGTTACTGTTCATATGTTATAAAATTTTATGTTCTTTTTCTTTGAAATTTGATTTCGATTCTCGTATCGGTGCCTAATATTATATTATGTGGTTGTATAGAGCCACCCCAGGTACCAGCACAATCAAGGAGATAAGTCTGTGACTCCTCCTCCTTTTGAAAAGGTACGTAAGAGACGTACGGGCATAGGACGGTAAAACACATCCCTACACTATGACTATGCATTTATCGCATGAATATATACGATGTTTATGTGATGATGTTTATACGATGTTTATATGATGATGTTTATATGATGATGTTTATACGATGTTTATATGATGATGTTTATACGATGTTTATATGATGATGTGATGCAATGTTTAATTGTGGTAAGATACCACGGGGTAAGATGCCCCACATGGTAAGAGGCCATGCGATGTTTATTTGTGGTAAGATGCCACGGGGTAAGATGCCCCACATGGTAAGAGGCCATGCGATGTTTATTTGTGGTAAGATGCCACGGGGTGAGATGCCCCACATGGTAAGAGGCCATGCGATGTTTATAATGTGGTAAGATGCCACAGGGTAAGATGCCCATATGCATGATTATGAATCAGGAACAACAAGAAGAAGGTAACGAATAACCAGCATGTTCACTTAACTAAGATGTCGTACATTTACTGTTATATTTTGTTATGATGTTATAAGATGATGATGCTATAAGATGATGATGCTATAAGATGATGATGCTACAAGATGATGATGCTATAAAATGATGATGCTTATATGATGATGGCGTTATAAGATAATGATAATTACAAGATGATGATGCTTATATGATGATGATGTTATAAGATGATGATATTTATAAGATGATGATTTTAATCATTCATGTCAAGAATTAATGATTTTTATGCATGACTATAAAACAGGGACAACCAAAGAGGGTTAATGCGATTAACCAGGAAGTATACGTTACCAATTATTTTCATGCATTTATTTATATGCCATTGCCTTATGATGTTAAGTAATGATGTACATTCTCATGATGGGTTGTTCCTGTAGGTACGCTTTTGGACTAAAGGACTAAGGGGTCGGGTTGAGCAGTGAGCCACGAGGAACACAGGAATGTATAGGAATCAAGTCTCGAATTAGTATCTACTCTAGGAGTAGTATAAATCTAACATGTTAACATTCATTATGGGAATGTAACTAATAAGCTTTGAAGTTTTATTTTGGCCTGTAATTCTGATAGCTCATGTAACAACCAGAACCTTAGAATGTTATTAATGCATGATTAGTCCTTCTTATGTCTATTGATCACTGTTAAGGTGGGAAGACCCCACATTAGTGGTATCAGAGCAGTGGTTAGATAACTCAGGAATGAGTGAAGGGTAGCCTTAGCAATAAGTTGGCTAGGTGCTTACTTTTGAACATGTTTTATATGTATGTTGCATATGAAGTAGAAGATGTTATACTAACATGTTTAATTATCTAACGATGTACTTAATGAACTGCTTTTGGGTATTGTTGTTAACCCTTGTGTTGCAGCATAGCAGCAAATGCTGAAGTAGGTGATGCGATTTCATACGCACTTCTCCGTCGCCCATGCCTCTTGTAGTCTCGACACCCGCTGAAAGAAGTTTGATAATTGATCAGATGGTTTATGACGACCTCATTTATTTTGAGGGTAACGAGCTGAGGATAGACTTGATTGTTCTGGGAATGTCAGACTTCGAATGCATTGTGGGCATCGACGTGCTGAACAAGTATCAGGCAGTTGTGGACTGCAGGCAAGGACTATCCGAGTCAAGTCTGTTATGGGAGTCCAATGGATATTCTATGGGGATGGTTTCCGTTCAAAGATTCCGTTGATATCTGCTGTCAAGATGGCACAGTTATTGGAATAAGACCACAAAGGATATCTCAGCTATGCTGTTGTTATTACTCAAAAGAGGGAAGAGTTAAGGGTTGAAGATGTGCCCGTAGTGGCGGTGTTTCCTGATGTATTCCCGGAAGAGATTCCCGGATTCCCACCGACGAGAGAGGTCGAGTTTGGGATTAAGTTACTACCAAGGACGTCTACCATTTCTCGTGCCCCGTATAGGATGGCACCAACGGGGCAAAAGGAGTTAAATGTCCAGTTGCAGGAGCTCCTTGACAAAGGCTATATACGCCTTAGCGTATCGCCCTGGGGTGCGCCAATTTTATTTGTTAAGAAGAAAGATGGTTCGATGCGGCTATGCATCGATTTCAGACAACTGAACAAAGCCATGATGAAGAATAAGTATCCGCTTCCGGGGATTGATGATTGGTTTGATCAGCTGCAGAGTACGAGGCTCTACAGTAAGATCGATCTGAGGTCGGAGTATCATCAGATTTGAGTTCGAGAGGATGATGTACAGAAGACAGCTTCCAGGACTAGATATGGGCACTACGGATTCTTAGTCATGCCTTTTAGGGTGACAAATGCCCCAGCTGTTTTATGAGCCTGATGAACAGGGTGCTCCAACCATGTTTGGATCAGTTCGTCATAGTTTTCATGGACGATATGCTTATTTACTCTCGAACTGAAGAGGGACACGTGAAGCACTTGAGAACAGTACTCCAGACCCTTAGGGATTGCCAGACCCCTGGCACAGCTGACTCAGAAAGGAGTGTCGTTCTATTGGTCCGAAGCTTGTGAGGAAAGCTTCCAAGAATTGAAGCGTCGTATGATTACGACACCTATGTTGGTGATTCCTTCTGAGAATAAGAGGTTCACTTTGTATACGGATGCGTTACTACAGGGTTTGGACTGTGTGTTGATGCAAGATAAGCATGTGGAGGCTTATGCATCGAAACAGGTGAAACCACATGAGGCTAGGTACCCAGTCCAGGATTTGGAGCTGGCAGCCATTATTTTTGCCTCGAAGATTTGGAGGCATTACTTGCATGGTACGTCGTTACCATCTACACGGACTATAAGAGCCTGAAATTTTGGTCACACAGGCTGAGTTGATTAGGCAACAAAGAAGATGGATGGACTATACATGTAAAGCAAATTTGATAGCAGACGCCTTAAGTCGGAAGTGAAAAGTACTGCTGAGAACGCTATGTGTTTATCAGCGATGATGACTTCTTATTGCCATCTGGGCTATGATTTCGATGTAGACACGTCGCCTGTACGAGTGTCGACCTTATTGGCGGAGCCAGACTTATTTGAGGCTATTAGGAAAGCCCAGAGGTCAGATGATGAGGGTCAGAGGTGGTCATTTTTTTTGTACTTCGAGGACAGCCATCACAGTTCAGAATGGCAGAAGATGATTCCTTGAGGCTGGGCAACCGATGGGTAGTCCCAGATACGCCGGAGTTGCTTAAAGGAATATCGGAACAGGCTCTTAGTAGTCGGTTCAGTATCCACCCAGGAGGAAGGAAAATGTATAAGGACCTAAGTGGTCAGTTCTGGTGGAGACGCATGAAGCACGATGTGATCGCTTTCGTTATAAGATGTTAGATCTGCCAATAGGTAAAGGCAGAAAGGCAGAGGCCTGGTGGCGAGCTGAAGAGCTTGAAGGTACCCAAGTGGAAGTGGAGGCATATCATTATGGACTTTGTAACCCACTTACCAAGGACGGCCTCTGGATTTGATGTGATCTGGGTGATCGTGGATAGGCTAACGAAGGTAGCTCACTTCATCCCCTACTGTATGACTTTTGCGTACCTAAAGATGACCCAATTATATGTACGGGATGTGGTGAGGTTGCATGGGGTTCCAGTCTCGATTGTGTCTGACAGAGACCCAAGGTTTACTCCACATTTCTGGGAGGATCTTCAGACAGCTTTGGGCACAGAAGTGATACTGAGTGCAGCTTATCACCCTCAGTCAGACGGCCAGACAGAGCGTACCCTTCAGACGCTCGAGGACATGTCGAGGGCATGTGTTTAGGAGTTTGATACTCCGTGGCAAGATTCAGTGCCAATGATGGAGTTCTCCTATATTAACAACTATAAGACGAGCATTCAAATAACTCCTTTTGAAGCTCTTTACGGACGACGATGTAGGTCACCGCTGTATTGGGAGGACTTGACTAGTAAAGCGGTCGGAGGACCGGATATGATTAAGGATATGTAAGACAAGATAAAGTTGATACGCCAAAAGATGAAAGCGGCCCAGGATAGGCAAGCGGCCTATGCCAATAAGCCCCGACGACCGCTGGAATTCCAGTTAGGAGACAGGGTCTTCTTAAAGATCTCGCCCTTCAGGGGTGTGGTTCGTTTTGGGATGCGGGGAAAGTTATCTCCGAGGTATGTTGGGCCATATGAAGTTTTACAGTGTATCGGTAATTTGGCATATCGTTTGGCTCTACCGCAATCTTTATCTGGCATACACGATGTTTTTAATGTCTCTATGTTACGGAAGTATGAGCCAGACCCGTCTCATGTCTTACAGCCTACTGAAGTTTAGATAGACTCAGATGTGTCCTGCGTGGAATGACCAATTAAGACTCTGGATCAAGAGGATCGCAGATTTCGAAGCAGAGTTATACCGATGGTCAAAGTTCAGTGGGAACGTCGGGGTGTCGAGGAGGCTACATGGGAGACGGAACGGCATATGGTGCAGCACTATTCGGAACTATTCTCTGGTATGTTTTTATGTTTAGTTCCGTTATGATGATGCATGTGGATTTCGAGGACGAAATCTTATAAGTAGGGGAGTAATGTAATACCCCCGAAATGTTATACGATTATGTGCTACGATGATGATTTACGATGTGGTTAAGAGGGTTGTGGTACTTTAATTGGGGGTTATAAATTATATGATGATATGGTTTAGGGAGCATGTTAGGTGTTTTTAATTGTTGTATGGATGTAGTAAAATTATAAAATATCAAGGGGAGATATTTTTATACATCGTATGAAATACCGGGATACAATTAAACATCACAAAACCACCCTACATGAAACCACCCACCCCCCACTTGCAGCAACCCACGCCCCTCCCCTGTTTTTCTGGAAAAGAGTTGTCCAAGTAGGCATGTTGGCCCTTAGATATTTCTCACTTTGTCTCTTCCAAACACTTCCTTCTTCCTCCCTTCTTTTCGTCCGAAATCTGGACTGCTACTAGGAGGAAAGTGATCGGAAATTCCTAGTCTCTTCTTGACAAAAATCGGAGATCAAAAGTGGTGAGGAATCACGCTGGTTCACCAGCTTTTTCGTTTTATACATGTGTTTTCTTTGTAGCATATTTGGCATGCCAGTGTAGTGTTCGATGAAATATTGTTATGAGTACTTTTATATGATGTTTATGAAGCCTCTAGCATGTTTGTTTGAACATGTTACATGTTTTATGTGTTAGAATTATTGCTATGAAATGTAGTGCTCGAAAATCTGGGTAGAAGTTGTGATGCCCTGTTTTTCCGAAAATGTGGATGAGCACTGATAAAGATGAGTTATTTTAATGCATGTCGGTTTAAGTTATGTGTGAACCTTTAATTTTAATACATGCATGGAAGTATGATGAAGCTATTGGTATGCGTGTTTAGGCATTATATGTATGTTATGAAGTAGTTTAAAGGGTGTGATTTGAGGTGTTCGAGATTTCTGGAAAATCTCGCATGAATGAGAACGACCGATCGATCGGTGATGAACACCGATCGATCGGCAAATGCCGTAGCTAAAAAGAGAAAATGATGAACAGTTAGCGATCGATCGGTAAGAGAGACCGATCGATCGGTAGTTACTGTTCATATGTTATAAAATTTTATGTTCTTTTTCTTTGAAATTTGATTTCGATTCTCGTATCGGTGCCTAATATTATATTATGTGGTTGTATAGAGCCACCCCAGGTACCAGCACAATAAAGGAGATAAGTCTGTTGACTCCTCCTCCTTTTGAAAAGGTACGTAAGAGACGTACGGGCATCGGACGGTAAAACACATCCCTACACTATGACTATGCATTTATCGCATGAATATATACGATGTTTATATGATGATGTTTATACGATGTTTATATGATGATGTTTATACGATGTTTATATGATGATGTGATGCAATGTTTAATTGTGGTAAGATACCACGAGGTAAGATGCCCCACATGGTAAGAGGCCATGCGATTTTTATTTGTGGTAAGATGCCACAGGGTAAGATGCCCCACATGGTAAGAGGCCATGCGATGTTTATTTGTGGTAAGATGCCATGGGGTAAGATGCCCCACATGGTAAGAGGCCATGCGATGTTTATAATGTGGTAAGATGCCACAGGGTAAGATGCCCATATGCATGATTATGAATCAGGAACAACAAGAAGAAGGTAACGAATAACCAGCATGTTCACTTAACTAAGATGTCGTACATTTACTGTTATATTTTGTTATGATGCTATAAGATGATGATGCTCTAAGATGATGATGCTACAAGATGATGATGCTACAAAATGATGATGCTTATATGATGATGACGTTATAAGATAATGATAATTACAAGATGATGATGTGATAGGCTTAGATTTTGAGTGTTTTTAACTGTAATTTCTTCCTACTTTCTGTTCTTTTTCCTGGATGATATTATGCTTTTTGGTGTTTATTCGTTTGTTTCAGGAAAATAGATCGGAAGTGGAAGAAATGAGCCAATATGAAGATAACGGGCGAAATCGAGGCGAGAAAGAACTGAAATTTAGGAAATGAAATTTTCGGAATCTCGATCGATCGAGATTTACTCTCGATCGATCGAGCCAGGCAGAGAGTTGAGCATCAAAGAATTTCAAGTCTCGATCGATCGGTACAAATTTCCGGTCGATCGAGCGAGGCAGTGACTCCAGAGCAAATTGTATTAAAGTCTCGATCGATCGGTGGAAAATCTCGATCGATCGAGCGAGACAGTGAGTTTCAAAAGCTGGCATGAACGGTGCACCGATCGATCGAGAAAACCTTCCGATCGATCGAGACGCGAAATCCTGAAGATTTTATTTTCCTTTTTTATCGTGATTGTGGGGGTTTTAAGCGGGAATCTGGATTCATTTCAAGGAGAGCACGATACCAGACGAGATTTCGAACAAAAAAAGAACCCTAGCCGCCGCCAATGAGATCCGTTCTTCCGGTTCTCCGTCCGAGCCAAAGCCAATCAATTCCGGAGTGCAAGGAAGGAGCAAGAGAAGAGATTTCGGTGCTACGCACGGATTCTTTCCGCCGTTTATCGTATTTCTAGACTTTAATCTATTTCATATTAATTTTCGATTGATGTTTTTGAGGTCGAGAGACCATTAAACTTCTTTTGTATTTGATTTGAAACAATTCTAGTTTATTTTATTGAGATTTAGTATCATTGTGTTTGATATAGTGATTCAATTGTGTTTGAGTGTATTGATGTCTATTGTTCATGATTTAATCGATTTTAAGATCAAAGCCTAGCTAACTTTGATTGATTCTGAGAGTTATAACCGAGATCGAGAGATAACGTTGTAACACGCTCTTTTAATTCATGAAGTATGTTATGATTGAGATCGAGAGATGATATCACATACGTGAGAACTTGGAATCGAGAGATTTAAAGTTATAAGGTTTTGATAATTTATGCAACTTTGAATTAGTAAATAGGTGCACGAGAGTGACTTATTCTAATTTATTGTTAGTTTCTTTACAGCTCGAGAGAGTGTATTGAATAATAGCGAAAACCTTTCACCCTTTGAATCAATTGGTTGATAATTTGCTTATTCAAATGAATCGTTAAAGATAACACAGTTGAACGAAGAGCTTGATAAATTTCTTGAGCAACTTACCTTCGCATATCCGGAACCATTCATTTTATTGTTTCTTGTTTGAGTTTCATTTCTTAGTTTAAGTTTGCTTTAGATAATCACATTTGTTAATCGTATGCTAAATATAATCTTATTAATCTTAGTTGGTACTTATACGTTAGTCCCTGTGGATTCGACAACCCGTACTTAATTTTTACTATACTAAAACTTGACAACCGTGCACTTGCGGTAGAATTGCTTCACACTATTCTTTGAAATATCTTTTGTTTAAAAATAGAGTGGTCATTATGCTTTGGTGTTTTAGAGATATGTGGGTAATGACCCACAACTCTAATGGTTTGTACGGTATGGTATACCGGAATAGGGCGTGTGTCACGTTGATAGGTTGGTATGAGCCTAAGGGACCAGAGAATTGTTAGCCAGGTATTGTTTCAGTGTTATAGTGTGCTTGTGATAGCCATTATACTGCTCGTGGGATTCGAGTTCAGCGAATCGTATGATGATACGATGAGGACTTTTGGTAGACTTTTGTAGTCTCTTTGTGGCATGATAATTGAGGCAGGGAATACCTCATGGAGACGTTTATACGTCAAATGTTTTAAGAGACTTGTTTTGGGACAACTCAATTTTGTTGGACATACCAACGTGAGCGTCGAAAAGTCGTTGTTAGCTCTGGTTGAGCATCTTTGCATATGGTATGCGACGGAAGTCACAATTGGATTTGTGTGGTATAGTCAGTGGGGTGACACTACTATATTGACTTTATCTCTTGAAGAGATCTGGATTGTACTGTCATGGAGACAGCTAGTATTTGTTGAGGGTTGATCGTGAATCAACCAGGGTAAGCCCTACTAGTGTTGGACTAGGTGATGGCTTCGTACTTCCAGTGAGACGTTCGAGGAGACGTCTCCGGGGTGATGCTCGAGTTGTGTGGTACTATGGCAATAGTACAGGGCATCGTTGGTTGAGTATACCTGGCGTATACGAATTAAATTTGATAATAGTGGCTTCGATGCACTATTATGAACCAGTCGCATATTTTGGTTCCGAGATATATGTTGGTATGTATATATCCAGTTTTCCGAACGGTGGTTTGAGGTTGGAGGGTCATGGATTCGTGACACTACCCTTGTGGGAAAGGCGGTATTGATATACCTGCCGATTGAATCTTTTGGGAGATTCGTTGCTTTGGTTGTGTGGTGTTGATGTTGAAATCACACCCTTTGGCTTTGGTCTGTCGACCACTATTCTCCGTGGAGTGAGAATAATCGAGGTTTGACAGTAGGTGTTGGAACTTTGGGTATGCTTGGAGATACCCGAGTCTATTGCTTTGAGTGTGCCTGTTGTGTTGGTACTTGAACATGTATACCTGTGTGTGTATACGAATGCCAACTCTATTTCGTTCCTTGTTGAACGTCGGATTAGTGTGCTTGGTTTGATGAATCTCCGGTAGGAGATTGTGGCAATTCGAGATCGGAAATCTCGATGACACGATGCATTCTGATGAATGATCGTGAGGGTTGTTGACTTCCCCTGAGGAGGGATTATCGTGTTTTGGAACGATGGTAGTTCTTGTTGGATAATTCGATAGCCTTCCTGTTTTAGGATTGTTGAATCCCAGGATAAATGAGGAATGGCCGGGACTCGGATTTGTTTAGTGTCACGATCGACACGTGTTTGGGAATGCAATTGTTTGTCTTGCATGTCCTCGGTGGAACTTGAGACCTTGTAGAGTCTCGATAGTGTGTTTTGGACCAAGATGGGACTTCTTGGAACACATGGTTGTAGTAATCTGTAGTGATGTGTTTTGGGTGGATTAATGACCGTGGTTTACCCGATCCGGGTTGCCAGGGGTACAACTACTCCTTTGGAGGAGATGATCGGGAAAGCGAAACCGGATTTTCCGGGAGTATACTGATTGTATACTAATGGTTCCCATCATAACGATGTGTGTTAAGCATCGTGGGCGAGTGGTGGATATCACGGAGAGATATCTATGTTAGAACCAATGGGGTTTTGATTGATTTGCAGTCATGGTGGACTGACTTCCGGGACGATTCACATCGAGGTATGTTGTTATCTTTCGGGTTTATATTGGTTTTGATGTTTACTCTATTGTAGAGCTTGGTGCGAGATTGGTGTTCTCGCAGTTGATGATTCGATTCTAATGTGGTCCAGAATCGAGGTTGTGGCTTTACTTTGTTTGTGTAGTCCTGGTGTTACGTAGAGTATGCCGTTGCAAATTTCGAGGATGAAATTTTATTAGTGGGGGATAATTGTGAAGTCCGGGGATTTATGGTGTTAATCCCTGTGTGGTATTAATCCTTGATGGATTTTTATTGTGGCAATTAGGAATTAATTGCGGTTTTGCGTCACCCGAGGTTGTTAAATCGGGCATTTGAGATCGTTGGATCCAAAGGTTGAGATTGTATTCTCATTTTGGTGGAAAAACCTATGATTTGGGCTTTTAGTGGGACTTGGTGTCCGGGGTGCCTTATGTTGGGGCCAGTCTGGGGAATTGATGTTGGAGAGAGAGTTTTTGAAAACATATGATTTTTAATGAATCATGATGTATTGGTCAAGGTATTTGTATGTTGGGGCATTTTTGCTATATATACCAGTTGGACTCGGGATTCCGTCATTCGGAATCCATTTCTCTCCTTCTCCCCCTCCTTACACGCCAACCCCTCTCCCCTAACCCTCACCCCTTTCTCTTTGGAGAAAAATCGACGGAGGCTCGATTTAGGGGCCGGATCTCTTGAAGAAAAGCTGGTAATCTCTTTCCCCTCTCTTGTAGCTTTGATTTGATAGTAGTTTTGTTGATTTTGGTTGAGTTTTGAGGTTGGTTTGGGTTGGGTGATTTTGATGAAAATCTTGAAAACTTTTGGGTTTGTTTTAATTCAAGTCTAACACCCTTGTTGAAGGTTCTTGGGTGTTGTTTTGTTGTGGTTTTGAGTTGGGAGGAGTTGGGGTATGATTTGTGGAGGTTTCAAGCTTTTAAAAATGGTGGTTTTCGAGTTGCAGGGCATGGCGATCGATCGCCCGTAACAGGCGCCCGATCGCATGCAGACAGTGGGCTTTTCAGCATTGTGGTGATCGATCGCCACTTTTGGAGCGATCGATCGCCTCGCGCCAGAGTGGTCTGGCGATCGATCGCCAAGGGGCTAGCGATCGATCGCCCGGTATAGCGATCGATCGCCAGCAGGTAATTTTTGGAATTTTTGGCTTTTTCGTGGGATTTTGGATTTGCGACTTAAATGGTCGGCTTCCGGGGCAATGTTCTCATTCAAATGGGAATGCTAGACTTTTAAAATGGTTTGGTTGGAGCCAAGTAAATTAAATGGAATTCTCGGATGAATTCTTGGCTATCTTTTTAAACATATAAAATGAGATATTTTGGGTATTATGCATGCTTAGCCGGGGGGCTTTTATTTTGGTAGTCGTCATGGATTGACGATATGATTGGGAGTCTTGAACGTGCTTGGACACGTGGTTGCATGCTTATACTTGATTGTGAGTTGTGTTTTAGCACATATTTCTCGAGGTATGGAACTCAAGCAAAGTTTGGACTCGAGCTACGGAATTATAAGGTACATATGACGTACGAGCATAGCCCTTTTATATAATTGCAATCGTTGAATGCTTGGTACACTGTATTGAAATGAATATGTGTGGAAATGCATGATATATGACGTTAGCAATGAATGGACATTGGAATTACATGGTTTATGGGAATTTCTACAAACGGGCATACATGCATTGTGAATCATATGGTGCCGCCTTTGAGCGAGCAAGAAATGGATGTTGTCGCTTTTGAGCGAACATCGATAACGATGCCACTGCCATTGAGCATGCGTGGAAATGGAATGCCGCTTTTGTAGAGCAAGCAATGAAGTAGAGCTATGAAACCATAAGTGAGAAACATGGATTGTCTATACTCATTGTTTAATGATTTGATGTTATTGATTATGATATTGGCATATGACTTATGGAATTGTTAATCAATGTAATGATTAACTGGCATTTGGGAATTTGATGGTTTCAGTGTTTTGAGAAAAGGGACAGTACAGGAAACCCCGGATGAGGATGATACCATCCAGGGAGTATATTTTGTATTTCATAGCATTTACATTGTTGTAAATTATGAATTGTATTGTTGTGGTTATTGGATTTGGGATATTGGTATGCTCACCCCGTGTGGGGGCTGTCTCTGTTGGGGCAGGTGATACAGGTGCAACAGCGGCTTTGGAGTTGAACTCGGGCTATTGATTAGAGGTACTTTCAGGATCGAGGTACCAGAGCTGGATGGATAGGCGTTCAGATCCAGAGTCGAGATCGAGTTGCGCTTGAGAGGAGCTTCCAGGATCGAAGCACCAGTAACGGTATCCCGTAGAGTGTTTTATACATTAGATACACGCTTATTCAGTGGGTGCTCTTATGTGAGTACATATTACGTGTATATAGAATGTATAAATAGGCTACGACTTTTCTCTATTCATTTACGGTTAGCACGCAATTAATTATGAATTGCAAAATGAATTGAGAGCATGTTAGTGTATGTTTAAAGGTGCATGGCATGTTTTATGGAATGTGTTGGGAAAGTATAGACATTATAAGATTAATGTGAAGAAATTTTATAGATGGTATTCATGCTAGAGTCGCATGTAATCACTTTCCCCCTTAATAACATGATCGTATGCACTAATGACAGGGGTTAATACACTAATATCGGAATAAGGGCACGGGGGTCCTTACACCATGTATGCAACCATAATACATAACCAATTCAAAGCATAATAAATACGTTTTACCGTCCGATGCTCGTACGTCTCACTACGTACCTTAGTTCCAAAAGTGGAGATATCGTGGACTTTATCTCCTAAGCTGTGTGGCCACCTGTGATGGTTCTACACATTCACACAAATCAATATTAGGAACCAATAATAGTCCAATATCAAAAATTCCACAAAAATATCCAAAAACACCAAATTTTGCCTTTCGCGATCGATCGCCTGGGGCGGGCGATCGATCGCGAGACCCAACTGCCCGATTCTGAAATTTCCTTGCTTTGGCGATCGATCGCCACAAATGGCGCGATCGATCGCCAGCCTCGCCGATCGATCGCCCAAGAGTGGCGATCGATCGCCATGCGCTCCAAAAGCGCACTGCTAGCGCGCAATCGATCGCCTGAAATGGGCGATCGATCGCCAATGTCTGTAACCCAAAAAACCACCATTTTTGCTCCAAAATTCTTTTCCAATCCATACCAACTCTCCTACCTTCAAACCAACAACATCAAACACATAATAACCTTCAAAATACACTTTAAACATCCCAAAAATCCATCATTCAACCAAAATAATACCAACCCATAAAACCCATTTCAAAACCAAACAAAACCACAACAAATCCAATCCAAACACAACAAAAACAACAAGGAGGTATCCATACCTCTTGGGGACTCCAAATCTCCCAACAAACTCAACAAATCAAGCTTTTGGGAGGATTTCTCTTCAACTCTTTGCCCAATTTCGAAAATTTAAGGAGGAGAAGGGTTTTGGATGAGTTATTTGGGAAAGTAGAAAAGTGATGGTATATTGGGGATTGGGGGTATAAAGTGGGTTATAAAAATTAACTTGCACTCCCATAAATACCATGGTGTATAAAACACCCCAACATGATATTTCAAAAGCATTATACCAAAATGCATCAAAATCCCAATTAAGCACATGATTCACCAAAAATTCATTAGCCATTATATTTAACCCATCATAACACCCAATTTCCCAACATGCATAACATGCACCCCGAAATGCACCACCGGGTCACGCATACCATGTGACTAAGCATTTTACCAAGATAATTAATTCCAACACATATATTAATTATCACCATAAAAATCACATAAACATAATTAATGCCCAAATTGCATATAATTATTTAGGGATATCACAATACTCCCCTACTTATAATATTTCGACCTCGAAATCGCATGCACTTACCCAAACCGAAACCTAACATGAATCACATACCAGAAAATAACTCCGGGTAGTGCTGCATCATAAGCCGCTCCGTCTCCCACGTGGCCTCCTCGACACCCCTGCGGTCCCACTGAACCTTGACCATCGGTATCACTTTGTTCCGAAGTCTGCGATCAGCCCTATCCAAAATCTTGACTGGTCGTTCCTCATATGATACATCAGAATCCAACTGAACCTCAGAAGGCTGCAATACATGCGACGGATCCGGCTCATAATTCCGCAACATAGATACATGGAACACGTCGTGAATACAAGACAACGATGGTGGCAGTGCCAAACGGTAAGCCAAGGTACCGATACGCTGTAAAATCTGATTCGGTCCCACATACCTCGGAGACAATTTACCACGCATACCAAAACCGAACCACACCCATGAAAGGTGAGATCTTCAAAAAGACTCTGTCACCCAACTGAAAATTCAACGGTCTCCGCCGTTTATTAGCATAGGCTGCCTGCCTGTCCTGGGTTGCCTTCATTTTCTGACGGATAACCTTTACCTTATCATCTCCCGAATCAACTCCGGTCCTCCCACTGCTTTACTGGTCAAATCATCCGAGTATAATGGCGACCTACAACGCCTACCATACAAAACCTCAAACGGTGCCATCTGAATACTCGCCTGATAGCTGTTGTTGTAAGAAAACTCTACCAATGCCAAAGAATCTTGCCATGAGGCATCAAACTCCAACACACAAGCTCGTAGCATGTCTTCGAGCATCTGTATAGTACGCTCTATCTGCCCATCCTTCTGGGGATGATATGCAATATTCAATCTCACCTCAGTACCCAATGTTGACTGAAGACCTCCCTAGAAATGAGACGTAAACCGCGGGTTTCTGTCCGACACAATAGATACTGGAATCCCATGTAGTCTCACTATGTCCCGGACATACAGCTGAGCCATCCTCAAGTACGTGTACGTCATACTGTAGGGAATGAAGTGAGCTACCTTCGTCAGTCTGTCGATGATCACCCAAATAGCATCACAACCTGAAGTAGTCCTCGGCAAGTGGGTCACAAAGTCCATAGATATGTGCTCCCACTTCCACTCCGGTATCTCTAAGCTCCTCATTTCGCCACCGGGTCTCTGCCTCTCTGCCTTAACCTGTTGACAGATCAAACACCTCTTGACAAAAGCGATCACATCACGCTTCATCCGCTTCCACCAGAACTGATCACATAAGTCTTTATACATTTTCCTCCCTCCTGGGTGGATACTGAATCGGCTACTATGAGCCCATTCCAAGATCCCTCTACGCAACTCCGGCGTACATGGGACTACCCATCGGTTACCAAGTCTCAAAGAACCATCCTCAGCCACTCTAAATTTTGATGGTTGTCCCTCAAGTGCCAATGATGACCATCTTTGAACCTCATCATCTGTCCTCTGAGCTTTCCTGATATTCTCATAGATATCTGGCTCAGCCAATAAGGTCGATACCCAAACCGGCGATGCGTCCACATCGAAGTCATAGCCCATATGGCAACAGGAAGTCATCATGGCTGACAAATGCATGACATCCTCAGCAGTATTCTTCACCTTCCGACTCAAGGCGTCTGCTGTCAAATTGGCTTTCCCCGGATGGTACTCTATCTCACAGTCATAGTCTTTAAGTAGATCCATCCATCTCCTCTGACGCATATTCAATTCCGCCTGAGTGAACAAGAATTTCAGGCTCTTATGATCCGTATATATGGTAAAGGAGGTACCATACAGATAATGCCTCCAAATCTTCAGAGCAAAAATAATAGCTGCCAACTCCAAATCGTGGAATGGGTACTTAGCCTCATGCGGCTTCAACTACCTCGATGCATAAGCTACCACATGCTTATATTGCATCAGTACACAACCCAAGCCCTGCAGTGATGCGTTAGTATAAAGGACAAATCTCTTATTCTCCATAGGAATCACCAATACCGGTGCCGTCGTCAATCGGTGCTTCAACTCTTGGAAGCTCTCCTCGCAAGCCTCTGACCAAAAGAAGGGTACTCCCTTTTGGGTCAACTGCGTCAGTGGCTTAGCAATCTTAGAAAATCCCTCGACAAAGCGTCGGTAATAACCAGCCAGACCAAGAAAACTTCGTATCTCGGGCACAGAAGTGGGTGCAGCCCACTCCATCACAGCCTCAATCTTCCTGGGGTCCACTGAGATTCCACTGCTAGATATGACATGCCCCAGAAATACTACACTGCTCAACCAAAACTCACACTTACTGAGCTTGGCATATAACTGGTGATCTCTGAGGATCTGGAGCACTGTCCTTAAGTGTTTCACGTGCTCTTCCTCGCTCTGGGAGTAGATGAGTATATCGTCAATAAACACAATGACGAACTGATCCAGATAGGGTTGGAACACCCCATTCATCAAGCTCATAAAGACAGCCGGGGCGTTCGTCACACCGAACGGCATCACTAAGAACTCGTAGTGCCCATACCGAGTCCGAAATGTTGTCTTCTGTACATCCTCCTCCCTGACTCATATCTGGTGGTACCTAGATCTCAAATCAATCTTGCTATACAGCTTCGTGCCTTGCAACTGATCAAATAAATCATCAATCCTTGGGAGAGGATACTTGTTCTTTACCGTGGCCTTATTCAGTTGCCGGTAATCGATGCACAAACGCATCGAACCATCTTTCTTCTTCACAAAAAGAACCGGTGCGCCCCAAGGTGATACGCTAGGGCGTATATATCCTTTATCAAGGAGCTCCTGCAACTGCTCCTTCAGTTCTCTCAACTCTGCCGGCGCCATACGGTAAGGAGCACGAGAAATAGCGGATGTCCCCGGTAATAACTCAATCCCAAACTCGACTTCCCTTGCCGGTGGGAATCCGGGAATCTCCTCCGGGAATACATCAGCAAACTCCGCTACTACGGGTACATCCTCAACCTTCAACTCTTTACCCTTTCCCGATGTGTCCATGGCATAGATGAGGTAGCCCGTGTGCCCACGTTCCAACAATTGGGACATTTTAATTGCCGAAATCGACGGAATCTTCGCACGAGACCCGTTGCCATAGAAAATCCACTGAACTCCCAAATGAGATCTGAACCGAACTGTCCTCTGCCGACAATCTACCACTGCCTGATATCTATTCAGAATATCAATGCCCACAATGCAGTCGAAGTCTGACATCCCCAATACAATCAAATCTGCCTTTATCTCATTGCCCTCGAAATAAATGAGGCAGTCCATCAAAAACTGATCAGCAACAACTTTCGTTCCGGTGGGTGTCGAGACCAATAGAGACATGGGTAACAGAGACATGCACATATGATGTCTCGCCACAAAATCCGCAGACACAAAGGAGTGTGAAGCACCTGTGTCTATCAAAATAAAGGCGGAATATGTAAATAGAAGGCACGTACCAGCTATCACCTCCTCTGGAGCTGCATCGGCCTGCTCCCTGGTTAATGCATAGACCTGTCCCTGAGGTGGCCCCATAGTCTGTCCTCCCATATGTCGAGGCACCATCGATGGCCTCTACTGAACTGTACCACTAGAAAACCTCCCTCGACCATCCCTGAGATCCATCTGTCCTTCCCGATTAGGACAACGCTGAGCAATGTGGCCCGACCTACCACATATATATCATGTTGAACAGTCGCGCATCAAATGCGGCCCTCCGCAAAAGTGACACTTAATGTCTCCAACTCTACCAGCTTGAGTTGGTCCCCCATGAGTAGATGCACCACCCCTTCGGTCCCCTTGCTTCCGGCCATCCGGCCGCCTTCCGCTAAATCGGGAAGAAGAAGAAGTCCCTCTAGACTTGAAAGATCCTCCCCGGGGCCTCAGATTCTCAGATGTAGATCTTTGTGATGGAACGGGTGAGGGTATGGCCTCAGGATAAGCGCTCACCCCAATCTCTGCTAACTCCTCTCTAACCAGTGCATCATCAAAAGATGTCGGGTTGTTAGAAATAACCCGATCAAATAATTCCGGTCGTAACCCCTTCAGAAAGTGCCTCATCTTGGCATGCCCTTTTGTAGCAATGTGTGGCACATACCTCAATAGTGATGAGTAGTGCATGGCATAGTCCAAAACTGTCAGGCTCCCTTGCTTCAGATTCGTAAATTCGTCCTCCTTAGTTTGCCTAGCCGCAGCAGAGAAGTATCGGTTTAGAAACTGTAAGGACCCCATATACTTAACCCTTGATTAGTGTATTAATCATTATGTGTGGCACATGCTTTCAATAAAATTATTCGGAAAACTCAGATGATACTTTACCATTGAATGGCAATTACAAAGTTTTCTTTAACATACAGTGTTATAAGCTCATCATCCTAACAACAACAGACTCATAGGGTTCGCCCAATACACCACTTTTTACATTGTGGACTTTTATAAAAATTTGGGCAGAGTCTCCCCATAAATAGAGCTATCCCGAAATAAAACACAACGCATAACATAATTCCCGGCCAGGGAAGACATAAAACTCATCAGAAAGCAGCAACATCAAGTAAATTCCCAGCCAAGGAAGACACCACACATATGACAACAAAAGTGAGTTTCAACGCCCACAATACACCAATGACTCTCATATCATTTAGCAATTCTACCTCTAATCGCATGCAACATAGAATGAAAGAGAGAAAGGCTCATGCCTTTATATACAACGCATATACAAGTAATCTTGCTCACATGCGAGCATCATGAATATGTATATAACCCTCATGGGTATATAAGTACTCTATACGATACCGTGCTCCATCAAGCCCTGGTACCACGATCCTGGGAGTACATCCAATCAACAGCACGAGCTCATCTCCAAAGCCATCGATGTACCTGTTCACCTGCCCCAACAGAGACAGCCCCCAACGGGGTGAGCATACCAATTCCACAATTTCATAATCATAATGACATAATACATAATTTACGAAAATGTAAATATTGTGGAACATATGTGATACTTCCTGGATGGTATCATCCTCATCATAGCGTACCCCTGTAATAACCCTGTTCTCAAAACAGATAAATCATCAAATCCTGAATATACAATTAATCATCATATTGGTTAACCCTAGCCAGTTTCAATTTAACAACATTTCATAACATCTTTCTTTATCTAGCAATTATCATAATTCTAGATATCATATTGAGATTTCCTTAACTTCCGATACTAGTTAATCACTTCTCTAATTAACTACGTCACTGTTCTTAATCATTACCAATAGGGAATAAAATACAGATATCCTAGATATCTAATCAAATACCACCTTTTTCATTTCTTACTTCAAGTAGCATCATACTATCGGTGTTTGCTCCGTAGCAACCACACCCCATCATTTGCTCGCTTCATAGCGGCACTAAGCATTTCACCATGTGAATCAACATAACGTAATCAAGTCCCGGTACCATCATAGTAAAGCATTTCATGTATTTTAGATCATGCATCATACTTGTAAAACATCATTTAAACTATGCTCGTACGCTAAACGTACCTTAAATCCTCGAAATCCGAGCCAAACCTTGCTCGAGTTCCATGCCTTGAGGAACGATGTGCTAACACGATAAATAATTCACAATTATTTACGAACATGCAACCCATGCTCAAGCACATCCATAACCCTCAAAATATTGTCGACACACGATAATTAAACATCTAAAAGACCCGGGGCAGGGTACATGCAGGGAGGGAAAACGAATGCGGCATATCGAAAAATTACCTAAGAACACCTTCAATAATTCGAACCCTAGCATCACGATTCGAACCCAACCAACCATCATAAATCATCTAAAACATGTAATAAACGATCTCTAACATGAATCATCAACCCATATCCAAAACCCCCAAAATCGAAATCAACCCTCACCAAATTAGGGCAAAATTCGAACATAACATCTCAATTCGATCCCAATTAAGCATCATAATTCATTTAAACATGAATTAATCGAATAACAACAAGAATCATCACCCTCATGCCAAAAATCCAAATTTTCGAACCCTAACTCCCAAAATCGAGCTGAAATTCGAACTAAAAGCAACAATTATTTCGAACCATAAAAGTCTGAAATCATCGACTCAAAATGAGCTTAAAAACGCCCCAAAAACACCAGAAAAATCGTACCAAAAACATACCAAAATCGAGCCCCAAAAATCGGATGAAATCCAGTTTTCGAACCCTACGCTTTTCTGGCAAATCCGAGCTCGATTCTCGACCAAACTTCAAATTGTTGGTATGTATAGAAGCGCCTGGAAGAGACGATTCCAACGGCGGGTGGCACGCGCCGAACGGCGGCCGGACGGCGGCGGGCGGAGCACTTTTGTGCGCGGTGGTCAAAGGGGATCGGGAAAGGGGCGCGCGGGTGGAGAGAGAAATGAGGTGCTGAAATGGTTCCGATAATTAAAATCTCGGGTTCAACTGGTATTTATAGCAAAAATACCCCGAAATACTAATATCCCCACAAATACATCATGATTCATTAAAAATCATCTGTTTTCAAAAACTCTCTCTCTAACTCAAAAACCCCCTACCGGTGCCCACACCAAGCACCCGAGATTCCGAGTCATACAAAAAAACCCAACTCACAGGTTTTCACCGAAATGAGAATACGATCTCAACCTCGGGATCCAACGATCCCAATTACTCAAATAGACGAGCCCAGAAGGCCCAACACCGCGATTAAACTCCATGTCGCCACGTAAAACAACTTTAGGGGTTATTAATACTCCGGGATTAACATCCCTAATCTCAGGTCATCACAATATCCCCCACTAAAAGAATTTCGTCCTCGAAATTAGCACCGGTGTATCACATAACACCCAGGCTACACAACAACATGAAGCCAGAACCTCGATTCTTGACCATAACAGAATCGTCTTAAAAACCTCGAGAATACTTACCTCACATCGAACTCTGAAACAGAGCGACATACCAAAACCAACATATCACTCAAGAGGCAAAACGTACCTCGATGTGGGTCATCCCAAAAGTCAGTCCCTCATGACTGCAAAACAACCGATACTTACGACTGTAGATCGGACAGTCATCCTTCGTTCTAATACAACCAGTAAGAACGCATCCTGAATGACACCTCAACCGTGAGAACGTTGACCTCGTGTCAATCTCTGGAGTGGAATAGACTTCCAAATCCATCATAACGTCAAAGAGCGTCAGCACCACTCAACGCTAATAATCCAAAAGTAGTTAGTCAACTGAAACTGCGAGGATTCTAATCGCTCCCGATTCCATCGTAGATATCATTCGAAGACATCTCTATCATGACTCACGATGTCTAACATACATCGTTACGAGGGAAACATTAGCATACCATGGTGTACACATACCAAACCTGGTTTCCACTTTCAAACCTCCTCTTTCAAATGAGCAGTCGCATCATTGCAACTCAATTTGGGCAACTCACGGCCACAGATTCACACAAAAGACATCTCGCAAGATGTCCACCTCCGGATATCATAAGAATCACATCCTGATCATAAATAAACAATCGAGACTCCTCAGAGTTTCAAATTTGAAAGGACATGCAATAAACCCAATGCATCCCAAATACATGGATTCCCAGACCAAATCAACGATGAATTGATGACTCTCTCGTTGGTACTTCAACATCATGAGCTGTCCCAGACAAGTCTCACCAAGATTTAAACATAAACATATATACGTTTCAGTGAGGCATACACAACCTCAACTTCAAATGACGTGGTGACTACTAGAGTCCACCACAATCCACATCGTATCACCTTACTATTTGCCAAACTTGGTTCCAACGAGCAGTATAACGGCTCTAGCAAGCCCATCATGGTGCTGCACACACGCAGCAGACAAACTAGTCGCTGCCTCACTAGGTTCACCTCAAACCTACCAATCAGATGGACGTTTCCGCACGGCATACCATACCATGGGAAGAAAATCAATAGAGTAGTGGGTCTTTACCCAACATTCCTCCAATGCTGACATACCCTGGACACTCCAATGTCCCCATGTACTTAACATAACCTGATCCTACTCCCTTAGGACCCATCCTACACCCTCATGGGTGGTGTGGCCATGTCTACCACACGTCATATCAATAAAAAAAAAGCGAGTAATTCCTCCACGATTACTCCTGTCGTCAAATTACATGGCCAAAAAGCCATTCCAACGGTATCACCACTCGTGATATGATCCCTCAAACATATGCTGCGGTACAATCACATGTACAGCGCGTCCATCCATTCCTCGAGCAGCCTGCTCGGTATAAGGGTCACGTCGACCGGTGATGCACACACCACCTTGTGCCCGACACTGGCACCCAAGGCATACAACTGAAAACGTATACTCAACGCATTATCCATCGTAACGATGATGCATGTCTAATAAGACATCTCCTACACTATCGTCATCGTCATCCTGTGACGACACATGCCAACTCATGGCATCTAAGGCATTGCCAACTAGTGACGATACATGTCCGCAATGACATCTAAACAACCCAGTCAGCTCGTGACGGTCCATGTACATCAGCGTATGTCATCCACCATCATGCTAGTAAAATAGGCATAATAAAACATGTAAATCAACGCATGCCAGCTACAATAAAGCTAATAAAATAGCAATATCTCATACCTCATCGCTAACAAGATAGCGGCATACCTGTCTCCGTCGCTCGATAATAGTGCGAAATCAGCACTCATCGCTCGAAGGCGGCATAATCCTGTGCTGAGTACATAGCGGCACAATCCATCGCTATAGAATCGTCGGCATGATACCTCGTCATATAATAAGTGGCATGAAACCTCGCTATACACCTGAGCCTGAATCATTGTCTACATAACAGCGGAAAGAGGCATCGCTATCAACATATCTGGTGTCACTAATCATCGCCAATCCTCATAGAAGAATAAGTCATCGTAAATCCACATAATAGCGGAATGGGGCATCGCTATTAACATATCCGGCAGCATAAACCATCGCCAATCCTCATAAAAGAGTGAGTCATCGTAAAATAGCGGAATGAGGCATCGCTATCATCATATCCGGCGGCATAAATCATCGCCAATCCTCATAAAAGAATGAGTCATCGTAAATCCACATAATAGCGGAATGGGGCATCCTATCATCATAAACATCATCATAATCATCATATCATCTTTACTCATCATAAACATCATCATAAACATCATATTCACATATATACTCACAACAAACTATGTTAATTAGAAATGGGACTGTCCGGGTTCCATTATGACAGCGGCACAATTGGCCCCCTCGCTCGACATAACACATCGTATGATACCCATCGCTACGCCTTGATAGCGGATGTATCTCTTATTCAGCGGATGATACCCATCGCTACGCCTTGATAGCGGATGTACCCCATCGCTCAGCGGATGATACCCGTCGCTACACCTTGATAGCGGATGTACCCCATCGCTCATCAGCGGATGATACCCATCGCTACACCTTGATAGCGGATGTACCCCATCGCTCATCAGCTATGTGAGCGGCAAGACCTTCCTCGCTTGCCCATAATGACCACCGGACATTCTACCATTCTAAGTAACATAGTTAAACATACATTATCATCATATAAACATCATCATCTTATAGCATCATTATCTTAGAGATAAAACAGTAAATATACGAAATCATAGTTGAGTAAGCTTGCTGGTTATTCATTAACTTCTTTTCATTTTCCCTGGTTCATATTCATGCATATGGGTATCTTACCCTGTGTCATCTTACCGCCTTATAAACATCATATCATTCTATAAACATCATATTAACATCATCATTACTTATCATAATCGTCATCGTAAACGTCATATCATCTTCATTTATCATAACATCATCATAAGTATCTTGTCATCTTTATTCATTATAAAATCATCTTCATCGTGAACTTACTTATCATAACATCATCTTAAACATCTTATCATTTTTATTCATTATACACATCATCATGGCATCGTAAATTCTTATGCAATCATAGTATGATCATAATATAGGAGTATGGTCTCTTACCATATGGGCATCTTACCCCGTGGCATCTTACCACATCATAACATCGTATCACATCATCATAAACTTACTTGTCATAAACATCGTCATCATAACATATTCGTCATAAACTTACTTATCAAAATCATCATAATCATCATCATCATAAACATCATAAATACTTATGCATTCAATGCATAGTCAGAGTTAGGAGTGTGTTACCGTCCGATGCCCGTTCGCGTCTTACGTACCTTCCTTGCTTGAACATTACATGAACAAACGCATTAGTATATTCAATAATAATTGAGACCATACCGAAGTATTCCACTGTCGGTTGTCCACCCAGTCTGTCCTCAGACAATACATCATATCTTTCTTTTCCCTGATTTTCTTACCAACCAGATTCCTTGGCACGTAACATATAGAGTGTTAGACATTACTATTAATGCCATCCTATCGTGTTCCACACGATTCCTGCAACCACAATGGTTAGCAATACCACTTTTCATAACATAAAAGCACATAAACAATTAGTCATGTCGTATAACATTAATGCCATCATGCATAAATATGTGCTATCAATAACTTCCTAGGCCCTCAACAGCCCCAATGAGCAACCACTGCTCTGATACCACTAATGTAAGGACCCCATATACTTAACCCTTGATTAGTGTATTAATCATTATGTGTGGCACATGCTTTCAATAAAATTATTCGGGAAACTCAGATGATACTTTACCATTGAATGGCAATTACAAAGTTTTCTTTAACATACAGTGTTATAAGCTCATCATCCTAACAACAACAGACTCATAGGGTTCGCCCAATACACCACTTTTTACATTGTGGACTTTTATAAAAATTTGGGCAGAGTCTCCCCATAAATAGAGCTATCCCGAAATAAAACACAACGCATAACATAATTCCCGGCCAGGGAAGACATAAAACTCATCAGAAAGCAGCAACATCAAGTAAATTCCCAGCCAAGGAAGACACCACACATATGACAACAAAAGTGAGTTTCAACGCCCACAATACACCAATGACTCTCATATCATTTAGCAATTCTACCTCTAATCGCATGCAACATAGAATGAAAGAGAGAAAGGCTCATGCCTTTATATACAACGCATATACAAGTAATCTTGCTCACATGCGAGCATCATGAATATGTATATAACCCTCATGGGTATATAAGTACTCTATACGATACCGTGCTCCATCAAGCCCTGGTACCACGATCCTGGGAGTACATCCAATCAACAGCACGAGCTCATCTCCAAAGCCATCGATGTACCTGTTCACCTGCCCCAACAGAGACAGCCCCCAACGGGGTGAGCATACCAATTCCACAATTTCATAATCATAATGACATAATACATAATTTACGAAAATGTAAATATTGTGGAACATATGTGATACTTCCTGGATGGTATCATCCTCATCATAGCGTACCCCTGTAATAACCCTGTTCTCAAAACAGATAAATCATCAAATCCTGAATATACAATTAATCATCATATTGGTTAACCCTAGCCAGTTTCAATTTAACAACATTTCATAACATCTTTCTTTATCTAGCAATTATCATAATTCTAGATATCATATTGAGATTTCCTTAACTTCCGATACTAGTTAATCACTTCTCTGATTAACTACGTCTCTGTTCTTATTCATTACCAATAGGGAATAAAATACAGATATCCTAGATATCTAATCAAATACCACCTTTTTCATTTCTTACTTCAAGTAGCATCATACTATCGGTGTTTGCTCCGTAGCAACCACACCCCATCATTTGCTCGCTTCATAGCGGCACTAAGCATTTCAACATGTGAATCAACATAACGTAATCAAGTCCCGGTACCATCATAGTAAAGCATTTCATGTATTTTAGATCATGCATCATACTTGTAAAACATCATTTAAACTATGCTCGTACGCTAAACGTACCTTAAATCCTCGAAGTCCGAGCCAAACCTTGCTCGAGTTCCATGCCCTGAGGAACGATGTGCTAACACGATAAATAATTCACAATTATTTACGAACATGCAACCCATGCTCAAGCACATCCATAACCCTCAAAATATTGTCGACACACGACAATTAAACATCTAAAAGACCCGGGGCAGGGTACATGCAGGGAGGGAAAACGAATGCGGCATATCGAAAAATTACCTAAGAACACCTTCAATAATTCGAACCCTAGCATCACGATTCGAACCCAACCAACCATCATAAATCATCTAAAACATGTAATAAACGATCTCTAACATGAATCATCAACCCATAGCCAAAACCCCCAAAATCGAAATCAACCCTCACCAAATTAGGGCAAAATTCGAACATAACATCTCAATTCGATCCCAATTAAGCATCATAATTCATTTAAACATGAATTAATCGAATAACAACAAGAATCATCACCCTCATGCCAAAAATCCAAATTTCGAACCCTAACTCCCAAAATCGAGCTGAAATTCGAACTAAAAGCAACAATTATTTCGAACCATAAAAGTCTGAAATCATCGACTCAAAATGAGCTTAAAAACGCCCCAAAAACACCAGAAAAATCGTACCAAAAACATACCAAAATCGAGCCCCAAAAATCGGATGAAATCCAGTTTTCGAACCCTACGCTTTTCTGGCAAATCCGAGCTCGATTCTCGACCAAACTTCAAATTGTTGGTATGTATAGAAGCGCCTGGAAGAGACGATTCCAACGGCGGGTGGCACGCGCCGAACGGCGGCCGGATGGCGGCGGGCGGAGCACTTTTGTGCGCGGTGGTCAAAGGGGATCGGGAAAGGGGCGCGCGGGTGGAGAGAGAAATGAGGTGCTGAAATGGTTCCGATAATTAAAATCTCGGGTTCAACTGGTATTTATAGCAAAAATACCCCGAAATACTAATATCCCCACAAATACATCATGATTCATTAAAAATCATCTGTTTTCAAAAACTCTCTCTCTAACTCAAAAACCCCCTACCGGTGCCCACACCAAGCACCCGAGATTCCGAGTCATACAAAAAAACCCAACTCACAGGTTTTCACCGAAATGAGAATACGATCTCAACCTCGGGATCCAACGATCCCAATTACTCAAATAGACGAGCCCAGAAGGCCCAACACCGCGATTAAACTCCATGTCGCCACGTAAAACAACTTTAGGGGTTATTAATACTCCGGGATTAACATCCCTAATCTCAGGTCATCACAGAAACCGAGTTCTGAATAAAGTCCAGTCGATTACCATGCCTTGTGCCCTCAATTCCATCAATGTCGTCTTCCACCACATGGAAGACTTCTTTGCCAGTTGGAATTCTGCCAGTCTTAACCAAGCCGTCCTAGCACACAGCGCAGATACAAATATCTGTTCCAATCTCTCTAGCCACTCCTCGGCCTCTTCTCCTGTTTCTGTTCCCTCAAACATAGGTGGGTGGAAGGTCAGAAACTGAGTCAGACTAAGCTCCCCTGGTAGTAGCAACTGAGCAACCGGTTCCATGCCCACAGCAGGTGGAGGTAAAGGATTTGCCTGACCAATGCTGGCATTCACGCTCCAAATATCACCCACAACTTCATTGAGGTTCCCTGCATTCATAGCCGCCATGCTGTAACACAAAGGTTAACAACAACTCCAAACAATATATATGTTATGCCGTTAGATAACATGAATGATAATAAGCATGTTAGTATAACAATTTACACACCAATATGCACCACATGCATAACCATGCTCAAATGTAAACACCTAGCCAACCATGCTAAGGCTACCCTTCACTCATTCCCGGGTTCTCTAACCACTGCTCTGATACCACTAATGTAAGGAACCTAGTTCCTTAAATTCGGATTAAAGGCGTAAATAAATTGTTCATGCATAACGGAGTATAAACGTTGTGTTGGTGCCTTGAGCTATTAGATTACAGTGCCAAAATAAAGTTCCAAAATGGATTAATTACATTCCCAACCAATGAATGTTAATCTTATAGCTTTACACTACTCCTAGAGTAGATACTATACAAAAGAATATGCCTGCTACTAAGAGCACTCCTCACTAGCTCACCGCACCAACTCGCCTTAGCCCGTCCGCCCAAAAGTACCTACAGGAACAACCCCAAAACCATGAGCATGTACAAAAATCATATTCACAATAATATGATAGCAATTCAAATGCATAATCGTAAATGCGATTCACTTCCTGTATGTAATACATTTAAAAGCTCCCTTTGGTTGTTCCTGTACCACATCATAATCAATGGATTATAATACCAATAATCTATATCATGACATGCACTCATTCCATGTATACAAATGGCCAGTTCCAGTCTTATTATATCAGTGGCATAATACCCCTCGCGTTTACATGACAGCGGCATTAATACCCCTCGCTTCGACATATTAGCGGCATAATATCCCTCGCATCAACATGACAGCGGCATTATCCTTCGCTTCGACATGTTTGCGGCAAATATTCTTCATCGCTATAATATGACAGCGGCAAGTATTCTATCATCGCTTCGACATGAAGGCGGCAAGTATTATTCATCACTGTGATATAATCTCGACCAACAATTACATGCAACCATAATGCATATTCCAACCATGTATGCAACCATAATGCATAAATAAGACCATGTATGCAACCATAATGCATAACCAATTCAAAGCGTAATAAATACGTTTTACCGTCCGATGCTCGTACGTCTCACTATGTACCTTAGTTCCAAAAGTGGAGATATCGTGGACTTTATCTCCTAAGCTGTGTGACCACCTGGGATGGTTCTACACATTCACACAAATCAATATTAGGAGCCAATAATAGTCCAATATCAAAAATTCCACAAAAATATCCAAAAACACCAAATTTTGCCTTTCGCGATCGATCGCCTGGGGCGGGCGATCGATCGCGAGACCCTACTGCCCGATTCTGAAATTTCCTTGCTTTGGCGATCGATCGCCACAAATGGCGCGATCGATCCCCAGCCTCGCCGATCGATCGCCCAAGAGTGGCGATCGATCGCCATGTGCTCCAAAAGCGCACTGCCAGCGCGCGATCGATCGCCTGAAATGGGCGATCGATCGCCAATGTCTGTAACCTGAAAAACCACCATTTTTGCTCCAAAATTCTTTTCCAATCCATACCAACTCTCCTACCTTCAAACCAACAACATCAAACACATAATAACCTTCAAAATACACTTTAAACATCCAAAAAATCCATCATTCAACCAAAATAATACCAATCCATAAAACCCATTTCAAAACCATACAAAACCACAACAAATCCAATCCAAACACAACAAAAACAAGGAGGTATCCATACCTCTTGGGGACTCCAAATCTCCCAACAAACTCCACAAATCAAGCTTTTGGGAGGATTTCTCTTCACCTCTTTGCCCAATTTCGAAAATTTAAGGAGGAGAAGGGTTTTGGATGAGTTATTTGGGAAAGTAGAAAAGTGATGGTATATTGGGGATTGGGGGTATAAAGTGGGTTATAAAAATTAACTTGCACTCCCATAAATACCATGGTGTATAAAACACCCCAACATTATATTTCAAAAGCATTATACCAAAATGCATCAAAATCCCAATTAAGCACATGATTCACCAAAAATTCATTAGCCATTATATTTAACCCATCATAACACCCAATTTCCCAACATGCATAACATGAACCCCGAAATGCACCATCCGGGTCACGCATACCATGTGACTAAGCATTTTACCAAGATAATTAATTCCAACACATATATTAATTATCACCATAAAAATCACATAAACATAATTAATGCCCAAATTGCATATAATTATTTTGGGGATATCACAATACTACTAATGTGGAAGAATCAAGGGAACTTGAGCCTCTTCAAGAGATTGAGACTACTTCAGAGATGTCATCCGAGGAGTTCCTATATGAAGATGAGTCGAGTGTGATGTTGGAGAAGGAAGAGACTTTCGAAGATTCCGATTTGAGTCCATCGATGGAGACATGTTCTATGCCATATGTGGATCCATATTTTCCATTGATGCCAACTTCACCGCACTACATCCTCCAAGATATGAAGCCAAGTCAAGAATCCTTCTCCCATGCTTATCAATTCAAGAATGTTGTTGGAGCGACGAGCTTACACTGCTACAATCCTTCCAATCTTGAGGGCATATTGAATGAAGACCCATTAGTGGTATCATACGATACTTACTATGGGCGGCAGCCGTTCTTTGATGGTTGCTTCCGATGGTCAAGCCGAATACCAAAAATCAGCGCTTCTTGGGAGGCAACCCAAGCGTATCCTTTTGTTATTTAGTTTTGTTTTATTTTTCAGTTTTCATTTTAGTTCTGTTTATCTCTCAAGTCGAATATTTTACCATATGCATTCTTCTCTTGCTAAGTACTCAGTTGGAGCGATGAACCCTACAACAGTGGAGCTTTCAAAAGCGAATCTTCCTCAACCCTCATGCAAGCGTCGTGATCAGGGGAGTTTATTTTTTCCCTTTAGATTCTTTTAAACATTGAGGGCAATGTTTGATTTAAGTTTGGGGGAGTAGTAGCTTGCATGTTTTACTTGTTTTAACCACATGTTGTGTGCTAAATGACACTTGAATCGTCCGACTGTTAGGAGCTAAAAAAAAAATTTTTTTATGAGTTCAAACTTGAGAAAAGAATGAATTATAGTAGTGACTATTCAATGAGGATTTTGATCTCACTATGCATATGAACTTGATTTGTGATTGGACTTGTACATGAATATCCTAATTTGAGTTAGCATGTCAAGAATGAGGAATACTTTGAGCACAATGAGTCATGATCTTGTGGATTGCATGTTGAATAGTGATAATTGTTGTGAACTTGACGATTTGTCTTGAGCATCCTAGAGTTATCCTAGAACTTATTTGATGATAACACTTTGAGGCGAAATATTATAGTTACAAACTCGACTTGGAAATGATCTAGGCGATCTTTGAAATGTTTGAGCCTTTCAAGCTTACCATGATTCATATCAATCCCTAGTGTCCCACGTGAGCTTTATTGAAAAAAGAATGGTATATGCATTGCATATAATTAGACCCCATTCGACATTCTTGGCAAACTCATTATACTTACCCTTATTTGAGCCTAAATGAAAAAGTTATCCTTACCCTAAGAGAGTATAATGAATTCCATTCGATGCACGTAAATTGTTATATCCTGATGAGCTTAATGAAAAATATTGATGAATGAGAAAAGAAAAAGATAGACAAAGAGCCTTGAAAAGAAAAAAAATAAACATATAAGACCCAAAGTGGCCAAGGCTATAAAAGAAAAAGAAGAGGAGCTCGATGTGTGCGAAATTTTTGAATTGTAAATGATTATATTCTCTTCTTTGCGCTTATCCTATCTTTTCTTTGAAGCCAACACCAAAGGCCTTACATTACAAGCTTAAAAAGTCTTTTTGATCCAAGTCTAGGGAGTAACTATCATTAGTGGAGAAGTTGTTTGAAAATAGGCTTATGGGGTGCTTGATGATAATCTCGACTTTGAGTTGATTAACATGATTTGATCTTGAATATGTGCATGAAACTTGAGAATGAAATTAGCACACACACACATTCCGATTTTGAGATATGTTGCTTGAATTAGGAGAAAACATGTCTTGTCAACTTTTGTATATGTGGATGAGATTTCTGAGAATAAGCAAGTCATGAAATAATTGTTTCAAGTATCAAGAATGAACTCTACCTTGTGATTTTAATGCTTAATAGAGGACGATTAAGTGATAAGTTTGGGGGAGTTGATAGGGTTGAATATTACGCGTTTTTATGCTATGATATGTAATGGTTTTCGTGTTGATTCTTGAATTATTTTACGTTTTATGGTATATATTTCTATATTTCAGGAATCAATGTTGAAATTCATAAATGGTGAAGAAATCAAGCTAAAATGATGAAAAAATGAATAAAGTTGAAGAAAAGAGAAAAAAACCAGAATCCAAGACACATGTTGCTCATTTCTCCTCACATTACTATATGTTCGAGCCAGGTTTTGGAAATGTGGTCCATATAAAAGTTGTAGAACTTTCTCTTATCTTCGTGTGGACAGATGATTCATCAAATTTGGAGTTTTTATGAGAAAGTTACGGACAAAATACGAAACTCGCCAGAAGCTGAAAAAGGCGAAGAAACTTACTGTGAAGCTCGATTGATCGAGCAAGGATTTCCGATCGATTGAGAAAGGCTGAAAAAAGCCACGAATTTCTACTGTCCAGCTCGATCGATCGGCCCCTCTATCCCGATCGATCGCCCAGAGTTTTGAAAAATATGGAAACTTGATTTCTTGCCTTCCAAGTTGGATTCTATTCCATCCTTCTAGCCTCCAACCCTACATAGCTCGAAATATTAGCCAAAAAGAGGGATATATCAGATTTTAAAACCCTAGGAAAAGCCTCCGCACCTCCATACACCCATTCACCATCCAAACCACACGCCTCCTTCACCCCACCACACGTAAAAACCTCCACCAATCTTCCACTCTTCTTCCAACACTCATCACCATCATCCACCATCGCCACTTCACCCTAAGATTTGGAACAACCCAACAAGGCGATAAAAAGAGACGATCGAGAAGGAAGCAAGAGAAGGAGCGAGGATCTACAACCGAAGTCGACATCGGGAGTTTATTCTTGTCTTTTAATATTATTTTTGATTTGCTTTGATTTACTATGTTGAACTAATTTATTTATCGAGGCTAGGCGAACCTTTGTTATGAACCTTCGATTTGATGATATAATCATTGAATTCTTATAGTTCTTTGCGTATGTTTTATGTTCTTCATGCTTTTAGAGGATTGATCACCTTTGAATGATGTTAGTATCATAATTGAGATCGAGAGATGATTTTATGATACAGAATTGATAACTCATACCATGGATTTAAGACCGAGATAGAGAGATGACGTCAAATACATGCGTGATAGCCATAGATTCTAGTAATTGAAAGCTACGAGTTTTCATAGATCTTATGCAACATTGAATTGTTAAATAAGTGAACGAGAGTTACTTACTACAATTCGGTGTTAGGTTTAATATAGCTCAAGAGAGTGTATTAGATAAATTGGGAGAACTCGTCACCTTAGAAAGATTTGAATATTCAATCGAGAATTGTAGGGAATTGCATTGGTGAGCCAAAGTCTCGATAATCTTCTCTAGTGGATTTTTCTCGTTTACTTTTATTGACTTGGTTGGATTAGTAGTTTATATTAATTAATTAGTTGTTAATTATAAATTAATTATCGTAGGTTAAATATAGTTAAAAGACATCTTATTTGGTACTTGTTTGTTAGTCCCTGTGGGTTCGACAATCCGTATCTTCCTATCTATACTAAAACTTGACACCGTGCACTTGCGGTCTAAAATCGCTAGATTGGAATTAATTGTGTAAAATAAAAGCGATCACTCTGTGCCCGAGATTGGGATTTTTCTTGGTTTAGCTATGTATTATCGACGCTTTGTCGAGGAATTTTGTAAGATTGCTAAGCCGTTGACACAGTTGACTCAGAAAGGAGTGTCGTTTATTGGTCCGAGGCTTATGAGCAGAGTTTTCAAGAACTGAAGCATCAGTTGACGACTGCACCTGTGTTAGTGATTCACACGGAGAACGAGAGGTCATCCTTTATACAGATGCGTCATTGCAGAGATTGGGTTGTGTGTTGATGCAGGATAAGCATGTGGTAGCTTATGCTTCGAGACAGCTGAAACCGCATGAGACCAGATATCTAGTTCATGATTTGGAATTGGCGGCTATTATATTTGCCTTGAATATTTGGCGGCATTACTTATATGGTACATCGTTTACCATATCCACCGACCACAAGAGCCTAAAGTTTTTATTTACTCAGGCAGAACTAAACATGAGGCAGAGGAGATGGATGGACTTGCTGAAGGATTACGATTGCGAGATAGAGTACCATTCATGCAGCGCTAACTTGACAGCTGATGCCTTGAGTCAGAAGGTGAACTATACAGCGGAGGACGTCATTCATTTGTCGGCCTTGTTGACTTCCTACTGTCAGTTGGCTATGATTTTGATGTGTCGGCATCGCCGGTACGTGTGTCGACATTATTAGCAGAACCAGATATTTTTGAGAATATCAGATGGGCTCAAAAGACAGATGACAAAATATGTAGATGGGTAGCATTGGTCCTTCAAGGACAGTCATCAAAATTCAGAATGGATGAGGACGGTTCATTGAGGCTTGGTAATCGATGGGTGGTTCCGAGTGGGCCTGAGTTACGCCAAGGAATCTTACTGCGGGCTCACATCAGCAAATTTAGTATCCATCCGGGCGGAAGGAAGATGTATAAAGACCTGTGTGACCAATTCTTTGTGACCCATTTGCCGAGGCCTGCTTTGGGATTTGACGCCATTTGGATGATAGTTGACATACTGACTAAGGTGGCTCACTTTATACCCTACAGTATGACCTTCACGTACTTGAGAATGGCCCAGATGTACATTCGTGACGTGGTGAGATTGCATGGGATCCCGATTTCTATTGTGTCTGATCGAGATCCACGATTTACTTTTCACTTTTGGGAAGGCCTTCAGTCAGCGTTGGGAACTGAAGTGAGGTTGAGCACGACATACCATCCACAAACAGATTGCCAGACTTAGTGTACTATACAGATGCTCGAAGATAAGCTGCGGGCTTGTGTATAAGAGTTTGATGCTACATGGCAGGATTCAGTGGCTTTGGTGGAGTTCTCGTAAAATAATAGCTACCAAGCGAGCATTCAGATGGCTCCATTTGTGGCCTTATATAGTCGACGTTGTAGATCGCCACTATACTGGGATGACTTAGATCGTAAATCGGTCGGAGGAACAAATTTGATCGGAAGATGGAAGAGAAAGTGAAAGTGTTTTGGCAGAGGATGAAGGCAGCTCAGGATAGACTAGCAGCCTATGATAATAAACGGTGACGACTGTTGGAGTTTCAGTTAGGTGACAAGGTCTTTTTGAAAATCTCACCTATCAGGGGCGTAGTACGGTTTGGAATGCGTGGGAAATTTTCACCGAGGTATGTTGGTCCTTATGAGATCTTGCAGCGTGTTGGCACCTTTGCTTACTGTCTGGCTTTCCCACCGTCGTTATCTGACATTCGTTACGTGTTTCATGTGTCAATGTTGAGGAAGTATGAGCCGGATCCGTCTCATGTGTTGCAGCCTTCAGAAGTACAGTTAGATTCTGATGTGTCCTATGTTGAGTGGCCGGTTAGAATTCTGGATCGAGCTGATCGCAGACTTCGGAACGAGGTGATACCAATGGTTAAAGTTCAGTGGGATCGTAGGGCCGTCGAGGAGGCCATGTGGGAGACAGAACGACATATGATGCAACAGTATCCATAACAGCATTCTGGTATGTGAACTTATGTTTTTGATTGGTAGTGGTAAGCGTATGCAAATTTTGAGGTCAAAAATTTCTAAGTAGGGGAGTAATGTGATAGCCTTGAATTAATCCTATGCATTATGGTTTTAATCTTGATTATAAGGTTAATATGGTGTCATAATTATTTGTGGTTGTGAAATGATATGGTTATGCGGTGGGCATGAACTGGTTATACATTTCAGGGTGCATGCGATGCATTGCGTGGAGTTAATAAATTTGGCATGGTACAATTGAGTTTGGTTCTAGTAAACTAGAAAAGCATGTCTAATTGATATTGGTGATGTATTTTTTTGATTGAATGCTTTAAATTATCAAGTGATGATAATTACTAAGACATGCTAAATACTTGGACATTTTCTAATTAAATCTACATACTACCTCACCATTCCTCTACTTCATTCCCCCACCAAACAATTTCTATCACTCAAACTCTCCCCCATTTCCCTCAATAATCGCCTAGAGCAAGGAGGAAGAGGAAGGAGCTTGTACGCTTGTATTGCTTGAGTCTTGCTAAGATATAAAGACTAAGGTGGTAAGAACTCATATCATTGAATGTTGATCATGATTTGGTTGAGTTTGAGTTTATGAATTTGGGGAATATATAATGTATTGATGTAAATGTTGGGTTTTGAGTTTTTGTGTTGTTATTTGTTGTGTTATGATATTTATGGCATGTTGGGTTGCTAAGGATTAAAGGCTGGTGGTGTATAGTGGTTTGGTATGGTTGTAAGGTGTAAAAATGGTGGGTTTTCGAAATTACAGGGCTCGGCGATTGATCGAAACGAAATCCCGTACGATCGCGCGCTAAAGGAATTGAATCCGGGTGGAGATCGTCTGCTCGATCGATCGAGGCAACTTCTTGATCGATCGGTAGAGCCCTCTCGATCGATCGAGAAGGGCAGAATTTTGTGCATAAATTTTGTTGCCTCGCGATCGATCGAGAGCTAAGGCCGATTGATCGCAAGGGCGTGAATAGTGAAAATGTTGGATTTTTTGTATTTGGTTGGGATTTTGGTAATAATATATAATACGACTTCTAATATTGGATCGTTGCAATTGTGTAGAGCCTTCACAAGTGGAGGCACAACGCAGGGGATAAATTCTGTAAACACCTCACATTTTGGAAGAAAGGTACGTAGAGAGACGTACGAACATCGATGGTAAAATGTTTTTTTACATATTGAATTATGCATTGTGGATGCATGAATTGGATGCTTGGTTCTTATTATTGTGAGTCGTTGTTATATTCGAGTAATGATTATAATGCATGCCGCTTTCATTTTGAAGCGAGGAATATAATACTTGCCGCTGTCATATCGTAGCGATGGAACATAATATTTGCCGCTAATATGTCGAAGCGAGGATAATTCCGCTGTCATATTGGAGCGAGGGATATTATAATGCCGCTGATATGTCGAAGTGAGGGGTATTATAAATGCCGCTGTTATGTCGAAGCGATGGGCATTAGAATGCCACTGTTATAACAAGACTATGAATTGGTTATTGCTGTTGATGGAATGGATTTATTTTTTTTGACATTTATTAAACTGTATTATAATATGATGATTATGAATATGAGTTCTGGAATAAGGAGAACCAGGGAGATAATTTTAATGCATTGAATATAGGAAGTATTTGTATTAACGATTTATGCATTTTTTACATTATAATCATATTGTTGTGAATATGATTTATTATATGCTCATGTGTTGGGGTTGTTCCTGTAGGAACTTTTGGCTTGGAGGGCTAAGGCAAGGGTTGATTCAGTGAGCTGGGTGAGGACTAGTGCTACTGTCCTAGAAGATTAGGAAATTCTTTTGTATAGTCTCTAATCAGGAGTAGTGTAAATCTATAGCACTTACATTCATTTTGTTGGGAATGTAATTAATTCGTTTTGGAATTGGAAATTTTATTTTGGCATGTTAGTCTCTAAGCTCATTATATCAACATGAACCTTTATACTCCGATGATAGAATGAAAAGCTCTCTTTATGCTCATAAATAACACTTAATGTAGTGAGGCATTACAATTCCTGGACGATTTTACACTTTTCGGTATATATTTGTTGATTTCAGGAATCTAGGTGAAAGTGCATAAAAGTGGAGGAAATGAGCTAAGATGATGAAAAAGGACCAAAAATCGAGTCAACGAATCATGAAGTTGGAAATTCAGCCTCGATCGATCGAGAGGCATTGCTCGATCGATCGGGCATGACAGGCTTTTTGACCTAACAAAATTGAACATTGCTCGATCGATCGACCAGCTTTACTTGATCGATCTACAAAGGCAGAAATATTCAGAGACGAGATTGACAAGCTCCCGATCGATCGGCATGTACTGCTCGATCGAACTCCCGACAGAGATTTCTGAAAAATTATTTCCTTTTAAAGTTTGTGTCCAACAAGGAAGCTTACTATTTTCCCTTATGGACGAAAATTACAGAAAGGAGGAGACTTTTAGACCTAGGATTGAGCCTTCATCTTCCATCCTCCATATCACCATCAACCACCATCCATAATCCACCTTCAACCCATCTTAGGAATTTGAACAAGCCAACAAGATAATAGAGGAGCATGATCGAGATAGAAGAAAGGGAAGGATCGAGAATCAACGAACGAAGTCGACTTGGGAGTTTGCTCTTACTTTTTTGCTTTAGTTTTGAATGAATATTGGATTTGTTGTGTTTTAGATTGAAAGATATCTTGAACATAGCTTTTCCTTTGATATTATGATTGAATTCATTCATCTTCTCTGTGCATGTTTTATTATTTTTAATTCTTTTGAAGGTTTGGCCACCTTTGGATGATTCTACTTATAGATCGAAAGATAAAATTATAATACGATATAGTAATTCATGTCGTGTGTTTAAGATTGAGATTGAAAGATAAAATCACATACGAGTGATAGCTTTAGGTTATTTAATCTAAAGTTAGTGGTTGTCATAAAGTTTATTACAATATCAAATTGTTAAAGTGAATGAAAGTTACTTGTTGCAATTCGGTGTTAGGTTTAATATAGCTCGATAGAGTATATTGAATAAATTTAGAAAACCCGTCACCTTAGAGATGTATGGAGAAAAGAATTGTAAGGGATTGGTTAGGTGAATCATTGTCCTGATACTTCTTTCTTGTGGACTTTTCTCATTATCATCGATTGTTTTGGTTGGATTATAGTAGTTTAATTTAATTATTAATTAATTATCATATGTTGAATATAGTTTAAAATGTCTTATTTGTTACTTGCTTGTTAGTCCATGTGGGTTCGACAATCCGTATTCTTTCTATCTATACTAAAACTTGACACCGTGCACTTGCGATATAATCGCGCTACATTGAAATTTATTGTTTAAATAAATCGCGATCAAGTTTGTGTCGTCGTTGTCGGGGACTAACTTTAGTAATATCATACAAGATTCTTTAACTGTAATTTAACGATTTTTTTCTTTTTTATTTATTTAATTTAAAAAAATAACATTTAATTGTTTTATTTTTCTTGTGAGGTACTTTGAGATGCTTCATCAACAAGCCTTCACAAGCTTTGCCCAACAACCTTCCGAGCCATTCTATGCAGCGTGAGAGATTCAACAATTTGGCAAACACGTACCCTGTATCATGACTTTCAAAACTACACTCGTCTGCAATATTTCTACAGTGATTTGGATGCGGACACACAATGATGGGTATGCAACGGAGCTTTGGCAACTTGTAGTTCTTTGGTTGATAGAGATGAAGACAGTGTATTGCACCTATTTAATATGGCGAACTTCGACTAGCAGTAGCATTGGAATCCTTCACTGTAGGATTGGAGCTACCAATACCTCCCAAAGCCTCACTACCCTCATTTTACACACCCACCACTTGAACATCACAGAGAGACGAGTGACAGTTCCGCAGAAGTCAATACTCATTTAGAGGATACGCTACTTAGATTTATGGCATCATGTGAGACAAGGATAGAAAGTCAGACCAACTCCATACGTCGTCTGGAGCATCAAATGGCGAACCTCATGGAAACATTATTAGCTTGCTGCCAAGAGAATGAGACGAAACCTAGTAATCAAGAGGAGACAAATAAAGTTGGGTTTCATGACGATGACCACTCAACCTGTAAGGACCCCCCTGCCCTTAACCCATTATTAGTGTACTAATCCATGCCATTAGTGCATACAATCGTTCATGTAGGAAAAAACCACTTGTCGTTATAGCCAATCATGCCACATATAAAATTCCTCTACATTATTCCATATAATGTCTAGTTTCCCCTCAACCAAGTCCACATACATCATGCACCAATATAATACACTAACATGCTCTCAGTTCATTTAGTAATTCAATAAATAATTGCATGCTACTCATAATTGAAGAGAGAAAGGCCCTTGCCTTTCTATACATACCATATACACATAATAGTGCTCACATGCGAGCATCGAATAAGTCTATGTGTATCAAATGTATAAAACATCGTGCTCAATACCGTTTCTGGTACTCCGATCTCTAGATTCACTTCAAATCCAAAACTTGAGCTCAACTCCAAGCCATCGATGTACCTAATAACCTGCCCCAATAGAGACAGCCCCCACACGGGGTGAGCATACCAATATCCCAAATCCAACAATCATAATAATACAATTCATAATTTACAACAATGTAAATGCTATGAAATACAAAATATACTCCATGGATGGTATCATCCTCATCCGGGATTCTCTGTACTGTCCCTGTTCTCAAAACAACTGAAATCATCAAATTCCCATATGCCAGTTAATCATTACATTGATTAACGAATCCATATGCTATATACCGATATCATAACCATAATATCAAATCATTAAACAATGATTACAATTATCCCATTTATCTCATTTATGGTTCCATAGTTCTATCTCACTGCTCGCTCTACAATAGCGGCATTTCATTCTCACGCATGCTCAACAGCAGTGGCATCATAACTGATGTTCGCTCAAAGGCGACAACATCCCAATCATTTCTCGCTCGAAAGCGGCACCATATAATTCCCAATGTATATATGTCCATTCATAATGATTACCATAAACCATGCAATTCAATATACATTTATTGCAATATCGCGTACCATGCACTAAAAATTGCAATTATAATAAAAGGGCTATGCTCGTACGTCATACGTACCTTATGATTCCGTAGTTCAAGTCCAAACCTTGCCTTGGTCCCGTGACCGATGAATTATATGCTAAACACGATAATAATCCACAATTAATCTCAAGCGTGCAACCACGTGCCCAAGCACGTTCACAAACCCCAAATATATCGTCATCCATGACGATTAACCATTATAAAGGGACCCTGGCGAAGCACGCATCGAAAACTCAACACGAAATAATTCCCCAAAATAAGGCATTGGCGATCGATCGCATGATTTCAGGCGATCGATCGCCTCGCGAAAATAGGAACAGGCGATCGATCGCTCCTTTATCGGTCGCCTCTTAGCGTAAATGGCCAATGCCTCATGGCGATCGATCGCTGCATTTGAGGCGGTCGATCGCCTCACTGTTCATCATCCTGAAATTTCAACAACGTCGCGACGATCGATCGCCCTACCCTAGGGATCGATCGCCTCGACCTGTAAAAGCCAAAAATGGCGTTTTTCTTGCAAAATTTTGCCCAACAACAATCCTTCACGCCCCATACAACATAAATCCTCAACATAAACACCATAAAAACTCCTCAAACCAACCAACCCAAAATTATTTAAAAACCCATTTCTTTAAACCCAACACAAATCCTTCCCAAACACCACAAAACCACTAACAAAATGAAGATAAATGCGAGGGGTGAATAATACCTTATTATCTTCGAGAAATCCGGCTCCTAGGATGAGCCTCCATCGATTTTGCTCAACCAAAGGGAAAGGGAAAGGGTTTGGGGTGAGAGAATGGCGTGAGGGAGAGGAGAGGGAGGACAGATTCCGTATAATGGCGGAATACAGAGTCTATTTGGTATATATAGCTCCAAAGCTCCAAAATACCGACTCCTCTACAAATACATCATGATTCATTAAAAATCATCTGTTTTCAATAATTATCTCTCCAACTCAAATTCCATCATCAGTCCCAGTACAAAGTACTCCGGACCCCAGATTCCACCCAAAACCAAATTCCAAGGTTATCACCAAGATGAGAATGCAATCTCATCCCTTGGATCCAACGACTCCAAAAGTCGGATTTAAAATCCCCGAGAGTCTCGAAACCGTAATCAATTCATATTTGCCACTTATAAAATCCATTAAGGATTATTACCACATCGGGATTAACACCATTAATCCCCGGGTATCACAATTATCCCCCACTAATAAATTTCATCCTCAAATTTGCACGGCGTACTCCACGTATTGCCGAGATTACAAAAATCCAAACGGATTCACATCGTTGAATCATGAACACATCATGAACGACACGCCAACCGCGAGGACACTAACCTCGCACCGAAACCTGGAATGGGATAACCTCCCAAACCGTTACGATCCCAACAGAACGTCAGCATATCCCAATGCCAACCGTTTCAAAGCAGTCAGCCAACTATAATTGCCAACCAAACGAATCATTACGATTCCAAAGTAGATATCACCCCGATGATATCTCCACGATTTAGCCTACGATGTTAAACATGCATCGTTACAAAGGAAATCATTAGCACACAACAGTGTACTTAAACTACATCCGGCTTCCACTTTCCAGATCCATCTCCCTCAAAGGTGTAGTTGCATCACTTGGCAACACGGATTGGGCAACATCAAGGCCCCGATCAACACGAAACACATCTCCAAAGATGTCTACATCTGTGTGTTCCAAGAAATCACATCTTGGTCCAAACACACTATCGAGACTCACAAAGTCTCAAGTTCCACAGAGGACATGCAAGACAATCAATTGTATTCCTGCCACACGTGTCAACCGCGACACTAAATAAATCCGAATCCTGGCCACCCCTCATTTATCCTGGGATTCAACAATCCTAAAACAGGAAGGCTATCGAATTATCTAACAAGAATTACCATGGTCTCAAAACACGACAATCCCTCCTTAGGGTAAGTCAATTGGACCTCACGATTATTCCTCAGAATACATCGTGCCATCGAGATTTACCAATCTAAAGATACCACAATCCCTCACCAGAGATCGCCAAACCAAGCGTACTAGTCCGATGCTCAACGAGCATTAACAAAAGTTGGCAGTCGTATACCCACACAGGCGTACACGCCCAAGTACCGACACCACATGCATACTCGATGCAAGAGACTCGGGTATCTCTAAATATATCCAAAGTCTCAAAATCAACTGTCAATCCCCAGCTATTCTCACCTCGCGGAGAATAATGATTGACAGACCAACAACCAATGGTGTGATTCCAACATCAACACCACATGAACCGGCTCGTTGAATCTCCCAAAGGTTCCCAATCGGTAGCTACAACAATACCGCCTTCCTCACAGGGAAAATGTCATGGACTCATGACCCTCCAACCTCGAGCCGTCGTTCGGAAAGCTGGATATGTTTATACCAAAACATATCCCAGAACCAAAATACGCAACTGGTTCAGAATAGTGCATCAAAGCCACTATTACCAAATCAAAACCCGTATACCCCATGTATACTCAATCTAAAGACGCTCAGTACCAATGCCATAGTACTTCAAAACCTCGAGCACTACCTCGGAGACGTCTCTTCGAACGTCTCACCGGAAGTACGAAGTCATCTCATAGTCCGACGCTAGCAGGGCTTGCCCCGGTTGATTCACAATCAACCCTCAACCAATACTAGCTGTCTCCATGACAGCACAATCTAATCTCTCCGAGAGATAAACTCAATATAGTAGTGTCACCCCACTACCTATATCTTACAAACCATTGTGACTCCCATTGAATGCCATATGCAAGAATGCTCAACCAGAGCTAACAACGACTCGTTGACACTCACGCTGGTATTCCCAACCAAATTGAGCTGTCCCAAAACAAGTCCCTCGAATCATTTGACGTATAAACGTCTCCGTGAGGTACTCCCTGCCTCAATCATCATGCCACAAGGAGACTACAAAAGTCTGTCATACCCCTCATCGTATCACCACACGATTCACCCAGCTCGAATCCAAGGAGCAGTATAATGGCTATCACAAGCATGTCAAAGCACTACAACAATATTTGGCTAGCGGTTCGCTGGCTCCATAGGCTTATACCAACCTATCAACGTGACACACGTCCCATCCCGGTATACCGTACCGTACAAACCATTAGAGTTGTGGGTCATCACCCAATATCTCTAAAACACTAAAGCATATTGGACATTCCGGTGCCCGTGCTTAACCACAAAATGATACTAATTCCATAGGATTTATCCCACTCTCAGGGGTGGGTGTGATCATGTCTACCGCATGTCACCTCGGCACAAGCAAGTAGTTCCCTCAACAACTACTCCTGTTACCAGTCACTTGGCCATAGTCATTCCAACGAGTATACCCAAAGGTACCACTACTCGTAAAATATTTACCTCAAACATGTGCTGCGGTACACTTCCTATACGGCGCACCCAATAATTCATCGAGCAACCTGCTCGGCATAATGGTCTCATCAACTAGTGACTCAGACACTATCATGTGCTCGCCATCAGCATTCAAATCATACAACTAAATACATAAATGTATAAATCATCGAAACGAAGCTACGCGTCTACATAGACATCCACTATGTCGTCGTCATCCTGTGATGGTACCTGTCAACATATGACATTCAAAATAACATCGTCAACTTGTGATGGTATATGTCGATACACGACATCCATAGTCTCATCGTCAAACACATGACGGCATAAGTAAAACAAAGCATGATATCCACAATAACGCTAAATAAATAGTAACATGCCATACCTCATCGCTAACAAGATAGCGGCATACCTATCTCCATCGCCCAACAGCGGTACACAAGCAGCACTCATCGCTCGTAGGCGGCATAATCCAGTGCTACGCACATAGCGGTATAACCCATCGCTATAGAATCAGCGGTATGATCTCTCGTCATAGAGTCGGTGGCATAAAACATCGCTATAGATATCCGGCGGTATGAACCATAGCCATAGATGTAGCGGAATGACCCGTCGCTATGTAATATCCGGCGGCATGAACCAGCGTCAACAGAATACCCGGCGGCATGAACCATTGCCAATAAAATACACGGCGTCATGAACCATCGCCAACTAAATATCCGGCGGCATGAACCATCGCCAATAAAATACACGGCGGCATGAACCATCGCCAATAGAATAGCGGAATGAACCATCGCTATGAATACCTGGTGGCATAAATCATCGCCCATAGAATAGCGGAATGAACCATCGCTATGAATACCCAGCGGCATAAATCATCGCCAATAGAATAGCGGAATGAACCATCGCTATATAGATACCTGGCGGCATGAACCATCGCCAATAGAATAGCGGAATGAACCATCGCTATATAGATACCCGGCGGCATGAACCATCGCCAATAGAATAGCGGAATGAACCATCGCTATATAGATACCCGGCGGCATGAACCGCCAATAGAATAGCGGATCCCTAGTCTTGTTACGGTAGTGTATTTTAATACACATGCTTCACATATAAGCGGCATAGAATAACCTCGCTTCAATGGACAAGCGGTACTCCCACCCCTCGCTTCACATTGTAGCGGCAAATATTCTTTCCTCGCTTCATATGATAACCTCGCTCCAATGTGACATGCGGTACTCCCACTCCTCGCTTCACATTTAGCGGCACAAAATAAATAGTGGCAAGCATTTAAAATCATCACTCATCCATAACAACGACTTATGGCACCAAGCATTCCATCTATACCTGCAATACAATGCATATACCATATCCGATATACATCACCATGAGTGTATTTTAATGCACCTCGCTCAAATGCGATATGCGGCAACACCCTCGCTTCAGCATTTGGCGGCAAAGCATTAAAATCATCACTCCAATATATATACAATCACAATGAGTGTATTTTAATGCACCTCGCTCAAATGCGACATGCGGCAACACCCTCGCTTCAACATTTGGTGGCAAAGCATTAAAATCATCACTCCATTGTGCAGATTAACGCATAATCCATGATGTATATAAAACGCAGGTTACCGTTTCGTGTCTTTCAACCCTGGCATTAGCCCTTCGTGTCATAGTGTCCCTACAGGAACAATCTCAAACCATGAGCATATAATAATCCATTTTCACCACAATATGATTATAACGAGTGAATGCATAAACTATGAGTACAAAGTACTTCCTGTATCCCATTGCATTTCAAAATGTTCCCTTTGGTTGTTCCTGTGCCACAACTCACAATCATAATCAACAGGTTATATTACGATTCCATAGATTTCATGACATATAATTGTTCCACTATGATCACATATCATAAATGCACATAGGCAAAATAGTTGTGTCACACAACACTAACTACTGTCATGCATAAAAATGTGCTACCCATTCCTATCAGCATGTTCCAGGCCCTCAACAGCCCCAAAGAGCTAACCACTGCTCTGATACCACTAATGTAAGGACCCCCGTGCCCTTAACCCGTTAGTGTATTAATCCATGCCATTAGTGCATACAATCGTTTATGTAGGGAAAAACCACTTGTCGTTATAGCCAATCATGCCACATATAAAATTCATTTACATTATTCCATATAATGTCTAGTTTCCCCTCAACATAGTCCACATACATCATGCACCAATATAATACACTAACATGCTCTCAGTCCATTTAGCAATTCAATAAATAATTGCATGCTACTCATAAATGAAGAGAGAAAGGCCCTTGCCTTTCTATACATACCATATACACATAATAGTGCTCACATGCGAGCATCGAATAAGTCTATGTGTATCAAATGTATAAAACGTCGTGCTCAATACCGTCTCTGGTACTCCGATCTCTGGATTCACTTCAAATCCAAAGCTTGAGCTCAACTCCAAGCCATCGATGTACCTAATAACCTGCCCCAACAGAGACAGCCCCCACACGGGGTGAGCATACCAATATCCCAAATCCAACAATCATAATAATACAATTCATAATTTACAACAATGTAAATGCTATGAAATAAAAAATATACTCCCTGGATGGTATCATCCTCATCCGGGATTCTCTGTACTGTCTCTGTTCTCAAAACAACTGAAATCATCAAATTCCCAAATGTCAGTTAATCATTACATTGATTAACGAATCCATATGCTATATACCGATATCATAACCATAATATCAAATCATTAAACAATGATTACCATTATCCCATTTATCTCATTTATGGTTCCATAGTTCTATCTCATTGCTCGCTCTACAATAGCGGCATTTCATTCTCACGCATGCTCAACAGCAGTGGCGTCATAACTGATGTTCGCTCAAAGGCGACAACATCCCAATCATTGCTCGCTCGAAAGCGGCACCATATAATTCCCAATGTATATATGTCCATTCATAATGATTACCATAAACCATGCAATTCAATATACATTTATTGCAATATCGCGTACCATGCACTCACAATTGCAATTATAATAAAAGGGCTATGCATGTACGTCATACGTACCTTATGATTCCGTAGTTCAAGTCCAAACCTTGCCTTGGTCCCGTGACCGATGAATTATATGCTAAACACGATAATAATCCACAATTAATCTCAAGCGTGCAACCACGTGCCCAAGCACGTTCACAAACCCCAAATATATCGTCATCCATGACGATTAATGTAAGGACCCTAGTTCCTTAAGTGCGGATAAAAGGCGTAATAGAGCTAAACATGCATATAAGACTATAATGTTCGTGTTGATGTATTGAGCCATTAAGATTACAGGCCAAAATAAAATTTCCAAAAGGGATTAATTACATTCCCAACCAATTGAATGTTAATCCTATAGTTTTACACTACTCCTAGAGTAGAAACTATACAAAAGAATTAGGCTTGCCATGCCAAAAGCACTCCTCACTGGCTCACCGCATCAACCCGCCTCAGCCCGTACGCCCAAAAGTACCTACAGGAACAACCCCAAAACCATGAGCATGCATGTAAACCATATTCACAATAATATGATCATAATTTAATGCATAAACCGTAAATGCAAATCACTTCCTGTATTTAACACATATATAGTAGCTCCCTTGGTTGTCCCTGTACCATAGTTACAATCAATTGATTATAACACCAATAATGTATGTCATGACATGCATCCATTCCATGTATACCAATGGCCAATCCCAGTCTTATTATAGTAGTGGCATAATACCCCTCGCGTTACATGACAACGACATTAATACCCCTCGCTTCGACATATTAGCGGTATAATATCCCTCGCATCAACATGACATCGGCATTATCTTTCGCTTCGACATGTCTGCGGCAAATATCCTTCATCGCTAAAATATGACAGCGGCAAGTATTCTATCATCGCTTCGACATGAAGGCAGCAAGTATCCTTCATCACTGTAATATAATCTCGACCCACAATCACATGCAACCATAATGCATAATCCAATCATGTATGCAACCATACTGCATAATGACACCATATACGCAACCATAATGCATAACCAATTTATAGCGTAATAAATATGTTTTACCGTCCGATGCCCGTACGTCTCACTACGTACCTTAGTTCCAAAAGTGTGTTGTGCCGTGGACTTTATCTCCTAGGCTGTGTGGCCACCTGGGATGGTTCTACACATTCACACAAATCCATATTAGGAGCCAATAATAGTCCAATTACCAAAAATCCCACAAAATAGCCAAAAAAACCAAGGCATCAAAATTTTAAGGCTGGCGATCGATCGGCCCTTTCACCCGATCGATCGCGAGCCAGCCATCCCGAGGCCATCGCCTCACTGCCCGTCTCGATCGATCGAGGCACCCATACCGATCGATCGAGAAGACGCCTCGATCGATCGGAAATTATTCTCGATCGATCGAGAAGTTTAAAAATTGTCCACCTTCCGCGCTGCCGAGCTCGATCGATCGAGTGCTATTCTCGATCGATCGAGAAGTGCTGTAAATGCGAGAAATCGCCATTAATGTGCACAGAACCTTACCAAACCACATTAAAACCATAACACATCAACCCAATACGCCAAAAAACACCAATAACCTTCAAAATACACCCTAAACAACCCAAAACTCTAATATCCAACCAAAAATCATACAAATCCAAACAAACCCATTTAAAAACATTACAAACCCAAACCAAACACCACAAAAACATTAAGGAGGTATCCATACCTCTTGGGGACTTCAAATCTCACACCAAATCCCACAAATGAGATTTTTGCCAAGATTTCCCCTCCACTTTTATGCTAAAAACGAAAATGGGAAGAAAAGGGTTTGGGAAATGATTTTGGGGAAATTAATAAAAGTGAAAGGTAAAGGTGAGGGTTGGGGGGTATAAGTTAAATTGTGTTCCAACAATTACCATGGTGTATAAAACACCCCAACATTATATTTTAAAAGCATTTCACCACAATGCGCCAAAATCCCAATTAAATACACGCCTCACCAAATAATTACCCACCATAGCATTTAAACCATAAATACCCCAATTACTCAACATGCATAACATGCACCCTGAAATGCTCTACCGGGTCACGCCTATCATGTGCCTAAGCATTTCACCAAGATAATTAATCCCAACACATAATTAATTACCACCATAATTAATCATATAAACACAATTAATGCCCAAATTGCAATTCAATTATTTCAGGGATATCACAATACTCCCCTACTTATAAGATTTCGTCTTCGAAATCACATGCACTTACCCCATAAGGAAACTAAACATAAATCACATACCAGAGAATAGTTCCGGGTAGTGCTGCATCATATGCCGCTCCGTCTCCCACGTGGCCTCTTCGACACCCCTGCGATCCCACTGAACCTTGACCATCGGTATCACTTTGTTCCGTAGTCTGCGATCAGCCCTATCCAAAATTCTGACTGGCCGTTCCTCATATGATACATCAGAATCCATCTGAACCTCAGAAGGCTGCAATACATGCGATGGATCCGGCTCATACTTCCGCAACATAGATACATGAAACACGTCGTGAATACCAGACAACGACGACGGCAGTGCCAAACGGTAAGCCAAGGTACCGATGCGCTGTAAAATCTCATACGGTCCCACATACCTCGGAGACAATTTACCACGCATACCAAACCGAACCACACCCCTGAAAGGTGAAATCTTCAAAAAGACCCTGTCTCCCAACTGAAACTCTAACGGTCTCCGCCGTTTATTCGCATAGGTTGCTTGCCTGTCCTGGGCTGCCTTCATTTTCTGACGGATAATCTTTACCTTATCCTCCATTTCCCGAATCAGTTCGGGTCCTCCTACCGCTTTACTGGTCAAGTCATCCCAGTACAAAGGCGACCTACAACGCTTACCATACAAAGCCTCAAACGGAGCCATCTGAATACTCGCCTGACAGTTGTTGTTGTATGAAAACTCTACCAAGGCCAAAGAATCTTGCCATGATGCGTCAAACTCTAACACGCAAGCTCGCAGCATGTCCTCGAGCGTCTGTATAGTACACTCAGTCTGCCCGTCCGTCTGGGGGTGATATGCGGTGCTCAATCTCACCACAGTACCCAATGCTGACTGAAGACCTCCCCAGAAATGAGATGTGAACCGCGGATCTCTGTCAAATACAATAGACACTGGAATCCCATGCAGTCGCACTATGTCCCGGACATACAACTGAGCCATCCTCAAGTATGTGTACGTCATACTGTAGGGGATGAAGTGCGCTACCTTCGTCAGCCTGTCGATGATCAACCAAATGGCATCACAACCTGAAGTAGTCCTCGGCAAGTGGGTCACAAAGTCCATAGATATGTGTGCCCACTTCCACTCCGGTATCTCTAAGCTCCTCATTTCGCCACCGGGTCTCTGCCTCTCTGCCTTAACCTGCTGAGAGATCAAACACCTCTTGACAAAAGCGATCACATCACGCTTCATCCGCTTCCACCAGAACTGATCACATAAGTCCGTATACATCTTCCTCCCTCCTGGGTGGATATTGAATCGGCTATTATGAGCTCGCTCCAAGATTCACCTACGCAATTCCGGCGTACCTGGAACTACCCATCGGCTACCGAGTCTCAAAGAACCATCCTCAGCGACTCTGAACTTTGATGGCTGCCCCTGAAGTGCCAATGATGACCATCTCTGAATCCCATCATCTGTCCTCTGAGCTCTCCTCATATGCTCATAGATATCTGGCTCAGCCAATAAGGTCGATACATGCACAGGCGATGCATCTACGTCGAAGTCATAGCCCATCTGGCAATATGAAGTCATCATCGCCGACAAATGCATGACCTCCTCAGCAGTACTCTTCACCTTCCGACTCAAGGCGTCTTGTAGGGCCTTCCTACCTTAACATCATAAGCAAGGAATAATTAGGGCTAAACATGCATTACATACAGCTTAGGGCTCCGGTTATAACGTGAGTTATTAGGATTACAGGCCAAAATAAAACTTCAAACAAATTAATTACATTTTCAAATGGATGGCGCTATAGAATTATACTACTCCTGGAGTAGAGACTATACCAAATCCTGAATCCTAATTCATAAGGCATCTCGAAGCTCACTTCTTCAACCCTGCCCATAGCCCTTCAAATCCAAATGTTACCTACAGGAACAACCCATCGTGAGCATATTCATCATTACTCAACATCATAGGGTAATGGCATATAAATAAATGCATGAAGTAAATGGGTAACGTATACTCCCTGGTTAATCGCATTAACCCTCTTTGGCTGTACCTGTTTCATGGTCATGCATATAATCGTTAGTTGTCGACATAAATGATTAAAATCATACTTCACATATATGCTCATAACAAACTATGTTATTAGAAATGGGACTGTCCGGGTTCCATTATGACAGCGGTATAATTGGCCCCCTCGCTCGACATAACACATCATATGATACCCATCGCTACGCCTTGCTAGCGGATGTATCTCTTTGTTCAGCGGATGATACCCCTCGCTACGCCTTGATAGCGGATGTACCCCCCTCGCTTAGCGGATGATACCCATCGCTACACCTTGATAGCGGATGTACCCCATCGCTCATTTATGTGAGCGGCAAGACCTTCCTCGCTTGCCCATAATAACCACCGGACATTCAACCATTCTTAAGAACATAGTTTCATATTCGTCATAAACATCATAGCATCTTATAAACATCATCTTGTAAACATCATTATCATGTAAGCATTATCATCTTATAGACATCATCGTCTCATCATAATCGTTATAGTAACGTCATATCATCATCATTTATCGTAACATCATCGTAAGCATCTCTTCATCTTAATTCATCATAAACATCATCATCATTTATCATAACATCATCGTAAACGTCATCGTAACTTATCATAAGCATCATCATCATTTATCATAACATCATCGTAAGCGTCATCGTAACTTATCATAAGCATTATCATCATTTATCATAACATCATCGTAAGCGTCATCGTAACTTATCATAAGCATCATCATCATTTATCATAACATCATCGTAAGCGTCATCGTAACTTATCATAAGCATCATCATCATTTATCATAACATCATCGTAAGCGTCATCGTAACTTATCATAAGCATCATCATCATTTATCATAACATCATCGTAAGCGTCATCGTAACTTATCATAAGCATTATCATCATTTATCATAACATCATCGTAAGCGTCATCGTAACTTATCATAAGCATCATCATCATTTATCATAACATCATCGTAAGCGTCATCGTAACTTATCATAAGCATCATCATCATTTATCATAACATCATCGTAAGCGTCTCTTCATCTTACTTAATTATGAAAATCATCTTTATTTATCAAGCATCTTATCATCTTTATTTATCATAAAATCATCTTTACTTATCAAGTATCTTATCATCTTTATTCATCATACACATCATCATAGCATCGTAAATTCTTATACAATCATAGTATGATCATAATATAGGAGTATGGATTACCGTCCGATGCCCGTACGTCTCTTACGTACCTTAATTCCAAAAATGGAGAAGTTGTAGAACTTTATCGCCTTGAAGTTGTGGGTACCTGGGATGGTTCTACATAACCATACAAATCGATATTAGAAGCTAATTATAGTCCAATATCCAAAAATCCCACACAAACATCAAAATACACATTTTGGTGTCTCGCGATCGATCTCCATGAAGTCCCGATCGATCGCGAGATCACACTGCCTCGTCCAACAAATTTTCCAATTCGCGATCGATCGCCGAGTTTGCGCCGATCGATCGCGACCTCGCCGATCGATCGCGCCAAACTCGCGATCGATCGCTGAAGGCTACTGCCTTCTCCCCTGTAGCTCGCGATCGATCGGTGGAAGGTGCCGATCGATCGCCGAGTCCTGTAGGTCCAATTTTCGGGCACTATTCATCCTTCTCCTTCCCCAACTCAAACAAACTCAAATATTAAAACACCAACCATACCAAATCACTACAAATCTTCAATAAACATCTTCATATAACCATAAATCATACCCCAACTACATACAACACATACCCAAAACAAACCCACATAATTTACTTCAAAATCAACCCATTTCAACACCAAACATCATAAAACTTTTAGGAATGGTTCCATACCTCTTGTAGGCTCCAAATCCTAATAAAGATCACACAAACAAAGTTTTTGTGAAGTTTTCTTCTTCCTTCCTTGGTGAATTTCGAAAATGGGAGATGGGTTAGGGTTGAGGAATGAATTGGGGATTTTAAAAGTGATTGGTAAAGTAAGTGGGTATAGGGGGAAAAAGGGGGGTTATAAGGTTAATATAAAAATTATACCCCAAAGTTAACATGATGTATAAAACACCCCAACATGGTATTTTAAAAGCATTTATAAAAATGCATTAAACTTCCACTAAATCATGCTTTCCTCATAATTAACCATCAACATAATTAAATCATGTTAACACCTCATTTTCTAACATGCATAACATGTACCCTGAAATGCAACCCTGGGTCACGCCTATCATGACTAACCATTTCAACATGATAATTAATTTCAACATGTAAATCAATTATCAACATAATTCATCATATAAACATAATTAATGCCTTAATTGCAATTAATCATTTCGGGGGCATCACATTACTCCCCTACTTATAAGATTTCATCCTCGAAATCGCATGCACTTACCCCAAAAGAAACTAAACATAAATCACATACCAGAGAATAGTTCCGGGTAGTGCTGTACCATACGCCGCTCCGTCTCCCACATAGCCTCCTTGACACCCCGACGATCCCACTGAACTTTAATCATCGGTAAAATCTTGCTTCGTAATCTGCGATCCTCATGATCCAGAATTCTGATCGGTCGTTCAACGCAGGATACATCTGAGTCCAACTGCACTTCAGTAGGCTGTAAAACATGAGACGGGTCTGGCTCATACTTCCGTAGCATAGAAACGTGGGAACATCATGAATCCCAGATAAGGACGGCGGTAGAGCCAAACGGTAGGCTACAGTACCGATACGCTGCAATACTTCATATGGATCAACATACCTCGGGGATAACTTTGCCCGCATACCGGAACGAACTACACCCCTAAAGGGTGAGATTTTCAAGAAGACCCTGTCTCCTACTTGGAATGCTAGCGGTCGTCGCCGCTTATTGGCATAGGCTGCTTGCCTATCCTGGGCCGCTTTCATCTTTTGGCGTATCAACTTTATCTTGTCTTACATATCCTTAATCATATCCGGTCCTCCGATCGCTTTACTAGTCAAGTCCTCCCAATACAACGGTGACTTACATCGTTGTCCATAAAGAGCTTCAAAGGGCCATTTGAATGCTCGCCTAATAGCTATTATTAAAGGAGAACTCTACCAGTGGCATAGAATCTTGTCACGGAGTATCAAACTCCAATACACATGTCCTCATCATATCCTCGAGTGCGAAGTAAACCTTGGGTCTCTGTCAGACACCATCGAGACTGGAACACCATGTAACCTCACCACATCCCGCACATATAATTGGGTCGTCTTTAGGTACGCAAAAGTCATATAGTAGGGGGATGAAGTGAGCTACCTTCGTTAGCCTATCCACGATTACCCAGATCGCATCAAATCCAGAGGCCGTTCTTGGTAAGTGGGTCACGAAGTCCATAATGATATGCCTCCACTCCCACTTAGGTACCTTCAAGCTCTTCAGCTCGCCACCAGGCCTCTGCCTTTCTGCCTTCACCTGTTGGCAGATCAAACATCTTTTAACGAAAGCGATCACATCGTGCTTCATGCGTCTCCACCAGAACTGACCACTTAGGTCCTTATACATTTTCCTTACTCCTAGGTGGATACTGAATCGACTACTATGAGCCCGTTCTGACATTCTTTGAAGCAACTCCGGCGTATCTGGGACTACCCATCGGTTGTCCAATCTCAAGGAATCATCCTCAGCCACTCTAACTTTGATGGCTGACCCCGAAGTACCAATAATGACCACCTCGGAACCTCATTCTCTGTCCTCTGGGCTTTCCTGGTAATCTTGAATATGTCTGGCTCAGTCAACAAGGTTGACACTCGCACTGGCGACGCGTCCACATCAAAATCATAGGAGATGGCAACAAGAGGTCATCATCGCTGATAACACATCGCGTCCTCAGCAGTACACTTCACTTCCAACTTAAGGCTTCTGCTGTCAAATTTGCTTTACATGAATAGTCCATCTATCTTCTTTGTTGCCTATTCAACTCAGCCTGTGTGAACAAAACTTCAGGCTCTTATAGTCCGTGTAGATGGCAAACGACGTACCATGCAAGTAATGTCTCCAAATCTTCAAGGCAAATATAATGGCTGCCAGCTCCAAATCATGGACTGGGTACCTAGCCTCATGTGGTTCAACTGTCTCGATGCATAAGCCACCACATGCTTATCTTGCATCAACACACGGTCCAAACCCTGCAGTGATGCAGTCGTGTACATAGCAAACTTCTTATCCTCAGAAGGAATCACCAATATAGGTGTCGTTGTCAAACGACGCTTCAATTCTTGGAAGCTTTCCTCACAAGCTTCGGACCAATAGAACGGCACTCTTTTCTGAGTCAGCGGTGTCAGGGGCCTGTCAATCCCTAAGGATCTGGAATACTGTTCTCAAGTGCTTCACGTGTTCCTCTTCAGTTCGAGAGTAAATGATCATATCGTCAATGAAAACTATGACGAACTGATCCAAATATGGTTGGGGTACCCTGTTCATCAGGCTCATAAAATAGCTGGGGCATTCGTCACCCCAAAGGGCATGACTAAGAATCCGTAGCGTCCATATCTAGTCTGGAAAGCTGTCTTCTGTACATCATCCTCTCGGACTCGAATCTGATGATACCCCGATCTCAGATCGATCTTACTGTAGAGCCCCGTACTCTGCAGTTGATCAAACAAATCATTAATCCTTAGAAACGGATACTTATTCTTCACTATGGCTTTGTTCAGTTGTCTGTAATCGACGCGCAGCCGCATCGAACCATCTTTCCTCTTATCAACAAAACTGGTGCACCCCAGGGCGATACGCTAGAGCGTATATAGCCCTTATAAAGGAGCTCTTGCAACTGAACCTCTAACTCCCTTAGCTCCGCTGGTGCCATCCTATACGGGCACGAGAAATGGTAGACGTCCGTGGTAGTAACTTAATCCCAAACTCGACCTCTCTTGTCGGTGGGAATCCGGGAATCTCTTCCGGAAATACATCAGGAACACCGCCACTACGGGCACATCTTCAACCTTTAACTCTTCCCTCTTTTGAGTAAAATCACCAGTATAGATGAGATATACTTTGTGGTCTCATTCCAATAACTGTGCCATCTTGACAGTACATATCAACGGAATCTTTGAACGGGAACCATACCCATAGAATATCCATTGGACTCCCATAACAGACTTGACTCGGATAGTCCTTGCCTGCAGTCCACAACTGTCTGATAGTTGTTCAGCACATCGATACCTACAATTCATTCGAAGTCTGACATTCCCAGATTAACCAAGTCTGTCCTCAGCTCGGTACCCTCAAAATAAATGAGGCTGTCATAAACCACCTGATCAGTTATTAAACTTCTTCCAGCGGGGGGTCGAGACTACAAGAGGCGTGGGCGACGGAGAAGTGCATATAACATCGTATCACTTACTTCTGCATTTGCTGCTATGCTGCAACACAAGGGTTAACAACGATACCCAAAAGCAGTTCATATAATACATCGTTAGAGAAACAAAACATGTTAGTACAACATCATATCCTTCATATGCAACATATGCGTAAAACATGTTAAAAGTAAGCACCTAGCCAACTTATTGCTAAGGCTACCCTTCACTCGTTCCCGGGTTATCTAACCACTGCTCTGATACCACTAATGTAGGGCCTTCCTACCTTAACATCATAAGCAAGGAATAATTAGGGCTAAACATGCATTACATACAGCTTAGGGCTCCGGTTATAACGTGAGTTATTAGGATTACAGGCCAAAATAAAACTTCAAACAAATTAATTACATTCTCAAATGGATGGCGCTATAGAATTATACTACTCCTGGAGTAGAGACTATACCAAATCCTGAATCCTAATTCATAAGGCATCTCGAAGCTCACTTCTTCAACCCTGCCCATAGCCCTTCAAATCCAAATGTGTACCTACAGGAACAACCCATCGTGAGCATATTCATCATTACTCAACATCATAGGGTAATGGAATATAAATAAATGCATGAAGTAAATGGGTAACATATACTCCCTGGTTAATCGCATTAACCCTCTTTGGATGTCCCTGTTTCATGGTCATGCATATAATCGTTAGTTGTCGACATAAATGATTAAAATCATACTTCACATATATGCTCATAACAAACTATGTTAATTAGAAATGGGACTGTCCGGGTTCCATTATGACAGCGGTATAATTGGCCCCCTCGCTCGACATAACACATCATATGATACCCATCGCTACGCCTTGCTAGCGGATGTATCTCTTTGTTCAGCGGATGATACCCCTCGCTACGCCTTGATAGCGGATGTACCCCCTCGCTTAGCGGATGATACCCATCGCTACACCTTGATAGCGGATGTACCCCATCGCTCATTAATGTGAGCGGCAAGACCTTCCTCGCTTGCCCATAATAACCACCGGACATTCAACCATTCTTAAGAACATAGTTTCATATTCGTCATAAACATCATAGCATCTTATAAACATCATCTTGTAAACATCATTATCATGTAAGCATTATCATCTTATAGACATCATTGTCTCATCATAATCGTTATAGTAACGTCATATCATCATCATTTATCGTAACATCATCGTAAGCATCTCTTCATCTTAATTCATCATAAACATCATCATCATTTATCATAACATCATCGTAAACGTCATCGTAACTTATCATAAGCATCATCATCATTTATCATAACATCATCGTAAGCGTCATCGTAACTTATCATAAGCATTATCATCATTTATCATAACATCATCGTAAGCGTCATCGTAACTTATCATAAGCATCATCATCATTTATCATAACATCATCGTAAGCGTCATCGTAACTTATCATAAGCATAATCATCATTTATCATAACATCATCGTAAGCGTCATCGTAACTTATCATAAGCATCATCATCATTTATCATAACATCATCGTAAGCGTCATCGTAACTTATCATAAGCATTATCATCATTTATCATAACATCAAGCGTCATCGTAACTTATCATAAGCATCATCATCATTTATCATAACATCATCGTAAGCGTCATCGTAACTTATCATAAGCATCATCATCATTTATCATAACATCATCGTAAGCGTCTCTTCATCTTACTTCATTATGAAAATCATCTTTATTTATCAAGCATCTTATCATCTTTATTTATCATAAAATCATCTTTACTTATCAAGTATCTTATCATCTTTATTCATCATACACATCATCATAGCATCGTAAATTCTTATACAATCCCGATTTTTCAGAGTTCTCGATCGAGATTTGGTCCCGATCGATCGAGCGAGACAGAAGGTCTAAGCATGTTTTCAAAATTTTAGTGCCGATCGATCGAAGGATTTCTCGATCGATCGGTGAAGCTCCTCGATCGATCGGTAAAATGTTCGATCGATCGAGCGAGGCAGGAAGCTAAGGAACTGTTAGTGCACAGTGTCTCGATCGATCGAGACTTTTGGCCGATCGATCGAGACAGGCAGAAAGTCGAAAAATATAATGATGTTTTATTTTGTTAATTTTATGATGTGAGATGGTTTTGAGGCATCTAATATGGTATTATGTGATCTTGTAGAACCATCCCAGGTACCGGCACCATCAAGGAGATAAAGTCTGTTGACTCCTCCTCCTTTTGAAAAGGTACGTAAGAAGCGTACGGGCATCGGACGGTAACACACATCTCTATACTACGACTATGCTTTTATTGCATGAGTATTCACGATGAAATGACGGTGTTTATACGATGTTTACATGATGATGTTTATTGTTTATACGATGCTTATATGATGACATTTATGTGATGTATTGTGGTAAGATGCCACGGGGTAAGATGCCCCACATGGTAAGAGGCATGCGATGTATTGTGGTAAGATGCCACGGGGTAAGATGCCCCATATGGTAAGAGGCCATACGATGATATTGTGGTAAGATGCCACCGGGGTAAGATGCCCCATATGCATGATTCTAAATCAGGGACAACAATAAGAAGTGAATGAATAACCAGCATATTTACTTAACCAATGTTTCATGCATTTACTATGATTTTTATGATGTTAAGTAAGATTATATATGCTCATGATGTGTTATCCCTGTAGGTACACTTTTGGATGAAAGGACTAAGGGTCGGGTTGAGGCAGTGAGCTACTAGGGACACAGGAATGCATAGGATTCAAGTTTTGATTAGTATCTACTCTAGGAGTAGGGTAAATCAAAATGATATTCTTTTAGAATATAATGAATTATTTTTGAAGTTTTGTATTTTGGCCTGTAATCCTGTTAGCTCGTGTAACAACCAAAACCTTAAGATGTTACCTTAATGCATGATTAGTCCATCTTATGTCTTTTAATCACTGTTAAGGTGGGAAGACCCCACATTAGTGGTATCAGAGCAGTGGTTAGATAACTCGGGAATGAGTGAAGGGTAGCCTTAGCAATAAGTTGGCTAGGTACTTACTTTTGAACATGTTTTATATGTATGTTGCATATGTTATGCTAACATGTTTAATTATCTAACGATGTGCTTTATGAACTGCTTTTGGTGTTGTTATTAACCCTTGTGTTGCAGCATGGCAGCAAATATAGAAGTGGGTGACGCCATTAGTGTAAATGCAAGCGCTGGGCGTACGAATCCATTGCCACCACCAGCCTTGGGCGAGGAACCCTCTGAACAGCAGTTGCTACCTGGGGAATTGAGCTTGGCTCAGTTTATGATGTATCGACCTCCGATGTTCGAGGGAACTGAATCAGGAGAGAAAGCTGAGGAATGGTTAGAGAGGATCGAACAGATATTTGTGGCAGCGCCTTGTGCAAAGACGGCCTGGATCAGATTAGCAGAATTTCAGCTGTCCAAGAAGGCATTGATGTGGTGGAAAACCACAGTGATTGAGCAAGAGGCTCTGGGACAGGAAGTAAATTGGAAGATGTTCCGAACGCGGTTTTTGAACCGCTATTTCTCAGCCGCTGCAAGACAGGCCAAGGAGGATGAGTTTAGCAGTTTAAGACAAGGTACCATGCCTGTATCTGACTATGCTTTACATTACTGTTCCTTACTACGATATGTGCCACACATTGCTGCAAGCACTCAAGCGAAGATGCGGAACTTCATGAAGGGCTTGAGGCCTGAACTGTATGACAGGGTGATCACTTATGGCCTTGCTTGTTTTGATGATGCACTCTCACGAGCTGAGCTAGCTGAACTGGGAGTCGGTGCATATCCTGATGTTGTGCCACCTTCAGCACCCCCTCAGAGACCCACTTCTGATAATTTGAAGCCCAGGGGTGATCAGTTTAAGCCTAGGGGGAACACTTCAGCATCGAGATTCAGTGGCAAGAGGCCCGAGAATCGATGGAAAGGGAAAGGTAGGAATGATGCTCCATCTGGGAGAGGACAGTCTCAGGGAGACAGATCTGGAAGAGTTCAATGCACTCTTTGTGGGCAACCACATTTGGAAAAAGACTGCGTAGGATGCTATGTCTGTGGCGACAGAGGCCACTTTGCTCGGCAGTGTCCCAACAGGGGAAGACAGCAGAACTCTACGGGGAGGCCTGCGGACAGAACGGCACAACACCGGCCACCTTTTGTGCCAAGACAGTATGGAGGTCAGCCCGCGGGGCCACCTCAGGGACAGGTGTATGCTTTGACGAGGAGCAGGCTACGGCGGCCCCGGAGGAAGTTATAGCGGGTACGTGTCTTTTATTTACGCACCCTGCTCTTATATTGATAGACACAGGTGCGTCACACTTTTTTGTGTCGACGAGTTTTGTTGAAAGGCACCACATATGCACTTCTCCGTCCCCCATGCCTCTTATGGTCTCGACCCCCGCTGGAAGAAGTTTGACTACGGATCGGATTGTTTATGATGGCCTCATTTATTTTGAGGATAATGAGTTAAGATCAGATTTGATTGTGTTGGGAATGACAGACTTCGATTGCATTGTGGGCATCGATGTTCTGAACAAGTATCAGGCAGTGGTAAACTGCAGGCAAAGGACTGTCCGATTTAGATCTGTATTGGGAGTCCAATGGACATTCTATGGGGATGGTTCCCGTCCGAAGATTCCGTTAATATCTGCTGTCAAGATGACACAGCTATTGGAACGAGGTCATGCGGGATATCTTATCTATGTTGTAGACATGACGGATAAGAGGAAGGAATTAAAGGTTGAAGATGTGCCCGTAGTGGCGGAATTTCCTGATGTCTTTCCGGAGGAGATTCCCGGATTCCCACCGACGAGAGAGGTCGAGTTTGGGATTGAGTTGCTACCAGGGACGTCTGCAATTTCTCGTGCCCCGTATAGGATGGCACCAGCGGAGCTAAGAGAGCTAAAGATTCAATTGCAAGAGCTCCTAGACAAAAACTACATACGCCCTAGCGTATCGCCATGGGGTGCGCCTGTCTTATTTGTTAAGAAGAAAGATGGATCGATGCGTCTATGCATTGACTACAGGCAGTTGAACAAAGCTACAGTAAAGAACAAGTATCCACTTCCGAGGATCGATGACTTGTTCGATCAGTTGCAAGGTACGAGGCTCTATAGTAAGATCGATCTGAGGTCGGGGTACCATCAGATTCGAGTAAGAGAAGATGATGTTCAGAAGACGGCTTTCAGGACTAGATATGGGCATTATGAATACCTGGTCATGCCTTTTGGGGTGACGAATGCCCCAGCTGTCTTCATGAGTTTGATGAACAAGGTGTTCCAGCCATATTTGGATCAGTTCGTCATAGTCTTCATTGACGACATACTTATTTACTCTCGGACTGAAGAAGAGCATGTAAGGCACTTGAGAATAGTACTTCAGATCCTTAGGGATCATCAGCTGTATGCGAAGCTTAGTAAGTGCGAGTTCTGGTTGGACAGCGTGGTATTTTTAGGCCATGTCATATCTAGCTACGGGATATCTGTGGATCCAAGGAAGATTGAAGCTATGATGGAGTGGGCTGCACCCACTTCTGTACCTGAGATAAGGAGTTTTCTCGGTTTGGCAGGATATTACCGACGTTTCGTCGAGGGTTTTTCGAAGATTGCCAAACCCCTGACGCTGCTGACTCAGAAAGGAGTCCCCTTCTTTTGGTCCGAAGCTTGTGAGGAAAGCTTCCAAGAGCTGAAGCGTCGTTTGACTACAGCGCCTGTGCTGGTGATTCCGTCTGAGGATAAGAGGTTCGCCTTGTACACGGATGCGTCATTACAGGGCTTGGGCTGTGTGTTGATGCAAGATAAGCATGTGGTGGCTTATGCATCGAGGCAACTGAAGCCACACGAAGCCAGGTATCCAGTGCATGATTTAGAACTGGCGGCCATCATATTTGCCTTAAAAATCTGGAGGCATTACTTGTTGGCACGTCCTTCACTATATATACGGATCATAAGAGCCTGAAGTTCTTATTCACTCAGGCAGAGTTGAATATGAGGCAAATAAGATGGATGGATTTGCTCAAAGATTATGATTGTGAAATTGAGTACCATCCAGGTAAAGCAAACTTGATAGCAGACGCCTTAAGTCGGAAGGTAAAGAGTACTGCAGAGGATGTTATGTGTTTGTCAGCCTTGATGACGTCTTATTGCCAACTGGGCTATGATTTCGATGTAGACACGTCGCCTGTGCGAGTGTCGACCCTATTAGCGGAGCCAGACATATTTGAGGCGATCAGGAAGGCCCAGAAGTCGGATAGTGAGGTTCAGAGGTGGACATCATTGGTACTTCAAGGCCAACCATCCAAGTTTAGAGTGGCTGAGGATGATTCCTTGAGACTGGGCAACCGATGGGTAGTCCCAGATACACCAGAACTGCGTAGAGGAATATTGGAGCGAGCTCACAGTAGTCGATTCAGTATCCACCCAGGGGGAAAGAAGATGTACAAAGATCTATGCGATCAATTCTGGTGGAGACGCATGAAGCGTGAGGTAATCGTTTTCGTTAAAAGATGTTTGATCTGTCAACAGGTAAAGGCAGAGAGGCAGAGGCCTGGTGGTGAGCTGAAGAGCTTAGAGGTGCCCGAATGGAAGTGGGAGCATATATCTATGGACTTTGTGACCCACTTACCTAGGACGGCCTCAGGATTTGATGCGATCTGGGTGATCGTGGATAGGCTGACGAAGACGGCTCATTTAATCCCTTACAGTATGTCATATACATACTTGAAGATGGCCCAGATGTATATACGGGATGTAGTGAGGTTGCATGGTATTCCAGTCTCGATAGTGTCTGACAGGGACCCGAGGTGTAAGGACCCCATATACTTAACCCTTGATTAGTGTATTAATCATTATGTGTGGCACATGCTTTCAATAAAATTATTCGGGAAACTCAGATGATACTTTACCATTGAATGGCAATTACAAAGTTTTCTTTAACATACAGTGTTATAAGCTCATCATCCTAACAACAACAGACTCACAGGGTTCGCCCATTACACCACTTTTTACATTGTGGACTTTTATAAAAATTTGGGCAGAGTCTCCCCATAAATAGAGCTATCCCGAAATAAAAGCACAACACATAACATAATTCCCGGCCAGGGAAGACATAAAACTCATCATAAAACAGCAATATCAAGTAAATTCCCAGCCAGGGAAGACACCACACATATGACAACAAAAGTGAGTTTCAACACCCACAATACACCAATGACTCTCATATCATTTAGCAATTCTACCTCTAATTGCATGCAACATAGAATGAAAGAGAGAAAGGCTCATGCCTTTATATACAACGCATATACAAGTAATCTTGCTCACATGCGAGCATCATGAATATGTATATAACCCTCATGGGTATATAAGTACTCTATACGATACCGTGCTCCATCAAGCCCTGGTACCACGATCCTGGGAGTACATCCAATCAACAGCTCGAGCTCATCTCCAAAGCCATCGATGTACCTATTCACCTGCCCCAACAGAGACAGCCCCCAACGGGGTAAGCATACCAATTCCACAATTTCATAATCATAATGACATAATACATAATTTACGAAAATGTAAATATTGTGGAACATATGTGATACTTCCTGGATGGTATCATCCTCATCATAGCGTACCCCTGTAATAATCCTGTTCTCAAAACAGATAAATCATCAAATCCTGAATATGCAGTTAATCATCATATTGGTTAACCCTAGCCAGTTTCAATTTAACAACATTTCATAACATCTTTCTTTATCTAGCAATTATCATAATTCTAGATATCATATTGAGATTTCCTTAACTTCCGATACTAGTTAATCACTTCTCTGATTAACTACGTCTCTGTTCTTATTCATTACCAATAGGGAATAAAATACAGATATCCTAGATATCTAATGAAATACCACCTTTTTCATTTCTTACTTCAAGTAGCATCATACTATCGGTGTTTGCTCCGTAGCAACCACACCCCATCATTTGCTCGCTTCATAGCGGCACTAAGCATTTCACCATGTGAATCAACATAACGTAATCAAGTCCCGGTACCATCATAGTAAAACATCTCATGCATTTTAAATCATGCATCATACTTGCAAAAACATCATTTAAACTATGCTCGTACGCTAAACGTACCTTAAATCCTCGAAGTCCGAGCCAAACCTTGCTCGAGTTCCATGCCCCGAGGAACGATGTGCTAACACGATAAATAATTCACAATTATTTACGAACATGTAACCCATGCTCAAGCACATCCATAACCCTCAAAATATTGTCGACACACGACAATTAAACATCTAAAAGACCCGGGGCAGGGTACATGCAGGGAGGGAAAACGAATGCGGCATATCGAAAAATTGCCTAAGAACACCTTCAATAATTCGAACCCTAGCATCACGATTCGAACCCAACCAACCATCATAAATCATCTAAAACATGTAATAAACGATCTCTAACATGAATCATCAACCCATAGCCAAAACCCCCAAAATCGAAATCAACCCTCACCAAATTAGGGCAAAATTCGAACATAACATCTCAATTCGATCCCAATTAAGCATCATAATTCATTTAAACATGAATTAATCGAATAACAACAAGAATCATCATCCTCATGCCAAAAATCCAAATTTTCGAACCCTAACTCACAAAAAATCGAGCTGAAAATCGAACTAAAAGCAACAATTATTTCGAACCATAAAAGTCTGAAATCATCGACTCAAAATCAGCTTAAAAACGCCCCAAAAACACCAGAAAAATCGTACCAAAAACATACCAAAATCGAGCCCCAAAAATCGGATGAATTCCAGTTTTCGAACCCTACGCTTTTCTGGCAAATCCGAACGCGATGCTCGACGAAACTTCGAATTGTTGGTATGGATAGGAGCGCCTGGAAGAGACGATTCCAACGGCGGGTGGCACGCGCCGAACGGCGGCCGGACGGCGGCGGGCAGAGCACTTTTGTGCGCGGTGGTCAAAGGGGATCGGGAAGGGGCGCGCGGGTGGAGAGAGAAATGAGGTGCTGAAATGGTTCCGATAATTAAAATCTCGGGTTCAACTGGTATTTATAGCAAAAATACCCCGAAATATTAATATCCCCACAAATACATCATGATTCATTAAAAATCATCTATTTTCAAAAACTCTCTCTCTAACTCAAAAACCCCCTACCGGTGCCCACACCAAGCACCCGAGATTCCGAGTCATACTAAAAACCCAACTCACAGGTTTTCACCGAAATGAGAATACGATCTCAACCTCGGGATCCAACGATCCCAATTACTCAAATAGACGAGCCCAGAAGGCCCAACACCGTGATTAAACTCCATGTCGCCACGTAAAACAACTTTAGGGGTTATTAATACTCCGGGATTAACATCCCTAATCTCAGGTCATCACACGAGGTTCACTTCACATTTCTGGGAGGGTCTCCAGACAGCTTTGGGCACAGAGGTGAGACTGAGTACGGCCTATCACCCTCAGACAGACGGCCAAACAGAGCGTACCATTCAGACGCTCGAGGACATGTTGAGGGCGTGTATTTTGGAGTTTGATACTCCGTGGCAGGATTCAGTGCCGCTGGTGGAGTTCTCCTATAATAACAGTTATCATGCGAGCATTCAAATGGCCCCTTTTGAAGCTCTGTATGGACGACGATGTAGATCACCACTGTATTGGGAGGACTTGACTAGCAAAGCGGTCGGGGGACCGGATATGATCAAGGATATGGAAGGTAAGATAAAGTTGATACGCCAGAAGATGAAAGCGGCCCAGGACAGGCAAGCGGCCTATGCCAATAAGCGGCGACGACCACTAGAATTCCAGTTAGGAGACAGGGTCTTCTTAAAGATCTCGCCCTTCAGGGGTGTGGTTCATTTTGGGATGCGGGGAAAGTTATCTCCAAGGTATGTTGGGCCATATGAAGTATTACAGCGTATCGGTACTTTGGCATATCGTTTGGCTCTACCACCATCCTTGTCTGGCATACATGATGTTTTCCATGTCTCTATGTTACGAAAGTATGAGCCAGATCCGTCTCATGTCTTACAGCCTACAGAAGTTCAATTAGACTCAGATATGTCCTACGAAGAACGACCAATCAGAATTCTGGATTGAGAGGATCGCAGACTACGGAGCAAAGTTATACCGATGGTCAAAGTTCAGTGGGATCGTCGGGGTGTCGAGGAGGCTACATGGGAGACGGAACGGCATATGGTGCAGCACTATCCGGAACTATTCTCTGGTATGTTTTTACGTTTAGTTTCGATATGATGATGCATGTGGATTTCGAGGACGAAATCTTATAAGTAGGGGAGTAATGTAATACCACCGAAATGTGATATGATTATGTTTTACGATGATGAATTATGATGTGTAAAAGGGTTGTGGTGTATTTAAATTAGGGGGCCACGATTTATGTTATGATGATATGTTGTGGGGAGCATGTTGGGTGTTTTAAGGGATGTATTAATTAAATGAAGTTAGAAAATATCGAGTGAGGATATTTTAATACATCGTACTATATACCGAGACACAATTAAACACCACATGACCACCCAACCCACACCACCCCCTGCCACTCGCCCCCCCCCCCCCCCCCCCCCCCACTTGGCAAGTCCATACCCCCACTTGCTTAACCCATGCCCAATCACCACCATGCCCCCCACTCTCCTCCCATTCCAATCAATTCCCCTCCTTCTCTCCTCCATGGTCGTCCAAAGCAAGCAGCTATAGGCAAGGAAAGGCTGGATTTATTAGGTGAAAAACCTTACAAAAAAAAGAGGAACAAAAAGAGAGGGGTAAGTGGGTACCCTGTTTTCTGGGTTTTTTTGGTTGAGTTTGAGTTTGGGTGGGGTGATTTTATGCATGCTACGTATGTGTTTGGGTGAAACCTTGGTATGGGTGCTTACATGGTAGTATTTTATAACTACTAGCATGTTTGTTCGAGCATGATACATGTTTTATGTGATAGATTTCTAGTTATGAAACTATATGCTCGAAAATCTGGGCAAAGAAATACATGCTCTGTTTTTGTAAAAGTTGGTTGAGGATGAAGATTATGATGATGATATGATACATGTTAGCTTAGGATTTGTTAAACCTTTGATTTAAGAGCTTACATGGATATTTTATGAAGTTCTTCACATGTTTGTTTCAGCATGATAGATGTGTTAGGAAGTAGAAAAGATGGTGTGAAAAGAGGTGCTCAAAAATCTGGGGAAAATCCCGATTTTTCAGAGTTCTCGATCGATCGAGATTTGGTCCCGATCGATCGAGCGAGACAGAAGGTCTAAGCATGTTTTCAAAATTTTAGTGCCGATCGATCGAAGGATTTCTCGATCGATCGGTGAAGCTCCTCGATCGATCGGTAAAATGTTCGATCGATCGAGCGAGGCAGGAAGCTAAGGAACTGTTAGTGCACATTGTCTCGATCGATCGAGACTTTTGGCCGATCGATCGAGACAGGCAGAAAGTTGAAAAATATAATGATGTTTTATTTTGTTAAGTTTATGATGTGAGATGGTTTTGAGGCATCTAATATGGTATTATGTGATCTTGTAGAACCATCCCAGGTACCGGCACCATCAAGGAGATAAAGTCTGTTGACTCCTCCTCCTTTTGAAAAGGTACGTAAGAAGCGTACGGGCATCGGACGGTAACACACATCTCTATACTACGACTATGCTTTTATTGCATGAGTATTCACGATGAAATGACGGTGTTTATACGATGTTTACACGATGATGTTTATTGTTTATACGATGCTTATATGATGACATTTATGTGATGTATTGTGGTAAGATGCCACGGGGTAAGATGCCCCACATGGTAAGAGGCCATGCGATGTATTGTGGTAAGATGCCACGGGGTAAGATGCCCCATATGGTAAGAGGCCATACGATGATATTGTGGTAAGATGCCACGGGGGTAAGATGCCCCATATGCATGATTCTAAATCAGGGACAACAATAAGAAGTGAATGAATAACCAGCATATTTACTTAACCAATGTTTCATGCATTTACTATGATGTTTTATGATGTTAAGTAAGATTATATATGCTCATGATGTGTTATCCCTGTAGGTACACTTTTGGATGAAAGGACTAAGGGTCGGGTTGAGGCAGTGAGCTACTAGGGACACAGGAATGCATAGGATTCAAGTTTTGATTAGTATCTACTCTAGGAGTAGGGTAAATCTAAATGATATTCCTTTAGAATATAATGAATTATTTTTGAAGTTTTGTATTTTGGCCTGTAATCCTGTTAGCTCGTGTAACAATCAAAACCTTAAGATGTTACCTTAATGCATGATTAGTCATTCTTATGTCTTTTAATCACTGTTAAGGTGGGAAGACCCCACAAAAATTATACCCCAAAGTTAACATTGATGTATAAAACACCCCAACATGGTATTTTAAAAGCATTTATAAAAATGCATTAAACTTCCACTAAATCATGCTTTCCTCATAATTAACCATCAACATAATTAAATCATGTTAACACCTCATTTTCTAACATGCATAACATGTACCCTGAAATGCAACCCTGGGTCACGCCTATCATGACTAACCATTTCAACATGATAATTAATTTCAACACGTAAATCAATTATCCACATAATTCATCATATAAACATAATTAATGCCTTAATTGCAATTAATTATTTCGGGGGCATCACACGTCTGCTGTCAAGTTGGCTTTCCCGGGATGGTACTCTATCTCGCAATCATAGTCCTTAAGCAGATCCATCCATCTCCTCTGACGCATATTCAATTCCGCCTCTTGTTCTCTGAAGGAATCACCAATACCGGCGCCGTGGTCAATCGATGCTTCAATTCTTGGAAGCTCTCCTCGCAAGCCTCTGACCAATAAAACGGTATTCCCTTCTGAGTCAACTGAGTCAAGGGTTTAGCAATCTTGGAAAATCCCTCGACGAAGTGTCGATAATAGCCTGCCAAACCAAGAAAACTCTGAATCTCGGTTACAGAAGTGGGTGCAGCCCACTCCATCACCGCCTCAATCTTCCTGGGGTCCACTGAAATCCCACTGCTAGATATGACGTGCCCCAGAAATACTACACTGCTCAACCAAAACTCACACTTGCTGAGCTTGGCATATAATTGATGGTCTCTGAGGATCTGGAGCACTGTCCTCAAATGTCTCACATGCTCTTCCTCGCTCCGGGAACAGATGAGTATATCGTCAATAAACACAATGACGAACTGATCTAGATAGGGTTGAAATGCCCGGTTCATCAAGCTCATAAAGACAGCCGGGGAGTTCGTCACACCGAACGGCATCACCAAGAACTCGTAGTGCCCATACTGAGTCCGAAATGCTGTTTTCTGCACATCCTCCTCACTGACCCGTATCTGGTGGTACCCGAAAATCAAATCAATTTTGCTATACAGCTTCGTGCCCTGCAACTGATCAAATAAATCATCAATCCTCGGGAGAGGATACTTGTTCTTCACCGTGGCCTTATTCAGTTGCCGGTAATCGATGCACAAACGCATCGAGCCATCTTTCTTTTTCACAAAAAGAACTGGTGTGCCCCAAGGCGATACGCTAGGGCGTATATATCCTTTATCAAGGAGCTCCTGTAACTGTTCCTTCAGTTCTCTTAGCTCTGCCGGTGTCATTTGATAAGGAGCACGAGAAATAGCGGACGTCCCCGGTAATAACTCAATCCCAAACTCGACTTCCCTAGTCGGTGGGAATCCTGGAATCTCCTCCGGAAAGACATCAGCAAATTCTGCTACCACTGGCACATCCTCAACCTTTAACTCCTTACCCTTTCCCAACGTGTCCACGGCATAGATGAGGTAGCCCGTGTGTCCACGTTCCAATAATTGGGACATCTTAATTGCCGAAATCAACGGAATCTTCGCACGAGATCCGTTGCCATAAAAAGTCCACTGAACTCCCAAACCAGATCTGAACCGAACTGTCCTCTGCCGACAATCTACCACTGCCTGATATCTGTTCAGAATGTCGATGCCCACAATGCAGTCGAAATCTGACATACCCAAAACAATCAAATCTGTCTTTATCTCATTGCCCTCAAAATAAATGAGGCAGTCCATCAGAAACTGATCAGCAACAACTCTCTTCCCAGTGGGTGTCGAGACCAATAGAGACGTGGGTAACGGAGACGTGCACATATGATGTCTCGCCACAAAGTCCGCAGACACGAAGGAGTGCGAAGCACCTGTGTCTATCAAAATAAAGGCGGAATATGTAAATAGGAGGCATGTACCAGCTATAACCTCCTCTGGAACTGCATCGGCTTGCTCCCTGGTCAATGCATAGACCTGTCCCTGAGGTGGCCCCATCGCATGTCCTCCCATCTGACGAGGCACCATCGGTGGCCTCTGCTGCACTGTACCACTAGAAAACCTCCCTCGACCTTCTCTGAGATCCGTTTGTCCTTCCCGGTTGGGGCAACGCCGAGCAATGTGGCCCGACCTGCCACAAATGTAGCACGCAGAACAATCTCGCATCAAATGTGGCCCTCCACAAAAGTGGCACTTGACATCTCCAGCTCTACTAGCTTGAGCCGGTCCCCCATAAGTAGATGCACCACTCCTCCGATCCTCTTGCTTTCGGCCCTCCGGTCACCTTCCGCTAAACCGAGAAGAAGAAGAAGTCCCCCGCGACTTAAAAGATCCTCCTCGGGGCCTCATATTTTCAGATGTTGATCTTTGTGATGGAGCTGGTGATGGTATGGCCTCAGGATAGGCACTCACCCCTATCTCTGCTAACTCCGCTCTAACCAGTGCATCATCAAAAGATGTCGGGTTGTTAGAAATGACCCGATCAAATAATTCCGGTCGCAGCCCCTTCAGAAAGTGCCTCATCTTGGCATGTCCATTTGTAGCAATATGTGGAACATACCTCAATAAGGACGAGTAGTGCATGGCATAGTCCAAAACTGTCAGGTTCCCTTGCTTCAGATTCGTAAATTCATCCTCCTTAGTTTGCCTAGCCGCGGCAGAGAAGTATCGGTGTAAAAACCGAGTCTGAAATAAAGTCCAGTCGATTACCATGCCTTGTGCCCTTAATTCCATTACAGTCGTCTTCCACCACATGGAAGACTTCTTTGCCAGTTGGAATTCTGCCAGTCTTAACCAAGCCGTCCTAGCACACGGAGCAGATACAAAAATCTGTTCTAGTCTCTCCAGCCACTCTTCGGCCTCCTCTCCTGTCTCTGTTCCTTCAAACATGGGTGGGTGGAAGGTCAGAAATTGAGTCAGGCTAATCTCCCCTGGTAATAGTAACTGAGCAACCGGTTCCATGCCCACAGCAGGTGGGGGTAAAGGATTTGCCTGACCGATACTAGCATTCACGCTCCAAATATCACCCACCTCTTCGTTGAGGTTCCCCGCATTCATAGCCGCCATGCTGTAACACAAAGGTTAACAACAATTCCAAACAATATATATACTAAACCGTTAGACAATATGAATGACAAGCATGTGAGTATAACAATTGTATACATAAATATGCACCACTTGCATAAACATGCCCCAAATGTAAACACTTAGCCAATCATGCTAAGGCTACCCTTCACTCGTTCCCGGGTTCTCTAACCACTGCTCTGATACCACTAATGTAAGGACCCTAGTTCCTTAAGTGCGGATAAAAGGCGTAATAGAGAAACATGCATATAAGACTATAATGTTCGTGTTGATGTATTGAGCCATTAAGATTACAGGCCAAAATAAAATTTCCAAAACGGATTAATTACATTCCCAACCAATTGAATGTTAATCCTATAGTTTTACACTACTCCTAGAGTAGAAACTATACAAAAGAATTAGGCCTGCCATGCCAAAAGCACTCCTCATTGGCTCACCGCATCAACCCGCCTCAGCCCGTACGCCCAAAAGTACCTACAGGAACAACCCCAAAACCATGAGCATGTATGTAAACCATATTCACAATAATATGATCATAATTTAATGCATAAACCGTAAATGCAAATCACTTCCTGTATTTAACACATATATAGTAGCTCCCTTGGTTGTCCCTGTACCATAGTTACAATCAATTGATTATAACACCAATAATGTATGTCATGACATGCATCCATTCCATGTATACCAATGGCCAATCTCAGTCTTATTATATCAGTGGCATAATACCCCTCGCGTTACATGACAGCGGCATTAATACCCCTCGCTTCGACATATTAGCGGTACAATATCCCTCGCATCAACATGACATCGGCATTATCCTTCGCTTCGACATGTCTGCGACAAATATCCTTCATCGCTAAAATATGACAGCGGCAAGTATTCTATCATCGCTTCGACATGAAGGCGGCAAGTATCCTTCATCACTGTAATATAATCTCGACCCACAATCACATGCAACCATAATGCATAATCCAATCATGTATGCAACCATAATGCATAATAAGACCATATACGCAACCATAATGCATAACCAATTTATAGCGTAATAAATACGTTTTACCGTCCGATGCCCGTACGTCTCACTACGTACCTTAGTTCCAAAAGTGTGTTGTGCCGTGGACTTTATCTCCTAGGCTGTGTGGCCACCTGGGATGGTTCTACACATTCACACAAATCCGTATTAGGAGCCAATAATAGTCCAATTACCAAAAATCCCACAAAATAGCCAAAAAAACCAAGGCATCAAAATTTTAAGGCTGGCGATCGATTGGCCCTTTCACCCGATCGATCGCGAGCCAGCCATCCCGAGGCCATCGCCTCACTGCCCGTCTCGATCGATCGAGGTACCCATACCGATCGATCGAGAAGACGCCTCGATCGATCGGAAATTATTCTCGATCGATCGAGAAGTTTAAAAATTTTCCACCTTCCGCGCTGCTGAGCTCGATCGATCGAGTGCTATTCTCGATCGATCGAGAAGTGCTGTAAATGCGAGAAATCGCCATTAATGTGCACAGAACCTTACCAAACCACATTAAAACCATAACACATCAACCCAATACGCCAAAAACACCAATAACCTTCAAAATACACCCTAAACAACCCAAAACTCTAATATCCAACCAAAAATCATACAAATCCAAACAAACCCATTTAAAAACATTACAAACCCAAACCAAACACCACAAAAACATTAAGGAGGTATCCATACCTCTTGGGGACTTCAAATCTCACACCAAATCCCACAAATGAGATTTTTGCCAAGATTTCCCCTCCACTTTTATGCTAAAAACGAAAATGGGAAGAAAAGGGTTTGGGAAATGATTTTGGGGAAATTAATAAAAGTGAAAGGTAAAGGTGAGGGTTGGGGGGTATAAGTTAAATTGTGTTCCAACAATTACCATGGTGTATAAAACACCCCAACATTATATTTTAAAAGCATTTCACCACAATGCGCCAAAATCCCAATTAAATACACGCCTCACCAAATAATTACCCACCATAGCATTTAAACCATAAAATACCCCAATTACTCAACATGCATAACATGCACCCTGAAATCCTCTACCGGGTCACGCCTATTATGTGCCTAAGCATTTCACCAAGATAATTAATCCCAACACATAATTAATTACCACCATAATTAATCATATAAACACAATTAATGCCCAAATTGCAATTCAATTATTTTGGAGATATCACAATTAACCATTTTAAAAGGCCCCTGGCGAAGCATGCATCGAAAACTCAACACGAAATAATTCCCCAAAATAAGGCATTGGCGATCGATCGCATGATTTCAGGCGATCGATCGCCTCGCGAAAATAGGAATAGGCGATCGATCGCTCCTTTATCGGTCGCCTCTTAGCGTAAATGGCCACTGCCTCATGGCGATCGAGCGCTTCATTTGAGGCGGTCGATCGCCTCACTGTTCATCATCCTGAAATTTCAACAACGTCGCGGCGATCGATTGCCCTACCCTAGGGATCGATCGCTTCGACCTGTAAAAGCCAAAAATGGCGTTTTTCTTGCAAAATTTTGCCCAACAACAATCCTCACACCCCATACAACATAAATCCTCAACATAAACACCATAAAAACTCCTCAAACCAACCAACCCAAAATTATTTAAAAACCCATTTCTTTAAACCCAACACAAATCCTTCCCAAACACCACAAAACCACTAACAAAACGAAGATAAATGTGAGGGGTGAATAATACTTTATTATCTTCGAGAAATCCGGCTCCTAGGATGAGCCTCCATCGATTTTCCTCAACCAAAGGGAAAGGGAAAGGGAAAGGGTTTGGGGTGAGAGAATGGCGTGAGGGAGAGGAGAGGGAGGAGAGATTCCGTATAATGACGGAATACCGAGTCTATTTGGTATATATAGCTCCAAAACTCCAAAATACCGACTCCTCCACAAATTACATCATGATTCATTAAAAATCATATGTTTTCAATAATTATCTCTCCAACTCAAATTCCATCATCAGTCCCAGTACAAAGTACTCCGGACCCCAGATTCCACCAAAAACCAAATTCCAAGGTTATCACCACGATGAGAATGCAATCTCATCCCTTGGATCCAACGACTCCAAAAGTCGGATTTAAAATCCCCGAGAGTCTCGAAACCTCAATCAATTCATAATTGCCACTTATAAAATCCATTAAGGATTATTACCACACCGGGAATAACACCATTAATCCCCGGGTATCACACAACCAACCAAGTTTGTGGGAGTGATCCTACCTGTATGGAAGATTCAAGGGAATGCGAGCCTCCTACAGTAATTGAGCCTACATTGGCGGAATTATCCGAGTAATTCTCATGTGAAGATGAGCCAAGTGCGAAGTTTGAGGATGAAGCTGATGTTTGAGAATGTTGATACGAGCTTATCGATGGTGATGTGTTCTATGTTGTATGTCGTTCCATTCTTGCCATCGATGCAAACTTCACCATACTACGCTCACCGCAAGATGAAGCCAAGCAAAGATTCATTCTCCCATACCTACCAATACAAGAATGTTGTTGGAGCGACAAGCCTACACTGTTACAATCATGCCAATCTTTAGGGCATACTGAATGAAGACCCATTTACTTACTATGGGCGGCAACAGCTCTTTGATGGTTGCTTCTGATGGTCAAGCCGACAACTAAAATCAGCGCTTCTTGGGAGGCAACCCAAAGTTTTTGCATTCTTCTCTTTCTAGGTACTCAGATGGAGTGATAAACCCCTACAACAGCGTTACTTTAAAGAGCTAATCTTCCGCAGTCCTCATGCAGATCAGGGGAGTTTATTGTTTCCCTTTTTTAAACATTGAGGAAATATTTCATTTAAGTTTGGGAGAGTGGACTTGCATGTTTTACTTGTTTAATCAACATGCTGTGTGTTTAAATTGACATTTGAATCGTCCGATTTTTATGAGCTAATTTTTTTTTATAAGTTCAAAAATGATTTATAGTAGTGACTATTCAATGAGGATTTTGATCTCACTATGCATATGGACTTGAATTTTGATGATTGTTAGACTTGTACATGAAGATCCTTTGTTGAGTTAACATGTCAAGAATGATGAATACTTTGAGCACGTTGAGTCATGATCTTGTGGATTGCATGTTGAATAGTGATAATTATTATGAACATGATGATTTGTCTTGAGTATCTTAGGGTTATCCTAGAACTTAGTAGATGATGACACTTTCAGGCGAAATTTTTATAGTTACAAACTTGACATGGAAATGATCTAGGCGATCTTTGGAACGTTTGAGCCTTTCTAGCTTACCATGATTTATATTAATCCTTAGTGTCCCATTTTGAGCTTTATTGAAAAAGAATTGTTTATGTATTGCATATGATTAGGCCCCCATTCGACATTCTTGGCAAACTCATTATACCTACCCTAATATGAGCCTAATTGAAAAAAAAATTATCCTTACTCTAAGGGAGTATAATGAATCTCATTCGATGCACGTTATGTGAGAACCCATTCCTAATCAAGTGTTTAATTATCACACAATTATTATTTATGTGTAAACAACAGAAGATTTTTTTTTTTTAAAGTCCTGCCAACAAGTGGCTCTCAAAATTTTGGCATGACCTCGACGCACGAGGGACATACCATAAAATAAAAAGTATAAAATAATATCCCAGTGCAGTACATAATATCAGAGAATGCATCATAGGCATCCAGCACATAATCCGTACTCAAAATCTTTACCATAGCATGCACATTAAATCTCCAGCACACATTTTATACTCAAAATATTTACATAATACCATCAGCAGTAAAGAAACAACCAATATTCACCAATAATCAAGGCTGGACGGAAACTAAACTAACTTTACATAGTTATACGACCCAGGACACACCCTGGTATAATTTAACTATCCTACGACTGGGTAAGAGACAAAAGAAACAACCTCAGGTAAGACTTCAACGAGTATTCCCTTTTAGGGATCCTGGTTACCTGTAATACCTGCCATTGTCCACACACAAAGACAACAACATCCCCCTACGGGGTGAGCCAAAGCCCAATATTAAACTATCAAGTAAATACAACATGCATCCATAAAATGTGATATATGATGTAATGCAGTGCAATGTAATGCAATGCATGTAAGGTACAATGAATCGAATAGCAAGATACCAAATCGGAGTCCAAAGAAAGGTATCAACCATCAATATCAAGCTCGAGCAGAGGGTGACAACACACGCGCATTGCGCTAGGAGACTCATCCTATGTGATGTGTTCGTCCATCCCTCGTGTCTAGGTCCGGTGACACGCGCGTGACTACAGTGATACTTATAAAACTGCTTTTAATGTTCCAATAGGACATTATGAGTGGAATGTGATGCCTTTTGGTTTGAAAAAAGCACCCTCTGAATTTCAGCAAATTATGAATGATATTTTTACTCCTTATAGTGAGTTTATAATTGTTTATATAGATGTTTTAGTATACTCTAAAATAATTGATTTACATATAAAACATTTAGATATGTTTAAGAAAATTATTATTCAAAATGGCTTAGTTATATCTAAACCAAAAATGTCTTTATTTCAAACTGAAATAAGATTTTTAGGTCATAATATTAATAAAGGAAATTAATTCCTATTTCACGTAGTATAGAATTTGCGTCTAAATTTCCAGATAAAATAATTGATAAAACTCAATTACAGAGATTTTTAGGAAGTCTAAATTACATTTCTGCTTATTATAAAAATTTAACTCAAGATTCAGCTATCCTATATGATAGACTTAAAAAGGTTCATAAACCTTGGACGGATCAACATACCAAGGCAATTCAAACTATTAAACAGAAGGTAAAATATTTACCATGTTTAATGATAGCAAATCCAAATTGGAATAAGATTATTGAAACAGATGCCTCTGATATTGGTTATGGAGGTATATTAAAACAGATAGATCCTATCTTAAAAAAATGAATTTTTAATTAGATTTTATTCTGGCAAAATGGAATGACAGTCAGAAGAATTATGCAACCATATCAAAAGAAATTCTAGCAATTGTTAAATGTATTTTAAATTTTCAAGATGATTTATATAATCAAAAATTTATAATTAAAAACGGATTGTAAGTCAACTAATTTTATGTTTAATAAAGACTTTAAGCATGATGTCTCCAAACAAATGTTTGCTCGTTGGCAAGCTCATTTAGCTCCTTTTGATTTTGATATAATATATAAAAAGTGAAGAAAATTCTCTTCCAGACTTTTTGACTCGTGAATATTTAAATGCTTGACATATTTTCAGGAATGAGTAAATCTTATAGAGGAAATTCCTCTTATAGAGGAAGGGGTGGCCGAGGAGGCCGAGGACATATTCCAGAGCATATTTTGGCTCAACATGGACCATGTAAGCTTATAGCTAAGAATTTATCTCAAGAGCAAGATCCTTTATACCAGGAATTTCTTTTAAACAACAGAAAGAGGGTCATATCCCTGATACTGCATCATATGCAAATATCGTTAATAACGATGAAGAAGAATCACATAATTATATTATGAATGATTATCAGGAAATAATATTTTTCCTTGATGATATTGATCTAAAATGGGACAATGAACCCTGGAAAATTATGAGCAGGTATATTGGCACTGCCTCATTTGCTTATGGGACTTATAAGTCAATACATTATAATGAACAATTACTCATTAATAATTCATGCGATATTACGCTATATCCTTTAAATCAGAAGGATAATTTTATATTTAGTAAAATCATTATTAAGCGAGTAATAACTCCGACTGAATGGGGAATATCACCTCTTAAGGAAAAAGAATTTGCTTTTCCTAATAATCAAATGATTAAATATAAATATTGGGACAATATTGATGCATTTCATAAAGTTTTCTTATATGAAAACAATAAGAAACGACATTCGTGTTTATTAAAATATGTACTGAGGTATATAAACATGAAATTCCAAACTGGTTTATAAATTGGTGGGGCAAATATGGCACTACTCATAAATTTTTACCAGAAATTTATAAAACTTATTTTGATGAATGGATTGATTTATCCCCCAAATTAATTCAATTACAACAACAAAGTTATGGTATAACAGGAATAGCATCTTTCTATTTCTTTGTTGAATTTTCTATTCCATGGATTTGGAAATGGTCGCCAATAGTGTCTTATACTGACACTAATAACCCTTGCCTTAAAAGAAATTTTTATTCAAAATTTTGGGACAAAATGTTACAAGAAAACCCAAAAACCAAGCAAATGTTTGGAATGGATAGTTTGGAACTTATTGCTGATACCATTGCGACTTAAACGGAAAATTGTTTAAAAAATTCGTTTGATCAACCTTCACCATTCGAACACATTGCTCGAAAATGCCGCATGAAATCCGAAGTAATGACTAAGGAGAAAAGGATAGAAGAATATCTGGATGCAATGAAGAAAGATCTATTAACCAGATTTGATGATGCCAATATGTCCGGTAAATCAATTTCCGAAGATTTACAGGATGCACAAGATCCTAATATTCCATTTGATGATATTTTTGCAACCTTCAAAGCAACTATTGTGATGCCCCGAAATTAATTATATGGAATTTAGGCATTAATTATGTTTATATGATGAATTATGTTGATAATTGATTTATGTGTTGGAATTAATTATCATGTTGAAATGCATAGTCACTTGATAGGCGTGACCAGGGGTTGCATTTCAGGGTGCATGTTATGCATGTTGGGGAATGAGGTGTTAACATGATTTTATTGTATTGGTTATTAATTATGAGGAAAGTATGGATTTAATGAAGTTTGGTGCATTTTTGTAAAAATGCTTTTTAAATACCATGTTGGGGTATTTTATACATAATGTTAATTGTTGGGGTCCAATTAAATTAATAACCATACACCCCCACTATACCTTTTTCCCTTCACTTTACCCTTTTACGCTTTAAATCCCCAATTCACTCTCGAAACCCTATCCATTCCCCATTTTCGAAATTCATCAAGGAAGGAAAGGGAAAGCTCCACAAAACTTTTATTTGTGGGATTTTTGTTAGGATTTGGAGTCTTCAAGAGGTATGGAACCCTTCCTAAAGTTTTTATGATGTTTGGTTTTGAAATGGGATGATTTTGAAGTGTTTTAGGTGGGTTTGTTTTGGGTATATGTTGTATGTTGTTGGGGTATGATTTTTTGAAGTGTTTTATGTGGGTTTTAGTAAGTTATGATGATGTTGGTGTTGTAGGAAAGTATTGGTTTGAAGGGCATAAGATGGAGCTTGAAAAATGCTCAGAAATGGTGAAAAATCGCGCACCAGCAGGTGGCGATCGATCGCCATATATGAGGCGATCGATCGCCGATGGCCAGTGGCGATTTACACAGCAGGAGATCGATCGCCTCAAATGAAGCGATCGATCGCCGCGAAGCGAACAGTCAGGCGATCGATCGCCATGTTTTAAGCGATCGATCGCCACTGTTTAAAAATTGGAAAATGATGAATTTTGTTGAATTTTTGGTATTTGTCTATTATTTAGCTTCTAATATTGATTTGTATGGTTGTGTAGAACCATCCCAGGTACCAACGACATCAAGGAGATAAATTTCTCCAATTTCTCCACTTTTGGGAATTAAGGTACGTAAGAAACGTACGGGCATCGGACGGTAACACATTCTTATACTATGACTACGCAATAATTGTATAAGTATTTATGATGTTATGATGATGATTTTGATAAGTAAGTTTATGATGATGATGTTTATGATGAATGAAGATGATATGATGTTCATGATGATGATCATGATAAGTAAGTTTATGATGATGATGTTTATGATGAATGAAGATGATATGATGTTCATGATGATGATCATGATAAGTAAGTTTATGATGATAATGTTTATGATGTGATGATGATGTATGTGTTTAACGATGTTATTTAGAATGGTTGAGTGTACTGGCAGTTGTTATGGGAAAGCGAGGAAGGTACTTACCGCTGACATAGCTAGCGAGGAGATTACATCCGCTATCAAGGTGTAGCGAGGGGTAATCACAGTACCGCTATATGTCGAAGCGAGGGGGCCAATTGTTCCGCGGACATAACAAGGCCAGAAACATCCCCATTTCTCAATAACATTGTGGTTTATGAGCATATATGTGAAGTATGATTTTAATCATTATGCTAATGATTATATGCATGACTATGAAACAGGGACAACCAAAGTGGGTTAATACGATTAACCAGGAAGTATATGTTATGATTATTTTCATGCATTTATTTATATGCCATTACCTTATAATGCTAAGTAATGATGTACATGCTCATGATGGGTTGTTCCTGTAGGTACACTTTTGGATTAAAGGACTAAGGGCCGGGTTGAGGCAGTGAGCTAAAAGGAGCATGAATGAACATATGATACAGGATTTTGATAGTCTCTACTCTAGGAGTAGTGTAATTCTATAGCTTTAACATTCATTACCGAGAATGTAATTATTAAGTTTTGAAATTTTATTTTTGACCTGTAATTTTATTAGCTCAAAGCTACAACCTGTAGGGTCTTCTTACCTTAACATCATCTTATACACGTATTATGGACTAAACATGCATTCATAACATCTTAGGGTTCCGGTTGTAGCTTTGAGCTAATAAGATTACAGGCCAAAATAAAATTTCAAAAGCTAATTAATTACATTCTCAATAATAAAGGTTAAAGCTATAGATTTACACTACTCCTAGAGTAAAGACTATCAAAATCCTGTATCCTATATTCATCTTGCTCCTTTCAGCTCCCTGCCTCAACCCGACCCTAGGCCCTTTGGTCCAAAAGTGTACCTACAGGAACAACCCATCATGAGCATGTACATCATTACTTAACATCATAAGGTAATGGCATATAAATAAATGCATGAAAATAATCGTAACATGTACTTCCTGGTTAATCGTATTAACACGCTTAGTTGTCCCTGTTTCATAGTCATGCATATGGGCCTCTTACCCTATCGTATGGCATCTTACCATATCATAAACATCGTGTGGCATCTTACCACATGAGCATCTTACCCTATCGTATGGCATCTTACCATATCATAAGCATCGTGTGGCATCTTACCACGAGGGCATCTTACCCTATCGTATGGCATCTTACCATATCATAACATCGTGTGGCATCTTACCACGAGGGCATCTTACCCTATCGTATGGCGTCTTACCATATCATAACATCATATCATTATATGAACATCATATAATCATCATTACTTCATAGACATCATCATAAACTTACTTATCATTATCATCATCATAAACATAATAAAGGCTTATACAATTATTGCGTAGTCATAGTATAAGAATGTGTTACCGTCCGATGCCCGTACGTTTCTTACGTATCTTAATTCCATAAGTGGAGAAGTTGGAGAACTTTATCTCCTTGATGTTGTGGGTACATGGGATGGTTCTACATAACCATACAAATCAATATTAGCTTCCTCATTCCTCCTTTGAAGAATTTCGAAAATGGGGTAAAGGGTATGGTTTGAGAGTGAGTTGGGGATTTAAAGTGTGATTGGTAAAGTAAGTGGGTATAGGGGGAAAATGGGTTATAAAGGTTAATATTAAAATTGTATTGCAAAGTTAACATGATGTATAAATACCCCAACATGATATTTTAAAAACATTTTACTAAAATGCAACAAACTTCCTCTAACTTCATATCTTCCTCATAATTAACAAGCAATACAAATAATTCATGTTAACACTTCATTACCCATCACATAAATCAATTATCAACATAATTCATCATATAAACATAATTAATGACCAAATTGAAATTAATTAATTTCAGGGCATCACAATACTCCCATACTTATAAGATTTCGTCCTCGAAATCGCATGCACTTACCCAAAATGAACTAAACATAAATCATACCAGAAAATAGTTCCGGGTAATGCTGCATCATATGTCGTTCCGTCTCTCACGTAGCCTCCTCGACACCCCAACGATCCCACTGAACTTTGACCATCGGTATAACCTTGCTTCGTAATCTGCGATCCTCTCGATCCAGAATTCTGATGGGTCGCTCAACGTAGGATACATCTGAGTCCAACTGCACTTCAGTAGGCTGTAACACATGAGACGGGTCTGGCTCATACTTCCGCAACATAGAGACGTGAAAGACATCATGAATACCAGATAAAGACCGCTGTAGAGCCAAACAGTATGCCAAAGTACCGATACGCTGCAATACCTCATACGGCCCAACATACCTCGGAGATAACTTCCCATGCACGCCAAAACGAACTACACCCTTGAAGGGTGATATTTTCAAGAAGACCTTGTCTCCTACTTGGAATTCTAGCTGTCGCCGTCGCTTATTGGCATAGGCTGCTTGCCTATCCTGAGCCGCTTTCATCTTTTGGCGTATCATCTTAATCTTTTCTTCCATATCCTTAATCATATCCGGTCCTCCGACCGCTTTACCAGTCAATTCCTCCCAATACAGCGGTGACCTACATCGTCGTCTGTAAAGAGCTTCAAAAGGGGCCATTTGAATGCTCGCCTGATAGCCGTAATTATAGGAGAACTCCACCAATGGCACTGCATCCTGCCATGGAGTATCAAACTCCAAAACACATGCCCTCAACATGTCTTCGAGCGTCTGAATGGTACGCTCTGTCTGACCATCTGTCTGAGGGTGGTAAGCTGTACTCAGTCTCACCTCTGTGCCCAAGGCTGTCTGGAGACCCTCCCAGAAATGTGAAGTAAACCTTGGGTCTCTGTCAGACACAATCGAGACTGGAACCCCATGTAACCTCACCACATCCCGTACATATAATTGGGCCATATTTAGATATGTGAAAGTGTAAGGACCCCGTATACTTAACCCTTGATTAGTGTATTAATCATTATGTGTGGCACATGCTTTCAATAAAATCATTCGGGAAACTCAGATGATACTTTACCATTGAATGGCAATTACAAAACTTTCTTTAACATACAGTGTTATAAGCTCATCGTCCTAACCACAATAGACTCATAGAGCTTGCCCATTACACCACTTTTTTACTTGTGGACTTTTATAAAAATTTGGGCAGAGTCTCCCCATAAATAGAGCTATCCCGAAATAAAAGCACAGCACATAACATAATTCCCGGCCAGGGAAAACATAATACTCATCAGAATGCAGCAATAAAAAGTAAATTCCCAGCCAGGGAAGACACCACACATATAACATCAAAAGTGGGTTTCAACACCCACATAATACGCCAATGACTCTCATATCATTTAGCAATTCTACCTCTAATTGCATGCAACATAGAATGAAAGAGAGAAAGGCTCATGCCTTTACATACAACCCATATACAAGTATAATCGTGCTCACATGCGAGCATCATGAATATGTATATAATCATCGTGGGTATATATAGGTACTCTATACGATACCGTGCTCCATCAAGCCCTGGTACCACGGTCCTGGGAGTACATCCAATCAACAGCTCGAGCTCATCTCCAAAGCCATCGATGTACCTGTTCACCTGCCCCAACAGAGACATCCCCCAACGGGTGAGCATACCAATTCCACAATTTCATAATCATAATGACATAATACATAATTTACGAAAATGTAAATATTGTGGAACATATGTGATACTTCCTGGATGGTATCATCCTCATCATAGCGTACCCCTGTAATAACCCTGTTCTCAAAACAGATAAATCATCAAATCCTGAATATGCAGTTAATCATCACATTGGTTAACCCTAGCCAGTTTCAAATTAATAACATTTCGTAACATCTTACTTTAACTAGCAATGATTAGCAACATTCCATAACATCTGACTTTACCTAGCAATGATTAGCAACATTTCATAACATCATTTCATAACATCGTTTCATAACATCTTTTCATAACATCGTTTCATAACATCTTTTCATAACATCTTTTCATAACATCGTTTCATAACATCTTTTCATAACATCGTTTCATAACATCTTTTCATAACATCGTTTCATAACATCTTTTCATAACATCGTTTCATAACATCTTTTCATAACATCTTACTTAATCTAGCAATGATCATAATTCTAGATATCGTATTAAGATTTCCTTAACTTCCGATACTGGTTAATCACTTCTCTGATTAACTACGTCTCTGTTCCTATTATTACCCATAGGGAATAAAATACAGATATCCTAGATATCTAATCAAATACCACATTTTCATTTCTTACTTCAAGGTAACGTCATACTATGGGTGTTTGCTCCGTAGCAACCACACATCATCATTGGCTCGCTTCATAGCGGCACTGAACATTCCACTATGTGAATCAACATATCGTAACCGAGTCCCGATACCATCATAGCAAAGCATTTCATGTATTTTAGATCATGCATCGTACTTGTAAAACATCATTTAAACTATGCTCGTACGTTAAACGTACCTTAAATCCTCGAAGTCCGAGCCAAACCTTGCTCGAGTTCCATGCCCCGAGAAACGATGTGCTAAAACGATAAATAATTCACAATTATTTACGAACATGTAACCCATGCTCAAGCACATTCATAACCTTCAAAATATTGTCAACACACGACAATAAATCATTTAAAAGACCCGGGGCAGGATACATGCAGGGAGGGGAACGAATGCGATATATCGAAAAATTGTCCAAGAACACCTTCAATAATTCGAACCTTAACATCACAATTTGAACCCAACCAAGCATCATAAATCATCTAAAACATGTAATGAATGATCCCTAACATGAATCATCAACCCATAGCCAAAATCCCCAAATTCGAAATCAAACCCTCACCAAATTAGGGCAAATTCGAACCATAACATCTTAATTCGATCCCACTTAAGCATCATAATTCATTTAAACATGAATAAATCGAATCCTAACAAGCATTATCATCCTCATGCCAAAAATCCCCAAAATCGAATTCCAAGCCCTAAAATTCGAACATAATTTCGAACCACAAATCACAATTAGGCAGGGAAGAACATCACAAACATGGAAAAAGGGGGTAAGGAACGTTACCCAATCGAAATCGGAAGAAAAACGACCAAAATCCGATGAACCCTAGAAATTGGGGATCGCCGCTCTTTCTCAAAATTCGACCTCAAATCGCGATGAAACTTTCAATTGCCGGAGGGGAAATGAGCGCCTGGACGAGACGAAGCCGTGGGTAGGTCGGACGCGCCGATCGGCGGCGGGACGGCGGCGGCCGAAGCGTTTGAAGCGGCGGGGGTGCTGTAGCAGACGGGAAAATCGCGGCGGGAAGAGGGAGAGAGATTTGAGGCTGAAAATGATTTTTATTTTAAAATCTCGGGTTCAATTGTATTTATAGCAAAATTACCCCGAAAATTAATAGCCCCACAAATACATCATGATTCCTTAAAAATCATCTGTTTTCAAAAACTCTCTCTCTAACTCCAAAACCCTCTACCGGTGCTCACATAGCACCCGAGATCCCGAGACACATCAAAAACCCAACTCTTAGGTTTTTCACCGTAATGTGAATATAATCTCAACCTCTGGATCCAACGATCCCAACTACCCAAATAAACGAGCCCAGAAGGCCCAACATCGCGATTAAACTCCAAATCGCTACGTAAAACCACTTTAGGGATTATTAACATTACGGGATTAACATCTATAATCCCTGGTCATCACAATATCCCCCACTAAGAGAATTTCGTCCTCGAAATTAGCACTGGTGTATCACGTAACACCCAGGCTACACAACAACATGAAGCCATAACCTCGATTCCTGACCATATCAGAATCGTATTAATAAACGCGAGGATGCTTACCTCTCATCAAACTCTGAAACAGAGCGACTTACCAAAACCAACATATCACCCAACAGGCAAAACGTACCTCGATGCGGGTCATCCCAAAAGTCAGCCTCTCATGACTGCAAAACAACCAATACTTACGACTGTAGATCGGACAGTCATCCTTCGTTCTAATACAACCAGTAAGAACGCATCCTGAATGACACATCAACCGTGAGAACGTTGACCTCGTGTCAAACTCTGGAGTGGAACAGACTTCCAAATCCATCATAACGTCAAAGAGCGTCAGCACAGCTCAACGCTAATAATCCAAAAGCAGTTAGTCAACTGAAACTGTAAGGATTCGAATCGCTCCTGATTCCATCGTAGATTTCATTCCTTGACATTTCTTATCATGACTCACGATGTCCAACATACATCGTTACGAGGGAAACACTAGTATTCCACGGTGTACACATATCAAACCTGGTTTCCACTTTCAAACCTCCTCTATCGAAGGAGCAGTCGCATCATTGTAACTCAAATACATGGATTCTCAGATCGAATCAACGACGACTTGACGACTCTCTCGTTGGTACTTCACGTCATGAGCTGTCCCAGACAAGTCTCCCCAAGATTTAAACATAAACATATATACGTTTCTGTGAGGCATACTCAACCTCAACTTCAAATGACGTGGTGACTACCAGAGTCCACTACAATCCACCTCGTATCACTTTACGATTTGCCAAACTTGGTTCCAACGAGCAGTATAACGGCTCTAGCAAGCCCATCATGGTGCTGCACACACGCGGCAGACGAACTAGTCGCTGCCTCACTAGGTTCACCTCAAACCTACCAATCAGATGGACGTTTCCGCACGGCATACCATACCATGGGAAGAACAATCGATAGAGTAGTGGGTCTTTACCCAACATTCCTCCAATACTGACATACCCTGGACACTTCAATGTCCCCATGTACTTAACATAACCTGATCCTATTCCCTTAGGACCCATCTTACACCCTCATGGGTGGTGTGACCATGTCTACCACATGTCATATCAATGGAAGCGAGAAATTCCTCCACGATTACTCCTGTCGTCAAATAAACATGGCCAAAAAGCCATTCCAACGAGCATACCCCAAGGGTATCACCACTCGAAATATGATTACCTCAAACAATATCTGCGGTACAATCACATGTACAACGCGTCCATCCATTCCTCGAGCGACCCGCTCGGTATAAGGGTCACGTCAATCGGTGACGCACACACCACCTGGTGCCCGACACCTGGCACCCAAGGCATACAACTGAAAACGTATACTTAACGCATTGCTCATCGTAACGATGATGCATGTCTAATAAGACATCTCCTACACCATCGTCATCGTCATCCTGTGACGACACATGCCAACTCATGGCATCTAAGACATTGTCAACTAGTGACGATACATGTCAACAATGACATCTAAACAACCCAGTCAACTCGTGACGGTCCATGTACATCAACATATATCATTCATCATCATGCTAGTAAAATAGTCATAATAAAACATGTATAACAACGCATGCCAGCTATAATAATGCTAAATAGAATAGCAATATCTCATACCTCATTGCTATCAATATAGCATCGTACCTGTCTCCGTCGCTAAATAATAATACGTAATCAGCACCCTTCGCTCGAAGGCGGCAAAATCCTGTGCTGAATATATAGCGGCACAGTCCATCGCTATAGAATCGACGGCATGATACCTCGTCATATAATAAGTGGCATGAAACCTCGCTATACACCTGAGCATGGATCATCGTCCACATGATAGCGGAAAGAGGCATCGCTATTAATACCCGGCGGTATAACCCATCGCCAATCAATATAGCGGAATGAACCATCGCTATCAATACATCTGGCGGAAAGAACCATCGCCAATCAATATAGCGGAATGAACCATCGCTATCATACATCTGGCGGAAAGAACCATCGCCAATAATATAGCGGAATGAGGCATCGCTATCATACATCTGGCGGAAAGAACCATCGCCAATAATATAGCGGAATGAGGCATCGCTATCATACATCTGGCGGAAAGAACCATCGCCAATAATATAGCGGAATGAGGCATCGCTATCATACATCTGGCGGAATAAACTATCGCCAATCATCATAAAAGAATGAGTCATCGTAAATCCACATAATAATATCGTATGGCCTCTTACCATATGGGGCACCTTACCCCGTGGCACCTTACCACAATGATATCGCATGGCTACTTACCATGTGGGGCACCTTACCCCGTGGCACCTTACCACAATAACATCGCATGGCTACTTACCATGTGGGGCATCTTACCCCGTGGCATCTTACCACAATAACATCGCATGGCCTCTTACCATGTGGGGCACCTTACCCCGTGGCACCTTACCACAATAACATCGCATGGCTACTTACCATGTGGGGCACCTTACCCCGTGGCACCTTACCACAATAACATCGCATGGCTACTTACCATGTGGGGCACCTTACCCCGTGGCACCTTACCACAATAACATCGCATAGACATCATCATATAAACATCATATGCACATCATCATATAAACATCGTATGCACATCATCATATAAACATCTTATGCACCTCATCATATAAACATCGTATGCACATCATCATATAAACATCTTATGCACATCATCATATAAACATCGTATAAACATCATCATTATAATCTTATTCCTCATAATCATCATCATAATCATTATCATAAACATCATATCATCTTTACTTATCATAAGCATTATCAAAACTTACTTATCATTATCATCATCATAAACATCTTATCATCTTTACTCATCGTAAACATCATCATAAACTTACTTATCATAATCATCATCATAAACATCATATCATCTTTACTTATCATAAACATCATCATAAACTTACTTATCATAATCATCATCATATAAACATCGTATAAGCCTCATCGTATAAACATCGTATAACATCATCGTATACACATCATCATATAAACATCATCATTTCATCGTGAATACTCATGCAATAAAAGCACAGTTGTAGTATAAGGATGTGTGTTACCGTCCGATGCCCGTACGCGTCTTACGTACCTTCCTCGCTTGAACATTACATGAACAAACGCATTAGTATATTCAATAATAATTGAGACCATACCGAAGTATTCCACTGTCGGTTGTCTACCCAGTCTGTCCTCAGACAATACATCATATCTTTCTTTTCCCTGATTTTCTTCCAAAATCAGGTTCCTTGGCACGTACCATATAGAGTGTTAGACATCGCTATTAATGCCATCCTATCGTGTTCCACACGATTCCTGCAACCACAATGGTTAGCAATACCACTTTTCATATCATATAAGCACATAAACAATTAGTCATGTCGTATAACATTAATGCCATCATGCATAAATATGTGCTATCAATAACTTCCTAGGCCCTCAACAGCCCCAATGAGCAACCACTGCTCTGATACCACTAATGTAAGGACCCCGTATACTTAACCCTTGATTAGTGTATTAATCATTATGTGTGGCACATGCTTTCAATAAAATCATTCGGGAAACTCAGATGATACTTTACCATTGAATGGCAATTACAAAACTTTCTTTAACATACAGTGTTATAAGCTCATCGTCCTAACCACAATAGACTCATAGAGCTTGCCCATTACACCACTTTTTTACTTGTGGACTTTTATAAAAATTTGGGCAGAGTCTCCCCATAAATAGAGCTATCCCGAAATAAAAGCACAGCACATAACATAATTCCCGGCCAGGGAAAACATAATACTCATCAGAATGCAGCAATAATAAGTAAATTCCCAGCCAGGGAAGACACCACACATATAACATCAAAAGTGGGTTTCAACACCCACATAATACGTCAATGACTCTCATATCATTTAGCAATTCTACCTCTAATTGCATGCAACATAGAATGAAAGAGAGAAAAGCTCATGCCTTTACATACAACCCATATACAAGTATAATCGTGCTCACATGCGAGCATCATGAATATGTATATAATCATCGTGGGTATATATAGGTACTCTATACGATACCGTGCTCCATCAAGCCCTGGTACCACGGTCCTGGGAGTACATCCAATCAACAGCTCGAGCTCATCTCCAAAGCCATCGATGTACCTGTTCACCTGCCCCAACAGAGACAGCCTCCAACGGGGTGAGCATACCAATTCCACAATTTCATAATCATAATGACATAATACATAATTTACGAAAATGTAAATATTGTGGAACATATGTGATACTTCCTGGATGGTATCATCCTCATCATAGCGTACCCCTGTAATAACCCTGTTCTCAAAACAGATAAATCATCAAATCCTGAATATGCAGTTAATCATCACATTGGTTAACCCTAGCCAGTTTCAAATTAATAACATTTCGTAACATCTTACTTTAACTAGCAATGATTAGCAACATTCCATAACATCTTACTTTACCTAGCAATGATTAGCAACATTTCATAACATCATTTCATAACATCGTTTCATAACATCTTTTCATAACATCGTTTCATAACATCTTTTCATAACATCTTTTCATAACATCGTTTCATAACATCTTTTCATAACATCGTTTCATAACATCTTTTCATAACATCGTTTCATAACATCTTTTCATAACATCGTTTCATAACATCTTTTCATAACATCTTACTTAATCTAGCAATGATCATAATTCTAGATATCGTATTAAGATTTCCTTAACTTCCGATACTGGTTAATCACTTCTCTGATTAACTACGTCTCTGTTCCTATTATTACCCATAGGGAATAAAATACAGATATCCTAGATATCTAATCAAATACCACATTTTCATTTCTTACTTCAAGGTAACGTCATACTATGGGTGTTTGCTCCGTAGCAACCACACATCATCATTGGCTCGCTTCATAGCGGCACTGAACATTCCACTATGTGAATCAACATATCGTAACCGAGTCCCGATACCATCATAGCAAAGCATTTCATGTATTTTAGATCATGCATCGTACTTGTAAAACATCATTTAAACTATGCTCGTACGTTAAACGTACCTTAAATCCTCGAAGTCCGAGCCAAACCTTGCTCGAGTTCCATGCCCCGAGAAACGATGTGCTAAAACGATAAATAATTCACAATTATTTACGAACATGTAACCCATGCTCAAGCACATTCATAACCTTCAAAATATTGTCAACACACGACAATAAATCATTTAAAAGACCCGGGGCAGGGTACATGCAGGGAGGGGAACGAATGCGATATATCGAAAAATTGTCCAAGAACACCTTCAATAATTCGAACCTTAACATCACAATTTGAACCCAACCAAGCATCATAAATCATCTAAAACATGTAATGAATGATCCCTAACATGAATCATCAACCCATAGCCAAAATCCCCAAATTCGAAATCAAACCCTCACCAAATTAGGGCAAATTCGAACCATAACATCTTAATTCGATCCCACTTAAGCATCATAATTCATTTAAACATGAATAAATCGAATCCTAACAAGCATTATCATCCTCATGCCAAAAATCCCCAAAATCGAATTCCAAGCCCTAAAATTCGAACATAATTTCGAACCACAAATCACAATTAGGCAGGGAAGAACATCACAAACATGGAAAAAGGGGGTAAGGAACGTTACCCAAACGAAATCGGAAGAAAAACGACCAAAATCCGATGAACCCTAGAAATTGGGGATCGCCGCTCTTTCTCAAAATTCGACCTCAAATCGCGATGAAACTTTCAATTGCCGGAGGGGAAATGAGCGCCTGGACGAGACGAAGCCGTGGGTAGGTCGGACGCGCCGATCGGCGGCGGGACGGCGGCGGCCGAAGCGTTTGAAGCGGCGGGGGTGCTGTAGCAGACGGGAAAATCGCGGCGGGAAGAGGGAGAGAGATTTGAGGCTGAAAATGATTTTTATTTTAAAATCTCGGGTTCAATTGTATTTATAGCAAAATTACCTCGAAAATTAATAGCCCCACAAATACATCATGATTCCTTAAAAATCATCTGTTTTCAAAAACTCTCTCTCTAACTCCAAAACCCTCTACCGGTGCTCACATAGCACCCGAGATCCCGAGACACATCAAAAACCCAACTCTTAGGTTTTTCACCGTAATGTGAATATAATCTCAACCTCTGGATCCAACGATCCCAACTACCCAAATAAACGAGCCCAGAAGGCCCAACATCGCGATTAAACTCCAAATCGCTACGTAAAACCACTTTAGGGATTATTAACATTACGGGATTAACATCTATAATCCCTGGTCATCACAGAAAGTCATACAGTAGGGGATGAAATGAGCTACCTTCGTCAGCCTATCCACGATCACCCAGATCGCATCAAATCCAGAGGCCGTTCTTGGCAAGTGGGTCACGAAGTCCATAGATATATGCTCCCACTTCCACTTAGGTACTTCCAAGCTCTTCAGCTCGCCACCAGGCCTCTGTCTTTCTGCCTTTACCTACTGGCAGATCAAACATCTTTTAACAAAAGTGATCACATCACGCTTCATGCGTCTCCACCAGAATTGACCGCATAGGTCCTTGTACATCTTCCTTCCTCCTGGGTGGATACTGAACCGACTAATGTGAGCTCGCACCAATATTCCTCTACGCAACTCTGGTGTATCTGGGACTACCCACCGGTTGCCCAGTCTCAAGGAATCATCTTCTGCCACTCTGAACTTTGATGGATGTCCTTGAAGTACTACCGATGACCATCTCTGAACCTCATCATCCGATCTCTGGGCTTTCCTGATAGCCTCAAATATGTCTGGCTCAGCCAACAAGGTCAACACTCGCACCGGCGACGTGTACACATCGAAATCATAGCCCAGATGGTAATAAGAAGTCATCATCGCTGATAAACACATAGCGTCCTCAGCAGTACTCTTCACCTTCCGAATTAAGGCGTCTGCTATCAAATTTGCTTTACCAGGATGGTACTCAATCTCACAGTCATAATCCTTGAGCAAATCCATCCATCTTCTTTGACGCATATTCAGTACAGCCTGAGTGAATAGAAACTTCAGGCTCTTATGGTCCGTAAAAATGGTAAATGAAGTACCATATAGGTAGTGCCTCCAAATCTTCAAGGCAAATATAATGGCCGCCAGTTCCAGATCGTGGACTGGGTATCTTGTCTCATGAGGCTTCAACTGCCTCGAAGCATAAGCCACCACGTGCTTATCTTGCATCAACACACAGCCCAAACCCTGCAATGATGCATCGGTGTACAAAGCAAACCTCTTATTCTCAGAAGGAATCACCAATACATGTGCCGTAGTCAAACGACGCTTCAGTTCTTGGAAGCTTTCCTCACAAGCTTCAGACCAATGGAATGGGACTCCCTTTTGAGTCAGTTGTGTCAACGGCTTAGCGATCTTAGAGAATCCCTCGATGAAACATCGGTAATAACCTACTAAGCCAAGGAAGCTCTGTATCTCGCGCACAGAAGTGGGTGCAGCCCACTCCATCACAGCTTCAATCTTCCTGGGATCCACAGATATCCCGCTGCTAGATATAACATGACCCAAGAACACTACACTGCTCAACCAGAACTCGCACTTGCTAAGCTTTGCATATAACTGATGATCCCTACCGTCCTCAAGTGCTTCACGTGTTCCTCTTCGGCCCGGGAGTAAATGAGTATATCATCAATGAAAACAATGACGAACTGATCCAAATACGGTTGGAACACCCTGTTCATCAGGCTCATGAAAACAGCTGGGGCATTCGTCACCCCAAAAGGCATGACTAGGAATTCATAGTGCCCATATCTAGTCCTGAAGGCTGTCTTTTGAACATCATCTTCTCTTACTCGAATCTGATGATACCCCGACCTCAGATCGATCTTACTGTAGAGCTTCATACCCTGCAACTGGTCAAACAAATCATCGATCCTCGGAAGTGGATACTTATTCTTCACTGTGGCTTTGTTCAGTTGTCTGTAATCGATGCACAAACGCATCGAACCATCTTTCTTCTTGACAAATAGGACTGGTGCACCACAGGGCGATACGCTAGGGCGTATGTAGCCCTTATCAAGGAGCTCTTGTAACTGAATCTTTAACTCCCTTAGCTCCGCTGGTGCCATCCTATATGGGGCACGAGAAATGGCAGACGTCCCCGGTAGTAACTCAATTCCAAACTCGACCTCTCTCGTCGGAGGAAATCCGAGAATCTCTTCCGGAAAGACATTAGGAAACTCCGCCACTACGGGCACATCCTCAACCTTTAATTCTTCCTTCTTTTCAGTAATATCAACAGCATAGATGAGGTATCCTGTATGGCCTCGTTCCAACAACTGCGCATCTTGACAGAAGATATCAACGGGATCTTGGAACGAGAACCATCCCCGAAGAATGCCCACTGGACTCCCATATCAGATCTGAATCGGACAGTCCTCTGCCTGCAGTTCACAACTGCCTGATACCTGTTCAGAACATTTGCCTACGATGCAATCAAAGTCTGACATCCCAGAACAATCAAATCTGACCTTAGTTCGTTATCCTCAAAATAAATGAGGCCATCATAGACAATCTGATCAGTAATCATACTTCTTCCAGCGGGGGTCGAGAATATAAGAGGCGTGGGCGACGGAGAAGTGCATATGTGGTGCCTTTCCACAAAACTTGCCGACACAAAAGAGTGTGACGCACCTGTGTCGATCAATATAAAAGTAGGGTGCGTAAATAAAAGACACGTACCCGCTATAACCTCATTCGGAGCCGCTGTAGCCTGCTCCCTCGTCAAAGCATAAACCTGCCCCTGAGGTGGCCCCATGGGCTGACCTCCATACTGCCTCGGTGCAAAAGGTGGTATGTGTAAGTAATCCCATGAGCATACAACGCAGCGGAATAAAATTTTTAGGATTACTAACACCGGATCTATACATAGGTTATCATATCGGATTAAGTAATTACAAGTGTCTCACCCTTGTAGCGTGTTTGAAGCAGAATCCACGGAGCAGCACCACGTCCTACGCCTTCTCCGAGTCAATAGCAAAACTCAATGAGTTTTGCCACAACGGTATCCACACGATCAAATCGGGTGAAGGGATGGTTTAATAACAAGTTGCTAGACAAGTTATTAAACCGATACACTAAGCACGCTCGATTCACAATCGAAAGAATGACCAAAATCCACCAAGAACTCCTTCGACTTTTGATGGCCGAGAGCAATTCAAGGTGCGGCCGTGTGCTTCTTAGCTTGTGTAGGGTTATGTGTTATGAGGGTTGTCTTGCAATTAACCACCTTGTAATCATCTTTTATTTAATTAATTAAAGGCTTTCATAAAGCCTCATGGGCTTAAGCCCATGATTTAATTAATCATCATGATTATTAATTAAGACTCCTCTTAATTATTTAATTCATCCCATGAATTTAATTTCCCTTCTCGATTTAATCTTTTGTGCGACCCGATAGGATCTTGTAATGTTGGCAGTGACATAAAATCTCATTTTACGTCTCAAGCATTGAGCGGTATCTAGCAACACATCAATGCTACCCAAATTACAAGAATGTCAATGACTCGACATAACCTTTAGAACTTGTGATAATATTAATCATGTAACTTAATCCCTTTGTCCTTTGTGTTTAGATTGAACACGAGTCATGGAATAGTCATACTCGTATATCCAATCTTTATTTCTTGATCCCCAAGTAGAACTAGAATAAACGAATAAGCTCGATATCTCATATCGACTCATTCGAGCATGGCCATGCATTTTAGTTCTCACTTGATCAAGGGCCAAACACATCTCCTGTTATATAGGAGGGACAAATCCTATCTCGATCAGTCAACATCCCTCTACATAATTCGTAGTGTATCCAATAGTCGCCTTTATAGTATACCCTGTTACGGGTAACGTTTGACGATATCAAGATACATAACTCCTTATGTTGGGATCTCTGATGATCACAAGTCGTAAGGATTTCATACATTATTATCACTATGAGAATTGCATATGACGATCATATAACTATCCATGTTGCATTCTCATGGTGGGTCTGTTCAGTACATCGTTCTCTAACATGTACCCATATGTTGATTTGATATCTCATATCAATGAACAATTCATCGATCAACACATACTAGTCTCTACGTATTATCATTATCCCTTTCATGATAATACTTGACTAGGAACATCTTTAAGAATAATACAATATTATTCTAAGGACATTAACATATATATTAATTCACAATGCACAGTTAAAAGAATAATATATAATAATGAATTGTCATTCATAAAACCATAAACATTGTATGTCTTAAACAATCATCTAATGACTTGTCTTAGGGCATATCCCAACAAATCTCCCACTTGCACTAAGACCACTCAGACATATACCTAATGCCTAGAGATCTAGTATGACGATCATGCTTCTGCTGTGACAGCGGCTTCGTCAATGCGTCAGATACATTATCATCTGTTGGTACTTTGCATATTTTAACATCTCCCCTTTCAACGATTTCTCGAATGAAATGGAAACGCCTAAGTATGTGCTTGGATCTTTGGTGAGATCTTGGTTCCTTAGCCAATGCGATCGCTCCATTGTTGTCACAATAGAGTTCTATCGGATCTTTAATGCTAGGCACCACTCCAAGTTCAGAAATGAACTTCCTCATCCAAACAGCTTCCTTTGCTGCATCCGAGGCAGCAATATACTCAGCTTCCGTTGTAGAATCGGCTACTGTTTCCTGCTTTGAACTCTTCCAGCTCACAGCACCTCCATTTAGGCAATACACATATCCAGATTACGATCGAAAATCATCTTTGTCGGTTTGGAAGCTTGCATCAGTGTAACCCATTACATTGAGCTCTTCCTCACCTCCATAAATCAAGAATGTGTCCTTAGTCCTTCTCAAGTACTTTAGGATGTTCTTGACAGCAATCCAGTGACCTTCACCTGGATCAACTTGATATCTGCTTGTCATGCTCAAAGCATACGATACATCGGGACGAGTACATATCATGGCATACATGATAGATCCAATAGCTGACGCGTATGGAATCTTACTCGTGCGTTGTCTCTCATCTGGTGTTGAAGGACACTGTTCCTTCGAGAGATAAATACCATGTGTCATAGGCACGAATCCTTTCTTGGATTCTTGCATGCTAAACCTTCTAAGCACCTTGTCTATGTATGTACTTTGACTTAGACCAAGAAGCCTTCTCGATCTATCTCTATAGATCTTGATTCCTAATACATAGGTAGCTTCTCCTAAGTCTTTCATCGAAAAGCAATTCCCTAGCCAAATCTTTACAGATTGCAAGGCAGGGATATCATTTCCAATAAGAAGTATGTCATCTACATACAACACTAGGAAAATGATTACGCTCCCACTGACCTTCTTGTAGACACAAGGTTCATCTTCATTTTTGATAAAACCAAACTCTTTGATTGCATCATCAAAACAAAGATTCCAACTCCGAGAAGCTTGCTTCAATCCATAAATGGATCGTTGTAGCTTGCATATCTTTCCAGCATCCTTTGGATCGACAAAACCCTCGGGCTGTGTCATGTACACATCCTCGAGCAGATTTCCATTAAGGAAAGCTGTTTTGACATCCATCTGCCAGATTTCATAATCATGAAATGCAGCTATTGCAAGTAAGATCCTTATGGATTTAACCATGGCCACTGGTGAAAAGGTTTCATCATAGTCAATACCATGAATTTGTTTGAATCCTTTTGCAACCAGCCGACCTTTATAGGTTTGTACGTTACCATCCATATCGGTCTTTTTCTTGAAGATCCATTTGCACCCTATGGGTCGTACCCCTTCAGGTGGATCAACCAAAGTCCATACTTGGTTTGCATACATGGATTCCATCTCAGATTTCATGGCTTCTTGCCATTTCTCAGAATCATTGCCCATTATAGCTTGTTGATAAGATGACGGCTCATCCTCATCAATAAGTAGTAAGTCACCTTGTTGAGTCACAAGAAATCCATATCTCTGTGGCTCCCGGTGTACTCTTACAGACCTACGCTGGGCTTGTGTCTCTTGAGCAGGTACTTCTTCCACAACAGCTTGTGGTGCCTGCTCTGTTTCCATCTCAATCTCAGGTTCAGTGTTTTCTTGTGGTTGAACTTCACTAAGTTCTATTTTTCTCCCACTGGTTTTTCTAGAAATAAATTCTCTTTCAAGAAATACACCAGTCCGAGCAACAACTACTTTGTTCTCGGTGGGATAATAGAAATAGTATCCTTTCGTTTCCTTAGGATACCCCACAAATAAACACTTATCAGATTTGGGTCCAAGTTTGTTAGTGGCGTGACGTCTAACGAAAGCCTCACAACCCCAAATCTTCATGAAAGACATACTAGGACGCTTCCCAGTCCATATCTCATATGGTGTCTTTTCCACTGATTTAGATGGAACACGGTTCAGTAAGAAAATCACTGTTTCTAGAGCGTGTCCCCAAAACGATATCGGAAGATCTGCATGACTCATCATTGATCTAACCATGTACAAGGTTTGATTTCTCCTCTCGGATACACCATTCCATTGTGGAGTATACGGAGGAGTGAGTTGTGGGACTATCCCACACTCCTTTAGATAGTCATGAAACTCTTGGCTTAAGTATTCACCTCCTCGATCTGATCGAAGGATTTTGATACTTTTGCCAAGTTGGTTTTGTACTTCATTCTTGAAATCTTTGAACTTTTCAAAGGTTTCATGCTTGTGTTTCATTAGGTACACATACCCATATCTACTGAGGTCATCAGTAAATGTAACGAAGTATTGAAAACCACCTCTAGCTTGTGTACTTATTGGTCCACATACATCACTATGTATTAGTCCCAATAAAACATTTGCCCTTTCAACATGTCCCTTGAAAGGGGCTTTAGTCATCTTGCCCATTAAACAAGATTCGCATGTTTCATATGATTCAAAATCAAATGAATCTAATACTCCATCCTTATGAAGTTTAGATATGCGGTTCTCGTTTATGTGGCCCAAGCGACAGTGCCAGAGATAAGTCGGATTACAATCATTATTTTTAATCCTTTTAGTATTTATGTTATAGATAGGCATATCAAGATTTAATACATAAAGACCATTCACCATTTGTGCACTAGCATAAAACATATCATTTAAATAAATAGAACAACAATTGTCCTTTATTATAAATGAAAAACCATACTTGTCAAAACAAGAAATAGATATTATGTTTTTAGTAATAGAAGGCACAAAATAACAATCTTTCAAAATCAGTGATAAACCAGAAGGTAAAGCTAAATGATAATCTCCTATAGCTAATGCAGCAACTCTTGCTCCATTTCCAACTCGGAGATCAACTTCACCTTTCGCCAATGTCCTACTCCTTTTGAGATCCTGCACATTTACACAAATGTGAGATCCACATCCAGTATCTAATACCCATGATGAAGAAGTAGATAAATTGACTTCTATAACAAAATTACCTGAAGCGGAAGTCACACTTCCTTTCTTTAGATCCTCCAGATATACTTTGCAGTTCCTTTTCCAATGGCCGGTCTCACCGCAATGGAAACAGTTCCCTTCCTTTGCTATCCCTCCCTTTGGCTTCAGTGCAGAAGACTTTGGCTTAGATCTAGCAAAGACCTTCTTTGCTTTCTTGTTGCCGTTTGCTTTGGCCCTTCCTTTGCCCTTATTCACAATAAGGACATTTGTGGCCTTAGTCTTCTTAGTATTTGCTTCATATGTTCTCAACATACCAAGCAACTGTGGTAGAGTCTTTTCCATGTCAGTCATATTGTAATTTACTACAAATTGACTGAAGCTCTCAGGCAACGATTGCAAGATCACATCGGTGGCCAACTCTTGGTCCAATGGAAAACCTAACTTGTCCAGATTCTCAATGTACCCAATCATCTTGAGCACATGAGTTCCAACTAGGCTTCCCTCTACCATCCTGCATTGGAATAACGCTTTAGAGACGTCATACCTCTCTTGTCTAGCTTGCTGTTGGTACAACTGCTTTAAGTGTTCGATCATATCGAACGCCTCCATTTCCTCATGTTGCTTCTGAAGCTCAGAGTTCATGGTGGCAAGCATGAGGCACCCAACATCAAGTGCGTCACTCTGATGCTTCTTGTAAGCATCTTTTTCAGCTCTTGTAGCTGTTAGGGGAGGTTCCTCAGCGGGCAAGGGTTCCTCTAGGACATATTGTTTCTTTTCTTGTTTGAGGACTATCCTCAAGTTCCTATGCCAGTCTAGGAAATTCGTCCCATTTAATTTGTCCTTCTCAAGGACCGATCGCAGTGATAAAGTGCTAGTAACGTTGTTAGTTGCCATGGATATCTACAATATAAATATGCAAAATAAGTTTATGATTTAAATCATTTAACATGGTCTTATATTAAATGATACTCCCACTATTTTGTTTAAAAAATATCAACCCTCAAAACCTTTAGTGGGCCAAGATCCATATTTCGCCTAATCTTGAGTTAGCTTTGGCTAATCGCCCAAGACTCGGTTATTTAGGTAGACAACACTTTGTCAATTACATCACATATAATTCTTGGATAGTTGGATGAACAACACTTTGTTCAATTCATCAAATGAATTATAATCCAACCCATGCCTCTAGGTTCCCAATCCTATTGAGATAACCTAGTTAAGTCGTACCCAATTAAAGTATAACGGATATCACTTTTATCCTTTCGCGCCTTACTAAGATTGCCACGGTGCTTTGCTTTGGCAAACCCACACATGTACAATCGAAGTTATTGACGAGTACTTTTATTTTGGAAGGCATCTAAAACTTAATATTTTAGAGGGATTTATTGATCTCATGATTAATTTGATAATTTAAAATATGTCCACTACATATAGTTGTATACATATCTACATATATGTGTAATACTATTATCAAATTAAAACATAAGATAAATCATGCATCAACATACATAATTAAACGTGACATGGTTATAGCCCCTACTAATGATTTTCTCAAGCCAATGAGAAAATCCTATGAGTCAACCTAAGGTAACTTCACAAGCACCTTCCTTTGGCTCCAATTTGTGAATGGCCTCCTCATCCCGCCACGATGCTCCATCTTCATTGATCACCATCAATAAAATAAACTACACTATTTACAAGATATAGAATTCCTCGATTCACATTCGAGGGGAACATAGGGGAGGGATTACATTTAGAATGAAATAGAGAAAGGCACGACACGCAGGTCGTATTATAAATTACAAACATCCACAAATCCTATCTAATAGGTCAAAGGGCTATAACCACGCACCATGCTCAAACAACACATAAAGCATGCATTAAGATTTAATTAATTAAATTCTAAACATTTTAAATTCTAATTAAAACTGTAAAATAATTTTTGAAAAATTATCGTACGCTCGGGACATCACATGCCACGAACTTAAGCGACTAAAACACGAACCACCATGGTTCGAACCGTGAAGCACACGGCTGGACCAATAGTGGGCCTAGGGTTCGAAACCCTAGCCCATGGCCGAGCCATGGCTCATGCGGCGGCGGCGCTAGGGTTCCAACCCTAGCCGCCTTGCACCATCTTTATTTTTTATCGAGCCAACTTGCTTGAAACACCGAAATTCATGAGCCACAAGCTACGGTCCAACCATGGACGGTTCATGACGGTGACGGCTTAACCATCTCGAGCCAAGGGTTCGAAAAACCCTAGCCCTCATGTGGTGTAGCTGTCGATCCTCATAATTCCGTGGACCATGATCGAACCAACTTGCACCTTCTCAATACTTTATCGAGCCAATAGAGTTCAAAACCCTAGATAGTGTGACGGCTTGACCCATGCACGAGCCAGGGTCCGAACCCTAGCCCTTATTCGGCGGCTGCATGGCCATGCACGAGCTAATGGGTTCGAAACCCTAGCTCATGCGGCGGCCGTGAGCCAAGGTGACTAGGGTTCGAAACCCTAGCCATCCTTTGGTGGCTTCCGTGAGCCATGCATGGGCTAACACTTTGATTTTACGCTTTCGTGTATCGTATACAATTATTCGCCAATTATATCAAATACAATTATACGATGATTTTCATAAACTAAAATTAATTTCATATCATATATGAATTTAAACAGTTTTAATAGCATGCAATATTAATTTCTAATATGATTAACACAATTTAATCACATAGATCCGATATGAGCCTTGTACACGGCTCTGATACCACTGTAAGTAATCCCATGAGCATACAACGCAGCGGAATAAAATTTTTAGGATTACTAACACCGGATCTATACATAGGTTATCATATCGGATTAAGGAATTACAAGTGTCCCACCCTTGTAGCGTGTTTGAAGCAGAATCCACGGAGCAGCACCACGTCCTACGCCTTCTCCGAGTCAATAGCAAAACTCAATGAGTTTTGCCTCAACGGTATCCACACGATCAAATCGGGTGAAGGGTTGGTTTAATAACAAGTTGCTAGACAAGTTATTAAACCGATACACTAAGCACGCTCGATTCACAATCGAAAGAATGACCAAAATCCACCAAGAACTCCTTCGACTTTTGATGGCCGAGAGCAATTCAAGGTGCGGCCGTGTGCTTCTTAGCTTGTGTAGGGTTATGTGTTATGAAGTTGTCTTGCAATTAACCACCTTGTAATCATCTTTTATTTAATTAATTAAAGGCTTTCATAAAGCTTCATGGGCTTAAGCCCATGATTTAATTAATCATCATGATTATTAATTAAGACTCCTCTTAATTATTTAATTCATCCCATGAATTTAATTTCCCTTCTCGATTTAATCTTTTGTGCGACCCGATAGGATCTTGTAATGTTGGCAGTGACATAAAATCTCATTTTACGTCTCAAGCATTGAGCGGTATCTAGCAACACATCAATGCTACCCAAATTACAAGAATGTCAATGACTCGACATAACCTTTAGAACTTGTGATAATATTAATCATGTAACTTAATCCCTTTGTCCTTTGTGTTTAGATTGAACACGAGTCATGGAATAGTCATACTCGTATATCCAATCTTTATTTCTTGATCCCCAAGTAGAACTAGAATAAACGAATAAGCTCGATATCTCATATCGACTCATTCGAGCATGGCCATGCATTTTAGTTCTCACTTGATCAAGGGCCAAACACATCTCCTGTTATATAGGAGGGACAAATCCTATCTCGATCAGTCAACATCCCTCTACATAATTCGTAGTGTATCCAATAGTCGCCTTTATAGTATACCCTGTTACGGGTAACGTTTGACGATATCAAGATACATAACTCCTTATGTTGGGATCTCTGATGATCACAAGTCGTAAGGATTTCATACATTATTATCACTATGAGAATTGCATATGACGATCATATAACTATCCATGTTGCATTCTCATGGTGGGTCTGTTCAGTACATCGTTCTCTAACATGTACCCATATGTTGATTTGATATCTCATATCAGTGAACAATTCATCGATCAACACATACTAGTCTCTACGTATTATCATTATCCCTTTCATGATAATACTTGACTAGGAACATCTTTAAGAATAATACAATATTATTCTAAGGACATTAACATATATATTAATTCACAATGCACAGTTAAAAGAATTATATAATAATGAATTGCCATTCATAAAACCATAAACATTGTATGTCTTAAACAATCATCTATTGACTTGTCTTAGGGCATATCCCAACAGTATGTGTTGTGCTGCTCTGTCCGCAGGCCTTCCCGCAGAGTTCTGCTGCCTTCCCCTGTTGGGACACTGTCGAGCAAAGTGGCCTTTGTCGCCACAAACATAACATCCTACACAGTCCTTCGCCAAATGTGGTTGCCCACAACGAGTGCACTGGACCTTCCCGAATCTGTCTCCCTAAGACTGCCCTCTTCCAGATGGGGCATCATTCCTACGACTTCCCTTCCAACGGTTATCGAGCCTCTTACCACTGAACCTCGAAGCCGATGTGTTCCCCCTTGGCTTGAACTGATCACTCATCGGCTTCAAATTGTCAGAAGTATATTTCTGAGGGGGTGCTGGAGGTGGCACAACATCAGTGTATGCACCAACTCCCAGTTCGGCTAGCTCAGCCCTTGAAAGTTCATCATCAAAACAGGCAGGGCCATAAGTGATCCCCCTGTCATACAGTTCAGCCCTCAAGCCCTTCATGAAGTTCCTCATCTTCGCTTGAGTGCTTTGCAGCAATGTGAGGTACATATCTGAGCAAGGAACAGTATTGAAGAGCATAATCTGACACATGCATGTTACCTTGCTTGAGGTTAGTAAACTCATCTTCCTTGGCCTGTCGTGCAGCAGCTGAGAAGTAGCGGGTCAGAAATCGAGTCCTGAACAGCTTCCAATTGATCTCCTGACCCTGAGCCTCTTGCTCTATCACCGTGGTCTTCCACCACATCAGTGCCTTCTTGGCCAATTGGAACTCCGCTAGCCGTATCCAGGCTGTCTTAGCACAAGGAGCTGCCACAAATATCTGTTCTATTCTCTCCAACCATTCCTCAGCCATCTCCCCCCGTCTAAGTTCCTTCAAACATCGGGGGTCGGTATGTCAGGAATTGAGCCAAACTTAGTTCTCCCGGTAATAACTGTTGTTCAGAAGGTTCTTCACCCAAGGCTGGCGGTGGTAGGGGATTCGTACGCCCAGCACTTGCATCAACACTTACCGCATCGCCCACTTCCACATTTGTTGCCATACTCCAAGACAAGGGTTAACAACAATACCCAAAAGCAGCTCATATAATACATCTTTAGATAATCAAACAAGTTAGTGTAACATCATACACTTCATATGCAACTTAACCACAAAACATGTTTAAAAGTGAGCACCTAGCTAACTTATTGCTAAGGCTACCCTTCACTCATTCCCGGGTTATCTAACCACTGCTTTGATACCACTAATGTAGGGTCTTCCTACCTTAACATCAACTTATACACGTATTATGGACTAAATATGCATTCATAACATCTTAGGGTTCCGGTTGTAGCTTTGAGCTAATAAGATTACAGGCCAAAATAAAATTTCAAAAGCTAATTAATTACATTCTCAATAATGAATGTTAAAGCTATAGATTTACACTACTCCTAGAGTAGAGACTATCAAAATCATGTATCCTATATTCATCTTGCTCCTTCAGCTCACTGCCTCAACCCGACCCTAGGCCCTTTGGTCCAAAAGTGTACCTACAGGAACAACCCATCACGAGCATGTACATCATTACTTAACATCATAAGGTAATGGCATATAAATAAATGCATGAAAATAATCGTAACATGTACTTCCTGGTTAATCGTATTAACACGCTTAGTTGTCCCGTTTCATAGTCATGCATATGGGCATCTTACCCTATCGTATGACATCTTACCATATCATAAACATCGTGTGGCATCTTACCACATGGGCATCTTACCCTATCGTATGGCATCTTACCATATCATAAGCATCGTGTGGCATCTTACCACGAGGGCATCTTACCCTATCGTATGGCATCTTACCATATCATAACATCGTGTGGCATCTTACCACGAGCGCATCTTACCATATCGTATGGCATCTTACCATATCATAACATCGTGTGGCATCTTACCACGAGGGCATCTTACCCTATCGATGGCATCTTACCATATCATAACATCGTATCATTATATAAACATCATATAATCATCATTACTTCATAGACATCATCATAAACTTACTTATCATTATCATCATCATAAACATCGTAAATGCTTATACAATTATTGCGTAGTCATAGTATAAGAATGTGTTACCGTCCGATGCCCGTACGTTTCTTACGTACCTTAATTCCAAAAGTGGAGAAGTTGGAGAACTTTATCTCCTTGATGTTGTGGGTACCTTGGATGGTTCTACATAACCATACAAATCAATATTAGAAGCTAAACAATAGCCAAATACCAAAAATTCATCAAAATTCATCATTTTCCACTTTATGAACAGTGGCGATCGATCTCTTAAAACAAGGCGATCGATCGCTTAAAACAAGGCGATCGATCGCCTGATTGTTCACTTCGCAGCGATCGATCGCTTCATTTGAGGCGATCGATTGCCTGCTGTGTAAATCGCCACTGGCCATCGGCGATCGATCGCCTCATAAATGGCGATCGATCGCCACCTGCGGGTGCGCGATTTTTCACCATCTTTGAGCCTTTTTCAAGCTCCATCCTCATACCTATCAAACCAATACTTTCCTACAACACCAACATCATCATAACTCACTAAAACCCACATAAAACACTTCATAAATCATACCCCAACAACATACATCACATACCCAAAACAAACCCACATAAATCACTTCAAAATCACCCCATTTCAAAACCAAACATCATAAAAACTTTAGGAAGGGTTCCATACCTCTTGAAGACTCCAAATCTTAACAAAGATCACACAAACAAAAGTTTTGTGGAGATTCCTCCTTCCTCCTTTGAAGAATTTCGAAAATGGGGTAAAGGGTAGGGTTTGAGAGTGAGTTGGGGATTTAAAGTGTGATTGGTAAAGTAAGTGGGTATAGGGGGAAAAGGGGGTTATAAAGGTTAATATTAAAATTGTATCGCAAAGTTAACATGAAGTATAAAATACCCCAACATGGTATTTTAAAAGCATTTTACTAAAATGCAACAAACTTCCTCTAACTTCATATCTTCCTCATAAATAACAAGCAATACAAATAATTCATGTTAACACTTCATTACCCATCACATAAATCAATTATCAACATAATTCATCATATAAACATAATTAATGACCAAATTGCAATTAATTAATTTCGGGGCATCACACAACCGGTGCCCTAAGAGGTTATGAATGCATGTTTAGTCCCTAATATGTTATTAGTATGATGTTAAGGTAGGAAGACCCTACATTAGTGGTATCAGAGCAGTGGTTAGATAACCCGGGAATGAGTGAAGGGTAGCTGTAAGTTGTCTAGGTGCTTCTTCTTAAACATGTTTTGTGCATATGTTGCATATAAAGTATATGATGTTATACTAACATGTTTTGTTCTCTAACGATGTATTATATGAACTACTTTTGGGTATTGTTGTTAACCCTTGTCTTGCAGTATGGCAGCAAATATCGACATAGGAGACGCGGTGAGTGTGAATGCAAGTGCTGGGCGTACCAATCCCCTACCACTGCAAGCCTTAGGCGAGGAACCTTCTGAGCAACAGTTGCTACCTGTGGAGCTAAGTTTGGCTCAGTTTCTGACATATCGACCCCCAATGTTCGAGGGAACTGAGACAGGGGAACAGACTGAGGAGTGGTTAGAGAGGATCGAGCAGATATTTGTGGCGGCTCCTTGTGCTAAGTCAGCCTGGATAAGGCTAGCGGAGTTCCAATTGGCCAAGAAGGCGCTGATGTGGTGGAAGACCACAGTGATAGAGCAAAGAGGCTCAGGGTCAAGAAATAAATTGGAAGCTGTTCAGAACTCACTTTCTGACCCGCTACTTTTCCGCTGCTGCACGACAGGCTAAGGAAGACGAGTTTACTAACCTCAAGCAAGGTAACATGCCTGTGTCAAATTATGCTCTTCATTACTGTTCTTTGCTCAGATATGTACCTCACATCGCCGCAAGTACTCAAGCAAAGATGAGGAACTTCATGAAGGGCTTGAGGCCTGAACTGTATGACAGGGTGATTACTTATGGCCCTGCTTGCTTTGATGACGCCCTTTCACGGGCTGAGCTAGCCGAACTGGGAGTTGGTGCATATCCTGATGATGTGCCACCTCCAGCACCCCCTCAGAAATCTACTTCTGATAATTTAAGACCGAGGGGTGATTAGTTCAAGCCAAGGGGAAACACATTGGCTTTGAGGTTCAGTGGTAAGAGGCCCGAGAATCGTTGGAAAGGAAGCCGTAAGAATGATGCCCCGTCAGGAAGAGGACAGTCTCAGGGAGACAGATTTGGGAAGGTTCAGTGCTCTATTTGTGGGCAACCACATTCTACAAAAGACTGCGTCGGTTGTTATGTTTGTGGCAATAAAGGCCACTTTGCTCGGTAATGTCCCAATCGGGAGGGACAACAGAATTCTGCGAGGAGTCCTGCGGACAGAGCAGTGCAGCATAGACCACCGTTTGTACCGAGGCAGTATGGAGGTCAGCCGATGGGGCCACCTCAGGGGCAAGTTTCTGCTTTGTGGAGGGAGCAGGCTACAGCGGCTTCGGAGGAAGTGATAGAGGGTACGTGTCTTTTATTTACGCACCCTGCTTTTATATTGATAGACACAGGTGCGTCACACTCTTTTGTGTCGGCAAGTTTTGTGGAAAGGCACCACATATGCACTTCTCCAGCGCCCACGCCTCTTGTAGTCTCGACACCCGCTGGAAGAAGTTTGATTACTGATCGGATTGTCTATGATGGCCTCATTTATTTTGAGGATAACGAGCTAAGGTCAGATTTGATAGTTCTGGGAATGTCAGATTTTGATTGCATTGTAGGCATTGATGTTTTGAACAGGTATCAAGCAGTTGTGAACTGCAGGCAGAGGACTGTCCGATTCAGGTCTGATTTGGGAGTACAATGGACATTCTATGGGGATGGTTCCCGTCCAAAGATCCCGTTGATATCTGTTGTCAAGATGGCACATTTATTGGAACGAGGCCATACGGGATATCTCATCTATGCTATCGATGTTACGAAAAAGAAAGAAGACTTAAAGGTCGAAGATGTGCCCGTAGTGGCGGAATTTGCTGATGTTTTTTCCGGAGGAGATTCCCGGATTCCCACCGACGAAAGAGGTCGAGTTTGGGATTGAGTTACTACCGGGGACGTCTGCCATTTCTCGTGCCCCATATAGGATGGCACCAGCGGAGCTAAGGGAGTTAATGATCCAGTTGCAAGAGCTCCTTGATAAGGGTTACATACGCCCTAGCGTATCTCCCTGGGGTGCACCAATTTTATTTGTTAAAAACAAGGATGGTTCGATGCGTCTGTGCATCGATTACAGACAATCGAACAAAGCCATAGTAAAGAACAAGTATCCGCTTCCGAGGATCGATGATTTGTTTGACCAGCTGCAGGGTACGAGGCTCTACAGTAAGATCGATCTGAGGTCGGGGTATCATCAGATTCGAGTAAGTGAAGATGATGTTCAGAAGACAGCTTTCAGGACTAGATATGGGCACTATGAATTCCTAGTCATGCCTTTTGGGGTGACAAATGCCCCAGCTATTTTTATGAGCCTGATGAACAGAGTATTTCAACCGTATTTGGATCAGTTCGTCATTGTTTTCATTGACGATATACTCATTTACTCCCGGACCGAAGAGGAACACGTGAAGCACTTGAGGAAAGTACTCCAGATCCTCAGGGATCATCAGTTATATGCAAACCTCAGCAAATGTGAATTCTGGTTGAGCAGTGTGGTGTTCTTGGGTCATGTTATATCAAGCAGCGGGATATTTGTAGATCCCAAGAAGGTTGAAGCTGTGATGGAGTGGGCTGCACCCACTTCTGTACCCGAGATACGGAGCTTCCTTTGTTTAGCAGGTTATTACCAATGTTTCGTCGAGGGATTCTCTAAGATCGCTAAGCCGTTGACACAGCTGACTCTGAAAGGAATCCCGTTCTATTGGTCCAAAGCTTGTGAGGAAAGCTTCCAAGAATTGAAGCGTCGTTTGACGACAACACCAGTATTGGTAATTCCTTCTGAGAATAAGAGGTTTGCCTTGTACACGGATGCATCATTGCAGGGTTTGGGCTGTGTGTTGATGCAAGATAAGCACGTGGTGGCTTATGCTTTGAGGCAGTTGAAGCCTCATGAGACCAGATACCCAGTTCATGATCTGGAACTGGCGGCCATCGTTTTCGCCTTGAAGATTTGGCGGCAATATATTTATGGTACGACGTTTACCATTTATACGGACCATAAGAGTTTGAAGTTCTTATTCACCCAAGCGGAGCTGAATATGAGGCAAAGAAGATGGATGGATTTGCTCAAGGATTATGATTGTAAGATTGAGTACCATCCTGGCAAAGCAAATTTGATAGCAGACACCTTAAGTCGGAAGGTGAAGAGTACTGCTGAGGACGCTATGTTTTTATCAGCTATGATGACTTCCTATTGCCATCTGGGCTATGATTTTGATGTGGACACATCGCCGGTGCGAGTGTCGACCTTACTAGCTGAGCCAGACATATTTGAGGCTATCAGGAAAGCCCAGAGGTCGGATGATGAGGTTCAGAGATGGTCATCGATAGTACTTCAAGGACAGCCATCAAAGTTCAGAGTGGCTGGGGATGGTTTCTTGAGACTTGGTGACCGTTGGGTAGTGCCGAGGGCACCAGAGTTACATCAAAGGATCTTGCACCGTGCTCATAGCAGCAGGTTTAGCATCCACCTAGGAGGAAGAAAGATGTATAAGGACCTATGTAGTCAGTTCTGGTGGAGACGGATGAAGCATGACGTGATCGCTTTTGTCAAAAGATGTTTAATCTGCCAGCAAGTAAAGGCAGAGAGACAGAGGCCTGGTGGCGAGCTGAAGAGCTTAGAAGTACCTGAATGGAAGTGGGAGCACATATATATGGACTTCGTGACCCACTTTCCAAGAACGGCCTCAGGATTTGATGCGATCTGGGTGATCGTGGATAGGCTGACGAAGATGGCTCATTTCATCCCTTACTGTATGTCTTTCACATACTTAAAGATGGCCCAATTATATGTACGGGATGTGGTGAGATTGCATGGTATTCCAGTCTCGATTGTGTCTGATAGAGACCCAAGGTTAACTTCACATTTCTGGGAGGGTCTCCAGACAGCTTTGGGCACGGAAGTGAGACTGAGTACAGCTTATCACCCTCAGACAAACGGCTAGATGGAGCGTACCATTCAGACGCTCAAAGATATGCTGAGGGCATGTGTTTTGGAGTTTGATACTCCTTGGCAGGATTCATTACCACTGGTAGAGTTCTCCTATAATAACAGCTATCAGGCGAGCATTCAAATGGCTCCTTTTGAAGCTCTTTACGGACGACGATGTAAGTCACCTCTGTATTGGGAGGACTTGACTAGTAAAGCGGTCGGAGGACCGGATATGATAAAGGATATGGAGGAAAATATTAAGTTGATACGCCAAAAGATGAAAGCGGCCCAGGATAGGCAAGCAGCCTATGCCAATAAGCGACGACGACCGCTAGAATTCCATGTAGGAGACAAGGTCTTCTTGAAAATCTCACCCTTCAGGGGTGTAGTTCATTTTGGTATGCGGGGAAAGTTATCTCCGAGGTATGTTGGGCCGTATGAAGTATTGCAGCGCATCGGTACATTGGCCTACCGTTTGGCTCTACCGCCGTCTTTATCTGGGATTCATGATGTCTTTCACGTCTCTATGTTGCGGAAGTATGAACAGACCCGTCTCATGTATTACAGCCTACTGAAGTGCAGTTGGACTCAGATGTATCCTACGTAGAACGACCGGTCAGAATTCTGGATCGTGAGGATCGCAGATTACGAAGCAAGGTTATACCAATGGTCAAGGTTCAGTGGGATCGTCGGGGTGTCGAGGAGGCTACGTGGGAGACGGAGCGGCATATGATGCAGCATTACCCGGAACTATTTTCTGGTTTGTGATTTATGTTTAGTTCATTTTGGGTAAGTGCATGAGATTTCGAGGACGAAATCTTATAAGTAGGGGAGTATTGTGATGCCCCAAAATTAATTATATGCAATTTAGGCAATAATTATGTTTATATGATGAATTATGTTAGAATTGATTTATGTGTTGGAATTAATTATCATGTTGAAATGCATAGTCACTTGATAGGCATGACCCGGGGTTGCATTTCAGGGTGCATGTTATGCATGTTGGGGAATGAGGTGTTAACATGATTTTATTGTATTGGTTATTAATTATGAGGAAAGTATGGATTTAATGAAGTTTGGTGCATTTTTGTAAAAATGCTTTTTAAATACCATGTTGGGGTATTTTATACATAATGTTAATTATTGGGGTGCAATTAAATTAAAAACCATACACCCCCACTATACCTTTTTCCCTTCACTTTACCCTTTTACACTTTAAATCCCCAATTCACTCTCAAAACCCTACCCATTCCCCATTTTCGAAATTCATCAAGGAAGGAAAGGGAAAGCTCCACAAAACTTTTATTTGTGGGATTTTTGTTAGGATTTGGAGTCTTCAAGAGGTATGGAACCCTTCCTAAAGTTTTTATGATGTTTGGTTTTGAAATGGGATGATTTTGAAGTGTTTTAGGTGGGTTTGTTTTGGGTATATGTTGTATGTTGTTGGGGTATGATTTTTTGAAGTGTTTTATGTGGGTTTTAATAAGTTATGATGATGTTGGTGTTGTAGGAAAGTATTGGTTTGAAGGGCATTAGATGGAGCTTGAAAATTTCTCAAAAATGTTGAAAAATCGCGCACCAGCAGGTGGCGATCGATCGCCATATATGAGGCGATCGATCGCCATATATGAGGCGATCGATCGCCATATATGAGGCGATCGATCGCTGATGGCCAGTGGCGATTTACACAGCAGGCGATCGATTGCCTCAAATGAAGCGATCGATCGCCGCGAAGCGAACAGTCAGGCGATCGATCGCCATGTTTTAAGCGATCGATCGCCACTGTTTAAAAATTGGAAAATGATGAATTTTGATGAATTTTTGGTATTTGGCTATTATTTAGCTTCTAATATTGATTTGTATGGTTGTGTAGAACCATCCCAGGTACCAACGACATCAAGGAGATAAAGTTCTCCAATTTCTCCACTTTTGGGAATTATGGTACGTAAGAAACGTACGGGCATCGGACGGTAACACATTCTTATACTATGACTACGCAATAATTGTATAAGTAATTATGATGTTATGAGATGATTTTGATAAGTAAGTTTATGATGATGATGTTTATGATGAATGAAGATGATATGATGTTCATGATGATGATCATGATAAGTAAGTTTATGATGATGATGTTTATGATGAATGAAGATGATATGATGTGATGTCCCCGAAATGATTAATTGTAATTAAGGCATTAATTATGTTCATATGTTTAATTATGTGGATAATTGACTTATGTGTTGAAATTAATTATCATGATGAAATGCATAGTTACATGATAGGCGTGACCTGGGGGTAGCGTTTCAGGGTGCATGTTATGCATGATGGCAAATGAGGTGTTAATATGATTTAATTGTATTGGTTGTTAATTATGTGGTAATATGGTTTTAGTGGAGGTTGGGTGCATATTTGTAAAATGCTTTTAAAATACCATGTTGGGGTATTTTATACATCATGTTAATTATTGGGTATAATTTAATTAACCCATTTACCCCCACTATACCCCCACTCTCACCTCACTTTACCAATTACTCTCTTAAATCCCCAAAATCCCTTCCCAACCCAAAACCCTTCCCATTTTCGATTTTGGGCACAAAGTGGAAGAGGAATCTTTGCAAAAGCTTGATTTGTGGAATTTGTTGGGTGATTTGGCGTCCCCGAGAGGTATGGTTGCCTCCTTGTTGCTTTTGTAGTGTTTGGTTTGGGTTTATAATGGTTTTGAAGGGTTTTGAAATGGGTTTGTTTTGGGTATGTGTTGTATGTTGTTGGGGTATGATTTTTGAAGTGTTTTATGTGGGTTTTAGTGAGTTATGATGATGTTAGTGTTGTTGGAAAGTTTGGGTTTGAATGGTATGGAATTGAGCTTGGATGATGCTCAAAAAATGGTGGAAATCGCGCACCAGCAGGTGGCGATCGATCGCCCTGTTTTAGGCAATCGATCGCCGATGGCCAGTAGCCATCTTGCGCAACAGGCGATCGATCGCCTCAAATGAAGCGATCGATCGCCGCAAGGCAAAAAGTGAGGCGATCGATCGCCTCGTGCAGCGATCGATCGCCGTTGTTTAAAATGTGGCAAATGATGTTTTTTGTGGAATTTTTGGTATTTGGCTATTGTTTAGCTTCTAATATTGATTTGTGTGGTTGTGTAGAACCACCCCAGGTGCCAACAACATCGAGGAGATAAAGTTCTCCAACTTCTCCACTTTTGGGAATTAAGGTACGTAGTGAGACGTGTTAGCATCGGACGGTAAAATGTGTTACGCTTTCGATTATGTATTGTGTATATCGTGGATAGTGAATCCTTATATGTGGTGATTATGTGAAATGATAGTGATATATCGTGATAATGGAATCAACTATTGTGTTTGATTATTGTGGTAGAATTGATGAATGTTCCGGTAGCCTTTATCTCCGAGCGAGGGAGTTACTTGCCGCTGTCATATGAAGCGATGGTAGTATGATATTTGCCGCTGTCATGTCTAAGCGAGGTAACATGCCGCTGTCATTGTCGAAGCGAGGGATATCATATGATGCCGCTATATATCGAAGCGAGGGGTCCTAAAATTCCGCTGTTGTATTGGGACCGGAACAGTCACAATTCTAGTGATTAATGTGGAATATTGTGATTAATGTGGAATACTGTGATTATAACTGGAACTTGATATCGATCATTACCTTGTGAGCTAATGATTTTGTGAATGAGTTTATGAAACAGGAACAACAAAGGAAGTGTGCTAATGTGGTGAATCAGGGAGCATATATACATATATATCTCATGCAACTAATTACGTTATTATTTTTGATTGTGTTGAATAGTGATGTGTATGCTCATGATGAGTTGTTCCTGTAGGTACACCTTTGGATTTGGAGGGCTATGGGCTGGGTTGAGGCAGTGAGCTTCGAGGAGCCTTGTGAATTAGGATACAGGATTTGGTATAGTCTCTACTCTAGGAGTAGTGTAAATCTATAGTGTTAACATTCATTTGAGAATGTAATTAATTAGCTTCGAAGTTTTATTTTGGCCTGTAATCCTGTTAGCTCACGTAATAACCGGAACCATAAACTGTCTGTGATGCATGTTTAGCCCTAATTATGTCTCGATTACGCTGTTAGGGTAGAGAGGCCCTACATATGATGTTCATGATGATGATCATGATAAGTAAGTTTATGATGATGATGTTTATGATGTGATGATGATGTATGTGTTTAACGATGTTATTGAGAATGGTTGAGTGTACTGGCAGTTGTTATGGGAAAGCGTGGAAGGTACTTACCGCTGACATAGCTAGCGAGGAGATTACATCTGCTATCAAGGTGTAGCGAGGGGTAATCACAGTACCGCTATATGTCGAAGCGATGGGCCAATTGTTCCGCGGACATAACAAGGCCAGAAACATCCCCATTTCTCAATAACATTGTGGTTTATGAGCATATATGTGAAGTATGATTTTAATCATTATGCTAATGATTATATGCATGACTATGAAACAGGGACAACCAAAGTGGGTTAATACGATTAACCAGGAAGTATATGTTACGATTATTTTCATGCATTTATTTATATGCCATTACCTTATGATGCTAAGTAATGATGTACATGCTCATGATGGGTTGTTCCTGTAGGTACACTTTTGGATTAAAGGACTAAGGGCCGGGTTGACGCAGTGAGCTAAAAGGAGCATGAATGAACATATGATACAGGATTTTGATAGTCTCTACTCTAGGAGTAGTGTAATTCTATAGCTTTAACATTCATTACCGAGAATGTAATTATTAAGTTTTGAAATTTTATTTTTGACCTGTAATTTTATTAGCTCAAAGCTACAACCGGTGCCCTAAGAGGTTATGAATGCATGTTTAGTCCCTAATACGTTATTAGTATGATGTTAAGGTAGGAAGACCCTACAACTATGATGGACACTGGTTCGACGGGATCCACATCAAAAGATAAAGACAAGGCTTTATGAAAAGAAGATGCTGATTCCCGCATTATTCGGCCCAATGACAGACATACTTTAGTGAATTGACTAAAGTGGCATAGTACTTTAATAAAGCGTTGTACGATGGAATATATTCCATCCACTATCTTTATTTTTTTTAGTGCGTCTACTATTGTACATTAGTATGGTTACTATTTGTACTTTTTAATTATTAGTTTGTACTTACTCAAGAACACTCGAAGCTAAACAGTTTATTTTTGTGTGAGTGTCATAGAAACTATTGTAATCAAATTAAGAAGTTGTGATTGCTAGGAGTTTAGGCCAAGCTGTGTGAGTGCCTAAGAAGGTTGTATATTGTAAAGTGTAAACCAAGTTCTTCTAGTGTAATGTGATGCCCCGAAATTAATTAATTGCAAGTAAGGCAATAATTATGTTTATATGATGTATCATGTGTTGATGGATTTATGTGTTGGGTATTAAGATGTTAACATGATTTAATTGTGTTAATTATTAAAAATGAGGAGGATGTGATTTTAGATGAAGTTTGGAGCATTCTTGTAAAATGCCTTTAAAATACTATGTTGGAGCATTTTATACATCATGTTAAGTTTGGGGTACAATTTTAATTTAAGTTAAAGTAAACCCTTTTTTTTTTTTAAATCCTCTACCCATCACTTTAACCCCTTTACCTTTCACTTTATTAAAAATCCCCAAATCACTTCCCAAACCCTACCCATTTTCGAGTTCCACCAAAAGTGGAGAAGAAAAGTTCCACAAAAACTTTGTTTGTGTGATTTTTGCTAGGATTTGGAGCCTACAAGAGAACCGTCCCAGGTACCCACGACTTCAAGGAGATAAAGTCTACGATTTCTCCTTCTTTTGGAATTAAGGTACGTAAGAGACGTACGAGCATCGGACGGTAAACCATACCCTTACATATTATGATGATGTTTAAGATGATGTTATGATGATGATGTCTATGATGATATTTATGATGATGATGTCTATGATGATATTTATGATGATGATGCTTATGATGATGTTACGATGATGATGCTTACGATGATGTTACGATGATGATGCTTATGATGATGTTTATGATAATGATGTTTATGAGGACGTCTATAATGACGAAGTTTATGATAAGGTCATACGACGTGTATGATTGGGTAAGACGCCCATGTGGTAGGATGCCACCCAAAGTACGTGAGTGGGTAAGATGCCCCCGTGGTAAGATGCCACGCAATGGTTATGATATGGTAAGACGCCATATGATTGGGTAAGATGCCCACGTGGTAGGATGCCACACCATGATTATGACGTGGTAAGATGCCACACGATGATGATGATATGGTAAGATGCCATACAATGGGGTAAGACGCCCTAATATATGAATAAGAGTCAGGGATAACAAGGAAGTCGAAGGACGACCAATAACCTTTACTTAACTAAGATGTTATGCATTATTGTATGCTTTTATATAATGTTAAGTAAATATGCGTATGCTCACGATGTGTTATCCCTGTAGGTACACTTTTGGGCCAAGGGCCTAGGGTCGGGTTGAGGAAGTGAGCTAAAGGGAGCATGATGAACGTAGGATGCAGGATTTTTGATAGTCTCTACTCTAGGAGTAGTGTAAATCTATAGCTTTAACATTCTTTATTGGGAATGTAATTATATAGCTTTTGGAAACTTTATTTTGGCCTGTAATCTCCTTAGCTCAAGCTACAACCGGAACCCTTAAGAGGTTATAAATGCATGTTCTGTCCAATTTATGTGTACTAAAAGATATTAAGGTAGGAAGACCCTACATAAGTGGTATCAGAGCAGTGGTTAGATAACCCGGGAATGAGTGAAGGGTAGCCTTAGCAATAAGTTAGCTAGGTGCTTACTTTCGAACATGTTTTGTGCATAAGTTGCATATGAAGTACATGATGTTGTGCTAACATGTTTTGTTTATCTAACGAAGTCTTATACGAACTGCTTTTGGATCTTGTTGTTAACCCTTGTGTTGCAGTATGGCAGCAAATGTGGAGGTAGGCGACGCAGTGAGCGTCAATGCGAGTGCGGGGCGTACGAATCCCCTACCCCCGCCAGCTTTTGATGATGAACCGGCCGAACAACAGTTGTTGCCAGGGGAGCTAAGCTTAACTCAGTTTCTTGCTTACCGACCCCCAACCTTTGAAGGAACCGAAACTGGGGAACGGGCTGAGGAATGGTTAGAAAGAATAGAGCAGATCTTTGTGGCAGCCCCATGTGCGAAGACAGCATGGATACGGTTGGCAGAGTTCCAGTTGGCCAAGAAGGCGCTAATGTGGTGGAAGACCACTGTGGTAGAGCAAGAGGCTCAAGGTCATGAAGTTAACTGGAAAATGTTCCGAACTCGCTTTCTGAACCGTTATTTCTCGGCTGCAGCACGACAGGCTAAGGAAGATGAATTCACTCTCCTCAAGCAAGGTAATATGTCAGTGTCAGATTATGCTCTTCAGTTTTGTTCCTTGCTCAGATATGTGCCTCACATTGCCACGAGCACGCAAGCAAAGATGAGGAATTTCATGAAAGGTTTGAGGCCGGAGCTATACGATAGGGTGATCACTTATGGCCCTGCTTGCTTTGACGATGCACTCTCACGTGCCGAGCTGGCCGAACTAGGAGTGGGTGCATACCCTGATGTTGTACCATCGTCGGCACCCTCTCAGAAATCCACTCCGGATAATTTGAAGCCAAGGAATGACCAGTTCAAGTCAAGGGGGAACTCATCGGCGTCAAGGTTCAGTGGTAAGAGGTCTGACAATAGATGGAAAGGGAACCGAAGGAGTGATGCCCCATCTGGAAGGGGGCAGTCTCAGGGAGACAGATCCGGGAAGATCCAATGCACTCTTTGTGGGCAACCACATCTGACGAAAGATTGTATAGGGTGCTATGTTTGTGGCGACAAGGGCCACTTTGCTAGACAGTGTCCCAACAGGGGAAGTCAACAGGGTTCTGCGGGGAGGCCTGCGGATAGGACAGCACAACACAGACCCCCATTTGTGCCGCGTCAGCATGGAGGTCAGCCCATGGGGCCACCTCAAGGACAAGTCTATGCACTGACAAGGGAGCAGGCTTCAGCGGCTCCGGAGGAGGTTATAGCGGGTACGTGTCTTTTATTTACGCACCCTGCTTTTATATTGATCGACACAGGTGCGTCACACTCTTTTGTGTCAACAAGTTTTGTGGAAAGACACCACATATGCACTTCTCCGTCGCCCACGCCTCTTATAGTCTCGACCCCCGCTGGAAGAAGTATGATTACTGATCGGATCGTCTACAATGGCCTCATTTATTTTGAGGATAAAGAATTAAGGTCAGATTTGATTGTTCTGGGAATGTCAGACTTTGACTGCATTCTGGGCATCGACGTTCTGAACAGGTATCAGGCAGTTGTGAACTGCAGGCAGAGGACAGTACGGTTCAAATCTGATATGGGAATTCCATGGACGTTCTATGGGGATGGTTCTCGCTCAAAGATTCCATTGATATCTGCTGTCAAGATGGCACAGGTATTGGAAAGAGGCCACACAGGATATCTCATATATGCCGTTGATGTTACGGAAAAGAAAGAAGAAGTAAAAGTTGAGGATGTGCCCGTAGTGGCGGAATTTCCCAATGTCTTTCCGGAGGAGATTCCCGGATTCCCACCGACGAGAGAGGTCGAGTTTGGGATTGAATTATTACCGGGGACGTCTGCCATTTCTCGTGCCCCTTATAGGATGGCACCAGCGGAGCTAAGGGAATTAAAGATTCAGTTGCAAGAGCTCCTTGATAAGGGCTATATACGCCCTCGCCCTGGGGAGCACCAGTTTTATTTGTGAAGAAGAAAGATGGTTCGATGCGTTTGTGCATCGATTACAGACAACTGAACAAAGCTACAGTGAAGAATAAGTACCCACTCCCGAGGATCGATGATTTGTTTGATCAGTTTCAGGGTACAAGGCTCTACAGTAAGATCGATCTGAGGTCGGGGTACCATCACATTCGAGTAAGAGAAGAGGATGTTCAGAAGACAGCCTTCAGGACTAGGTATGGGCACTATGAATTCCTAGTCATGCCTTTTGGGGTGACAAATGCCCCGGCTGTTTTCATGAGTTTGATGAACAAGGTGTTCCAGCCATTTTTGGATCAATTCGTCATAGTTTTCATTGACGATATACTCATCTACTCTCGGACCGAAGAAGATCATGTACGGCACTTGAGGACAGTACTTCAGATCCTCAGGGATCATCAGTTGTATGCAAAGCTTAGCAAGTGCGAGTTCTGGTTGGACAGCGTGGTATTCCTAGGCCATGTCATATCTAGCCAAGGGATATCTGTAGATCCCAGGAAGATTGAAGCTGTGATGGAGTGGGCAGCACCCACTTCTGTACCCGAGATACGGAGTTTTCTTGGCCTAGCAGGTTATTACCGACTTTTTGTCGAGGGATTTTCTAAGATCGCTAAGCCATTGACACAGCTGACTCAGAAAGGAGTCCCATTCTTTTGGTCCGAAGCTTGTGAGGAAAGCTTCCAAGAATTGAAGCGTCGTTTGACGACAGCGCCAGTGTTGGTGATTCCGTCTGAGGATAAGAGGTTTGCCTTGTACACGGATGCATCATTGCAGGGTTTAGGCTGTGTATTGATGCAAGACAGACAAGTGGTAGCCTATGCTTCGAGACAGTTGAAGCCTCATGAGACCAGGTACCCAGTCCATGATCTGGAACTGGCGGCTATCATTTTGCCTTGAAGATTTGGCGTCATTATCTTTATGGTACTACGTTTACCATCTTTACGGACCATAAGAGCCTAAAGTTTCTATTCACTCAGGCTGAACTGAACATGCGTCAAAGAAGATGGATGGATTTGCTCAAGGATTATGACTGTGAAATTGAGTACCATCCTGGTAAAGCAAATTTAATAGCAGACGCCTTAAGTCGGAAGATGAAGAGCACTGCTGAGTATTTGATGACTTCCTATTGCCATCTGGGCTATGACTTCGATGTAGACACGTCGCCGGTGCGAGTGTCGACCTTATTGGCCGAGCCAGACGTATTTGAGGCTATCAGGAAAGCCCAGAGGTCGGATGATGAAGTGCAGAGATGGTCATCGATAGCACTTCGAGGTCAGCCAACAAAGTTTAGAGTGGCTGAAGATGATTCACTAAGACTGGGCAACCGATGGGTAGTCCCAGATACACCAGAGTTACGTAAGGGAATTTTGGAACGGGCTCATAGTAGCCGATTCAGTATCCATCCCGGAGGAAGAAAGATGTATAAGGACCTGAGTGGTCAATTCTGGTGGAGACGCATGAAGCGTGATGTGATCAGTTTTGTTAAGAGATGTTTAATCTGCCAACAAGTAAAGGCAGAAAGACAGAGGCCTGGTGGCGAGCTGAAGAGCTTGGAGGTACCTAAGTGGAAGTGGGAGCATATATCTATGGACTTCGTGACCCACTTGCCAAGGTCGGCCTCTGGATTTGATGCGATCTGGGTGATCGTGGATAGGCTAACGAAGGTAGCTCATTTCATCCCTTACAGTATGACTTTCACGTATCTAAAGATGGCCCAATTATATGTACGTGATGTAGTGAGGTTGCATGGGATTCCAGTCTCGATCGTGTCTGACAGAGACCCAAGGTTTACTTCTCATTTCTGGGAGGGTCTCCAGACAGCTTTGGGCACCGAGGTGAGACTGAGTACAACTTATCACCCTCAGACTGATGGCCAAACGGAGCGTACTATACAGACGCTCGAAGATATGCTGAGGGCATGTGTTTTGGAGTTTGATACTCCGTGGCAAGAATCTATACCACTGGTAGAGTTCTCCTATAATAACAGCTATCAGGCGAGCATTCAAATGGCCCCTTTTGAAGCTCTTTACGGACGACGATGTAGGTCACCGCTGTATTGGGAGGACTTGACGAGTAAAGCGGTCGGAGGACCGGATATGATTAAGGACATGGAGGAAAAGATTAAGATGATACGCTTAAAGATGAAAGTGGCCCAAGATAGGCAAGCAGCCTATGCAAATAAGCGGCGACGGCCGCTAGAATTTCAAGTAGGAGACAAGGTCTTCTTGAAAATCTCACCCTTCAGGGGTGTTGTTCGTTTTGGTATGCGGGGGAAGTTATCCCCGAGGTATGTTGGACCGTATAAGGTATTACAGCGTATCGGCACTTTGGCTTACCGATTGGCTCTACCGCCGTCTTTATCTGGGATTCATGATGTTTTCCATGTTTCTATGCTACGGAAGTACGAGCCAGACCCGTCTCATGTTTTACAGCCTACTGAAGTGCAGTTAGACTCAGATGTATCCTACGTTGAACGACCGGTCAGAATTCTGGATCGTGAGGATCGCAGACTACGAAGTAAAGTTATACCGATGGTCAAAGTTCAGTGGGATCGTCGGGGTGTCGAGGAGGCTACGTGGGAGACGGAGCGGCATATGATGCAGCATTACCCCGAACTATTTTCTGGTATGATTTATGTTTAGTTTCTTTTGGGTAAGTGCATGCGATTTCGAGGACGAAATCTTGTAAGTATGGGAGTAATGTGATGCCCCGAAATTAATTAATTGCAAGTAAGGCATTAATTATGTTTATATGATGTATCATGTGTTGATGGATTTATGTGTTGGGTATTAAGATGTTAACATGATTTAATTGTGTTAATTATTAAATATGAGGAGGATGTGATTTTAGATGAAGTTTGGAGCATTCTTGTAAAATGCCTTTAAAATACTATGTTGGAGCATTTTATACATCATGTTAAGTTTGGGGTACAATTTTAATTTAAGTTAAAGTAAACCCATTTTTTTTTTTAAATCCTCTACCCATCACTTTAACCCCTTTACCTTTCACTTTATTAAAAATCCCCAAATCACTTCCCAAACCCTACCCATTTTCGAGTTCCACCAAAAGAGGAGAAGAAAAGTTCCACAAAAACTTTGTTTGTGTGATTTTTGCTAGGATTTGGAGCCTACAAGAGAACCGTCCCAGGTACCCACGACTTCAAGGAGATAAAGTCTACGATTTCTCCTTCTTTTGGAATTAAGGTACGTAAGAGACGTACGAGCATCAGACGGTAAACCATACCCTTACATATTATGATGATGTTTAAGATGATGTTATGATGATGATGTCTATGATGATATTTATGATGATGATGTCTATGATGATATTTATGATGATGATGCTTATGATGATGTTACGATGATGATGCTTACGATGATGTTACGATGATGATGCTTATGATGATGTTTATGATAATGATGTTTATGAGGACGTCTATAATGACGAAGTTTATGATAAGGTCATACGACGTGTATGATTGGGTAAGACGCCCATGTGGTAGGATGCCACCCAAAGTACGTGAGTGGGTAAGATGCCCCCGTGGTAAGATGCCACGCAATGGTTATGATATGGTAAGACGCCATATGATTGGGTAAGATGCCCACGTGGTAGGATGCCACACCATGATTATGACGTGGTAAGATGCCACACGATGATGATGATATGGTAAGATGCCATACAATGGGGTAAGACGCCCTAATATATGAATAAGAGTCAATAACCTTTACTTAACTAAGATGTTATGCATTATTGTATGCTTTTATATAATGTTAAGTAAATATGTGTATGCTCACGATGTGTTATCCCTGTAGGTACACTTTTGGGCCAAGGGCCTAGGGTCGGGTTGAGGAAGTGAGCTAAAGGGAGCATGATGAACGTAGGATGCAGGATTTTTGATAGTCTCTACTCTAGGAGTAGTGTAAATCTATAGCTTTAACATTCTTTATTGGGAATGTAATTATATAGCTTTTGGAAACTTTATTTTGGCCTGTAATCTCCTTAGCTCAAGCTACAACCGGAACCCTTAAGAGGTTATAAATGCATGTTCTGTCCAATTTATGTGTACTAAATGATATTAAGGTAGGAAGACCCTACATGTAACCTTCCTGCAAAGGAAGAATGGGAGACGTAGAAGCGTTGTGCTTCGAACTTCCAGAAACATACTTGTGTTATTTACCTTCTGCTTATTTATCATTCAGTTTTTATCCCTCACAAGTCCAGCAGACGTCTTCCGCACTATAATCATTGTCTGCTGACTTGCTATATATTGAGAAGTTACTGCAGTACTTAACAGACTGCAGCAAACCCGATCAAAATCGAAATTGAATCTAGGGTTTATTCAACCCCCTCTTCTAAACACTACCTCGATCCTAACAAGTGGTATCAGAGCTTAAGTCTTCTCAATCTTGAGAAATTACCAAAAACTGATGGCCTCATTCAGCAAGATTCCCATGTTCAAGAAGGATGACTGAAGAATTCGTATGCAAGCACATCTAAGTGCCCAAGACGATGACATGTGGTTCGTCATCACTGATGGACCAATGAAGATCTTGCAAGTCAATACAGCAGCTGTCATTACTGGTGGTGAACCTCAGATGGTCGAGAAGGACAGATCCTTCTGGACAAATGAAGAAAAGAAAAAGGCAAATCTGGATAATGTGGCGAAAGACATACTGTTCAAAACTCTGGACAAAATATGTTCAACAAGATCAAAATGTGTCCCACTGCAAAGGAGATCTGGGAAAAGATTGCTCAGCTATGCGAAGGAAATGATCAAACCAAGGAAAACAAGCTCAATGTCGCCCTACAGAAGTTTGAAAACATCAAAATGATGTCCGGAGAAACTCTCAGCGAATATGATGAGAGAGTAACCGAAATCATAAATGAACTCAATAGCCTTGGTAAAGATCTATCCAACAGGGAAATCACTCTAAAGGTCATGAGAGGTCTCCCAAGAGAATGGGATGTAAAAACGATTGCTATGAGAGAATCCAAAGATCTAAACAAGATAGATCTACATGACTTATTTGCTGACTTAAAAGCATATGAGTTTGAACTAGGGATTCGGATTGAAGATGAACCTAGCACCAGTCAACCAACCAAAGCTCTTACTGCATCTGAAGTTCTACCTATCAAAACAGAGATGACTCCTGAAAAAATATGCAATGATGCAATGGTGCTGTTTGTCAAAAAATTTGGGAAGTTTATGAAGAAGAGTCAAAAGGTCTATCAATCGTATCCAAGGAAGCAGAATTTCAAAAATAGATCAGATGAGGATGATCATGTTTGCTTCAATTGTCTTAAGCCAGGACATTTTATTGTCGTCTGTCCCAAACCAAAGAAAGATGATCAAAAGAGAGGATCAAAGGACTATAGAAAGTCAAAGGAGAATAGAAGATCATCCAGAAGGGACAGAGAACAGAAAGTTCCGGTGGCTGAAGAGAACAAGAGAAAATGGGGTGACTCAGAGTCAGAATCAGAAAAGTCTTCCAGCACATCCAGTGAGAGTGAAGAAGAAGAAGTTCATTGTTTAATGGCCAACGATGACTGTGAAGTAACTGATTCAAATCTCTCTGAATTTACACATAATGAACTCACTAATGCATTGCAGGACATGATTAATGAGTATCAGATGTTGTATGAATCCTTTGAAAATTACAAGACCGAACAACTAGTCCCAACAGAACAGCAAAACAACAAGTTTGATTGTGAACAATCAAATGAGTTGAAAAGCTTAAAGGGAAAAGTAAGTCGGCTCGAGAAAGAAAGGGATGAAGCAGTATGTGCACACCAGAAACTCAGTAAGCTGGTTCGCACATGGAATGCATCTACTGCCAGAAAAGATGAAATGCTTGAGTCAATAAGGCTTGCTGGTGATCTTACCGGTATAGGCTACTCTAACTATGATAGTAATTCATCCGGCATCAAATCTCAAGTGTGTCTAGAAAGGAACAAGATTCAAACAATGAATTTTGTAAAATCATGCACAGTATATGAACCGAGTGAGTTGGTTAAGGAATCTGTTGAGCCAATACTCATCAAGAAACGGGCATCACACCGAGGTATCGGTTATGTTGAGACAAAAGAGAAAGCTAGACTGGGGCAAAAGTTTAGAAATAAACATAACCCCACAGGTCAGGCCACTCGAGAGGTAAAACCCAACTCGTATCATAATTGTATGCCTGTCCAAAAAAGATATATGCTTCCAAACAGAAACCAAAAACCTAAACAACATGCATACACTCAGTATAGCACATATCACCCAAGAACATCTTTATCATTTAATGCACACACGTTTCAGGACACACACAAACCCAAACAATTCAGGGTTATACAAGTGTGGGTCCCGAAAGGACTAATCCTGTCTGGACCCAAGTAGGATTAGGTACCAATCATATTATCGCTTTAATTGCGTGTTTAATTGGAATTTGAAGTGTTTTATTGAATAAATACTATAAAATATCATGTGAGGATATTTTAATACATCATCCTAAATACCGGGACCAAAAACATACCCTATAATCTAACCACCTCCCTCAACCCATACCCTTTGCACCCATGCCTCTTTCACTCATTCAACACTCAACCTCCCACCACTCTTTCTCTACCATTTTTCTTCCCCATTTCGTCCAGCTTCAACCCAGAAAGGAGGAGAGGAAGATTGCTTCCATATTGCTTCAAACCTTGCAAAAAGTTGGAGCAAAAAGGGTGAGGAACCATATCATGTAATGGTGAATGTTTTGGTTGGGTTTAGATAAAGGGTTGAGTAGAAATGGCATGTTTAGTAGCCTTTTGTTGTGATGCTTGTTTTGAGTAGTTTCATGGTAGTATAATGGAGTATTTGGTGTGTTGAGTTGTTGGAATATGATGGTTTATCGTGTATTTTATAGTAGCTTTTGAAATGTGTTCTTAAATGGTGATTTCTCGCGATTGCAGACTTCGACGATCGATCGGCGGGTTCTTCCCGATCGATCGCGAGCACCAGGGTGCGAGGCAGAAGACTTCAGCGATCGATCGCGAGTTTGGCGCGATCAATCGACGATGCCGCGATCGATCGGCACAACTTCAGTGATCGATCGCGGAAGATAGATTTTTGGGCATTGAGGCAGTAGCATCTCGCGATCGATCGGGCTTATTGGCGATCGATTGCGAGAAGCCAAATGTTGTGTTTTGATTGTGGGATTTTTGGTATTGGGCTATTATTGGCATCTAATATTGTGTTGTACACTTGTGTAGAGCCTTCAAAGATAGCCACACAACGCAGGGGATAGAGTCCTGTAACATACCATATTTTGGAAAGGTACGTAGAAGACGTACGGCACCCAACGGTAACATGTAATTTATATACGCATTGGGATGCATTGTAGATGCAAGTGTGTATTGACTTGTGCATGGTAGATGCAAATACATGTTGATCCATACATTATGATTGCATATGTATATGTTGATTGATTGATGCGCATCCCATGAGTCATGGTTATCACCTTGATGATTTTAATGCTTGCCGCTATTTATTTTGTGCCGCTAAATGTGAAGCGAGGGGTGGGAGTACCGCATGTCACATTGAAGCGAGGTTATCATATAAAGCGAGGAAAGAATATTTGCCGCTAAAATGTGAAGCGAGGGGTGGGAGTACCGCATGTCCATTGAAGCGAGGTTATTCTATGCCGCTTATATGTGAAGCGGGGGGCATTAAAATACATTGTGATAAACGGACTAGGGATTGGTTTGATGATTTGAGGAATTGAAATATGTCATGACATTTGTTTAAAACCATAATATCATTCATTGATTCGATTACGAGTTATGGTACAGGGACAACCAAAAGGGGGCGTTTTAAATGCATTGGAATACAGGAAGTATTTTGTATTTATGGTTTACGCATTTACGCTTTTATTCATATTGTGTTGAATATGAATTATTATGTACTCATGTGCTGGGGGTTGTCCTTTGTGATGTCCGGGGATTTATGGTGTTAATCCCGGTGTGGTATTAATCCTTGATGGATTTTTAATTGTGGCAATTAGGAATTAATTGCGGTTTGGCATTTCCCGAGATTGTTAAATCGGGCATTTGGGATCGTTGGATCCAAAGGATGAGATTGTATTCTCATTTTGGTGAAAAACCTATGAGTTGGTTTTTTTTTTGTGGGACTTGGTGTCCGGGGTGCCTTATGTTGGGGCCAGTCTGGGGATTTGATGTTGGAGAGAGAGTTTTTGAAAACAGATGATTTTTAATGAATCATGATGTATTTGTGGATGTGTTGGTATTTTGGAGCATTTTTGCTATATATTCCAGTTGGACTCGGGATTCAGTCATTGGGAATCCATTTCTCTCCTCTCCCTCCCCCCTCTCTCACGCCACCTTCACCCCAAAACCCTTCCCCTCTTTCCCCTTCAACAAAATCGTTGGGAACACGATTTAGGGGCCGGATCTCTTGAAGAAAAGATGGTAATCTCTTCCTCCTCTCTTGTAGCTTTGATTTGATAGTCGTTTTGTTGATTTTGGTTGAGTTTTGAGGTTGGTTAGGGTTGGGTGATTTTGATGAAAATCTTGAAATCTTTTGGGTTTGTTTTAATTCAAGTCTAACACCCTTTTTGGAGGCCCTTGGATGTTGTTTTGTTGTGGTTTTGAGTTGGGAGGAGTTGGGGTATGTATTGGGGAGGTTTCAAGCTTTTAAAAATGGAGATTTTCGTGTTGCAGGTCGTAGCGATCGATCGCCTGTAGCGAGCGATCGATCGCCGCTGGCAGTAGGCTTTTATGCATTGTGGCGATCGATCGCCACTTTTGAGCGATCGATCGCCTTGCGCCAGTAAGGTCTAGCGATCGATCGCTATATCGAGCGATCGATCGCCGAGGGGCTAGCGATCGATCGCCCGGCATAGCGATCGATCGCCAGCAAGTTTTGTTGGTCTTCTTGGCTTTTTTGTGGGATTTTGGATTCGCGACTTTAATGGTCGGCTTCCGGGGCAATGTTCACATTCCAATGGGAATGTTAGACTTTTTAAATGGTTTGGTTGGAGCCAAGTTAAATTAAATGGAACTCTCGGTTGAGTTTTTGGCTATCTCTTAAACTTGTAAATTGGTTTGCTTTGGGTGTATGCATGCTTAGCCGGGTGGCTTTTATTTTGGTAATCGTCATGGATAGACGATATGTTTGGGGAGTTTTGAACGTGCTTAGGCACGTGGTCCCATGCTTATTCTTGATTGTGAGTTGTTTATGTGTTTTAGCACATATTTCTCGAGGCATGGAACTCAAGCAATGTTTGGCTTGGACTACGGAGACTTAAGGTACGTAGGACGTACGAGCATAACCTATTTTAGCATTGGAACTGTAAAATGCATGGCGTGTGGTAATTGTACTAAATGGGTATTGGAACACATGGTGTGTGATGAGTGCGTCATATGGACATTGAAATATGTGGCACGTGGTAATTGCATCGGATAGGTATTGAAATGCATGGTGCATGATATTTGCTATAAATGGATAACAATATGCATGGTAATTAGTATTTACGTCAAATGGTTATACATTGGGAACCATACGGTGCCGCTATTGAGCGAGCAATGATTTGGGATGCGATCGCTGTTGAGCGACCATCGGTCATGACGCCGCTATTGTTGAGCGTGCGCGAGGTTTAGTATGCCGCCATTGTGGAGCGAGCAATGAAACGGGAATATGGAATTATCTGTTAGATATATGTGATATCTATGGTCTTTTACATTATGTTTTTACCATATTGATCATGGAACTGGCATAATAGGAACGGTATTAGTTAATCTATGTGACGATTAACTGGTTTTGGGAATTTGATGAGTTTGGTTATTTTGAGAACATGGACAATACAGGGGATCCCGGATGAGGGTGTTACCATCCAGGGAGTATCATTTAAATTATAGCATTTACATTCTGTATTTGAATTGCAATGTTATGCTTATTGGATTGGTGGTATTGGTATGCTCACCCCGTGTGGGGGCTGTCTCTGTTGGGGCAGGTAACATAGGTGCAGCAAGCAGTAGCTTTGGAGTTGAGCTCAGGCTGATGATAGAGGTACTTCCAGGATCGAGGTACCAGAGCTGGTTGAATAAGTACATAGATCCAGTGTTGAGATCGAGCTGTGCTTGGGAGGTGCTTCCAGGATTGAAGTACCAGTAACGGTGTCCGGTAGAGTGTTTTATACATCAGATACACGCTCATTCATTGGGTGCTCTTATGTGAGTACATTTTACGTGTATATGGAATGTATAAATGGACTATAGCTTTTCTCTGTTCATTTATGGGTTACATGCAATTAAATGTGGAATTGCTAAATGAACTAAGAGCATGTTAGTGCATTATGAGGGTGCATGTCATATATGTAATCTTGGTTGGGGGATTTGCATATTATATGGGATGAATGCAAGAAATTTTATGGATCACCAATATGGTGTAGCACTTGCACATGGCTTTTCCCCATGAATTATGATTATATGCACTACTGGTATGGATTAATACACAAATAACGGGTTAAGGGCACGGGGGTCCTTACAGTCCTTGTAGGTGCATTTGGCATGGAGAACCAGGGTCGGGGTTGATGCGTGAGCTGTAAGGAGTGCTTCAGGGATAGCAGAACATAATCTCCCTTTTTGTATAGTTTCTACATAGAGTAGAGTAAAACTATAGTTTCACACTCTTTTGTTAGGAATGTAACTAATTCCTTTTGAAATTTTTGGTATTATAACTCTGAAGCTCAGGGCATCAACACGGTCTATTACTCTGATTTATGCATGATTAGTTCTCTTAATTGCACCTTATAACGTTGTTAGATAACGGGGTCTCACATTTAGTGGTATCAGAGCAGTGGTTAGAGAACCAGGGAACGAGTAAATGGTAGCCTTTAGAAACAAGTTGGTTAGGTATTCATTGGTGGCCATATTTATGCATGTAGTGCGTACTTTGCGTATAATTTGTTATACTAACATGCTTATGAATATTATTACTCTTGTTATCTAACGGCTTATATTATGAACTGCTTTTGGTATTATTGTTAACCCCTGTGTTACAGCATGACGGCTATTAATCTGGAGAACCTCAATGAAGAGGTGGGAGATGTAGGCAGTATCAATGCCAGTATTGCTCAGACGAATCCTCTGCTGCCACCTGCTGTAGGCGTAGAGCCTAGTGCACAGATACTGCTACCTGGGGAGCTTAGTTTGACCCAGTTCTTGAGCTACCATCCGCCGCTCTTTGAGGGAAATGAGACGGAGAAGAAGCAGAGGAGTGGCTAGAATGACTTGAGCAGATATTTGTATCAGCGCCCTGTGCAAGGACTGCCTGGCTGAGGTTGGCAGAGTTTCAGTTAGCAAAGAAGTCTTCCATGTGGTGGAAGACAACAGTTATGGAAATGAGGGCTCAGGGCATGTTGGTGGACTGGACTGTGTTTAGAACCCGATTCCTTAATCGGTACTTCTCTGCAGCTGCCAGACAATTGAAGGATGACGAGTTCACTAATTTGAAACAGGGTAGCATGACTGTATCAGATTATGCCATGCAGTATTCTTCACTGCTGAGGTATGTGCCTCACATCGCTATAAATGGTCACGCCAATATGAGGCATTTCCTGAAGGTCTGAGACCGGAGCTTTTTGACCGGGTTGTTTCCAACAACCCCAGCTCGTTTGATGATGCTCTGACTAGAGCGGAGCTGGCAGAGATTGGAGTGAGTGTGTACAAGGTGTTACTAATCCATCAAGCATCGTACGCAGCGGAATATAAAATATATGGATTACAAGACACCGGATCTATACAAAGGGGTTCATATCTGATAAAGGATCAAAGGTCTCACCCTTGTAGCGTGTTTGAGCAGATTCCACGAAGCAGCACGTCCAACGAACTCCGAGTCACAAGCAACACCTCCAAAGGTCTTGCCTCTACGGTATCCACACGATTAATCGAACAAGGGACGTTCAAGAACAAGTTGCTAGACTTATTCTTGAACCAAAAACCAAACTCCCGGTTCAAAACCGATCAACGACTACCAATTTCTTCTCAAGATGTCGACAAGCGGCCGTGAGATAAGGAGGCGGCCGTGAGATCCAATGAGAGAAGGAGGCGGCCGAGAGATGTTGTGGAGTGGAGGCTTGGTTATGATATCAAAGTATGATTAACAATTAATCAAAACCTTATATTTATAATATAAGACTTTAATTAAGGTTCAAGACTTTCTTAAAGTCTCATGGGCCCAAACCCATGATTTAATTAAATCCTTATAATCATTTAATTAAGACTCCTCTTAATTATTTAATTCATCCCATGAATTTAATTTCCCTTATCGATTTAATCTTTTGTGCGACCCGATAGGATCTTGTAATGTTGGCAGTGACATAAAATCTCATTTTACGTTACAAGCAAAGAGCGGTGTCTAGCAACATATCAAGGCTACCAAAATTACAAGAATGTCAATGACTCGACATAACCTTTAGAACTTGTGATAATATTAACCATGTAACTTAATCCCTTTGTCCTTTGTGTTTAGATTGAACACGAGTCATGGAATAGTCATATTCGTATATTCAATCTCTATTTCTTGATCCCCAAGTAGAACTAGAATAAACGAATAAGCTTGATATCTCATATCGACTCATTCGAGCATGGCCATGCATTTTAGTCTTACTTGATCAAGGGCCCAAACACTTCTCCCGTTATATAGGAGGGACAAATCCTATCTCGATCAGTCAACATCCCTCTACATAATTCGTAGTGTATCCAATAGTCGCCTTTATAGTTTAACCTGTTACGGGTAACGTTTGACAATATCAAGATACATAACTCCTTATGTTGGGATCTTTGATGATCACAAGTCGTAAGGATTACATACATTATTATCACTATGAGAATTGCTTATGACACTCATATAACTATCCATGTAGCATTCTCATGGTGGGTCTGTCCAGTACATCGTTCTCTAACATGTACCCATGTGTTGATTTGATATCTCATATCAATGAACAATTCATCAATCAACACATACTAGTCTCTATGTATTATCATTATCCCGATTCACGATAATACTTGACTAGGGACAATGTTTAAGAATAATACAATATTATTCTAAGGACATTAACATATATATTAATTCACATTGCACAGTTAAACGAATAATATATAATAATGAATTGCCATTCATAAAATCATAAACATTGTATGTCAAAACCATCATCCAATGACATGTCTTAGGGCATATTCCAACAAATCTCCCACTTGCACTAAGACCACTCAGACATATACCTAATGCCTAGAGATCTAGTATGACGATCATGCTTCTGCTGTGACAGTGGCTTCTTCAATGGGTCAGATACGTTATCATCTGTTGGTACTTTGCATATTGTAACATGTCCATTTAGGCAATACACATATCCAGATTGCGATCGATAATCATGTTTGTCGGTTTGGAAGCTTGCATCAGTGTAACCCATTACATTGAGCTCTTCCTCACCTTCATAAATCAAGAATGTATCCTTAGTTCTTCTCAAGTACTTCAGGATATTCTTGACAGCAATCCAGTGACCTTCATCTGGATCAACTTGATATCTGCTCATCATGCTCAAAGCATACGATACATCGGGACGAGTACATATCATGGCATACATGATAGATCCAATAGCTGATGCATATGGAATCTTACTCATGCGTTGTCTCTCATCTGGTGTTGAAGGACACTGTTCCTTCGAGAGAGATATACCATGTGTCATAGGCACGAATCCTTTCTTTGATTCTTGCATGCTAAACCTTTTAAGCACTTTGTCTATGTATGTACTTTGACTTAGGCCGAGAATGTAAGGAACCCCGTGCCCTTAACCCGTTATTAGTGTATTAAGCCATATCATTAGTGCATATAATCATACTATCAGGGAAGAAAACATGTGCAAGTGCAACGCCATATGCTATCCAGAAAATTTCTTGCATTTAAACCACATAATATTCGAATTCCCCAACCATGATGACCCATATAACATGCACCCTCATAGTACACTATCATTCTCTTAGTTCATTTAGCAATTCTATATCTAATTGCGTGCAAACCATAAATGAACAGAGAAGAGCCGTAGCCCGTTTATACATTCCATATACACGTAATATGTACTCACATAAGAGCACCCAATGAATAAGCGTGTATTTAATGTATAAAACACTCTGCTGGATACCGTTACTGGTGTTCCGATCCTGGAAGCACCTCTCAAGCGCAACTCGATCTCGACTCTGGATCTGAGTCCCTGTCCATCCAGCTCTGGTACCTCAATCCTGGAAGTACTTCAATCAACAGCCCGAGCTCAACTCCGAAGCTGCTGCTACACCTGTACCACCTGCCCCAACAGAGACAGCCCCCACACGGGGTGAGCATACCAATATCCCAATCCAATAAATACAACAATACAATTCATAATTTACAACAATGTAAATGCTATGAAATACAACTCCCTGGATGGCATCATCCTCATCCGGGATTTCCTGTACTGTCCCTGTTCTCAAAACACTGAAACCATCAAATTCTCAAATGCCAGTCAATCATTATATTGATCAACAATTCTATGAGCCATATACCAATGTCATAATCAATAACATCAAATCATTAAACAATGATTATAAACAATCCATGTTTCTCACTTATGGTTTCATATCTCCAGTTCATTGCTCGCTCTACAATAGCGGCATTCCAATTCCACGCATGCTCGATGGCAGCGGCGTCGTAATCGATGTTCGCTCACAGGCGACAACATCCCAATCGTTGCTCGCTCAAAAGCGGCACCACACAATTCTCAATGCACATATAGACATTTTGAAGCAAGTACAATAAACCATGCATTTCAATCTCCGTTTATTGCTAATACCATGCATCATGCATTTCCACACATATTCATTGCAATACCGTATACCAAGCACTCAACAATTGCAATTATATAAAAGGCTATGCTCGTACGTCATACGTACCTTAGAATTTTGTAGTCCATGCCAAACCTTGCTTGAGTTCCTTACCTCGAGAGATATGTGCTAAAACACATAAACAACTCACAATCAAGTATAAGCATGCAACCACGTGTCCAAGCACGTTCAAGACTCCCAAACATATCGTCAATCCATGACGATTACCAAAATAAAAGCCCCCCGGCTAAGCATGCATAATACCCAAAATATACCATTTTATATGTTTAAAAGATAGCCAAAAACCCAACCAAAAATTCCGTTTAATAAACTTGGCTCCAAATCAAACCATTTTAAAAGCCTAACTGTAAGGACCCCCATAGCCCTTAACCCCTGATTAGTGTATTAACCACTATGTGTGGCACATGCTTTCAATAAAAAGTCAATCGGGAAGCTCAGATGATACTTTATCATTGCATGGCAATTACAAAATTTCCATTAACACTCAATGTTATAAGATCATCAGCCTAACAACAAATAGACTCATAAAGTTCGCCCATTACCATCCCCTTTGTGCCACTTTTAACATTGTGGACTTTTATAAAAATTTGGGCAGAGTCTCCCCATAAATGGAGCTATCCCGAAATAAAAGCACAACACATAACATAATTCCCGGCCAGGGAAAACATAATACTCATCAGAATGCAGCAATACCAAGTAAATTCCCAGCCAGGGAAGACACCACACATATGATGACAAAAGTGGGTTTCAACACCCACATAATACACCAATGACTCTCATATCATTTAGCAATTCTACCTCTAATTGCATGCAACATCAAATGAAAGAGAGAAAGGCTCATGCCTTTATATACAATCCATATACAAGTATAATCGTGCTCACATGCGAGCATCATGAATATGTATATAACCCTCAGGTGTATATAGGTACTCTATACGATACCGTGCTCCATCAAGCCCTGGTACCACGATCCTGGGAGTACATCCAATCAACAGCTCGAGCTCATCTCCAAAGCCATCGATGTACCTGTTCACCTGCCCCAACAGAGACAGCCCCCAACGGGGTGAGCATACCAATACACAAAATCCCATAATCACAATAATGAAATTCATAATTTACAACAAAAGTAAATACTAATGAATTTTAAATGATACTCCCTGGATGGCAACGTCCTCATCCGGGATTCCGTATACTGTCCTTGTTCTCACAATCATCAAACTCATCAAATCTCAAAAATCAGTAAATCAACACATTGATTAACCCATCGCATGACTAATTCTCGAGTATCAATAGATAGTGATTCAAAATTCATTATACATGCAAATATAGATATCTCAATATCTAATACTGATTTCACAACCTCGCTATCAATCACAGATAGCTCAAATGCCTAGCATTTATTTTACCAATCCTCCATTATACCTAGACATCTCAAATGTCTTATAATGAATACGTGATTCTACGATCATCCTCAGGCATCTCAAATGCCCTACAATAGTCTTATAAACCCAGTACCCCTTATATCTTGTAAGAGTTATCCTACTCTAGTGCCACGCACGCTACAAGTGGCGATATCAAGATTTGGTCGTTCCTTGGCTATATCAACATATATATATAACCACATGCACAATATTCAATGAAATCAAAATACATTATGCATTTCACAATGCTCTAATATATATAGTAATGCTCGTACGTCGCACGTACCTTAAATCTCCGAAGTCCGAGCCAAACCTTGCTCGAGTTCCATGCCCCGAGGAACGATGTGCTAACACGATAAATAATTCACAATTATTTACGAACATGCATCCCATGCTCAAGCACACCCATAACCCTCAAAAATATTGTCAACACACGACAATTAACCTTTTAAAAGACCTGGGGCAGGGTACATGCAGGGAGGGAAACAAATGAGACAATATCGAAAATTGTTCAAGAACACCCTACAAATTTTCGAACCCTTATCTCACAAATTGAACCCAATTAAACACCATAAATCATCTAAAATGTGAATTAAACCATCAATAGCAAGAATCATCACCCTTGCCAAAAACCCCCAATTTTCGAACTCAAAGCCCTTAAATTCGAACCCAATTCTTTAAATTCGAACACAATAATTCACAAAAAGGCAGGGGAAAACATCACAAGCATGGAAAAGGGGTAAGGAAGGTTACCCATACGAAGATCGGAAGGAAAATCAACCAAAATCGAAGAACCCTAGAATTTGGGGATCGACGCATTCCCGCAATATCCAACTTCAAAACGCGACGAAACTCTCAATTGCCGGAGGGGATAGCTGCGCCTCGACGAGACGAAGCCAGTGGCGGGTCGCACGGGCCGAACGGCGGCCGGACGGCGGCGGGCGCACGGTTGGAAGCGGCGGGTCGAGGGAAAATCGGGAATGGCTGAACATACGGGAGAGAGGGTGACAGGTTGGAGGAGGAGGAGGAGAAGAAATGATTTTTCCAAATAAAATCTCGGGCTCAACTAGTATATATAGCAAAAATACCCCGAAATACTAATAGCCCCACAAATACATCATGATTCATTAAAAATCATCTGTTTTCAAAAATTCTCTCTCTAACTCCAAAACCCCCTACCGGTGCCCACACAAAGCACCCCAGATCCCGAGACACATCAAAAACCCAACTCTTAGATTTTACACCGTAATGAGAATACAATCTCAACCTCTGGATCCAACGATCCCAACTACCCAAATAAACGAGCCCAGAAGGTCCAACACCGTGATTAAACTCCAAATCGCCACGTAAAACAACTTTAGGGGTTATTAACACTCCGGGATTAACATCTATAATCCCTGGTCATCACAATATCCCCCACTAAAAGAATTTCGTCCTCGAAATTAGCACCGGTGTATCACATAACACCCAGGCTACACAACAACATGAAGCCATAACCTCGATTCTTGACCATACCAGAATCGTCTTAATAACCGCGAGGATACTTATCTCACATCAAACTCTGAAACAGAGCGACATACCAAAACCAACATATCACCTAAGAGGCAAAACGTACCTCGATGCGGGTCATCCCAAAAGTCAGTCCCTCATGACTGCACAAAACCTATACTTACGACTGTAGATCGGACAGTCAGCCTTAGTTCTAATACAACTAGTAAGAACGCATCCTGAATGACACCTCAACCGTGAGAACGTTGACCTCGTGTCGAACTCTGGAGTGGAATAGACTTCCGAATCCATCATAACGTCAAAGAGCGTCAGCACAACTCAACGCTAATAATCCAAAAGCAGTTAGTCAACTGAAACTGCAAGGATTCGAATCGCTCCCGATTCCATCGTAAATATCATTCAATGACATCTCTATCATGACTCACGATGTCTAACATACATCGTTACGAGGGAAACAATAGTACACCACGGTGTACACATACCAAACCTGGTTTCCACTTTCAAACCTCCTCCATCGAAGGAGCAGTCGCATCATTGCAACTTAATTTGGGCAACTCACGGCCACAGATTCACACAAAAGACATCTCACAAGATGTCCACCTCCGGATATCCCAAGAACCACATCCTGGTCATAAATAAACAATCGAAACTCCACAGAGTTTCAAATTCTGAAAGGACATGCAATAAACCCATTGCATCCTCAACACTTGTGTCGACAGCGACACCCAACCAATCCGAATTCCTGCCATCCCTTGATAATCCTAGGATTTAACAATCGAAACTTGGGAAGGCTATCGCATAACTCGGAGGAAAACACCAACAAGGAAATACCTTAACCCACACAAGATAATTCCTCCTCAAGGGAAGTCAACTAACTTCACGATTATCCCTCATAATCATCGTGCCATGGAGATTCCCAATCTCAAGGTGTTCCATATCTCTCATCAGAGATTTAACCATCCAAACATAGTATAACGTTATGCTTGACAAAAAGGAAATCAATAATCTGGCATCCGTATACTCTCCGGTATACCTGCCTAAGCACTGACATCACATGCATACTCAATGCACTTGGCTCGGGTATCTACAACATACCCCTATGCCCAAACACAACTGTCAATCCTGAGTCATTCCCATCCAGTGGAGAAAGAAAATCGACGATCAACAACACGGCGTGATTCCCAAAATCAACACCACATGCACCAACTTACCGAATCTTTCAAAGATTCCCAAATAGGTATAATACTACCTTATTCCCCACAAGGGAAGTGCCATCGAACTCGAGATCCACAAGTCTCGAACCACCGTTCGGAAAAAGAAAACTGGATACAATAACACCCATTGCATCCCAAATGAACGGGTTCCCTCAGATCGAGTCAATAACGACCTGATGACTCTCTTGTTGGTACTCCAACATCATGAGCTGTCCCAGACAAGGCTCACCAAGATTAAACATAAACGTATACACGTTTCAGTGAGGCATACACAACCCCAATTTCAAATGACGTGGTGACTACTAGAGTCCACCACAATCCACATCGTATCACCTTACGATTTGCCAAACTTGGTTCCAACGAGCAGTATAACGGCTCTAGCAAGCCCCTCATGGTGCTGCACACACACGGCAGACAAACTAGTATCTGCCTCTCTAGGTTCACCTCAAACCTACCAATAAGATGGACGTTTCCGCACGGCATACCATACTGTGGGAAGAAAATCAATAGAGTAGTGGGTCTTTACCCAACATTCCTCTAATGCCTATACACCCTGGACACTCCAATGTCCCTATGTACTTAACATAACCTGATCCTACTCCCTTTGGACCCACCCTACACCCTCAATGATGGTGTGACCATGTCTGTCACATGACACATCGACAGAAAGCGAGTAATTTCCTCCATAATTACTCATGTCGTCAATTTACATGACCAAAGGCCATTCCAACGAGCATACCTTAAGGGTATCACCACTCGTAATATGATCACCCCAAACATAAGCTGCGGTACAATCACATGTACAGCGCATCCATCCATTCCTCGAGCAACCCGCTCGGTATAAGGGTCACGTCAGTCGGTGACGCACACACCACCTTGTGCTCGGTACTGGCACCCAAGGCATACCACTGAATACGTATACTCAACGCACTGTTCATCGTAACGATGATGCATGTCTAATAAGACATCTCCTACACCATCGTCATCCAGTGACGATACATGCCAACTCATGGCATCTAAGGCATTGTCAACTAGTGACGATACATGTACATCAGCGTATGTCATCCACTATCATGCTAGTAAAATAGTCATAATAAAACATGTATATCAACGCATGCCAGCTACAATAATGCTAATAGAATAGCAATAACTCATACCTCATCGCTAACAATATAGCGGCATACCTGTCTCCGTCGCTCAATAATAGTGCGTAATCAGCACCCATCGTTCGGAGGCGGCAAAATCCTGTGCTGAGTACATAGCGGCACAATCCATCGCTATAGAATCGACGGCATGACACCTCGTCATATAATAAGTGGCATGAAACCTCGCTATACACCTGAGCATGAATCATCGTCCACATAATAGCGGAAAGAGGCATCGCTATCAATACATCTGGCGGAATGAACCATCGCCAATCAATATAGCGGAATGAACCATCGCTATCAATACACCTGGCGGAATGAACCATCGCCAATAATTATAGCGGAATGAACTATCGCTATCAATACACCTGGCGGAATGAACCATCGCCAATCAATATAGCGGAATGAACCATCGCTATCAATACACCTGGCGGAATGAACCATCGCCAATCAATATAGCGGAATGAACCATCGCTATCAATACATCTGGCGGAAAGAACCATCGCCAATCAATATAGCGGAATGAACCATCGCTATCAATACATCTGGCGGAAAGAACCATCGCCAATCAATATAGCGGAATGAACCATCGCTATCAATACACCTGGCGGAATGAACCATCGCCAATCAATATAGCTCGACACAGCGGAATACATCACCGCTATCATCCGTGTCCTCATAATGAAATGAATATAAATCGACACAGCGGGACACATCACCGCTATCATCCGTGTCATCACAAAGGAATGAATCATCATCCTAACAAGCGGCATCTCATCCTCGCTTTTTCATACAAGCGGTATCTCATCCTCGCTTCGTATGGCATCCACGTAAGCAGAATTTTGCTCCTTATGGAAATCCACGTAAGCGGAATTTTTCCTCGCTTCCTATGGAATCCATGTCAGCAGAATTCTTGCTTCTTATGGAATTGAGTCACTTATCAGTAGTGCATTTCAACGCTTCTTACTACTCCACATAAGCGGAATTCTTCCTCGCTTCATATGGACCTTAGCGTAAGCATTGAAATCCTCACTAGGATAACCTTGACTCGTGAAATACACCTCTTATATTTCACAACATACATATGCAAAACGATGCGTATCAACATGTATCATATCATAATGCACAATCTTATGCATACCTTGATTTACCTTGTGTTAAATAACTAAACACATAATACATGTTACCCTTTGGATGCCCGTACATATGTATAATCATCATTCCTTTTCGTACTCCATATTTCCTGTAACCTGCAACCATCAGGGTTAGCAGCAATAGCCATATACGTATGTATCAAACATTCAATACATATATGCAACCACTTGCATGTCAATACGTATACCAAGACATGTTACCTCGGAAATATCCATTTACCTGATTCTCTTACAAAATCAGATTCCTTGGCACTTAACACACGGAGTGCCAGACATCACTATTAATGCCATCCTATCGTGTTCCACACGATTCCTGCAACCACAATGGTTAGCAATACCACTTTTCATATCATAATAGCACATAAACAATTTGTTATGTCATACAACATTAATGCCATCATGCATAAATATGTGCTATCAATAACTTCCTAGGCCCTTAACAGCCCCAATGAGCAACCACTGCTCTGATACCACTAATGTAAGGACCCCCATAGCCCTTAACCCCTGATTAGTGTATTAACCACTATGTGTGGCACATGCTTTCAATAAAAAGTCAATCGGGAAGCTCAGATGATACTTTATCATTGCATGGCAATTACAAAATTTCCATTAACACTCAATGTTATAAGATCATCAGCCTAACAACAAATAGACTCTTAAAGTTCGCCCATTACCATCCCCTTTGTGCCACTTTTTACATTGTGGACTTTTATAAAAATTTGGGCAGAGTCTCCCCATAAATGGAGCTATCCCGAAATAAAAGCACAACACAAAACATAATTCCCGGCCAGGGAAAACATAATACTCATCAGAATGCAGCAATACCAAGTAAATTCCCAGCCAGGGAAGACACCACACATATGACGACAAAAGTGGGTTTCAACACCCACATAATACACCAATGACTCTCATATCATTTAGCAATTCTACCTCTAATTGCATGCAACATCAAATGAAAGAGAGAAAGGCCCATGCCTTTATATACAATCCATATACAAGTATAATCGTGCTCACATGCGAGCATCATGAATATGTATATAACCCTCAGGTGTATATAGGTACTCTACACGATACCGTGCTCCATCAAGCCCTGGTACCACGATCCTGGGAGTACATCCAATCAACAGCTCGAGCTCATCTCCAAAGCCATCGATGTACCTGTTCACCTGCCCCAACAGAGACAGCCCCCAACGGGGTGAGCATACCAATACACAAAATCCCATAATCACAATAATGAAATTCATAATTTACAACAAAAGTAAATACTAATGAATTTTAAATGATACTCCCTGGATGGCAACGTCCTCATCCGGGATTCCGTGTACTGTCCCTGTTCTCACAATCATCAAACTCATCAAATCTCAAAAATCAGTAAATCAACACATTGATTAACCAATCGCATGCCTAATTCTCGAGTATCAATAGATAGTGATTCCAAATTCATTATACATGCAAATATAGATATCTCAATATCTAATACTGATTTCACAACCTCGCTATAAATCACAGATAGCTCAAATGCCTAGCATTTATTTTACCAATCCTCCATTATACCTAGACATCTCAAATGTCTTATAATGAAGACATGATTCTACGATCATCCTCAGGCATCTCAAATGCCCTACAATAGTCATATAAACCCAGTACCCCTTATATCTTGTAAGAGTTATCCTACTCTAGTGTCACGCACGCTACAAGTGGCGATATCAAGATTTGGTCGTTCCTTGGCTATATCAACATATATATATAACCACACGCACAATATTCAATGAAATCAAAATACATTATGCATTTCACAATGCTCTAATATATATAGTAATGCTCGTACGTCGCACGTACCTTAAATCTACGAAGTCCGAGCCAAACCTTGCTCGAGTTCCATGCCCCGAGGAACGATGTGCTAACACGATAAATAATTCACAATTATTTACGAACATGCATCCCATGCTCAAGCACACCCATAACCCTCAAAAATATTGTCAACACACGACAATTAACATTTTAAAAGACCCGGGGCAGGGTACATGCAGGGAGGGAAACAAATGAGACAATATCGAAAATTGTTCAAGAACACCCTACAAATTTTCGAACCCTTATCTCACAAATTGAACCCAATTAAACACCATAAATCATCTAAAATGTGAATTAAACCATCAATAGCAAGAATCATCCCCCTTGCCAAACCCCCCCCCCCCCCCCAATTTTCGAACTCAAAGCCCTTAAATTCGAACCCAATTCTTTAAATTCGAACACAATAATTCACAAAAAGGCAGGGGAAAACATCACAAGCATGGAAAAGGGGTAAGGAAGGTTACCCATACGAAGATCGGAAGGAAAATCGACCAAAATCGAAGAACCCTAGAATTTGGGGATTGAAGCATTCCCACAAAATCCGACTTCAAAACGCGACGAAACTCTCAATTGCCGGAGGGGATAGCTGCGCCTCGACGAGACGAAGCCAGTGGCGGGTCGCACGCGCCGAACGGCGGCGGACGGTTGCGGGCGCACGGCTGGAAGCGGCGGGTCGAGGGAAAATCGGGAATGGCTGAACATACGGGAGAGAGGGTGACGGGTTGGAGGAGGAGGAGAAGAAATGATTTTTCCAAATAAAATCTCGGGCTCAACTGGTATATATAGCAAAAATACCCCGAAATACTAATAGCCCCACAAATACATCATGATTCATTAAAAATCATCTGTTTTCAAAAATTCTCTCTCTAACTCCAAAACCCCCTACCGGTGCCCACACAAAGCACCCCAGATCCCGAGACACATCAAAAACCCAACTCTTAGGTTTTACACCGTAATGAGAATACAATCTCAACCTCTGGATCCAACGATCCCAACTACCCAAATAAACGAGCCCAGAAGGTCCAACACCGTGATTAAACTCCAAATCGCCACCTAAAACAACTTTAGGGGTTATTAACACTCCGGGATTAACATCTATAACCCTGGTCATCACACTAACATTCCCATTGGAATGTGAACAACACTCCGGAAGTCGGCCCTTTAGACCTCGGTTCCAAAATCCCAACAATTTTGAAAATCCAAGCAGGTGAACAGTGCCGCGATTGATCGCCCATCAGGCGCGATCAATCGCGCAAGCCTACTGCCCGAAAAAAAAATCAATCCGCGATCGATCGCCACATCTCGCGATCGATCACTGAGGCCCTCGTGATCGATCGCCCACTTTTCGCGATCGATCGCCGATACTGTACATCTTCCTCAAATTCCAGTAGCATGTCGCGATCGATCGGCGCCTCGCCAAGATCGATCGCGGACTGCGATTTTCCGAAAAACTCGAGCTTTAATGGTGTTTTTGGCACCCAAACTCAAAATCAACACCACAAACTTCCTCAACACAACCAATAAACCAAATAGAATCAATAAAAACACCAAAACTCAACTTTGGATTTTAAACCAAAAATCCCCAAAACCCATAACCAACCACAACCTCAACCAAAAACTACCATACCACAACCAAAACGAAGACAATGGTGAGGGGAAAGTTAATACCTGATTATTGTCGAGAAATCCAGCCCCCGAGCCAAGCTACCAACGATTTTCCTTCCCAAGAGCCAAAGAGGGGAAAGGGGGAGGAGGGCTTATCGCAGGAGAGGGGAGGGAGAGAGAGAGAAATGGATTCCAAATGACGGAATCCCGGTTCCATCTGGTATATATAGCAAAAACGCTCCAAAATACCAATACCTCCACAAATACATCATGATTCATTAAAAATCATCTGTTCTCAAAAACTCTCTCTCCAACAACAAATCCCCATACTGGCCCCAACATAAGGCACCCCGGACACCAAGTCCCACTAGAAACCCAATTCATAGGTTTTCCACCAAATTGAGAATACAATCTCAACCTTTGGATCCAACGGTCCCAAAAGTCCGATTAACAACCTCGGGAGACCCAACACCGAAATTAATATCCATTAAGGATTAATACCACATCGGGATTAACACCATAAATCCCCGGACATCACAATTATCCCCCACTAAAAAAATTTCGGCCTCGAAATTTGCACCGGTATACACTACGCAACACCAGGACTACACAAACAAACAACTCCGATTCTGGACCACAATAGGGCAAATACCAAAACCAATATATACCCGAAAGATAATAACATACCTCGATGTGAATCGTCCCGGAAGTCAGTCCACCATGACTGCAATTCAATCAAAAACCCTTTGGTTCTAATATAGATATCTCTCCATGATATCCACCATTCGTCCACGATGCTTAACACACATCGTTATGATGTGGACCATTAGTATACGACAGTATACTCGCAGAAAATCCGGTTTTGCTTCCCGGTCCATCTCCTCCAAAGGAGTAGTTGCACCACATGCAATCCGGATCGGGTAAACCACGGTCACTAAACCACACAAAATACATCACTACAGATGTCTACAACCATGCGTTCCAAGAAATCCCATCTTGGTCCAAAACACACTATCGAGACTCCACAAAGTCTCAAGTTCCACAAAGGACATGCAAGACAAACAATTGCATCCCCAAACACGTGTCGACTGTGACACTAAACAAATTCGAATACTGGCCATCCCTCATTTATCCTGGGATTCAACAATCCTAAAAAGGAAGGCTATCGAATTATCCAACAAGAACTACCAAGGTTCCAAGACACGACAATCCCTCCTCAGGGGAAGTCAAACGGACCTCACGATTATTCCTCAGAATACATCGTGCTATCGAGATTACCAATCTCAATTGCCACAATCTCCCACCGGAGATTCATCAAACCAAGTACACTAAACCGACGTTCAACAAGGAACGAAATAGAGTTGACATTCGTATACACACACAGGTATACAAGTCCAAGCACCACACAACAGGCACACTCAAAGCAATAGGCTCGGGTATCTCCAAACATACCCAAAGTCCCAAAACTTACTGCTAAGCCTCGATTATTCTCACTCCACGGAGAATAGTGGTCAACAGACCAAAGCCAAAGGGTGTGATTTCAACATCAACACCACACAACCAAAGCAATGAATCTCCCAAAAGATTCGACCGGCAGGTATAACAATACCGCCTTTCCCAAAAGGAATAGTGTCATGAATCCATGACCCTCTAACCTCGAACCACCGTCCGGAAAACTGGATATACATACCAACATACATCTCGGAACCAAAATAAGCAATCGGTTCAGAATAGTGCATCGAAGCCACTATCATCAAATCGAAACTCGTATACGCCATGTATACTCAAACAACGATGCCCTGTACTATTGCCATAGTACTCCACACTCGAGCATCATCCCAGAGACGTCTCCTCGAACGTCTCACTGGAAGCACGAAGCCATTACCTAGTCCAACACTAGTAGGGCTTACCCTGGTTGATTCACGATCAACCCTCAACCAAAAGTAGCTGTCTCCATGACAGTACAACCCAAATCTCTCCAAGAGATAAAGTCAATATAGTAGTGTCACTCCACTAACTATACCACACAATTAATTGTGACTTTCGTCGCATACCATATGCAAAGATGCTCAACCAGAGTTCACAACGACTTGTCGACGCTCACGTTGGTATTCCAACAAAATTGAGTTGTCCCAAAACAAGCCTCTTAAAACATTTGACGTATAAACGTCTCCGTGAGGTATCCTCTGCCTCAATTATCATGCCACAAAGAGACTACAAGAGCCTATTAAAAGTCCTCATCACCGAACTCGAATCACACGAGCAGTATAATGGCTAACACAAGCACACCAAGGACTGCAACACTACCTGGCTAACGGTTCGTTGGCCCCATAGGCTCATACCAATTTACCAATGTGACACACATCCTATTCCGGTATACCATACCGTACAACCCATACGAGTTGTGATATCTCTAAAACACCAAATATAATGGACATCCCGGTGTCCTTGCTCAACCACGGAGCAATCCTAACTCATTAGGACTTATCCCACACCCTCAGGGTGGGTGTGACCACGCCTACCGTAGATCACAACAACAAGCGAGTAGTTTCCTCAATGACTACTCTTACCACCAAATACTTGGCCTAAGCCAACCAGCGAGTATACCCAAGGGTATCATTACTCGAACAATATACTCCAAAAATGTGCTACGGTACAATCCCTGTACGGTGCACCCGATAATTCTTCGAGCAACTTGCTCGGCATAATAGTCTCGTCAACTAGTGACCCAGACACTACCATGTGCCCACCAAAGGCACTCAAACCATACAACTCAATACACAACATAATGTATTAATCATCAAAACGACGCTACACGTCTACATAGAACATCAACTATGTCATCGTCATCCCGTGACGGCATATGTCAACATATGACATCCAATTAACATCGTCAAACGTATGACGGTATATGTCAATACACGACACACATAATCTCATCGTCAAACACATGGCATATATAACAACATGTAGTATCCACAATTATACTAACACAAGTAATATGCCGTACCTCATCGCTATCAAGATAGCGGAATACCTGTATCCATCGTCCACCAGCGGTACACAAGTAGCATCCATCGCTCGTAGGTGACAAAATCCAGCGCTACGCACATAGCGGTATAACCATCGCTATAGATATCCGGCGGTATGAACCATCGCCATAGGTGTAGCGGAATGACCCATCGCTATGTAATATCCGGTGGCACGAATCATCGTCAATAAAATACCCGACGGCATGAACCATCGCCAATAGAATAGTGGAATGAGACATCGCTATCAATATATCTGGCGGCAAGAACCATCGCCAATCAATATAGCGGAATTAACCATCGCTATCAATATACCTGGCGGCATGAACCATCGCCAATCAATATAGCGGAATGAACCATCGCTATCAATATACCTGGCGGCATGAACCATCGCCAATCAATATAGCGGAATGAACCATCGCTATCAATATATCTGGCGGCATGAACCATCGCCAATCAATATAGCGGAATGAACCATTGCTTGAGTTCCTTACCTCGAGAGATATGTGCTAAAACACATAAACTGTGATGACCAGGGATTATAGGTGTTAATCCCGTAGTGTTAATAATCCCTAAAGTGGTTTTACGTGGCGATTTGGAGTTTAATCGAGGTGTTGGGCCTTCTGGGCTCGTTTATTTGGGTAGTTGGGATCGTTGGATCCAGAGGTTGAGATTGTATTCTCATTTGGGTGAAAAACCTAAGAGTTGGGTTTTTTTATGTGTCTCGGGATCTCGGGTGCTGTGTGAGCACCGGTAGGGGGTTTTGGAGTTAGAGAGAGAGTTTTTGAAAACAGATGATTTTTAATGAATCACGATGTAATTGTGGGGCTATTAATTTTTCGGGGTATTTTTGCTATAAATACCAATTGAACCCAAAATTTTTCATAAAATTCCATTTCAGCCCCAATTTCTCTTCTCTCTCTCTCCCGCGCGCGAGTTCCCGTCTGGACCAGCACCCGCGGCTTCAGGCCGTGCGCCCGCCGCCGTTCGGCGCATGCGACCTATCACCGGATTCGTCTCGTCGAGGCGCAGCTTTCCCCTCCGTCAATTTGAAGTTTCATCGCGTTTCTCGTTCGGATTTTGGCTGGAGGCGTCGATCCCCAATTTCTAGGGTTCATCGTTTTTCGTCCGATTTCTTCCAATTTTCGATTGGGTAACCTCCCTTACCCCTTTTTCGTCATTTTCATGTATTTCCCTGCCTTTATTGTGTTCGAATTTAAGGGCTTGTTTGGGTTCGAATTTAAGGGATTGAATTCGAAAATTGGGGGTTTTTGACAAGGGTGTTGATTCTTGCTATTGATAGCTTAATTCTCATTTTAGATGAATTATGGTTTTTAATTGGGTTCGAAATTGTGAGATTAGGGTTCGATTTTTGTAGGGTATTCTTGAACAAATTTCGATATTGTCTCATTTATTTCCCTCCCTGCGTATACCCTGCCCCGGGTCTTTTAAAAGGTTAATTGTCGTGTGTTGACAATATTTTGAGGGATATGGGTGTGCTTGAGCATAGGTTACATGTTCGTAAATAATTGTGAATTATTTATCATGTTAGCACATCATTCCTCGGGGCATGGAACTCGAGCAAGGTTTGGCTCGGACTTCGGAGATTTAAGGTACGTGCGACGTACGAGCATTACTATATATGTGAAATGCATGAGGTATTTTTGATTGCATTGAATATTGTGCGTATGGTTATACATATATGTTGATATAGCCAAGGAACGACCAAATCTTGATATCGCCGCTTGTAGCGTGCGTGACACTAGAGTAGGATAACTCTTACAAGATATAAGGGGTACTGGGTTCATATGTATCTATTATAAGACATTTCATTTGAGATGTCTAGGGTTGTAGAATCATATGTATCTATTATAAGACATTTGAGATGTCTAGGGTTGTAGAATCATATGTATCTATTATAAGACATTTGAGATGTCTAGGTTCGTAGAATCATGTATTCATTATGAGACATTTGAGATGTCTAGGTTCGTAGAATCATGTATTCATTATAATTTGAGATGTCTAGGTATAATGAAGGATTGGTAAAACAAATGCTAGGCATTTGAGCTATCTGTGAGTGATAGCGAGGTTATGAAATCAGTATTAGATATTGAGATATCTATAATTGCATGTTTAATGAATTTTCAATCACTATCTGTTGATATTCGAGGATTTGGCATGCGATGAGTTAATCAATGTGTTGATTTACTGATTTTTGAGATTTGATGAGTTTGATGATTATGAGGACAGGGACAGTACACGGAATCCCGGATGAGGTTGCCATCCAGGGAGTATCATTTAAATTCATTTGTATTTACCTTTGTTGTAAATTATGAATTTCATTATTGTGATTATGGGATTTTGTGTATTGGTATGCTCACCCCGTTGGGGGCTGTCTCTGTTGGGACAGGTGAACAGGTACATCGATGGCTGTGGAGCTGAGCTCGAGCTGTTGATTGGAGGTACTCCCAGGATCGTGGTACCAGGGCTTGATGGAGCACGGTATCGTATAGAGTACCTATATATACACCTGAGGATTTTATACAGATTCATGATGCTCGCATGTGAGCACGATTTTACTTGTATATGGATTGTATATAAAGGCATGAGCCTTTCTCTCTTTCATTTGAGGTTGCATGCAATTAGAGGTTAAATTGCTAAATGATATGAGAGTCATTGGTGTATTATGTGGGTGTTGAAACCCACTGTTGTCGTCATATGTGTGGTGTCTTCCCTGGCTGGGAATTTACTTGTATTACTGCATTATGATGAGTATTATGTGTTCCCTGGCCGGGAATTATGTTATGTGTTGTGCTTTTTTTTTTGGGATAGCTCTACTTATGGGGAGACTCTGCCCAAATTTTTATAAAAGTTCACAATGTGAAAAGTGGTACCAAGGGGTTGGTAAAGGGCAAACGTATGAGTCTTTTATTGTTACGATGATGATCTTATAACATTGAGTATTAAAGGAAAATTTTGTAATTGACATTCAATGGTAAAGTATCATCTGAGCTTCCCGATTGACTTTTTATTGAAAGCATGTGCCACACATAGTGGTTAATACACTAATCAGGGGTTAAGGGCTAAGGGGGTCCTTACATTAGTGGTATCAGAGCAGTGGTTGCTCATTGGGGCTGTTAAGGTCCTAGGAAGTTATTGATAGCACATATTTATGCATGATGGCATTAATGTTGTATGACATAACAAATTGTTTATGTGCTATTATGATATGAAAAGTGGTATTGCTAACCATTGTGGTTGCAGGAATCGTGTGGAACACGATAGGATGGCATTAATAGGGATGTATGGCACTCCGTGTGTTATGTGCCAAGGAAGCTGGTTTTAAGAAAATCAGGTAAAGGGATATTTCCGAGGTAACATGTACTTTATGTTGTCTTGTTGACACATGATGAATGCAACGTGGTGCATTAAGGTTATGATACATGTTATTATGCATTGTTTTTGCATATGTATGTTGTGAAATATATGAGGTGTATTTCACGAGTCAAGGTTATCTTAGTAAGGATTTTAATGGCTTACGCTAAGGTCCATTGGAAGCGAGGAAGCATTCCGCTTACATGGAGTAGCAAGAAGCATTAAAATGTACTAATGATAAGGGCTCAGGAGTCAAGGTTATCTTAGTAAGGATTTTAATTGCTTACGCTAAGGTCCATTGGAAGCGAGGAAGGATTCCGCTTACATGGAGTAGCAAGAAGCATTAAAATGTACTAATGATAAGGGCTCAGGATTGAAATAAGGATTTAAGGAGGAAGGATGTCATGACATTTATTTGTGAACCATACATTCTTATAATGTGTTTTTATTATGTATTGAATGTTGATGCATAGCGTATATGGCTATTGTTGTTAACCCTGATGGTTGCAGGTTACAGGAAATAAGGAATACGAAAAGGAATGATGATTATACATATGTACGGGCATCCCAAGGGCAACATGTATTATGTGTTTAGTCATTTAACACAAGGTAAATCAGGTATGCATAAGATAGTGCATTATGATATGATACATGTTGATACGCATCGTTTTGCATATGTATATTGTGAAATATATGAGGATTTCAATGCTTACACTAAGGTCCATATGAGCGAGGAAGAATTCCGCTTATATGGAGTAGTAAGAAGCATTGAAATGCACTATTGATATTTCACGAGTCCAGGTTATCCTAGTGAGGATTTCAATGCTTATGCTAAGGTCCATATGAAGCGAGGAAAAATTCCGCTTATGTGGAGTAGTAGGAAGCATTGAAATGCACTACTGATAAGTGACTCAATTCCATAAGAAGCAAGAATTCTGCTGACATGGATTCCATAGGAAGCGAGGAAAAATTCCGCTTACGTGGATTTCCATAAGGAGCGAGAATTCTGCTTACGTGGAAAAGGAAGGAGGAACCATAATTTCTTGTGACGATTTGTATTCATTGAGGACACGATTTATAGCGATGGTTCATTCCGCTATATTGATAGGCGATGGTTCATTCCGCCAGGTGTATTGATAGCGATGCCTCTTTCCGCTACTATGTGGACGATGATTCATGCTCAGGTGTATAGCGAGGTTTCATGCCACTTATTAGATGACGAGGTGTCATGCCGTCGATTCTATAGCGAGGGATTTTGCCGCTATGTACTCAGCACAGGATTTTGCCGCCTTCGAGCGATGGGTGCTGATTACGCACTATTATTGAGCGACGGAGACAGGTATGACGCTATATTGTTAGCGATGAGGTATGAGATATTGCTATTTTATTAGCTTTATTGTAGCTGGCATGCATTGATATACATGTTTTATTATGACTATTTTACTAGCATGATAGTGGATGACATACGCTGATGTACATGTATCGTCACTAGTTGACAATGTCTTAGATGCCATGAGTTGGCATGCGTCGTCACAGGATGACGATGACGATGGTGTAGGAGATGTCTTATTAGACATGCATCATCGTTACGATGATCGATGCGTTGAGTATACGTATTCAGTGGTATGCCTTGGGTGCCAGTACCGAGCACAAGGTGGTGTGTGCGGCACCGATTAACGTGACCCTTATACCGAGCGGGTTGCTCGAGGAATGGATGGATGCGCTGTACATGTGATTGTACCGCAGCTTACGTTTGGTGTGATCATATTACGAGTGGTGATACCCTTGAGATATGCTCGTTGGAATGGCTTTTGGCCATGTGATTTGGCGACAGGAGTAATCATGGAGGAAAGTACTCGTTTTCTGTCGATGTGACATGTGGTAGACATGGTCACACCACCCTTGAGGGTGTAGGATGGGTCCTAAGGGAGTAGGATCAGGTTATGTTAAGTACATAGGGACATTGGAGTGTCCAGGGTGTATCGGCATTAGTGGAATGTTGGATAAAGACCCACTACTCTATTGAGTTTTCTCCCCACAGTATGGTATGCCGTGCGGAAACGTCCGTCTTATTGGTAGGTTTGAGGTGAACCTAGAGAGGCAGCGACCAGTTTGTCTGCCGTGTGTGTGCAGCACCATGAGGGGCTTGCTAGAGCCGTTATACTGCTCGTTGGAACCAAGTTTGGCAAATCGTAAGGTAATACGATGTAGATTGTGGTAGACTCTAGTAGTCACCCTGTCATTTGAGGTTGAGGCTGAGGTTGTGCATGCCTCACTGAAACGTGTATACGTTTATGTTTAATTTTGGTGAGACTTGTCTGGGACAGCTCACAATGTTGGAGTACCAACAAGAGAGTCATCAGGTCGTTATTGACTCAATCTAAGGGAATCCGTGTATTTGGGATGCAATGGGTGTTATTGTATCCAGTTTTTCCGAACAGTGGTTCGAGACTAGTGGATCTCGAGTTCGATGGCACTTCCCTTGTGAGGAAGGAGGTAGTATTATACCTATTTGGGAATCTTTGAAAGATTCGATGAGTTGGTGCTTGTGGTATTGATTTTGAGAATCACGCCGTGTTGTTGATCGTCGATTTTCATTCTCCTTTGGATGGGAATGACTCAGGATTGACGGTTGTGTTTGGGGCTTAGGGGTATGTTGCAGATACCCGAGCCAAGTGCATTGAGTATGCATGCGATGTCAATACTTAGGCAGGTATACCGGTGAGTATACGGATGCCAGTTATTGATTTCTTTTCTGTCAAGCATAGAGTTATGCTATTTTAGGATGGTTAAATCTCTGATGAGAGATATGGAACACCTTGAGATTGGGAATCTCCATGGCACGATGATTATGAGGGATAATCGTGAAGATTAGTTGACTTCCCTTGAGGAGGGATTATCTTGTGAGGGTTAAGGTATTTCATTATTGGTGTTTCCCTCCGAGTTATGCGATAACCTTCCCAAGTTTGGATTGTTAAATCCTAGGATTATCAAGGGATGGCAGGAATTCGGATTGGTTGGGTGTCACTGTCGGCACAAGCATTGAGGATGCAATGGGTTTATTGCATGTCCTTTCAAATTTTGAAACTCTGTGGAGTATCGATTGTTTATTTATGACCAAAATGTGGTTCTTGGGATATCCGGAGGTGGACATCTTGTGAGATGTCTTTTGTGTGGATCGGTGGCCGTGAGTTGCCCGATCCGAGTTGCAGAGGGTGCAACTGCTCCTTGAAGGAGGTTTGAAAGTGGAAACCAGGTTTGGTATGTGTACACCGTGGTATACTAGAGTTTCCCTCGCAACGATGTATGTTAGACATCGTGAGTCTTGATAAAGATGTCATGGAATGATATCTACGATAGAATCAGGAGCGATTCGAATCCTTACAGTTTCAGTTGACTAACTGCTTTTGGATTATTAGCGTTGAGTTGTACTGACGCTCTTTGACGTTATGATGGATTTGGAAGTCTATTCCACTCCAGAGTTTGACACGAGGTCAACGTTCTCACGGTTGAGGTGTCTTTCAGGATGCGTTCTTACTAGTTGTATTAGAACTAAGGATGACTGTCCGATCTACAGTCGTAAGTATAGGTTATTTTGCAGTCATGAGGGACTGACTTTTGGGATGAATCGCACCGAGGTACGTTTTGCCTCTTGGGTGATAGGTTGGTTTGGTAAGTCGCTCTGTTTCAGAGTTTGATGTGAGGTAAGTATCCTCGCGTTTATTAATACGATTCTGATATGGTCAAGAATCGAGGTTATGGCTTCATGTTGTTGTGTAGCCTAGGTGTTATGTGATACACCGGTGCAATTTCGAGGACGAAATTCTTTTAAGTGGGGGATATTGTGATGACCAGGGATTATAGGTGTTAATCCCGTAGTGTTAATAATCCCTAAAGTGGTTTTACGTGGCGATTTGGAGTTTAATCGAGGTGTTGGGCCTTCTGGGCTCGTTTATTTGGGTAGTTGGGATCGTTGGATCCAGAGGTTGAGATTGTATTCTCATTTGGGTGAAAAACCTAAGAGTTGGGTTTTTTTATGTGTCTCGGGATCTCGGGTGCTGTGTGAGCACCGGTAGGGGGTTTTGGAGTTAGAGAGAGAGTTTTTGAAAACAGATGATTTTTAATGAATCACGATGTAATAGTGGGGCTATTAATTTTTCGGGGTATTTTTGCTATAAATACCAATTGAACCCAAAATTTTTCATAAAATTCCATTTCAGCCCCAATTTCTCTTCTCTCTCTCTCCCGCGCGCGAGTTCCCGTCTGGACCAGCACCCGCGGCTTCAGGCCGTGCGCCCGCCGCCGTTCGGCGCATGCGACCTATCACCGGATTCGTCTCGTCGAGGCGCAGCTTTCCCCTCCGTCAATTTGAAGTTTCATCGCGTTTCTCGTTCGGATTTTGGCTGGAGGCGTCGATCCCCAATTTCTAGGGTTCATCGTTTTTCGTCCGATTTCTTCCAATTTTCGATTGGGTAACCTCCCTTACCCCTTTTTCGTCATTTTCATGTATTTCCCTGCCTTTATTGTGTTCGAATTTGATGAATTTTAAGGGTTCGAATTTAAGGGCTTGTTTGGGTTCGAATTTAACGGGATTGAATTCGAAAATTGGGGGTTTTTGACAAGGGTGTTGATTCTTGCTATTGATAGCTTAATTCTCATTTTAGATGAATTATGGTTTTTAATTGGGTTCGAAATTGTGAGATTAGGGTTCGATTTTTGTAGGGTATTCTTGAACAAATTTCGATATTGTCTCATTTATTTCCCTCCCTGCGTATACCCTGCCCCGGGTCTTTTAAAAGGTTAATTGTCGTGTGTTGACAATATTTTGAGGGATATGGGTGTGCTTGAGCATAGGTTACATGTTCGTAAATAATTGTGAATTATTTATCATGTTAGCACATCATTCCTCGGGGCATGGAACTCGAGCAAGGTTTGGCTCGGACTTCGGAGATTTAAGGTACGTGCGACGTACGAGCATTACTATATATGTGAAATGCATGAGGTATTTTTGATTGCATTGAATATTGTGCGTATGGTTATACATATATGTTGATATAGCCAAGGAACGACCAAATCTTGATATCGCCGCTTGTAGCGTGCGTGACACTAGAGTAGGATAACTCTTACAAGATATAAGGGGTACTGGGTTCATATGTATCTATTATAAGACATTTGAGATGTCTAGGGTTGTAGAATCATATGTATCTATTATAAGACATTTGAGATGTCTAGGGTTGTAGAATCATATGTATCTATTATAAGACATTTGAGATGTCTAGGTTCGTAGAATCATGTATTCATTATGAGACATTTGAGATGTCTAGGTTCGTAGAATCATGTATTCATTATAAGACATTTGAGATGTCTAGGTATAATGAAGGATTGGTAAAACAAATGCTAGGCATTTGAGCTATCTGTGAGTGATAGCGAGGTTATGAAATCAGTATTAGATATTGAGATATCTATAATTGCATGTTTAATGAATTTTCAATCACTATCTGTTGATATTCGAGGATTTGGCATGCGATGAGTTAATCAATGTGTTGATTTACTGATTTTTGAGATTTGATGAGTTTGATGATTATGAGGACAGGGACAGTACACGGAATCCCGGATGAGGTTGCCATCCAGGGAGTATCATTTAAATTCATTTGTATTTACCTTTGTTGTAAATTATGAATTTCATTATTGTGATTATGGGATTTTGTGTATTGGTATGCTCACCCCGTTGGGGGCTGTCTCTGTTGGGACAGGTGAACAGGTACATCGATGGCTGTGGAGCTGAGCTCGAGCTGTTGATTGGAGGTACTCCCAGGATCGTGGTACCAGGGCTTGATGGAGCACGGTATCGTATAGAGTACCTATATATACACCTGAGGATTTTATACAGATTCATGATGCTCGCATGTGAGCACGATTTTACTTGTATATGGATTGTATATAAAGGCATGAGCCTTTCTCTCTTTCATTTGAGGTTGCATGCAATTAGAGGTTAAATTGCTAAATGATATGAGAGTCATTGGTGTATTATGTGGGTGTTGAAACCCACTGTTGTCGTCATATGTGTGGTGTCTTCCCTGGCTGGGAATTTACTTGTATTACTGCATTATGATGAGTATTATGTGTTCCCTGGCCGGGAATTATGTTATGTGTTGTGCTTTTTTTTTTGGGATAGCTCTACTTATGGGGAGACTCTGCCCAAATTTTTATAAAAGTTCACAATGTGAAAAGTGGTACCAAGGGGTTGGTAAAGGGCAAACATATGAGTCTTTTATTGTTAGGATGATGATCTTATAACATTGAGTATTAAAGGAAAATTTTGTAATTGACATTCAATGGTAAAGTATCATCTGAGCTTCCCGATTGACTTTTTATTGAAAGCATGTGCCACACATAGTGGTTAATACACTAATCAGGGGTTAAGGGCTAAGGGGGTCCTTACATAAACAACTCACAATCAAGTATAAGCATGCAACCACGTGTCCAAGCACGTTCAAGACTCCCAAACATATCGTCAATCCATGACGATTACCAAAATAAAAGCCCCCCGGCTAAGCATGCATAATACCCAAAATATACCATTTTATATGTTTAAAAGATAGCCAAAAACCCAACCAAAAATTCCGTTTAATAAACTTGGCTCCAAATCAAACCATTTTAAAAGCCTAACATTCCCATTGGAATGTGAACAACACTCCGGAAGTCGGCCCTTTAGACCTCGGTTCCAAAATCCCAACATTTTCGAAAATCCAAGCAGGTGAACAGTGCCGCGATCGATCGCCCATCAGGCGCGATCGATCGCGCAAGCCTACTGCCCGAAAAAAAAATCAATCCGCGATCGATCGCCACATCTCGCGATCGATCGCTGAGGCCCTCGCGATCGATCGTCGATACTGTACATCTTCCTCAAATTCCAGTAGCATGTCGCGATCGATCGGCGCCTCGCCAAGATCGATCGCGGACTGCGATTTTCCGAAAAACTCGAGCTTTAATGGTGTTTTTGGCACCCAAACTCAAAATCAACACCACAAACTTCCTCAACACAACCAATAAACCAAATAGAATCAATAAAAACACCAAAACTCAACTTTGGATTTTAAACCAAAAATCCCCAAAACCCATAACCAACCACAACCTCAACCAAAAACTACCATACCCCAACCAAAACGAAGACAATGTGAGGGGAAAGTTAATACCTGATTATTGTCGAGAAATCCGGCCCCCGAGCCAAGCTACCAATGATTTTCCTTCCCAAGAGCCAAAGAGGGGAAAGGGGGAGGAGGGCTTATCGCAGGAGAGGGGAGGGAGAGAGAGAGAAATGGATTCCAAATGACAGAATCCCGGGTCCATCTGGTATATATATAAAAAACGCTCCAAAATACCAATACCTCCACAAATACATCATGATTCATTAAAAATCATCTGTTCTCAAAAACTCTCTCTCCAACAACAAATCCCCATAATGGCCCCAACATAAGGCACCCCGGACACCAAGTCCCACTAGAAACCCAATTCATAGGTTTTCCACCAAATTGAGAATACAATCTCAACCTTTGGATCCAACGGTCCCAAAAGTACGATTAACAACCTCGGGAGACCCAACACCGAAATTAATATCCATTAAGGATTATACCACACGGGATTAACACCATAAATCCCCGAACATCACAGAGAAGCCTTCTCGATCTATCTCTATAGATCTTGATTCCTAATACATAGGTGGCTTCTCCCAAGTCTTTCATCGAAAAGCAGTTCCCTAGCCAAATCTTTACAGCAGGGATATCATTCCCAATGAGAAGTATGTCATCTACATACAACACTAGGAAAATGATTATGCTCCCACTGACATTCTTGTAGACACAAGGTTCATCTACGTTTTTGATAAAATCAAACTCTTTGACTGCATCATCAAAACGAAGATTCCAACTCCAAGAAGCTTGCTTCAATCCATAAATGGATCGTTGTAGCTTGCATATCTTTCCATCATCCTTTGGATCGACAAAACCCTCGGGTTGTGTCATGTACACATCCTCGAGCAGATTTCCATTAAGGAAAGCTGTTTTGACATCCATCTGCCAGATTTCATAATCATGAAATGCAGCTATTGCAAGTAAGATCCTTATGGATTTAACCATGGCCATTGGTGAAAAGGTTTCATCATAGTCAATACCATGAATTTGTTTGAATCCTTTTGCAACCAGCCGACCTTTATAGGTTTGTACATTACCATCCATTTCGGTCTTTTTCTTGAAAATCTATTTGCACCCTATGGGCCGTACCCCTTCAGGTGGATCAACCAAAGTCCATACTTGGTTTGCATACATGGATTCCATCTCAGATTTCATGGCCTCTTGCCATTTCTCAGAATCAGTGCCCATTATAGCTTGTTGATAAGATGACGGCTCATCCTCATCAATAAGTAGTAAGTCACCTTGTTGAGTCACAAGAAATCCATATCTCTATGGCTCCCGGTGTTCTCTTACAGACCTAAGCTGGGCTTGTGTCTCTTGAGCAGGTACTTCTTCCACAACAGCTTGCGGAGCCTGCTCTTTTTCCATCTCAATCTCAGGTTCAGTGTTTTCTTGTGGTTGAACTTCACTAAGTTCTATTTTTCTCCCACTGGTTTTTGTAGAAATAAACTCTTTCAATAAATACACCAGTCCGAGCAACTACTACTTTGTTCTCGGTGGGATAATAGAAATAGTATCCTTTCGTTTCCTTAGGATACCCCACAAATAAACACTTATCAGATTTGGGTCCAAGTTTGTTAGTGGCGTGACGTCTAACGAAAGCCTCACAACCCCAAATCTTCATAAAAGACATACTAGGACGCTTCCCAGTCCATATCTCATATGGTGTCTTTTCCACTGATTTAGATGGAACACGGTTCAGTAAGAAAATCGTTGTTTCTAGAGCGTGTCCCCAAAACGATATCGGAAGATCTGCATGACTCATCATTGATCGAACCATGTCCAACAAAGTTCGATTTCTCCTCTCGGATACACCATTCCATTGTGGAGTATACGGAGGAGTGAGTTGTGGGACTATCCAACACTCCTTTAGATAGTCATGAAACTCTTGGCTTAAGTATTCACCTCCTCGATCAGATCGAAGGATTTTGATACTTTTGCCAAGTTGGTTTTGTACTTCATTCTTGAAATCTTTGAACTTTTCAAAGGTTTCATGCTTGTGCTTCATTAGGTACCCATACCCATATCTACTGAGGTCATCAGTAAATGTAACGAAGTATTGAAAACCACCTCTAGCTTGTGTACTTATTGGCCCACATACATCACTATGTATTAGTCCCAATAAAACATTTGCCCTTTCAACATGTCCCTTGAAAGGGGCTTTAGTCATCTTGCCCATTAAACAAGATTCGCATGTTTCATATGATTCAAAATCAAATGAATCTAATACTCCATCCTTATGAAGTTTAGATATGTGGTTCTCGTTTATGTGGCCCAAGCGACAATGCCAGAGATAAGTCGGATTACAATCATTATTTTTAATCCTTTTAGTATTTATGTTATAGACAGGCATATCAAGATTTAATAAATAAAGACCATTCATCATTTGTGCACTAGCATAAAACATATCATTTAGATAAATGGAACAACAGCTGTCCTTTATAGTAAATGAAAATCCATACTTGTCCAAACAAGAAATAGAAATAATGTTTTTGGTAATTGAAGGCACAAAATAACAATCTTTTAAAATCAACGATAAACCAGAAGGCAAAGATAAATGATAATCCCCTACAGCTAATGCAGCAACTCTTGCTCCATTTCCAACTCGGAGATCAACTTCGCCTTTTGCCATCAACTTCGCCTTTTGCCAACAATCTACTTTTTTTGAGGTCCTGCACATTTACACAATGTGAGATCCACATCCAGTATCTAATACCCATGATGAAAAAGTAGATAAATTGACTTCTATAACAAAAATACCTGAAGTGGAAGTCACACTTCCTTTCTTGAGATCCTCCAGATATACTTTGCAGTTCCTTTTCCAATGATCGGTCTCACCGCAATGGAAACAGTTCCCTTCCTTTGCTATCCCTCCCTTTGGCTTCAGTGTAGAAGACTTTGGCTTAGATTTAACAAAGACCTTCTTTGCTTTCTTATTGCCCTTAGCTTTGGCCTTTCCTTTGTTCTTATTCACAATAAGAACATTTGTGGTAGAGTCTTTTCCATGTCAGTCATATTGTAATTTACTACAAATTGACTGAAGCTCTCAGGCAACGATTGCAAGATCACATCGGTGGCCAACTCTTGGTCCAATGGAAAACCCAGCTTCTCCAGATTCTCAATGTACCCAATCATCTTGAGTACATGAGTTCCAACTAGGCTTTCCTCTACCATCCTGCACTGGAACAACGCTTTAGAGACGTCATACATCTCTTGTCTAGCTTGCTGTTGGTACAATTGCTTTAAGTGTTCGATCATATCGAACGCCTCCATGTCCTCATGTCGCTTCTGAAGCTCAGAGTTCATGGTGGCAAGCATAAGGCAGCCAACATCAAGTGCGTCATTCTGATGCTTCTTGTAAGCATCTTTATCTGCTCTAGTAGCCGTCAGGGGAGGTTCCTCAACAGGTAAGGGTTCCTCTAGGACATATTGCTTCTTTTCCTGCTTGAGGACTATCCTCAGATTCCTATACCAGTCTAGGAAGTTTGTCCCATTTAATTTGTCCTTCTCAAGGACCGATCGCAGTGATAATGTGCTTGTTGTATTGTTAGTGGCCATGGATATCTACAATATAAATATGCAAAATAAGTTTATGATTTAATCATTTAACATGGTCTTATATTAAATGATACTCCCACTATTTTGTTTAAAAAATATCAACCCTCGAAACCTTTAGTGGGCCAAGATCCATATTTCGCCAATTCTTGAGTTAGCTTTGGCTAATCGCCAAAGACTCGGTTATTTAGGTAGACAACACTTTGTCAATTACATCATATGTAATTCTTGGATAGTTGGACGAACAACACTTTGTTCAATTCATCAAATGAATTATTATCCAACCCATGCCTCTAGGTTCCCAATCCTATTGAGATAACCTAGTTAAGTCGTACCCAATTTAAAGTATAACGGATATCACTTTTATCCTTTCGCGCCTTACTAAGATTGCCACGGTGCTTTGCTTTGGCAAACCCACACATGTGCAATCGAAGTTTTGACGAGTACTTTTAATTTTTGAAGGCATCTAAAACTTAATATTTTAGAGGGATTTATTGATCTCATGATTAGTTTGATAATATAAAATATGTCCACTACATATAGGTGTATACATATCTACATATATGTGTAATTATCAATCTAAAACATAAGATAAATCATGCATCAACACACATAATTAAACGTGACATGGTTATAGCCCCTACTAGCGATTTTCTCAAGCCAATGAGAAAATCCTAAGAGTCAACCTAAGGTAACTTCACAAGAACCTTCCTTTGGCTTTAATTTGTGAATGGCCTCCTCATCCCGGCACGATGCTCCATCTTCATTGATCACCATCAACAAATAAACTATACTATTTACAAGATATAGAATTCATCGATTCACATTCGAGGGGAACATAGGGGAGGGATAACATTTAGAATAAAATAGAGAAGACACGACACGCAGGTCGTATTATAAATTACAAACATTCACAAATCCTATCTAATAGGTCAAAGGGCTATAACCATGCACCATGCTCAAACAACACATAAAACATGCTTTAACATTTAATTAATTAAATTCTAAACATTTTAAAATTTAATTCTAATTAAAAATGTAAAATAAAATTTTGAAAAATTATCGTACACTCGGGACATCACAGGCCACGAACTTAAGCGATTAAATTACGAACCATCATGGTTCAACCATTAGCGACCATGGCTGGACCAATCATGGGCCTAGGGTTCGAAACCCTAGCCCACGGCTCGGTCCGAACCCATGAGCGAGCGGCGGCGGCGCTAGGGTCTAACCCTAGCCGCCTTGCTCATTCCTTGTGTTTCCATCGAGCCAACTTGTTCGAAACGCCGGAATTCATGAGCCACAAATCATGGTCAGGCCATGCACGGTGGTGGCTCAACCATCTCGAGCCAAGGGTTCGAAAACCCTAGCTCTCACGTGGTGAAGCTACTTATCCATGCATGCGTGAACCATTATCGAGCCAAAGAGTTCAAAACTCATCCACGTCTCGAAACCTCTATGCACGAACATGAGCCACAACGACTAGGCCATCTCGAGCCAAGGGTTCGAAAACCCTAGCCCTCACGTGGCTAAGCCGTGGGTCAAGTGCACTAGGTGGTGGCCGAAACATTATTCAATTAATTTGATTATTCGCTTCGTGTATCGTATACATCAAACATCAATTATATCAAATATAATTTCATGATAATTTCACAAACTTAATATTAACATATCATATATGTTCATACAGTTTTAAATAGCATGCAATATTAGTTCTAATATGATTAAAATAATTTAATCACATAAATCCGATATGAGCCTTGTACACGGCTATGATACCACAAGGAACCTATACCACCACAAAGACCAGTTGCAGACAGTATGAAGCCACGAGGGGACCAGTTTAAGCCTCGTGGGGATTCTTCATCTTCTCGATTTAGTGGGAAGAGGTTTCAGAATCAGAAGCAAGGAAATAGGAGGAATAATGTGCCAAGTTTTCGAGGACCAGCGCAAGGAAATAGGACAGGAGAAAGAAAGTGTAACAACTGTGGAGGACCGCACTTGCCACATGATTGTCCAGCCTGTTACAGTTGTGGCAAGATGGGCCACATCGCTCGGTATTGCCCCCGGTCAGGGAAGACAGACAAACTTTGGACCGAGTAGGCCGAGATTTGATGCCGGGACAGTACCTCAGAGACAGCAGATTGTGCCCCGACCACCGGGAGGTCCGGCAGTTGGACCACTGCAGGGTCAAGTGTACGCACTGACTCGAGAGCAGGCAGAGGCAGCCCCAGAGGTGGTGATTGCTGGTACGTGCCATTTATTTACATACCCTTCTTTTATTTTGATAGATACAGGTGCTTCCCACTCTTTCATATCTTCTGCCTTTGTTGAGAGACACCATATGTGCCCGTCTCCGTTGCCCACGTCTCTCATGCTCTCGACACCCACCGGAAGACATGTGATTGCGGATCGACTGCTATCTGACTGCCTCATTTATTTTGAGGGTGATCTGATTTTGCTGGATATGGCAGACTTTGATTGTATTGTGGGCATTGATGTGCTGAATAGATATCATGCCATGGTTGATTGCCGTCAGAGGATGATACGTTTCCAATCCGATCAGGGATTGCAGTGGATCTTCTATGGGGACGGTTCCCGTCCGAAGATTCCGTTGATTTTAGCAGTTAAGATGACACGGTTGTTGGAACGGGGTCACACTGGCTATCTTATTTATGCCATGGACGTATCGGAGAAAAAGGAAGCGTTGAGGATTGAGGATATACCGGTAGTCGCGGAATTTACCGATGTGTTTTCGGTTGAAATTCCAGGATTTCCTCCGATCAGAGATGTTGAGTTTGGGATTGAGTTACTACCAGGAACATCTGCTATTTCTCGTGCTCCTTATAGGATGGCACCGGCGGAACTGAGGGAGCTGAAAGTACAATTACAGGAACTTCTCGACAAGGGATACATACATCCTAGTGTATCGCCTTGGGGTGCGCCAGTCCTGTTTGTAAAGAAAAAGGATGGTTCGATGCGCTTGTGCATTGATTACCGTCAGTTGAATAAGGTGACGATTAAGAATAGGTACCCTCTTCCGCGGATTGATGACCTTTGATCAGCTTCAGGGCACAAAACTGTATTCCAAGATTGACTTGAGGTCAGGATACCATCAGATACGGGTTAGAGCTAATGACATTCAAAAGACAGCGTTTTGGACTCGGTATGGGCACTACGAGTTCTTAGTTATGCCGTTCAGTGTGACAAATGCCCCGGCTGTCTTTATGAGCATGATGAACAGAGTGTTTCAGAAGTATCTTGATCAGTTCGTGATCATATTTATTGATGACATTCTTGTCTATTCGAGAAGTAAGGAGGAACATGCCAATCATTTGAGGACGGTGCTTCAGATCATCAGAGATCATCAGTTGTACGCCAAACTCAGAAGTGCGGGTTCTGGCTGAACAGCGTAGCATTTCTAGGTCATATTATCTCTAGAGATGGGATATCAGTAGACCCCAGGAAAGTAGAGGCAGTAATGGATTGGTCTACGCCTACTTCAGTACCCGAGATTCGGAGTTTTCTTGGTTTGGCCGGGTATTATCGACGCTTCGTCGAAGGGTTTTCTAAGATTGCCAAACCACTGACACAGCTAACTAAAAAGGGAGTTCCATTCTTTTGGTCGGAAGCTTGTGAGCAGAGCTTCCAGGAGTTGAAGAACAGATTGACTTCGGCACTAGTATTGGTGATTCCCAGGGAGAACAAGCGGTTCGTTCTCTATACTGATGCATCCCTTCAGGGTTTAGGATGCGTGCTGATGCAGGATAAGCATGTAGTGGCTTACGCGTCAAGGCAATTGAAACCGCATGAGACGAGGTATCCAGTCCATGACTTGGAGTTAACGGCTATAGTGTTTGCTTTGAAGATATGGCGACACTACTTATATGGTACATCATTTACCATCTACACCGATCACAAGAGCCTGAAGTTCTTGTTTACGCAGGCTGAGTTGAATATGAGACAAAGAAGATGGATGGACCTACTGAAAGACTATGATTGTGAAATCGAGTACCATCCGGGTAGAGCAAATTTGACAGCCGACGCTTTGAGTCGGAAAGTGAAGAATACAGCAGAGGATGTCATGTGTTTGTCAGCTATGCTGACTTCCTACTGTCAGTTGGGTTTTGATTATGACGTGTCTGCTTCACCGATACGTGTATCAACTTTATTAGCTGAGCCGGACATTTATGATCACATCCGGAAGGCTAGTGTAAGGACCCCAAGCCCTTAACCCTTGATTAGTGTATTATTCATTATGTGTGGCACATGCTTTCGATAAAATCAATCGGGAAACTCAGATGATACTTTACCATTGAATGGCAATTACAAAATTTCTTTAATATTCATCATTAAGATCATCTCTACCAACAAATAGACTCATAGATTCCGCCCATTTCCATCCCCATTACACCACTTTTTACATGGTGGACTTTTATAAAAATTTGGGCAGAGTCTCCCCATAAATAGAGCCATCCCGAAATAAAAACACATCACAATATATAGTTCCCGGCCAGGGAAAACACATACTAACATAATACAGCAACGCTAAGTAAATTCCCAGCCAGGGAAGACACCACACATAAGACAACATAAATGGGTTTCAACACCCACATAATACACCCATGACTCTCATATCATTAGCAATTCTACCCTTAATTGCATGCAACATAGAATGAAAGAGAGAAAGGCTCATGCCTTTATATACAACCTGTGATATCCCCGAAAAGATTATGTGGGTAATCATGCATTTAAGGGTGGTTAATTATGAACCTATATGTTTAAAGCGTTTGTATGTGGGATTAATTTATTTAATTTGATGATGTGGTTTAGGAAGCATGTTAGGTGTTTTTAATTGTTGTGTTGATGTGGTAGAATAATAAAATATCGAGGAGGGATATTTTTATTACATCGTATGAAATACCGGGACACAATTAAACACCACAAACCACCCCACATGCAACCACCCAACCCCCACTTGCAGCCAAACCCACGCCCTTCCCCTGTTTTCTGGGAAAGCAGATTGACTTGTAGGCATGTTTGGACTTAGATATTTTGGATCTTGCCTCTTCCAAAAGCTTCCTTCTTTTTCCCTTCATCTCTCTGCAACTTGGTCGATTTCCAGGAGAAAAGTGATCGGGTTTCATGCTTCTTTTCATATAGAAAATCGAAGGGCAAAAGTGGTGAGGAGTCACATTTTATTCCCAGTTTTCAGTTTCCTGGCATGCTTGTTCTTTGTAGCAGATTTGGCATGATAGTTTAGGGTATGATGTTATCTTGTTATGTATACCTTTATGTGATGTTTGTGAAGCCTTTAGCATGTTTAGTTAAGAAACTTGCATGCTTTATGTGCTAGATTTGTGGTAGAGAAAAGGGCTCCTCGAACATCCGAGCAGAGAAGTACTCTGTTTTCCATGTTAGGAAGGGTTTTACCATGATGTTTCGAAGCATGCTAACTTAGGTTTTGGTTGAACCTTTGATGTGTTTTTATGTATGGTAACTTGTTGAAGGTACCAGTATATTTCCTTGAGCATGTTGCATGTGTTATGTGAAAGATTTAATCATGTGAAAGGTAGTGTTCGAAAATTCTGGGCAAGGTTCAAGTGCCCTGTTTTCTGGAAATATATGTGCGGAGAGTACTTTTATGAAGGTGTTATCATGCATGATAAACTTAAGTTTTGGAAAAACTTTGATGTAAAAATATGCTTGGTAGTTTTGTGAAACCCATGGCATGTTTAGTTGAGCAGGGTTTATGTTATATGTGTTAGTTTTAATAGCATGTAAAGAGGTGCTCAAGAATTCTGGAAATGAAAATGTGCCCTGTTTCCAGAAAAAGTTGATCCAGTACTTGTTTAAATGATCGATGTTTATGCATGTAGGTTTATGCTCAGGGTATATATTTGGTTTGAATACACTCAGGGTAGTGTAGTTCAAATGCTAGCATGATGATCTTGGTATGTATTATGTCCTACATGTTAGATTTAAGGGTATGAATATCGGTGTTAAGCAATTCTGGAAAATCGCCAAAGGAACAAGGTTGGCGATCGATCGCCAAGGAGGCGCGATCGATCGCCACGTTCCAGTAGGTTTTGGCGATCGATCGCCAATATTGGGGCGATCGATCGCTGAATGTTTTTTTTTGGTATGCGAGGCAGTAGCATCTCGCGATCGATCGGGGCTCATGGGCGATCGATCGCGAGATGATATTGAAGGATTAATTTGGTTTTTAATTTGGTTTTGCTTCCGGATTATTATGAGGTGCCTAAGATTGTGTTGTGTGGCTATGTAGAACCATCCCAGGTGCCAGCACAACCGAGGAGATAAAGTCGATTGACTCCTCTATCTTTTGAAAGGTACGTAAGCGACGTACGGGCATCCCAACGGTAACATGTACTTTATGTTTGTCTTTATGACACATGATGAATGCAATGTGGTGCATTATGGTTATGATACATGTTTTTATGCATTGTTTTTGCATATGTATGTTGTGAAATATAAGAGGTGTATTTCACGAGTCAAAGTTATCTTAGTAAGGATTTTAATGGCTTACACTAAAGTCCATTGGAAGCGATGAAGAATTCCGCTTACATGGAGTAGCAACGCTAAAGTCCATTGGAAGCGAGGAAGAATTCCGCTTACATGGAGTAGCAAGAAGCATTAAAATGTACTAATATTAAGGGCTCAGGATGAAATAAGGATTTAAGGGAAAAGGAATGTCATGACATTGCATATCCATACATTCATATAATGTGTTTCTATTATGAATTATGGTACAGGGACAACCAATGGGCGATATAAATGCTGGAAATACAGGAAGGGCTTGTGTTTAAGATTTGCATTTATGCCTTACTTTCATATTATGTTAAATATGAATTGTGTTATGCTCATGTGTTGGGGGTTGTCTTTGTAGGTGCTTTTGTTGACGAGAACCAGGGCCGGGGTTGATATGCTGAGCTGTAAGGAGTGCTACAGGATTAGCATGTTAGAGTTTTTGTATAGCTTCTACTGAGTAGAGTAAGACTATGATGTAGTACCTTTGTAGGAAGTATGTCTTTCCTTTTTGGAACATTTTGGTACTGTAATCTCTAAAGCTCAGGTTAATCAACACGGCACATTACTCTGATATAATCACATGTATGTTTAGTTCTCTAAATTGCACCTTAATATCTTGATGTGATAACGGGGTCTCACATTTAGTGGTATCAGAGCAGTGGTTAGATAACCAGGGAAGAGTGAAGGGTAGCCTTTAGAGACAAGTTGGCTAGGTATTCATTTAGGCATGCTTATGCATGTGATGCATATGGTTGTATACGTGATATACTAACATGCTTTGAATATTTTACTCTTGTTATCTAACGGCTTATATTATGAACTGCTTTTGGTATTGTTGTTAACTATTGTGTTGCAGCATGGCGAACCTCAATGAAGAGGTAGGAGATGTGGACAGTAGAAATGCAAGTATTGCTCAGCCGAACCCTTTACCACCACCTGCTGTGGGCGTGGAGCCCAGTGTACAGATATTACTACCAGGGGAGCTCAGTTTGAAGCAGTTTCTGAGTTTCCATCCGCCCATGTTTGAGGGGACTGAGTCTGGTGAAGTAGCTGAGGAGTGGTTGGAACGTATAGAGTAGATACTTGTGACTGCACCTTGTGCACTCACGGCATGGCTGAGGTTAGCAGAGTTTCAGCTGGCTAAGAAGCCTGCTATGTGGTGGAAGACCACCGTGATGGAGCTGAGAGCTCTAGGTATGGCAGTTGACTGGACTGTATTCCGGACCCGGTTCCTTAACTGGTATTTCTCTACAGCTGCCAGACAATTGAAGGAGGATGAGTTCAACAGTTTGAAGCAGGGTAGCATGTCCGTAGCAGACTACGCTATGCAGTATTCCTCACTGCTGAGGTATGTACCTCATATTGCTGTCAGCAGCCATGCCAAGATGAGGAACTTTCTGAAGGGTCTGAGGCCGGAGCTATTCGATAGGGTTATCTCTAACAACCCCAGCTCGTTTGACGACGCCCTGACACGGGCAGAGTTGGCAGAGATTGCCGTAGGCGCATACAAGGATGTTGTACCCCCTTTTGTACCATCACAGAGGCCTACTACTGATAGTCTGAGGCCACGAGGGGATCAGTTTAAGGCTCGTGGGGCCTCATCATCTTCCAGGTTTAGTGGGAAGAAGTCTCATGGACAGAAGCAGAACACCCGGGGGCACACACAGGGAAGCAGGACAGAGGTAACCAGGTGTACCAACTGTGGAGGATGGCATTTGTTACGTGACTGTCGAGGTTGCTATATCTGTGGCAAGATGGGCCACATAGCTCGGGGTTGCCCCAATCGGGCAGTTCAGACGGATTCAGGGCCGAATAGGCCAAGGTTTGATGCTGGGAGGGCACCACAGAGGCAGCAGTTTGCACCACGACCCCTGGGAGGTCAGACGACAGGACCGCCGCAGGGACAGGTGTATGCACTGACCAGGGAGCAGGCCGAGGCAGCCCCAGAGGAGGTCATTGCTGGTACGTGTCATTTACTTACGTACCCTGCACTTATATTGATAGATACAGGTGCTTCCCATTCCTTTGTATCTACTGCCTTTGTGGAAGGACACCATTTGTGCTCGTCTCTGTTACCCACGCCTCTCATGGTCTCGACACCCACGGGGAAGCATGTGATTGCGGATCGACAGTTATCTGATTGCCTCATTTATTTTGAGGGCAATGATCTGAGGGCCGATTTGATTCAGTTAGAGATGGCAGACTTTGACTGCATTATCGGCATTGATGTGTTGAGCAGATACCGAGCTATGGTAGATTGCCAAAAGAGGATGGTTCGCTTTCTGTCTGATCAGGGGTTCCAGTGGACTTTTTATGGGGACGGCTCTCGTCCAAAGATACCAGTAATCTCGGCGGTTAAGATGTCGCGGTTATTGGAACGTGGCCATACTGGGTACCTTATTTATGCTATGGATGCTTCAGAGGAGAAGGAAGTGAGAGCCGAGGACATTCCAGTTGTGGCGGAGTTCAGTGATGTGTTTTCAGATGAGATTCCGGGATTTCCGCCTGTCAGGGATGTGGAGTTTGCTATTGAGCTGCTGCCAGGGACATCAGCCATTTCTCGTGCCCCATACAGGATGGCACCGGCAGAGCTGAGGGGGCTGAAGGTACAGTTACAGGAGCTCCTCGACAAGGGATACATCCGTCCTAGTGTATCGCCTTGGGGTGCGCCAGTTTTGTTCGTGAAAAAGAAGGATGGATCAATGCGTCTGTGCATTGACTACAGGCAACTGAACAAGGCTACAGTGAAGAACAGATATCCGCTTCCGAGGATTGATGATCTGTTCGACCAGCTTCAGGGTACGGAGGTGTACTCCAAGATAGATTTGAGGTCAGGCTATCACCAGGTACGGGTTAGAGCTGGTGATGTCCAAAAGACGGCTTTTAGAACTCGGTATGGGCACTATGAGTTCTTGGTGATGCCGTTCGGTGTGACAAATGCACCTGCAGTCTTTATGAGCCTGATGAACAGAGTATTTCAGGAGTACCTCGATCAGTTTGTGATCGTGTTCATTGATGACATCCTGGTCTATTCGAGGAATGAGGAGGATCATGCCGATCATCTGAGGATAGTACTCCAGATCCTCAGAGATCACCAGTTGTACGCCAAACTCAGCAAGTGTGAGTTTTGGCTGAACAGTGTTGCATTTTTGGGCCATATCATATCACGAGAGGGGATATCAGTAGACCCGAGGAAGATAGAGGCAGTTATGGATTGGTCTACCCCTACTTCAGTCAGTGAGATTCGAAGTTTTCTTGGTCTGGCTGGCTATTATCGACGTTTCGTCGAGGGTTTCTCAAAGATCACCAAGCCACTTACCCAGCTGACTCAGAAGGGAGTCCCATTTTGTTGGTCAGAGGCTTGTGAGCAGAGCTTCCGGGAATTAAAGCACAGACTGACTACTGCACCCGTTCTAGTGATACCCAAGGAGAACAAAGGATTTGTCCTTTATACCGATGCATCTCTACAGGGATTAGGGTGCGTACTGATGCAGGACAGACATGTAGTGGCTTACGCTTCGAGACAGTTGAAGCCACATGAGACGAGGTATCCAGTCCATGATCTGGAGTTGGCAGCTATAGTATTCGCCTTGAAGATATGGCGACACTACTTATACGGTACCTCATTTACCATCTTCACTGATCACAAGAGCCTGAAGTTCTTGTTTACACAGGCTGAGCTGAACATGAGGCAGAGGAGATGGATGGACCTGCTGAAGGACTACGATTGTGAAATCGAATATCACCCGGGAAAAGCAAATTTGACAGCCGACGCTTTGAGTCGGAAGGTGAGGAGCACAGCAGAGGATGCTATGTCTCTGTCAGCTATGTTTGGCTCCTACTGCCATTTGGGATTCGATTATGATGTATCTTCTTCACCAGTACAGGTTTTGACCTTGCTAGCTGAGCCTGTTATATTTGATCACATCAGGAAGGCTCAGGGGACCGATGTAGAGGTTCAGAGATGGATGTTAGTAGTTCATTCAGGACAGCCATCGAGATTCAGAGTGGCTGATGACGGTTCTCTGAGACTTGGCGACAGATGGGTGGTTCCAAATGCACCTGAGTTGCGTCAGGGTTTATTACAGCGAGCTCATTGCAGTAGGATGAGTATCCATCCAGGTGGGAAGAAGATGTATAAGGATCTACGCAGCCAGTTCAGGTGGAGGCGTATGAAACAGGATGTCACCTCTTTTGTCAAGCGTTGTTTGATTTGTCAGCAAGTGAAAGCTGAGAGACAAAGGCCTGGAGGTGAACTAAGAAGTTTAGAGGTACCCGAGTGGAAGTGGCAGCACGTATCTATGGATTTCATGACCCACTTGCCGAGGACTGTTTCGGGTTTTGATGCCATCTGGGTAGTCGTGGACAGATTGACTAAGAGTGCTCATTTCATTCCCTACTGTATGACCTTCACACACTTAAGAATGGCGCAGTTATATGTCAGAGATGTGGTGAGACTGCACGGGATCCCTGTTTCGATTGTGTCAGATCGAGATCCGCGGTTTACATCTCACTTTTGGGAGGGTCTGCAGACAGCTCTAGGTACAGAGTTGAGGTTGAGCACAGCCTATCATCCCCAGACGGACGGACAGACCGAGCGTACGATACAGACGCTCGAAGATATGTTGAGGGCTTGTGTGCTGGAGTTCGACACTTCATGGCAGGACTCGATAGCCTTGGTGGAATTTTCTTACAATAACAGCTACCAGGCAAGTATTCAGATGGCTCCTTTCGAGGCCCTCTATGGTAGGCGTTGTAGGTCACCCTTGTGTTGGGATGACATGGACCGTAAGTCGGTTGGAGGACCTGAGTTGATTCAGGAAATGGAAGAGAAAGTTAAGGTTATCAGAACAAAGATGAAGGCAGCTCAGGATAGACAGGCAGCATATGCCAATCAGCGGCGTAGACCGTTGGAGTTTCAGTTAGGCGACAGAGTGTTTTTAAAGATCTCACCCTTCAGAGGCGTGGTACGGTTTGGGATGCGAGGGAAGTTATCCCCGAGGTATGTAGGGCCGTATGAGATCTTACAGCGTATTGGTACTCTGGCGTACCGGTTGGCTTTACCGCCCTCTCTGTCTGGCATACACGACGTTTTTCATGTGTCTATGCTGAGGAAGTATGAGCCAGATCCCTCACATGTGTTGCAGCCTTCAGAGGTGCAGATTGAGTCCGATGTTTCTTATGTGGAGCGGCCTATCAGGATTTTGGATAGAGCAGACCGCAGACTTCGGAACAAGGTTATTCCTATGATCAAGGTACAGTGGGATCGTAGGGGTGTCGAGGAGGCCACGTGGGAGACAGAGCGACACATGGTGCAGTACTATCCAGAACTGTTTTCTGGTATGCGTTTATGTACTGTTTTATTTCTAGTTAGCAGCATGTTTGATTTCGGGACGAAATCTTATAAGTAGGGGAGTATTGTGATATCCCCGAAAAGATTATGTGGGTAATCATGCATTTAAGGGTGGTTAATTATGAACCTATATGTTTAAAGCGTTTGTATGTGGGATTAATTTATTTAATTTGATGATGTGGTTTAGGAAGCATGTTAGGTGTTTTTAATTGTTGTGTTGATGTGGTAGAATAATAAAATATCGAGGAGGGATATTTTTATTACATCGTATGAAATACCGGGACACAATTAAACACCACAAACCACCCCACATGCAACCACCCAACCCCCACTTGCAGCCAAACCCACGCCCTTCCCCTGTTTTCTGGGAAAGCAGATTGACTTGTAGGCATGTTTGGACTTAGATATTTTGGATCTTGCCTCTTCCAAAAGCTTCCTTCTTTTTCCCTTCATCTCTCTGCAACTTGGTCGAGTTCCAGGAGAAAAGTGATCGGGTTTCATGCTTCTTTTCATATAGAAAATCGAAGGGCAAAAGTGGTGAGGAGTCACATTTTTTTCCCAGTTTTCAGTTTCCTGGCATGCTTGTTCTTTGTAGCAGATTTGGCATGATAGTTTAGGGTATGATGTTATCTTGTTATGTATACCTTTATGTGATGTTTGTGAAGCCTTTAGCATGTTTAGTTAAGAAACTTGCATGCTTTATGTGCTAGATTTGTGGTAGAGAAAAGGGCTCCTCGAACATCCGAGCAGAGAAGTACTCTGTTTTCCATGTTAGGAAGAGTTTTACCATGATGTTTCGAAGCATGCTAACTTAGGTTTTGGTTGAACCTTTGATGTGTTTGTATGTATGGTAACTTGTTGAAGGTACCAGTATATTTCCTTGAGCATGTTGCATGTGTTATGTGAAAGATTTAATCATGTGAAAGGTAGTGTTCGAAAATTCTGGGCAAGGTTCAAGTGCCCTGTTTTCTGGAAATATATGTGCGGAGAGTACTTTTATGAAGGTGTTATCATGCATGATAAACTTAAGTTTTGGAAAAACTTTGATGTAAAAATATGCTTGGTAGTTTTGTGAAACCCATGGCATGTTTAGTTGAGCAGGGTTTATGTTATATGTGTTAGTTTTAATAGCATGTAAAGAGGTGCTCAAGAATTCTGGAAATGAAAATGTGCCCTGTTTCCAGAAAAAGTTGATCCAGTACTTGTTTAAATGATCGATGTTTATGCATGTAGGTTTATGCTCAGGGTGTATATTTGGTTTGAATACACTCAGGGTAGTGTAGTTCAAATGCTAGCATGATGATCTTGGTATGTATTATGTCCTACATGTTAGATTTAAGGGTATGAATATCGGTGTTAAGCAATTCTGGAAAATCGCCAAAGGAACAAGGTTGGCGATCGATCGCCAAGGAGGCGCGATCGATCGCCACGTTCCAGTAGGTTTTGGCGATCGATCGCCAATATTGGGGCGATCGATCGCTGAATGTTTTTTTTTGGTATGCGAGGCAGTAGAACCATCACAGGTGCCAGCACAACCGAGGAGATAAAGTCGATTGACTCCTCTATCTTTTGAAAGGTACGTAAGCGACGTACGGGCATCCCAACGGTAACATGTACTTTATGTTTGTCTTTATGACACATGATGAATGCAATGTGGTGCATTATGGTTATGATACATGTTTTTATGCATTGTTTTTGCATATGTATGTTGTGAAATATAAGAGGTGTATTTCACGAGTCAAAGTTATCTTAGTAAAGATTTTAATGGCTTACGCTAAAGTCCATTGGAAGCGATGATGAATTCCGCTTACATGGAGTAGCAACGCTAAAGTCCATTGGAAGCGAGGAAGAATTCCGCTTACATGGAGTAGCAAGAAGCATTAAAATGTACTAATGATAAGGGCTCAGGATGAAATAAGGATTTAAGGGAAAAGGAATGTCATGACATTGCATATCCATACATTCATATAATGTGTTTCTATTATGAATTATGGTACAGGGACAACCAATGGGCGATATAAATGCTGGAAATACAGGAAGGGCTTGTGTTTAAGATTTGCATTTATGCCTTACTTTCATATTATGTTAAATATGAATTGTGTTATGCTCATGTGTTGGGGGTTGTCTTTGTAGGTGCTTTTGTTGACGAGAACCAGGGCCGGGGTTGATATGCTGAGCTGTAAGGAGTGCTACAGGATTAGCATGTTAGAGTTTTTGTATAGCTTCTACTGAGTAGAGTAAGACTATGATGTAGTACCTTTGTAGGAAGTATGTCTTTCCTTTTTGGAACATTTTGGTACTGTAATCTCTAAAGCTCAGGTTAATCAACACGGCACATTACTCTGATATAATCACATGTATGTTTAGTTCTCTAAATTGCACCTTAATATCTTGATGTGATAACGGGGTCTCACACAACCCATATACAATCACATGCGAGCATCATAAATATGTATATAACATTCGGGTGTATATAAGTACTCTATACGATACCGTGCTCCATCAAGCCCTGGTACCACGATCTTGGGAGTACATCCAATCAACAGCTCGAGCTCAGCTCCACAGCCATCGATGTACCTGTTCACCTGCCCCAACAGAGACAGCCCCCAACGGGGTGAGCATACCAATACAAAAAATCCCATAATCACAATAATGAAATTCATAATTTACAACAAAAGTAAATACTAATGAATTTTAAATGATACTCCCTGGATGGCAACGTCCTCATCCGGGATTCCGTGTACTGTCCCTGTTCTCACAATCATCAAACTCATCAAATCTCAAAAATCAGTAAATCAACACATTGATTTAACTCATAGCATGCCTGATTCTCAGGTATCAATAATTAATGATTCCAAATTCATTATACATACAAATATAGATATCTCGATATCTAATACTGATTTTCAACTTTGCTACCAATCACAGATAGCTCAAATGCCTAGCATTTATTTTACCAATTCTCCATTATACTTAGACATCTCACATGTCTTATAATGAATACATGATTCCACGATCATTCTCAAGCATCTCAAATGCCCTACAATAGTCATATAAACCCAGTACCCCATATCTCTTATAAGGTCATAATACTCTAGTATCACGCACGCTTGTGGCGGCGATGTCAAGATTAGGTCGCTTCATAGCTTCTCAACACATGCATATAACCTCATGCACAATTATTCAATGAAATCAAAATACATTATGCATTTCACAAATGCTCTAATATATAGTAATGCTCGTACGTCGCACGTACCTTAAATCTCCGAAGTCCGTGCCAAACCTTGCTCGAGTTCCATGCCCCGAGGAACGATGTGCTAACATGATAAATTAATTCACAATTATTTACGAACATGCAACCCATGCTCAAGCACACCCATAACCCTCAAAAGTATTGTCAACACACGACAATCAACCATTATCGAAAATTGCTCAAGAACTCCCCACAAATTTTCGAATCTTCACAACACCAATCGAACCCAAACTAAGCACCATAATACATCTAAAACATGCAATAAACGACCCATAACAAGAATTACCACCCCCTGCCAAAAACCCCAATTTTCGAACCCACCTCACGCACACAGCCAAAAATTCGAACCAACCCTCACACCAACAGCAAGAATTCGAACTAATTGAACACAAAAATGGCAGGGAATATACACGATAATGACGAAAAAGGGGTAAGGGAGGTTACCCAATCGAAAATCGGAAGGAAAACGTTCAAAATCGAAGAACCCTAAAATTTGGGCGTCGGCGTCTTCTGCAAAATCCGACCCCAAAACGCGACGAAAATTCAAATTGTTGGTATGGGAAGGTGCGCCTGGACAAGACGAAGCCAACGGTAGGTCGGACGCGGCGGATGGCGGCCGGACGGCGGCGGGCGAACGGCCTGAAGCTGCGTGGGTCAAAGGGGATCGGGAAATCAGCGCGCGGGGAGAGAGAGAAGCAAGGTGAGGAAAATGGTTCCGATAATTAAAATCTCGGGTTCCACTGGTATTTATAGCAAAAATACCCCGAAATACTAATAGCCCCACAAATACATCATGATTCATTAAAATCATCTGTTTTCAAAAACTCTCTCTCTAACTCCAAAACCCCCTACCGGTGCCCACACAAAGCACCCGAGATCCCGAGTCACCCTAAAAAAAATTACCCAACTCATAGGTTTTTCACCGGAATGAGAACACAATCTCAACCTCGGGATCCAAAGATCCCAACTACCCAAATAAACGAGCCCAGAAGGCCCAACACCGCGATTAAACTCCAAGTCGCCACGTAAAACAACTTTAGGGGTTATTAATACTCCGGGATTAACATCTATAATCCCTGGTCATCACAATATCCCCCACTAAAAGAATTTCGTCTCGAAATTAGCACCGTTGTAATACGTAACACCCAGGCTACACAACAACATGAAGCCGTAACCTCGATTCTTGACCATATCAGAATCGTCTTAAAAACCGCGAGGATACTTATCTCACATCAAACTCTGAAACAGAGCGACATACCAAAACCAACATATCACCCAAGAGGCAAAACGTACCTCGATGCGGGTCATCCCAAAAGTCAGTCCCTCATGACCGCAAAACAACCAATACTTACGACCGTAGATCGGACAGTCATCCTTAGTTCTAATACAACTAGTAAGAACGCATCCTGAATGACACCTCAACCGTGAGAACGTTGACCTCATGTCAAACTCTGGAGTGGAATAGACTTCCAAATCCATCATAACGTCAAAGAGCGTCATCACAACTCAACGCTAACAGTCCAAAAGCAGTTAGTCAACTGAAACTGCAAGGATTCGAATCGCTCACGATTCTATCGTAGATATCATCCAATGACATCTTTATTACGACTCACGATGTCTAATACGCATCATTACGAGGAAAACACTACTATACCACGATGTACACATACCAAACCTGGTCTCCACTTTCAAACCTCCTCCATCAAATGAGCAGTCGCATCATTGCAACTCAATTTGGGTACTCACGGCCACAGATTCACACAAAAGACATCTCACAAGATGTCCACCTCCGGATATTCCAAGGATCACATCCTGATCATAAATAAACCATCGAGACTCCACAGAGTCCAAATTCTGAAAGGACATGCAATAAACCCATGGCATCCTCAACGCTTGTGTCGACAGCTACACCCAACCAATCCGAATTCCTGCCATCCCTTGATAATCCTAGGATTTAACAATCCAAACTTGCGAAGGCTTTCTCATAACTCGAAGGAAAACACCAACAAGGAAACACCTCAACCCACACAAGATAATCCCTCCTCAAAGGGAGTCAACTAACTTCACGATTTTTTTCTCATAATTTATCGTGCCATGGAGATTCCCAATCTCAAGGTGTTCAATATCTCTCATCAGAGATTTAACCATCCAAAAATAGTATAACTCTATGCTTGACAAAAAGGAAATCAATAACTGGCATCCGTATACTCACCGGTATACCTGCCTAGGAACTGACATCACATGCATACTCAATGCACTTGGCTCGGGTATCTACAACATACCCCTAAGCCCCAAACACAACTGTCAATTCTGAGTCATTCCCATGCAGTGGAGAATGATAATCGACGGTCAACAACACGGCGTGATTCCCAAAATCAACACCACACGCACCAACTTACCGAATCCTTCAAAGATTCCCAAATAGGTATAATACTACCTCCTTCCCCACAAGGGAAGTGCTATCGAACTCGAGATCCACTAGTCTCGAACCACCGTTCGGAAGAACTGGATACAATAACACCCATTGCATCCCAAGTACACGGATTCCCCAGATCGAGTCAACAACGACTTGATGACTCTCTTGTTGGTACTTCAACATTATGAGCTGTCCCAGACAAGTCCCTCGAAACAAAAGACGTATAACGTTCTCATGAGGTGCCACATGCCTCAAACATCATGCTACAAAGGGACAATCAAAAGCCTGCCAAAAGTCTTCATCGTATCATCATACGATTCACCAAACTCGGTTCCAACGTGTAGTATCATGGCTCCAACAAGCACACTATATCATTCCCCCAATATCTGGCTAGCAAAGCGCTGTCTCCATAGGCTCATATCAAGCCCACCAACAAACCATATGTTCCATCTCGGTATGCCATGTCGTACACACCGTTAGAGTAATGGGTCATCGCCCAACATATCTCTAAAATACCAAGCACAATGGACAACCCGGTGTCCTTGCTCACTTATGATGCAATCATAATCCGTTAAGACTTATCCCACACCCTCAGGGTGGGTGTAACCATGTCTACCCTACATCACAACACAAGCGAGTAGTTTCCTCAATGGCTACTCTTACCACCAATCACTTGGCCCTAGCCAAACCAACGAGCATACCCAAGGGTATCATTGCTCGACAAATATTTACCTCTATAACATGATGTGGTACATTTACCGGTACAATACATCCAATACTCCACCGAGCAAACCTGCTCGGCAAAAGGTCTCGTCAACTAGTGACCCAGACTCTACCATGTGCTCACCATCGGCACTCAACCATACAACCAAATACATAACATAAATGTATTAACCATCAAAACGACGCTACACGTCTACAGAGAACATCCACTATGTCATTGTCATCTCGTGACGGTACCTGTCAACATACGACTTTGAAATAATATTGTCGACTCGTGACGGTATATGTCGATACACGACGTCTATAGTCTCATCGTCAAACACATGACAACATAAGTAAATTAACACACGATATCCATAATAGTGCTAAATAAACAGTAATATGCCATACCTCATTGCTAACAATATAGCGGCATACCTGTCTCCGTCATCCAACAGGGGTACGCAATCAGCACCCATCGCTCGTAGGTGGCGTAATCCAGCGTCATGTACATAGCGGCATAACCGTCGCTATAGAATCAGTGGCATAATCCCTCGTCATAGAGTTAGCGGCATAATACATCGCTATAGACATCTGGCGGCATGAACCATCGCCATAGATGTAGCGGAATGTACCATCGCTATGAACACCCGGCGGCATAAGTCATCACCAATGGAATAGCTGAACGAACCATCGCTATGAATATATCTGGCGGCAAGAATCATCGCCAATCAATATAGCGGAATGAACCATCGCTATCAATATATCCGGCGGCAAGAACCATCGCCAATCAATATAGCGGAATGAGACATCGCTATCAATACACTTGGCGGCATGAACCATCGCCAACCAACATAGCGGAATGAGACATCGCTATCAATACACTTGGCGGCATGAACCATCGCCAACCAATATAGCGGAATGAGACATCGCTATCAATACACTTGGCGGCATGAACCATCGCCAACGAACATAGCGGAATGAGACATCGCTATCAATACACTTGGCGGCATGAACCATCGCCAACCAACATAGCGGAATGAGACATCACTATTAATACACTTGGCGGCATGAACCATCGCCAACCAACATAGCGGAATGAGACATCGCTATCAATATCGATAATGTGGTTGTTCCGGTCTTGTTATAGCAGCGGAATTTTAGGACCCCTCGCTTCGACATATAGCGGCGTCATATGATATCCCTCGCTTCGACAATGACAGCGGCATGTTACCTCGCTTAGACATGACAGCGGCAAATATCATATTACCATCGCTTCATATGACAGCGGCAAGTACCTCCCTCGCTCGAATATAACAACTACCAGAACTTCCACTAGCTCCATGTACCTGCATCCAGGTTAATACCACAGTTCACAATATAATGATCGATATCATGTTCCAGTTATAACCACAATATTCCACATTAATTACTAGAATTGTGATTGTTCCGGTCCCAATACAACAGCGGAATTTTAGGACCCCTCGCTTCGACAATGACAGCGGCAAGTACCTCCCTCGCTCGGAGATAAAGGCTACCAGAACATTTATCAATTCAACCACAATAATCAAACACAACATTTGGTTCCATTATCACAATATATCACTATCATGTCACATATATCATCACATGTAAGGGTTCACTATCCATGATATACATAATCAAATGTGCAACACGTTTTACCGTCTGAAGCCCGTACGTCTCACATTTCCTACAAAATCAGATCCCTTAACACATAATACATGAAGTGCCAGACATCACCATTAATGCCATCCCATCACATTCTACACGATTCCTGCAACCACAATGATTAGCAACACCACTTTTCATATCATAAAAGCACATAACAACTAGTTGTGTCATACAACATTAATGCCATCATGCATAAATATGTGCTATCAATAACTTCATAGGCCCTTAACAGCCCCAATGAGCAACCACTGCTCTGATACCACTAATGTAAGGACCCCAAGCCCTTAACCCTTGATTAGTGTATTAATCATTATGTGTGGCACATGCTTTCAATAAAATCAATCGGGAAACTCAGATGATACTTTACCATTGAATGGCAATTACAGAATTTCTTTAATATTCAACATTAAGATCATCTCTACCAACAAATAGACTCATAGATTCCGTCCATTTCCATCCCCATTACACCACTTTTTACATGGTGGACTTTTATACAAATTTGGGCAGAGTCTCCCTATAAATAGAGCCATCCCAAAATAAAAACACATCACAATATATAGTTCCCGGCCAGGGAAAACACATACTAACAGAATACAGCAACGCTAAGTAAATTCCCAGCCAGGGAGGACACCACACATAAGACAACATAAATGGGTTTCAACACCCACATAATACACCCATGACTCTCATATCATTAGCAATTCTACCCTTAATTGCATGCAACATAGAATGAAAGAGAGAAAGGCTCATGCGTTTATATACAACCCATATACAAGCATAACCGTGCTCACATGCGAGCATCATAAATATGTATATAACCTTCGGGTGTATATAAGTACTCTATACGATACCGTGCTCCATCAAGCCCTGGTACCACGATCTTGGGAGTACATCCAATCAACAGCTCGAGCTCAGCTCCACAGCCATCGATGTACCTGTTCACCTGCCCCAACAGAGACAGCCCCCAATGGGGTGATCATACCAATACACAAAATCCCATAATCACAATAATGAAATTCATAATTTACAACAAAAGTAAATACTAATGAATTTTAAATGATACTCCCTGGATGGCAACGTCCTCATCCGGGATTCCGTGTACTGTCCCTGTTCTCACAATCATCAAACTCATCAAATCTCAAAAATCAGTAAATCAACACATTGATTTAACTCATAGCATGCCTGATTCTCAGGTATCAATAATTAATGATTCCAAATTCATTATACATACAAATATAGATATCTCGATATCTAATACTGATTTTCAACTTTGCTACCAATCACAGATAGCTCAAATGCCTAGCATTTATTTTACCAATTCTCCATTATACTTAGACATCTCACATGTCTTATAATAAATACATGATTCCACGATCATTCCCAGGCATCTCAAATGCCCTACAATAGTCATATAAACCCAGTACCCCATATCTCTTATAAGGTCATAATACTCTAGTATCACGCACGCTTGTGGCGGCGATGTTAAGATTAGGTCGCTTCATAGCTTCTCAACACATACATATAACCTCATGCACAATTATTCAATGAAATCAAAATACATTATGCATTTCACAAATGCTCTAATATATAGTAATGCTCGTACGTCGCACGTACCTTAAATCTCCGAAGTCCGAGCCAAACCTTGCTCGAGTTCCATGCCCCGAGGAACGATGTGCTAACACGATAAATTAACTCACAATTATTTACGAACATGCAACCCATGCTCAAGCACACCAATAACCCTCAAAAATATTGTTAACACACGACAATCAACCATTATCGAAAATTGCTCAAGAACTCGCCACAAATTTTCAAATCTTCACAACACAAATCGAACCCAAACTAAGCACCATAATACATCTAAAACATGCAATAAACGACCTATAACAAGAATTACCACCACCTGCCAAAAACCCCAATTTTCGAACCCACCTCACGCACACAGCCAAAAATTCGAACCAACCCTCACACCAACAGCAAGAATTCGAACTAATTGAACACAAAAATGGCAGGGAATATACACGATAATGACGAAAAAGGGGTAAGGGAGGTTACCCAATCGAAAATCGGAAGGAAAACGTTCAAAATCGAAGAACCCTAAAATTTGGGCGTCAGCGTCTTCTGCAAAATCCGACCCCAAAACGTGACGAAAATTCAAATTGTTGGTATGGCAAGGTGCGCCTGGACGAGACGAAGCCAACGGTAGGTCGGACGCGGTAGATGGCGGCCGGACGGCGGCGGGCGCACGGCCTGAAGCTGCGTGGGTCAAAGGGGATCGGGAAATCAGCGCGCGGGGAGAGAGAGAAGCAAGGTGAGGAAAATGGTTCCGATAATTAAAATCTCGGGTTCCACTGGTATTTATAGCAAAAATACCCCAAAATACTAATAGCCCCACAAATACATCATGATTCATTAAAATCATCTGTTTTCAAAAACTCTCTCTCTAACTCCAAAACCCCCTACAGGTGCCCACACAAAGCACCCGAGATCCCGAGTCACACTAAAAAAAAAAACCCAACTCATAGGTTTTTCACCGGAATGAGAACACAATCTCAACCTCGGGATCCAACGATCCCAACTACCCAAATAAACGAGCCCAGAAGACCCAACACCGCGATTAAACTCCAAGTCGCCACGTAAAACAACTTTAGGTGTTATTAATACTCCGGGATTAACATCTATAATCTCTGGTCATCACACTCAGGGAGCAGAAGAAGAGGTCCAGAGATGGTTATCAGTGGTTCGTCTGGGTCAGTCATCGAGGTTCAGGATGGCTGAGGACGGTTCTTTGAGGCTTAGTGACCGATGGGTGGTTCCGAATACGCCAGAGTTGCGTAAGGGGATCTTACAGCGAACTCATAGCAGCAGGATGAGTATCCACCCGGGCGGGAGAAAGATGTACAAGGATTTATGTGACCAGTTTTGGTGGAAACAAATGAAACGAGATGTTACTACATTCGTTAAGAGATGCTTGATTTGTCAGCAGGTGAAGGCTGACAGGCAGAGGACTGGTGGTGATCTTAAGAGCTTAGAGATACCTGAATGGAAGTGGGAACACGTATTCATGGACTTTGTGACCCAATTGCTGAGGACCGTTTCGGGTTTTGATGCTATCTGGATAATTGTAGACAGATTGACTAAAGTGGCTCACTTCATTCCATACAGTATGACCTTCACCTATTTGAGGATGGCACAGTTATATGTTTGAGATGTGGTGAGACTACACGGGATCCCTGTTTCGATTGTGTCTGATCGAGATCCGCGGTTTACATCTCACTTCTGGGAAGGTCTTCAGTCAGCTCTGGGTACAGAATTGAGGTTGAGCACTGCATACCATCCTCAAACGGATAGCCAGACCGAACGTACTATCCAAACGCTCGAGGACATGTTGAGGGCATGTGTGTTGGAGTTTGATACTTCTTGGCAGGATTCAGTAGCCTTGGTAGAATTTTCTTATAACAATAGCTACAAGGCAAGCATACAGATGGCTCCTTTTGAGGCTCTCTACGGTAGACTTTGTAGGTCACCGTTATGTTGGGACGACGTGGATCGCAAATCAGTCGGAGGACCAGATTTGATCCGGGAAATGAAAGAGAAGATAAAGGTGATAAGGCAAAAAATGAAAACAGCCCAGGACAGGCAGGAGCGTATGCTAATCAACGGCGTCGGCCGTTAGAGTTTCAGTTGGGCGACAGGGTCTTTTTGAAGATCTCACCTTTCAGAGGTGTGGTGCGATTTGGAATGCGGGGGAAATTGTCTCCGAGGTATGTTGTACCGTACGAGATTTTACAGCGTATTGGTACTTTGGCATACCGACTGGCTTTACCACCCTCTCTTTCTGGTATACATGATGTGTTCCACGTATCTATGTGCGGAAGTACGAGCCACATCCTTCTCATGTGTTGCAACCCTCTGAAGATAGAGTCCGATGTATCTTATGTGGAGCGGCCTGTTAGAATCCTGGATCTTGCAGACCGCAGACTTCGGAACAAAGTGATACCTATGGTCAAAGTTCAGTGGGACCGTAGGGGTGTCGAAGAGACCACGTGGGAGACGGAGCGACACATGGTGCAGCACTATCCGGGACTGTTTTCTGGTATGTGATTTATGTTTTGTTTTGTTTTGGGTAAGTGCATGCTGATTTCGAGGATGAAATCTTATAAGTAGGGGAGTATTGTGATATCCCCGAAATGATTATGTGTAATTAACATTAATTACTTTATGTAAGTATGGTGTTAATTTATTGGTGATGATTTATTAATATTTGGAAATGCTTAGTCATGTGGTGGTCATGGCCTAGTAATGCATTTCAGGGTGCATGTGATATATGTTGGGAATTTGGGTTACGGCATGATTATTTTGGAGTGGGTGTTGTTCATTTTGGTAAAGCATGTTTAATTGGAATTTGAAGTGTTTTATTGAATAAATCCTATAAAATATCATGTGAGGATATTTTAATACATCATACTAAATACCGGGACCAAAAACATACCCTATCATCTAACCACCCCCCTCAACCCATACCCTTTGCACCCATGCCTCTTTCACTCATTCAACACTCAACCTCCCACCACTCTTTCTCTACCATTTTTCTTCCCCATTTTGTCCAGCTTCAACCCAGAAAGGAGGAGAGGAAAACTTGCTTCCATATTGCTTCAAACCTTGCAAAAAGTTGGAGCAAAAAGGGTGAGGAACCATATCATGTAATGGTGAATGTTTTGGTTGAGTTTAGATAAAGGGTTAAGTAGAAATGGCATGTTTAGTAGCCTTTTGTTGTGATGCTTGTTTTGAGTAGTTTCATGGTAGTATAATGGAGTATTTGGTGTGTTGAGTTGTTGGAATATGATGGTTTATCGTGTATTTTATAGTAGCTTTTGAAATGTGTTCGAAAATGGCGATTTCTCGCGATTGCAGACTTCGGCGATCGATCGGCGTGTTCTTCCCGATCGATCGCGAGGACCAGGGTGCAAGGCAGAAGACTTCAGCGATCGATCGCGAGTTTGGCGCGATCGATCGGCACAACTTCAGCGATCGATCACGGAAGACAGATTTTTGGGCATTGAGGCAGTAGCATCTCGCGATTGCTTATTGGCGATCGATTTCGAGAAGCCAAATATTGTGTTTTGATTAATTATTGTAGGATTTTTGGTATTGGGCTATTATTGGCATCTAATATTGTGTTGTACACTTGTGTAGAACCTTCACAGATAGCCACACAACGCAGGGGATAGAGTCCTGCAACATACCATATTTTGGAAAGGTACGTAGAAGACGTACGGGCACCCAACGGTAACATGTAATTTATATTAGCATTGGATGCATTGTAGATGCAAGTGTGTATTGACTTGTGCATGGTAGATGCAAATACATGTTGATCCATACATTATGATTGCATATGTATATGTTGATTGATTGATGTGCATCCCATGAGTCATGGTTATCACCTTGATGATTTTAATGCTTGCCACTATTTATTTTGTGCCGCTAAATGTGAAGCGAGGGGTGGGAGTACCGCATGTCACATTGAAGCGAGGTTATCATATGAAGCGAGAAAAGAATATTTGCCGCTAAAATGTGAAGCGAGGAGTACCGCATGTCCATTGAAGCGAGGTTATTCTATGCCGCTTATATGTGAAGCGGGGGGCATTAAAATACATTGTGATAAACGGACTAGGGATTGGTTTGATGATTTGAGGAATTGAAATATGTCATGACATTTGTTTAAAACCATAATATCATTCATTGATTCGATTATGAGTTATGGTACAGGGACAACCAAAAAAGGGGACGTTTTAAATGCATTGGAATACAGGAAGTATTTTGTATTTATGGTTTACGCATTTACGGTTTTATTCATATTGTGTTGAATATGAATTATTATGTGCTCATGTGTTGGGGGTTGTCATTGTAGGTGCATTTGGCATGGAGAACCAGGGTCGGGGTTGATGCGTGAGCTGTAAGGAGTGCTTCAGGGATAGCAGAACAGAATCTCCCTTTTTGTATAGTTTCTACATAGAGTAGAGTAAAACTATAGTTTCACACTCTTTTGTTAGGAATGTAACTAATTCCTTTTTGAAATTTTTGGTACTGTAACTCTTAAGCTCAGGGCATCAACACGGTCTATTACTCTGATTTATGCATGATTAGTTCTCTTAATTGCACCTTATAACGTTGTTAGATAACGGGGTGTAGGGTCTTCCTACCTTAATATCATAATAATAACGTATTATGGACTAAACATGCCTTCATAACATCTTAGGGTACCGGTTGTAACTTTGAGCCAATAAGATTACAGGCCAAAAAAAACGAAATTTTAAAACTTAATTAATTACATTCTCAATAATGAATGTTAAAGCGATAGAATTACACTACTCCTAGAGTAGAGACTATCAAAATCCTGTATCCTATCTTCTTTCATGCTCCTCATAGCTCACTGCCTCAACCCGACCCTTAATCTTTTAGTCCAAAAGTGTACCTACAGGAACAACCCATCGTGAGCATGTACATCATTACTTAGCATCATAAGGTAATGGCATATAAATAAATGCATGAAAATAATCGTAACATATACTTCCTGGTTAATCGTATTAACCCACTTTGGTTGTCCCTGTTTCGTAGTCATGCATATAATCATTAGCATAATGAGTAAACTCATACTTCACATATATGCTCACAAACCACAATGTTGTTGAGAAATGGGGATGTTTCTGGCCTTGTTAGGTTCGCGGAATAATTGGCCCCCACGCTTTGACATATAGCGGTACTGTGATTACCCCTCGCTACACCTTGATAGCGGATGTAATCTCCTCGCTAGCTATGTCAGTGGTAAGTACTTTCCTCGCTTTCCCATACCAACTGCCAGTACACTCAACCATTCTCAATAACATCGTTAAACACATACATCATCATCACATCATATACATCATCATCATAACTTACTTATCATGATCATCATCATGAACATCATATCATCTTCATTCATCATAAACATCATCATCACAAACTTACTTATCATAATCATCATCATAACATCGTAAATACTTATACAATTATTGCGTAGTCATAGTATAAGAATGTGTTACCGTCCGATGCCCGTACGCTTCTTACGTACCTTAATTCCCAAAAGTGGAGAAATTGGAGAACTTTATCTCCTTGATGTCGTTGGTACCTGGGATGGTTCTACACAACCATACAAATCAATATTAGAAGCTAAATAATAGCCAAATACCAAACATTCATCAAAATTCATCATTTTCCAATTTTTAAACAGTGGCGATCGATCGCTTAAAACATGGCGATCGATCGCCTGACTGTTCGCTTCGCGGCGATCGATCGCTTCATTTGAGGCGATCGATCGCCTGCTGTGTAAATCGCCACTGGCCATCGGCGATCGATCGCCTCATATATGGCGATCGATCGCCACTGCTGGTGCGCGATTTTTCATCATTTTTGAGCATTTTTCAAGCTCCATCTTATGCCCTTCAAACCAATACTTTCCTACAACACCAACATCATCATAACATACTAAAACCCACATAAAACCCTTCAAAAATCATACCCCAACAACATACAACACATACTCAAAACAAACCCACATAAATCACTTCAAAATCATCCCATTTCAAAACCAAACATCATAAAAACTTTAGGAAGGGCTCCATACCTCTTGAAGACTCCAAATCTTAACAAAAATCACACAAACAAAAGTTTTGTGGAGCTTTCCTTCTCCTACCTTGGTGAATTTCGAAAATGGGAACGGGTAGGGTTTTGAGAGTGAATTGGGGATTTTAGAGGGGAAAGGGTAAAGTGAATAAAGTGTAGTGGGGTAAAGGGGTATAGTGGGGGTATATGGGTTAATAAAATTGTATCACATCAATTAGCATGATGTATAAAATACCCCAACATGGTATTTTAAAAGCATTTACAAAAATGCATTAAACTTCCACTAAAATCATACCTTCCTCATAATTAACATCCAAAACAAATAAATCATGTTAACACTTCATTACCCAACATGCATAACATGTACCCTGAAATGCAACCCCCTGGTCACGCCTATCAAGTGACTATGCATTTCGACATGATAATTAATTTCAACACATAAATCAATTATCAACATAATTCATCATATAAACATAATTAATGCTCAGATTGCAATTAATTAATTTCGGGGCAACACAATACTCCCCTACTTATAAGATTTCATCCTCGAAATCGCATGCACTTACCCAAAATGAAACTAAACATAAATCATACCAGAAAATAGTTCTGGGTAATGCTGCATCATATGTCGTTCTGTCTCCCTCGTAGCCTCCTTGACACCCCGACGATCCCACTGAACTTTGACCATCGGTATAACCTTGCTTCGTAATCTGCGATCCTCACGATCCAGAATTCTGACCGGTCGTTCTACGTAGGATACATCTGAGTCCAACTGCACTTCAGTAGGCTGTAATACATGAGACGGGTCTGGCTCCTACTTCCGCAACATGGAGACGTGACAGACATCATGAATACCAGATAAAGATGGCGGTAGATCCAAACGGTAGGCCAATGTACCGATACGCTGCAATACTTCATACGGCCCAACATACCTCGGAGATAACTTCCCCCTCATACCAAAACAAACTACACCCCTGAAGGGTGAGATTTTCAAGAAGACCTTGTCTCCTACTTGGAATTCTAGCGGTCGTCGTCGCTTATTGGCATAGGCTGCTTGCCTATCCTGGGCCGCTTTAATCTTTTGTCGTATCAACTTAATCTTTTCTTCCATACCCCTGATCATATCCGGTCCTCCAACCGCTTTAGTAGTCAAGTCCTCCCAATACAGCGGTGACCTACAGCGTCGTCCGTAAAGAGCTTCAAAAGGAGCCATTTGAATGCTCGCCTGATAGCTGTTATTATAGGAGAACTCTACCAGTGTTAATGAATCTTGCCACGGAGTATCAAACTCCAATACACATGCCCTCAACATGTCTTCGAGCGTCTGAATGGTACGCTCTGTCTGACCGTCTGTCTGGGGGTGATAAGTTGTACTTGTAAGTAATCCAACAAGCATAGCAACGCAGCGGAATAAAATTTTGGATTACTATAATACTGGATCTATACAAAGGTTATCATATCGGATAAAGGATCAAAAGTATCACCCTTGTAGCGTGTTTGAGTAGATTCCACGAAGCAGCACCACATCCAACGCGTCCTTAGAGCCACAAGCAAAACTTATCAAGTTTTGCCTCCACGGTATCCACACGATCAAATCGGGAAAAAGGGGATTTAAGAACAAGTTGCTAGACTCGTTCTTAAACCGGAAGAACAACCACACACGATTCTAAATCGAAGAAGATGGCCGTAAAAACAAAAGATCAAGGCGGCGGCCGATCGATCCTTTTGTTAAGAAGTGGCCGAGAGCTTCTTGTGTGTTGGTGGCTAGGTTTTTGATATGAAAATCTCTTATTAACAATTAATCAAAACCTTGTATTTATATTATAAGACTATAATTAATGTTCAAGACTTTCTCAAAGTCTCAAGGGCCCAAACCCATGATTTAATTAAATTCTTATAATCATTTAATTAAGACTCTTCTTAATTAATTAATTCATCCCATGAATTTAATTCCCTTTATCCATTTAATCTTTTGTGCGACCCGATAGGATCTTGTAATGTTGGCAGTGACATAAAATCTCATTTTATGTCGCAAGCAATGAGCGGTATCTAGCAACACATCAATGCTACCCAAATTACAAGAATGTCAATGACTCGACATAACCTAGGAACCGTGATAATATTAATCATGTAACTTAATCCCTTTGTCCTTTGTGTTTAGATTGAACACGAGTCATGGAATAGTCATACTCGTATATTCAATCTCTATTTCTTGATCCCCAAGTAGAACTAGAATAAACGAATAAGCTTGATATCTCATATCGACTTATTCGAGCATGGCCATGTATTTTAGTCTTACTTGATCAAGGGCCCAAACACTTCTCCTGTTATATAGGAGGGACAAATCCTATCTCGATCAATCAACATCCCTCTACATAGTTCGTAGTGTATCCAATAGTTGGCTTTATAGTATACCCTGTTACAGGTAACGTTTGACAATATCAAGATACATAACTCCTTATGTTGGGATCTCTGATGATCACAAGTCATAAGGATTATGTAAGGACCCTAGTTCCTTAAGTGCGGATAAAAGACGTAAATAAAAATTTCCATGCATAACAGAGTATAAAGGTTGTGTTGATGCTCTGAGCTATTAATTACAGTGCCAAAATGAAGTTCCAAAAGGGATTAGTTACATTCTCAACCAATGAATACTAATCCTATAGCTTTACACTACTCCTAGAGTAGAGACTATACAAAAATTAAGCCTACTTTGCCAGCACTCCTCACTGGCTCACAGCATCAACCCGCCTTTGCCCGTCCGCCCACAAGTACCTACAGGAACAACCCCAAACCATGAGCATGTATACAAATCATATTCACAATAATATGATCATAATTCAATGCATAAACCATAAATGCAAATCACTTCCTGTACTTAACACATATAAAAGCTCCCTTGGTTGTCCCTGTACCATAATCACAATTAATTGATTATAACACCAATAATATATGTCATGACATGCATCCGTTCCATCTATACCAATGGCCAATCCCAGTCTTATTATATCAGTGGCATAATACCCCTCGCGTTACATGACAGCGGCATTAATACCCCTCGCTTCGACATATTAGCGGCATAATATCCCTCGCATCAACATGACAGCGGCATGTTCCTTCGCTTCGACATGTTTGCGGCAAATATTCTTCATCGCTAAATATGACAGCGGCAAGTATTCTATCATCGCCTCGACATGAAGGCTGCAAGTATTCTTCATCACTATGATATAACCTCGACTCACAATTACATGCAACCATAATGCATGTTCCAACTATATATGCAACCATAATGCATAAATAAGACCACATGTGCAACCATAATGCATAGCCAATTCAAAGCGTAATAAATACGTTTTACCGTCCGATGCTCGTACGTCTCACTACGTACCTTAGTTCCAAAAGTGGAGATGTCGTGGAACTTTATCTCCTTTGATGTGTGGCTACCTGGGATGGTTCTACACAATCACATGAATCCATATTAGAAGCCAATAAGTGAACCATTACCAAAAATAACATCATTTAAAACAAAATCTCAAAATCCACATTTTATGCCTTGCGATCGATCGCCATCTAAGCCCCGATCGATCGCCAAGTTCAGAAAAATAGGCATCCAAGTACTGCCTCCACCGATCGATCGAGCCATTTTACCGATCGATCGAGATGTCACACCGATCGATCGGGACAAATGACCGATCGATCGGTAAGCTCATTTCACGCCTTGTTCAGGCTCTGCCTTGCTCGATCGATCGGACCCATTTTCCGATCGATCGAGAAGCCCTGTTTCTGCGAGAAACTTCCATGTATGAGCTTCCAACAACACCTACACTTAAGTACAACCAAGAACAACTACCATGCTCAACATATAACCACAAAACAACCTTAATATACAACCCCCAAACATAAACAAGATGTTGGACCAAGATCCACCCTTATATCCCAAAAAACAAGCCACAAACCCAACCAAAACTCAACAAAACTCTACCAAGATGGAAGCTTACCACTTGAGCTCCAAGTTTCAAGCAAGAAAAGCACAAAAGACTCCTTTTTCCAAGTTTACTCTTCCACTCTTGATGCAGAAACGAAAATGAGAGTTCTTAGGTGGAGGGATGGGGTTTTGGGGACAAAAGCTGATAGGGAGGGGGTGATGGGATGTAAAGCATGCAAGTGGCTCCCAAGCCATGATATGGGGTTTTAAATGTGTTCCAAGACACAAGCATGATATATAGAATACCTCAACAAGATATTTTAAAAGCATTTTACCACAATGCAACAAGATCCCTATTAAAATCATGCATTACCAAATAGACACAACCCATATCATTTAAACCATTATAACACTCAAATCCCAACATGTATAACATGTACCCGAAAATGCTCTACCGGGTCACGCCTACCATGTGACAAGCATTTTACCAAGATAATTAGTCCCAACACATAATCTAATTATCGCCATAATATCACAAAAACATAATTAATGCCCTAATTGCAATTAATTATTTCGGGGATATCACAATACTCCCCTACTTATAAGATTTCGCCCTCGAAATCGCATGCACTTACCCAAAACAAAACTAAACATAAATCACATACCAGAGAATAGTTCTGGGTAGTGCTGCACCATATGCTGCTCCGTCTCCCACGTGGCCTCTTCGACACCCCTGCGATCCCACTGTACCTTTACCATAGGTATCACTTTGTTTCGAAGCCTGCGATCAGCCCTATCCAGAATCTTGACTGGCCGTTCCTCATAAGATACATCAGAATCTAGCTGAACCTCGGAAGGCTGCAATACATGCGACAGATCCGGCTCATACTTCCGTAGCATAGATACATGAAACACGTCGTGAATACCAGAAAACGACGGTGGCAGTGCTAAACGGTAAGCCAAGGTACCGATGCGCTGTAAAATCTCATACGGTCCCACATACCTCGGAGACAATTTACCACGCATACCGAACCAAGCCACACCCCTGAAAGGTGAAATCTTCAAAAAGACCCTGTCTCCCAACTGAAATTCCAACGGTCTCCACCGTTTATTCGCATATGCGGCTTGCCTATCCTGGGCTGCCTTCATTTTCTGACGGATAATCTTTACCTTATCCTCCATCTCCCGAATCAGTTCGGGTCCTCCCACTGCTTTACTGGTTAAGTCATCCCAGTACAACGGCGACCTACAACGCCTACCATACAAAGCCTCAAACGGAGCCATCTGAATACTCGCCTGATAGCTGTTGTTGTATGAAAACTCTACCAAGGCCAAAGAATCTTGCCATGAGGCATCAAACTCCAACACACAAGCTCGCAGCATGTCCTCGAGCGTTTGTATAGTACGCTCAGTCTGACCGTCCGTTTGGGGATGATATGCTGTACTCAACCTCAACTCAGTACCCAAAGATGACTGAAGACCTCCCCAGAAATGAGATGAGAACCGCGGATCTCTGTCAGACACAATAGACACTGGAATCCCATGCAGTCTCACTATATCCCGGACATACAATTGAGCCATCCTCAAGTATGTGTACGTCATACTGTAGGGAATGAAGTGAGCTACCTTCGTTAGCCTGTCAATGATCACCCAAATGGCATCACAACCCGAAGTAGTCCTCGGCAAGTGAGTCACAAAGTCCATAGATATGTGTTCCCACTTCCACTCTGGTATCTCTAATCTCGTTAGCTCGCCACCGGGTCTCTGCCTCTCCGCCTTAACCTGTTGACAGATCAAACACCTCTTGACAAAAGCAATCACCTCACGCTTCATCCGCTTCCACCAGAACTGATTACACAAGTCTTTATACATCTTCTTCCCTCCTGGGTGGATGCTAAATCGGCTACTATGAGCCCGTTCCAAGATTCCTCTACGCAACTCCGACGTACCTGGGACTACCCATCGGTTACCGAGTCTCAAAGAACCATCCTCAGCCACTCTGAACTTTGATGGCTGTCCCTGAAGTGCCAATGATGACCATCTCTGAATCTCATCATCTGTCCTCTGAGCTCTCCTGATATGCTCATAGATATCTGGCTCAGCCAATAAGGTCGATACATGCACAGGCGATGTATCTACGTCGAAGTCATAGCCCAGATGGCAACACGAAGTCATCATAGCCGACAAATGCATGACCTCCTCAGCAGTACTCTTCACCTTCCGACTCAAGGCGTCTGCTGTCAAGTTCGCCTTTCCCGGATGGTACTCTATCTCACAGTCATAGTCTTTGAGCAAATCCATCCATCTCCTCTGACGTATAATCAACTCCGCCTGAGTGAATAAGAATTTCAGGCTCTTATGATCCGTATATATGGTAAAGGACGTACCATACAGATAGTGCCTCCAAATCTTCAGAGCAAAGATAATAGCAGCCAACTCCAAGTCATGGACTGGGTACCTAACCTCATGCGGCTTCAACTGCCTCGATGCATAAGCTACCACATGCTTATCTTGCATCAGTACACAACCCAAGCCCTGCAGTGATGCGTCAGTATAGAGCACAAACCTTTTGTTCTCCGTAGGGATCATCAATACCGATGCCGTCGTTAATCGGTGCTTCAACTCTTGAAAGCTCTCCTCACAAGCCTCTGACCAAAAGAAGGGCACTCCCTTTTGAGTCAACTGAGTCAGTGGCTTAGCAATTTTAGAAAAACCCTCGACAAAGCGTCGGTAATAGCCAGCCAAACCAAGAAAACTCCGAATCTCGGGCACAGAAGTAGGTGCAGCCCACTCCATCACCGCCTCAATCTTCCTGGGGTCCACTGAAATCCCGCTGCTAGATATGACATGCCCCAGAAATACCACACTACTCAACCAAAACTCACACTTACTGAGTTTGGCATATAACTGGTGATTTCTGAGGATCTGGAGCACTGTCCTTAAATGTCTCACATGCTCTTCCTCACTCCGGGAGTAGATGAGTATTTCGTCAATAAACACAATGACGAACTGATCCAGATAGGGTTGGAATACCCGATTCATCAAGCTCATAAAGATAGCCGGGGCGTTCGTCACACCAAACGGCATTACCAAGAACTCGTAGTGCCAATACCGAGTCCTAAATGTTGTCTTTTGCACATCCTCCTCCCTGACCCGTATCTGGTGATACCCGGATCTCAAATCAATCTTACTATACAGCTTTGTGCCTTGCAACTGGTCAAACAAGTCGTCGATTCTTGGAAGAGGATACTTGTTCTTTACCGTGGCCTTATTCAGTTGCCGGTAATCGATGCACAAGCGCATCGAGCCATCCTTCTTCTTCACAAAAAGAACTGGTGCGCCCCAAGGCGATACGCTAGGGCATATATATCCTTTATCAAGGAGTTCCTGCAATTGCTCCTTCAACTCTCTTAGCTCAGCCGGTGCCATCCTGTAAGGTGCACGGGAGATAGCGGATGTCCCCGGTAATAACTCAATCCCAAACTCGACTTCCCTTGCCGGTGGAAATCCGGGAATCTCCTCCGGGAATACGTCAGCAAATTCCGTTACCACTGGTATATCCTCAACCTTTAAATCTTTGCTCTTTCCCGACGTGTCCACGACATAGATGAGGTAGCACGTGTGACCACGTTCCAACAACTGAGACATTTTGATTGCCGAAATCAACGGAATCTTCGCACGAGACCCGTCGCCATAAAAAATTCCACTGAACTCCCAAACCAGATCTGAATCGAACTGTCCTCTGTCGACAATCTACCACTGCCTGATATCTGTTCAGAATGTCGATGCCCACAATGCAGTCGAAATCTGACATACTCAAAACAATCAAATCTGCCTTTATCTCGTTGCCCTCAAAATAAATGAGGCAGTCCATCAGAAACCGATCATCAACAACTCTCTTCCCGGTGGGTGTCGAGACCAATAGAGACGTGGGTAACGGAGACGTGCACATATGATGTCTCGCCACAAAGTCCGCAGACACGAAGGAGTGCGAAGCACCTGTGTCTATCAAAATAAAGGCGGAAAATGTAAATAGTAGGCACGTACCAGCTATAACCTCCTCTGGAGCCGCATCGGCCTGCTCCCTGGTCAATGCATAGACCTGTCCCTGAGGTGGCCCCATCGCCTGTCCTCCCATCTAACGAGGCACCATCGGTGGCCTCTGCTGCACTGTACCACTAGTAAACCTCCCTCGACCTTCCCTGAGATCCGTCTGTCCTTCCCGGTTGGGGCAACGCCGAGCAATGTGTCCCGACTTGCCACAAATGTAGCACGCAGAACAATCTCGCATCAAATGTGGCCCTCCACAAAAGTGACACTTGACATCTCCAGCTCTACTAGCTTGAGCCGGTCCCCCATAAGTAGATGTACCACTCCTCCGATCCCCTTGCTTCCGGCCCTCCGGCCTCCTTCCGCCAAACCGAGTAGAAGAAGAAGTCCCCCGTGACTTAAAAGATCCTCCTCGGGGCCTCAGATTTTCAGATGTTGATCTTTGTGATGGAGCTGGTGAGGGTATGGCCTCAGGATAAGCACTCACCCCTATCTCCGCTAACTCCGCTCTAACCAGTGCCTCATCAAAGGATGTCGGGTTGTTAGAAATGACCCGATCAAATAATTCCGGTCGCAGCCCCTTTAAAAAGTGCCTCATCTTGGCATGCCCATTTGTAGCAATGTGTGGAACATACCTCAATAAGGATGAGTAGTGCATGGCGTAGTCCGAAACCGTCAGGTTCCCTTGCTTCAAATTCGTAAATTCATCCTCCTTAGTTTGCCTAGCCGCGGCAGAGAAGTATCGGTTTAGAAACCGAGTCCGAAATAAAGTCCAGTCGATTACCATGCCCTGTGCCCTCAATTCCATTACAGTCGTCTTCCACCACATGGAAGACTTCTTTGCCAGTTGGAATTCTGCCAGTCTTAACCAAGCCGTCCTAGCACACGGCGCAGATACAAAAATATGTTCTAGTCTCTCCAGCCACTCTTCGGCCTCTTCTCCTGTCTCTGTTCCTTCAAACATGGGTGGGTGGAATGTCAGGAATTGTGTCAGGCTAAGCTCCCCTGGTAACAGTAATTGAGCAACCGGTTCCATGCCCACAGCAGGTGGGGGTAAAGGATTTGCCTGCCCGATGCTAGCATTCACACTCCCAATATCACCCACCTCCTCGTTGAGGTTCCCCGCATTTATAGCCGCCATGCTGTAACACAAAGGTTAACAACAATTCCAAACAATATATATATGCTAAACCGTTAGACAATATGAATGACAAGCATGTTAGTATGCCAATTGTATACATAAATATGCACCACATGCATAAACATGCCCCAAATGTAAACACCTAGCCAACCATACTAAGGCTACCCTTCACTCATTCCCGGGTTCTCTAACCACTGCTCTGATACCACTAATGTAAGGACCCTAGTTCCTTAAGTGCGGATAAAAGACATAAATAAAAATTCCATGCATAACAGAGTATAAAGGTTGTGTTGATGCTCTGAGCTATTAATTACAGTGCCAAAATGAAGTTCCAAACGGGATTAGTTACATTCTCAACCAATGAATGCTAATCCTATAGCTTTACACTACTCCTAGAATAGAGACTATACAAATTAAGCCTACTTTGCCAAAAGCACTCCTCACTGGCTCACAGCATCAACCCGCCTTTGCCCGTCTGCCCAAAAGTACCTACAGGAACAACCGCAAACCATGAGCATGTATACAAATCATATTCACAATATTATGATCATAATTCAATGCATAAACCATAAATGCAAATCACTTCCTGTACTTAACATGTAGGGTCTTCCTACCTTAATGTCAATTAGTACACATAAATTGGACAGAACATGCATTTATAACCTCTTAAGGGTTCCGGTTGTAGCTTGAGCTAAGGAGATTACAGGCCAAAATAAAATTTCCAAAAGCTATTTAATTACATTCCCATTAATGAATGTTATAGCTATAGTTTTACACTACTCCTAGAGTAGAGACTATCAAAATCCTGCGTCCAACATTCATCATGCTCCCTTTAGCTCACCTCCTCAACCCGACCCTAGGCCCTTGGTCCAAAAGTGCACCTACAGGGATAACACATCGTGAGCATACACATATTTACTTAACATTATATAAAAGCATACAATAATGCATAACATCTTGGTTAAGTAAAGGTAATTGGTCGTCCTTCGACTTCCTTTGTTATCCCTGACTCTTATTCATATATTAGGGCGTCTTACCCCATTGTGTGGCATCTTACCATATCATAATCATCGTGTGGCATCTTACCATGTCATAATCATCGTGTGGCATCTTACCACGTGGGCATCTTACCCAATCATATGGCGTCTTACCATATCATAAACATTGCGTGGCATCTTACCGCGGGGGCATCTTACCCACTCACATACTTTGGGTGGCATCCTACCACATGGGCGTCTTACCCAATCATACACGTCGTATGACCTTATCATAAACTTCGTCATTATAGACGTCCTCATAAACATCATTATCATAAACATCATCATAAGCATCATCATCGTAACATCATCATAAGCATCATCATCGTAACATCATCGTAAGCATCATCATCGTAACATCATCATAAGCATCATCATCATAAATATCATCATAGACATCATCATCATAAATATCATCATAGACATCATCATCATAACATCATCTTAAACATCATCATAATATGTAAGGGTATGGTTTACCGTCCGATGCTCGTACGTCTCTTACGTACCTTAATTCCAAAAGAAGGAGAAATCGTAGACTTTATCTCCTTGAAGTCGTGGGTACCTGGGACGGTTCTACATAACCATACAAATTGATATTAGAAGCTAAATATAGTCCAATATCCAAAAATCCCACATAAATATCGAAAATCCATTTTTTTTACAGCTCGCGATCGATCGCTGCCCAGGGGCGATCGATCGCGAGATCGCACTGGACGAGGGGCAAAAATTCTTTTCTTGGCGATCGATCGCCACTTTTGGCGCGATCGATCGCCAGCCTCGCCGATCGATCGCCCAAGAGTGGCGATCGATCGCCAAATGCTACTGGCGGGCACTGGAGGCTCGCGATCGATCGCCAAGAACGGGCGATCGATCGCCGAGTGCTGTGCTTCGAAATTTCGCCATTAATGCTCATTTTTCAAGCTCTTCCTCATGCCACCCAAAACCAAACTTCTTAACAACTTCAATAACATCATAACCCACTAAAACCAACATAAAACACTTCAAAAATCATACCCCAACCATAAACAACACATACCCAAACAAACCCACATAAAACATCAAAACTTAACCCATTTCAACACCAAACATCATAAAACTTATAGGAATGGTTCCATACCTCTTGTAGGCTCCAAATCCTAGCAAAAATCACACAAACAAAGTTTTTGTGGAACTTTTCTTCTCCTCTTTTGGTGGGACTCGAAAATGGGTAGGGTTTGGGAAGTGATTTGAGGATTTTTAATGAAGTGAAAGGTAAAGGGGTTAAAGTGATGGGTAGAGGATTTAAAAAGGGGGTTACTTTAACTTAATTAAAACTGTACCCCAAACTTAACATGATGTATAAAATGTTCCAACATAGTATTTTAAAGGCATTTTACAAGAATGCTCCAAACTTCATCTAAAATCACATCCTCCTCATATTTAATAATTAACAAAATTAAATCATGTTAACATCTTAATACCCAACACATAAATCCATCAACACATGATACATCATATAAACATAATTAATGCCTTACTTGCAATTAATTAATTTCGGGGCATCACATAACACATATAAAAGCTCCCTTGGTTGTCCCTGTACCATAATCACAATTAATTGATTATAACACCAATAATATATGTCATGACATGCATCCGTTCCATCTATACCAATGGCCAATCCCAGTCTTATTATATCAGTGGCATAATACCCCTCGCGTTACATGACAGCGGCATTAATACCCCTCGCTTCGACATATTAGCGGCATAATATCCCTCGCATCAATATGACAGCGGCATGTTCCTTCGCTTCGACATGTTTGCGGCAAATATTCTTCATCGCTAAATATGATAGCGGCAAGTATTCTATCATCGCCTCGACATGAAGGCGGCAAGTATTCTTCATCACTATGATATAACCTCGACTCACAATTACATGCAACCATAATGCATGTTCCAACTATATATGCAACCATAATGCATAAATAAGACCACATGTGCAACCATAATGCATAGCCAATTCAAAGCGTAATAAATACGTTTTACCGTCCGATGCTCGTACGTCTCACTACGTACCTTAGTTCCAAAAGTGGAGATGTCGTGGAACTTTATCTCCTTTGATGTGTGGCTACCTGGGATGGTTCTACACAATCACATGAATCCATATTAGAAGCCAATAAGTGAACCATTACCAAAAATAACATCATTTAAAACAAAATCTCAAAATCCACATTTTATGCCTTGCGATCGATCGCCATCTAAGCCCCGATCGATCGCCAAGTTCAGAAAAATAGGCATCCAAGTACTGCCTCCACCGATCGATCGAGCCATTTTACCGATCGATCGAGACGTCACACCGATCGATCGGGACAAAAGACCGATCGATCGGTAAGCTCATTTCACGCCTTGTTCAGGCTCTGCCTTGCTCGATCGATCGGACCCATTTTCCGATCGATCGAGAAGCCCTGTTTCTGCGAGAAACTTCCATGTATGAGCTTCCAACAACACCTACACTTAAGTACAACCAAGAACAACTACCATGCTCAACATATAACCACAAAACAACCTTAATATACAACCCCCAAACATAAACAAGATGTTGGACCAAGATCCACCCTTATATCCCCAAAAACAAGCCACAAACCCAACCAAAACTCAACAAAACTCTACCAAGATGGAAGCTTACCACTTGAGCTCCAAGTTTCAAGCAAGAAAAGCACAAAAGACTCCTTTTTCCAAGTTTACTCTTCCACTCTTGATGCAGAAACGAAAATGAGAGTTCTTAGGTGGAGGGATGGGGTTTTGGGGACAAAAGCTGATAGGGAGGGGGGTGATGGGATGTAAAGCATGCAAGTGGCTCCCAAGCCATGATATGGGGTTTTAAATGTGTTCCAAGACACAAGCATGATATATAGAATACCTCAACAAGATATTTTAAAAGCATTTTACCACAATGCAACAAGATCCCTATTAAAATCATGCATTACCAAATAGACACAACCCATATCATTTAAACCATTATAACACCCAAATCCCAACATGTATAACATGTACCCGGAAATGCTCTACCGGGTCACGCCTACCATGTGACAAGCATTTTACCAAGATAATTAGTCCCAACACATAATCTAATTATCGCCATAATATCACAAAAACATAATTAATGCCCTAATTGCAATTAATTATTTCGGGGATATCACAGATTACATACATTATTATCACTATGAGAATTGCTTATGACAATCATGCTTATGACAATCATATAACTATCCATGTAGCATTCTCATGGTGGGTCTGTCCAGTACATCGTTCTCTAACATGTACCCATGTGTTGATTTGATATCTCATATCAATGAACAATTCATCAATCAACACATACTAGTCTCTATGTATTATCATTATGCCGATTCATGATAATACTTGATTATGGACAATGTTTAAGAATAATACAATATTATTCTAAGGACATTAACATATATATTAATTCACATTGCACAGTTAAACGAATAATATATAATAATGAATTGACATTCATAAAATCATAAACATTGTATGTCAAAACAATCATCCAATGGCATGTCTTAGGGCATATCCCAACAAATCTCCCACTTGCACTAAGACCACTCAGACATATACCTAATGCCTAGAGATCTAGTATGACGATCATGCTTCTGCTGTGACAGTGGCTTCGTCAATGGGTCAGATACGTTATCATCTGTTGGTACTTTGCATATTTTAACATCTCTCCTTTCAACGATTTCTCGAATGAAATGAAAGCGCCGAAGTATGTGCTTGGATCTTTGGTGAGATCTAGGTTCCTTAGCCAATGCGATCGCTCCATTGTTGTCACAATAGAGTTCTATCGGATCTTTAATGTAAGGACCCCATATACTTAACCCTTGATTAGTGTATTAATCATTATGTGTGGCACATGCTTTCAATAAAATCATTCGGGAAACTCAGATAATACTTTACTATTGAATGGTAATTACAAAATTTCTTTAACATACAATGTTATAAGTTCATCATCCTAACAACAATGGACTCATAGAGTTCGCCCACTACCATCCCCATTACACCACTTTTTACATTGTGGACTTTTATAAAAATTTGGGCAGAGTCTCCCCATAAATAGAGCTATCCCGAATTAAAAGCACAACACATAACATAATTCCCGGCCAGGGAAACATAATACTCATCAGAATACAGCAATATCAAGTAAATTCCCAGCCAGGGAAGACACCACACATAAGACAACAAAAGTGGGTTTCAACACCCACAATACACCAATGACTCTCATATCATTTAGCAATTCTACCTCTAATTGCATGCAACATAGAATGAAAGAGAGAAAGGCTCATGCCTTTACATACAACCCATATACAAGTATAATCGTGCTCACATGCGAGCACCATGAATATGTATATAACCATCATGGGTATATTGGTACTCTATACGATACCGTGCTCCATCAAGCCATGGTACCACGATCCTGGGAGTACATCCAATCAACAGCTCGAGCTCATCTCCAAAGCCATCGATGTACCTGTTTACCTGCCCCAACAGAGACAGCCCCCAACGGGGTGAGCATACCAATTCCACAATTTCATAATCATAATGACATAATACATAATTTACGAAAATGTAAATATTGTGGAACATATGTGATACTTCCTGGATGGTATCATCCTCATCATAGCGTACCCCTGTAATAACCCTGTTCTCAAAACAGATAAATCATCAAATCCTGAATATGCAGTTAATCATCATATTGGTTAACCCTTGCCAGTTTCAATTTAACAACATCTCATAACATCTTTCTTTATCTAGCAATTATCATAATTCTAGATATCATATTGAGATTTCCTTAACTTTCGATACTAGTTAATCACTTCTCTGATTAACTACGTCTCTGTTCCTATTCATTACCGATAGAGAATAAAATACAGATATCCTAGATATCTAATCAAATACCACATTTTCATTTCTTACTTCAAAGTAGCATCATACTATCGGTGTTTGCTCCGTAGCAACCACACCCCATCATTTGCTCGCTTCATAGCGGCACCAAGCATTTCACCATGTGAATCAACATAACGTAACCAAGTCTCGGTACCATCATAGTAAAACATTTCATGTATTTAAATCATGCATCATACTTGTAAAACATCATTTAAACTATGCTCGTACGCTAAACGTACCTTAAATCCTCGAAGTCCGAGCCAAACCTTGCTCGAGTTCCATGCCCCGAGGAACGATGTGCTAAAACGATAAATAATTCACAATTATTTACGAACATGTAACCCATGCTCAAGCACATCCATAACCCTCAAAATATTGTCAACACACGACAATAAATCATTTAAAAGACCCGGGGCAGGGTACATGCAGGGAGGGAAAACGAATGCGACATATCGAAAAATTGCCCAAGAACACCTTCGATAATTCGAACCCTAGCATCACAATTCGAACCCAACCAAGCATCATAAATCATCTAAAACATGTAATAAACGATCCCTAACATGAATCATCAACCCATAGCCAAAACCCCCAAAATCGAAATCAAACCCTCACCAAATTAGGGCAAAATTCGAACCATAACAACTCGATTCGAACCCAATTAAGCATCATAATTCATTTAAACATGAATAAATCGAATAACAACAAGAATCATCATCCTCATGCCAAAAACCCCCAAAATCGAACATAAACCCCTCAAACATCATGAAATTCGAACCAAAATCCACAAATTCGAACACAATCCTTAAATTCGAACGCAATACCTCCAAATTTAGCAGGGAATAACATGAGAGGGACGAAAAAGGGGTAAGGAAGGTTACCCATACGAAGATCGGAAGGAAAAAGGACGAAAATCGAAGAACCCTAGAAATTGGGGATCGACGCATTCCTTCAAAATCCGAACGAGAGACGCGACCAAACTTCGAATTGCCGGAGGGGAAAGGAGCGCCTGGACGAGACGAAGCCGTGGGTAGGTCGGACGCGCCGAACGGCGGCGGGACGGCGGCGGGCAAAGCGTTTGAAGCGGCGGGTGCTGGTCCAGACGGGAAAAAATCGCATGCGGGGAGAGAGAAGAAAATTGGGGCTGAAATGAAATTAATTTCAAAATCTCGGGTTCAATTGGTATTTATAGCAAAAATACCCCGAAATACTAATAGCCCCACAAATACATCATGATTCATTAAAAATCATCTGTTTTCAAAAATTCTCTCTCTAACTCCAAAACCCCCTACCGGTGCTCACACAAGCACCCGAGATCCCGAGACACATCAAAAACCCAACTCTTAGGTTTTTCACCCAAATGAGAATACAATCTCAACCTCTGGATCCAACGATCCCAACTACCCAAATAAACGAGCCCAGAAGGCCCAGCACCTCGATTAAACTCCAAATCGCCACGTAAAACCACTTTAGGGATTATTAACACTACGGGATTAACATCTATAATCCCTGGTCATCACAATATCCCCCACTAAAAGAATTTCGTCCTCGAAATTAGCACCGGTGTATCACATAACACCCAGGCTACACAACAACATGAAGCCAGAACCTCGATTCTTGACTATAACAGAATCGTATTAATAAACGCGAGGATACTTACCTCTCATCAAACTCTGAAACAGAGCGACATACCCAAAACCAACATTTCACCCAAGAGGCAAAACGTACCTCGATGCGGGTCATCCCAAAAGTCAGTCTCTCATGACTGCAAAACAACCTATACTTACGACTGTAGGTCGGACAGTCATCCTTAGTTCTAATACAACTAGTAAGAACGCATCCTGAAAGACACCTCAACCGTGAGAACGTTGACCTCGTGTCAAACTCTGGAGTGGAATAGACTTCCAAATCCATCATAACGTCAAAGAGCGTCAGCACAACTCAACGCTAAAAAATCCAAAAGCAGTTAGTCAACTGAAACTTCGAGGATTCGAATCGCTCCAGATTCCATCGTAGATATCATTCGAAGACATCTCTATCATGACTCACGATGTCTAACATACATCGTTACGAGGGAAACACTAGTATTCCACGGTGTACACATACCAAACCTGGTTTCCACTTTCAAACCTCCTCTATCGAAGGGGCAGTCGCATCATTGCAACTCAAATTGGGCAACTCACGGCCACAATTCACACAAAAGATATCTCATAAGATGTCCACCTCCGGATATCCCAAGAACCACATCCTGGTCATAAAAATAAACAATCGAGACTCCTCAGAGTTACAAATTTGAAAGGACATGCAATAAACCCAATGCATCCCAAATACATGGATTCCCAGACCGAATCAACGACGACTTGATGACTCTCTTGTTGGTACTTCAACATCATGAGTTGTCCCAGACAAATCTCACCAAGATTAAACATCAACATATATATGTTTCAGTGAGGCATGCACAACCTTATCCTCAAATGACGTGGTGACTACTAGAGTCCATCACAATCCACATCGTATCACCTTACGATTTGCAAAACTTGGTTCCAACGAGCAGTATAACGGCTCTAGAAAGCCCATCATGGTGTTGTACACACGCGGCAGACAAACTAGTCGCTGCCTCACTAGGTTCACCTCAAACCTACCAATCAGATGGACGTTTCCGCACGGCATACCACACCGTGGGAAGAAAATCAATAGAGTAGTGGGTCTTTACCCAACATTCCTCCAATGCTGATATACCCTGGACACTCCAATGTCCCCATGTACTTAACATAACCTGATCCTACTCCCTTAGTACCCATCCTACACCCTCATGGGTTGTGTGACCATGTCTACCACATGTCACATCGACAGAGAGCGAGTAATTTCCTCCATGATTACTCCTGTCGTCAAATCACATGGCCAAAAGCCATTCCAACGAGCATACCTCAAGGGTATCACCACTCGTAATATGATCACCCTAAACATAAGCAGCGGTACAATCACATGTACAGCGCATCCACCTATTCCTCGAGCAACCGGCTCGGTATAAGGGTCATGTCAAACGGTGACGCACACACCACCTTGTGCTCGGTACTGGCACCCAAGGCATACCACTGAATACGTATACTCAACGCATTGTTCATCGTAACGATGATGCATGTCTAATAAGACATCCCCTACACCATCGTCATCGTCATCGTCATCACGTGACGACACATGCCCACTAATGGCATCTAAGGTATCGTCAACTAGCGACGATACATGTCAATAATGACATCTAAACAACCCAGTCAACTCGTGACGGTCCATGTACATCAACATATGTCATCCATCATCATGCTAGTAAAATAGTCATAATAAAACATGTATAACAACGCATGTCAGCTAGAATAATGCTAAATAGAATAGCAATATCTCATACCTCATCGCTAACAAGATAGCGGCATACCTATCTCCGTCGCTCAATAATAATACGTAATCAGCACCCATCGCTCGAAGGCGGCAAGATCCTGTGATGAATATATATCGGCACAGTCCATCGCTATAGAATCGACGGCATGATACCTCGTCATATAATAAGTGGCATGAAACCTCGCTATACACCTGAGCATGAATCATCGTCCACATAATAGCGGAAAGAGGCATCGCTATCAATACCCGGCGGAAAGAACCATCGCCAATCAATATAGCGGAATGGACCATCGCTATCAATACATCTGGCGGAAAGAACCATCGCCAATCAATATAGCGGAATGAACCATCGCTATCAATACATCTGGCGGAAAGAACCATCGCCAATCAATATAGCGGAATGAACCATCGCTATCAATACATCTGGCGGAAAGAACCATCGCCAATCAATATAGCGGAATGAACCATCGCTATCAATACATCTGGCGGAAGAACCATCGCCAATCAATATAGCGGAATGAACCATCGCTATCCTCATAAAAGAATGAGTCATCGTAAATCCACATAATAATATCGTATGGCCTCTTACCATATGGGCATCTTACCCCGTGGCATCTTACCACAAATAACATCGCATGGCCTCTTACCATGTGGGGCATCTTACCCCGTGGCATCTTACCACAATAACATCGCATGGCCTCTTACCATGTGGGGCATCTTACCCCGTGGCATCTTACCACAATAACATCGCATGGCCTCTTACCATGTGGGGCATCTTACCCCGTGGCATCTTACCACAATAACATCGCATCATTATATAAACATCATATAAACATCATCATTATAAATTTATTCCTCATAATCATCATCATAAACATCATATCATCGTTACTCATCATAAACTTACTTATCATTATCATCATCATAAACATCATATCATCTTTACTCATCGTAAACATCATAAACTTACTTATCATAATCATCATCATAAACATCATCATAAACTTACTTATCATTATCATCATCATAAACATCATCATAAACTTACTTATCATTATCATCATCATAAACATCATCATAAATACTTATGCAATCGATGCAGAGTCATAGTTTAAGAATATGTTACCGTTTGATGCCCGTACGTTTCTTACGTACCTTCCTTGCTTGAACATTACATGAACAAACGCATTAGTATATTCAATAATAATTGAGACCATACCGAAGTATTCCACTGTCGGTTGTCTACCCAGTCTGTCCTCAGACAATACATCATATCTTTCTTTTCCCTGATTTTCTTCCAAAATCAGATTCCTTGGCACGTAGCATATAGAGTGTTAGACATCGCTATTAATGACATCCTATCGTGTTCCACACGATTCCTGCAACCACAATGGTTAGCAATACTACTTTTCATATCATATAAGCACATAAACAATTAGTCATGTTGTATAACATTAATGCCATCATGCATAAATATGTGCTATCAATAACTTCCTAGGCCCTCAACAGCCCCAATGAGCAACCACTGCTCTGATACCACTAATGTAAGGACCCCATATACTTAACCCTTGATTAGTGTATTAATCATTATGTGTGGCGCATGCTTTCAATAAAATCATTCGGGAAACTCAGATAATACTTTACTATTGAATGGTAATTACAAAATTTCTTTAACATACAATGTTATAAGTTCATCATCCTAACAACAATGGACTCATAGAGTTCGCCCACTACCATCCCCATTACACCACTTTTTACATTGTGGACTTTTATAAAAATTTGGGCAGAGTCTCCCCATAAATAGAGCTATCCCGAATTAAAAGCACAACACATAACATAATTCCCGGCCAGGGAAAACATAATACTCATCAGAATACAGCAATATCAAGTAAATTCCCAGCCAGGGAAGACACCACACATAAGACAACAAAAGTGGGTTTCAACACCCACAATACACCAATGACTCTCATATCATTTAGCAATTCTACCTCTAATTGCATGCAACATAGAATGAAAGAGAGAAAGGCTCATGCCTTTACATACAACCCATATACAAGTATAATCGTGCTCACATGCGAGCACCATGAATATGTATATAACCATCATGGGTATATTGGTACTCTATACGATACCGTGCTCCATCAAGCCATGGTACCACGATCCTGGGAGTACATCCAATCAACAGCTCGAGCTCATCTCCAAAGCCATCGATGTACCTGTTTACCTGCCCCAACAGAGACAGCCCCCAACGGGGTGAGCATACCAATTCCACAATTTCATAATCATAATGACATAATACATAATTTACGAAAATGTAAATATTGTGGAACATATGTGATACTTCCTGGATGGTATCATCCTCATCATAGCGTACCCCTGTAATAACCCTGTTCTCAAAACAGATAAATCATCAAATCCTGAATATGCAGTTAATCATCATATTGGTTAACCCTTGCCAGTTTCAATTTAACAACATCTCATAACATCTTTCTTTATCTAGCAATTATCATAATTCTAGATATCATATTGAGATTTCCTTAACTTTCGATACTAGTTAATCACTTCTCTGATTAACTACGTCTCTGTTCCTATTCATTACCGATAGAGAATAAAATACAGATATCCTAGATATCTAATCAAATACCACATTTTCATTTCTTACTTCAAAGTAGCATCATACTATCGGTGTTTGCTCCGTAGCAACCACACCCCATCATTTGCTCGCTTCATAGCGGCACCAAGCATTTCACCATGTGAATCAACATAACGTAACCAAGTCTCGGTACCATCATAGTAAAACATTTCATGTATTTAAATCATGCATCATACTTGTAAAACATCATTTAAACTATGCTCGTACGCTAAACGTACCTTAAATCCTCGAAGTCCGAGCCAAACCTTGCTCGAGTTCCATGCCCCGAGGAACGATGTGCTAAAACGATAAATAATTCACAATTATTTACGAACATGTAACCCATGCTCAAGCACATCCATAACCCTCAAAATATTGTCAACACACGACAATAAATCATTTAAAAGACCCGGGGCAGGGTACATGCAGGGAGGGAAAACGAATGCGACATATCGAAAAATTGCCCAAGAACACCTTCGATAATTCGAACCCTAGCATCACAATTCGAACCCAACCAAGCATCATAAATCATCTAAAACATGTAATAAACGATCCCTAACATGAATCATCAACCCATAGCCAAAACCCCCAAAATCGAAATCAAACCCTCACCAAATTAGGGCAAAATTCGAACCATAACAACTCGATTCGAACCCAATTAAGCATCATAATTCATTTAAACATGAATAAATCGAATAACAACAAGAATCATCATCCTCATGCCAAAAACCCCCAAAATCGAACATAAACCCCTCAAACATCATGAAATTCGAACCAAAATCCACAAATTCGAACACAATCCTTAAATTCGAACACAATACCTCCAAATTTAGCAGGGAATAACATGAGAGGGACGATGTGATGACCAGGGATTATAGGTGTTAATCCCGGAGTATTAATAATCCCTAAAGTGGTTTTACGTGGCGATTTGGGATTTAATCGAGGTGTTGGGCCTTCTGGGCTCGTTTATTTGGGCAGTTGGGATCGTTGGATCCAGAGGTTGAGATTGTATTCACATTACGGTGTAAAACCTAAGAGTTGGGTTTTTGATGTGTCTCGGAATCTCGGGTGCTATGTGAGCACCGGTAGAGGGTTTTGGAGTTAGAGAGAGAGTTTTTGAAAACAGATGATTTTTAAGGAATCATGATGTATTTGTGGGGCTATTAATTTTTCGGGGTATTTTTGCTATAAATACCATTTGAACCCAAGATTTTAGGATTAATTTCATTTCAGCCCCCAACTCCTCCTCTCTCCCGCGCGCGACCCCTTTCCCGATCTCCCCTGCCTCCGCGCGCAAAAGCGCTCCGCCCGCCGCCGTCCGGCCGCCGTTCGGGGCGTGCGACCTACCGCCGTCTTCGTCTCGACGAGGCGCTTCTTTCCCCTCCATCAATTCGAGGTTTCGTCGCGTGTGGAAGTCGGATTTTGCTGGTAAGCGTCGATCCCCAAATTCTAGGGTTTATCGATTTTGGTCGATTTTTCTTCCGATTTCGTTTGGGTAACCTTCCTAACCCCTTTTTCCATGCTTGTGATGTGATTCCCTGCCAAATTGTGATTTATTGGCTCGAATGATTTCGATTTTCGTTGGCTTGGGTTCGATTTTTGGATGGGTGCATGAAATGGGTTCGATTTTGGGGGTTTTGGAAGGGTTGTGGTGATTCTTGTTGTGGATTGATAAATTCATGTTGTAGATGCATTATGATGCTTCTTGGATTTCGAATTTTAGGGATTTGGATTTCGAATTTGGGGGTTTGGCATGTGGGATGATTATTCATGCTATGGATTGATTAATTCACATTTTAGATGAATTATGGTATTTAATTGGGTTCGAAATTGTGAGATTGAGGTTCGATTTTTGTAGGGCATTCTTGAACAAATTTCGATTGTCTCATTTATTTCCTTCCCTGCATGTACCCTGCCCCGGGTCTTTTAAGAGGATAATTGTCGTGTATTGACAATGTTGTGAGGGATATGGGTGTGCTTGAGCATAGGTTACATGTTCGTAAATAATGGTGAATTGTTTATCGTGTTAGCACATCATTCCTCGGGGCATGGAACTCGAGCAAGGCTTGGCTCGGACTTCGGAGATTTAAGGTACGTGCGACGTACGAGCATTACTATATATATGTGAAATGCATAAGGTGTTTTTGATTGCATTGAATGTTTTGCGTATGGTTATATATATATGTTGATATAGCCAAGGAATGACCCAAATCTTGATATCGCCGCTTGTAGCGTGCGTGACACTAGAGTAGGATGACTCTTGCATGATATATGGGGTACTGGGTTTATATGACTATATTATGAGACATTTGAGATGTCTAGGTTTGTAAAATCATGTATTCTTCGTAAGACATTTGAGATGTCTAAGTTCGTAGAATCGTGTATTCATTATAAGACATTTGAGATGTCTAGGTTTGTAGACTCATGTATTCATTATAAGACACTTGAGATGTCTAAGTATAATGAAGGATTGGTAAAATAAATGCTAAGGCATTTGAGCTATCTGTGATTGATAGCAAGGTTGTGAAATCAGTATTAGATATTGTGATATCTGTAATTGCATGTTTAATGAATTTGTAATCACTATATGTTGATATTCGAGGATCAGGCATGCGATGTGTAAATCAATGTGTTGATTTACTGATTTATGAGATTTGATGAGTTTGATGTTGTGAGAACAGGGACAGTACACGGAATCCCGGATGAGGATGTTGCCATCCAGGGAGTATCATTTAAATTCATTAGCATTTACCTTTGTTGTAAATTATGAATTTCATTATTATGATTATGGGATTTTGTGTATTGGTATGCTCACCCCGTTGGGGGCTGTCTCTGTTGGGACAGGTGGACAGGTACATCGATGGCTATGGAGCTGAGCTCGAGCTGTTGATTTGAGGTACTCCCAGGATCGTGGTACCAGGGCTTGATGGAGTACGGTATCGTATAGAGTACCTATATATACACCTGAGGATTTATACATATTCATATTCATGATGCTCGCATGTGAGCACGATTATAATTGTATATGGATTGTATATAAAGGCATGAGCCTTTCTCTCTTTCATTTAAGGTTGCATGCAATTAGGTTGAATTGCTAGAATGATATGAGAGTCATTGGTGTATTATGTGGGTGTTGGAACCCACTTTTGTTGACATATGTGTGGTGTCTTCCCTGGCTGGGAATCTACTTGTATTACTGCTTTCTGTTGAGTATTATGTGTTCCCTGGCCGGGAATTTTGTTATGTGTTGTACTCTGTTTTGGGATAGCTCTATTTATGGGGAGACTCTGCCCAAATTTTTGTAAAAGTTTACAATGTGAAAAGTGGCACCAAGGGGTTGGTAAAGGGCAAACATATGAGTCTTTTATTGACAGGCAATGATTAAGTATCATCAGAGCTTCCCGATTGACATTTTATAGAAAGCATGTACCACACATAGTGGTTAATACACTAATCAAGGTTTTAAGGGCTTGGGGTCCTTACATTAGTGGTATCAGAGCGGTGGTTGCTCATTGGGGCTGTTAAGGGCCTAGGAAGTTATTGATAGCACATATTTATGCATGATGGCATTAATGTTGTATGACATAACACATTGTTTATGTGCTCTTATGATATGAAAAGTGGTATTGCTAACCATTGTGGTTGCAGGAATCGTGTGGAACACGATAGGATGACATTTATGGGGATGTCTGGCACTCCGTGTGTTATGTGCCAAGGAAGCTGGTTTTAAGAAAATCAGATAAAGGGATATTTCCGAGGTAACATGTATTTTACGTTGTCTTGTTGACACATGATGAATGCAAAGTGGTGCATTGAGGTTATGATATATGTTATTGTGCATTGTTTTTGCATATGCATGTCTTGAGTCAAAGTTATCTTAGTAAGGATTTTAATGGCTTATGCTAAAGTCCATATGAAGCGATGAAGAGTCCCGCTTATATGGAGTAGCAACGCTAAAGTCCATTGGAAGCGATGAAGAGTTCCGCTTACATGGAGTAGCAACGCTAAAGTCCAGTGGAAGCGAGGAAGAATTCCGCTTTCCTGGAGTAGCAAGAAGCATTAAAATGTACTAATGATAAGGGCTCAGGATGAAATAAGGATTTAAAGAAGGATATCATGACATTTATTTGTGAAACCATACATTCTCATAATGTGTTTTTATTATGAATTGAATGTGGATGCATAGCGTATATGGCTATTGTTGTTAACCCTGATGGTTGCAGGTTACAGGAAATATGGAGTATAAAAAGGAATGATGATTATGCATTCCAGGAGTCCTGCTTATGACAGTGAGAATTTTTATACTTATGCTTGACCGCTAAAAATGTGGAGCGGGCGGGGATGCTCGCTTGCACATGGAGGCGGGGTATTCCATACGAAGCGAGGATGATATACCGCTTGTATGAAGAAGCTTATGCTTGTACCGCTAAAAATGTGGAGCGGGCAGGGATGCTCGCTTGCACATGGAGGCGGGGTATGCCATACGAAGCGAGGATGAGATACCGCTTGTATGAAGAAGCGAGGATGAGATGCCGCTTGTTAGGATGATGATTCATTCCTATGTGATGACACGGATGATAGCGGTGATGTGTCCCGCTGTGTCGATTTATATTCATTTCTCTATGAGGACACGGTTTATAGCGACGGTTCATTCCGCTATATCTATTGGCGATGGTTCATTCCGCCAGGTGTATTTATAGCGACGGTTCATTCCGCTATATTGATTGGCGATGGTTCATTCCGCCAGGTGTATTTATAGCGATGGTTCATTCCGCTATATCTATTGGCGATGGTTCATTCCGCCAGGTGTATTTATAGCGACGGTTCATTCCGCTATATTGATTGGCGATGGTTCATTCCGCCAGGTGTATTGATAGCGATGCCTCTTTCCGCTACTATGTGGACGATGATTCATACTCAGGTATATAGCGAGGTTTCATGCCACTTATTATATGACGAGGTGTCATGCCGTCGATTCTATAGCGAGGGATTTTGCCGCTATGTACTCAGCACAGGATTTTGCCGCCTTCGAGCGATGGGTGCTGATTACGCACTATTATTGAGCGACGGAGACAGGTATGACGCTATATCACTAGCGATGAGGTATGAGATATTGCTATTTTATTAGCTTTATTGTAGCTGGCATGCATTGATATACATGTTTATTATGCCTATTTTACTAGCATGTTAGTGGATGACATACGCTGATGTACATGTATCGTCACTAGTGGGCAATGTTTTAGATGCCATGAGTTGGCATGTGTCGTCACGGGATGACGATGACGATGGTGTAGGAGATGTCTTATTAGACATGCATCATCGTTACGATGATCGATGCGTTGAGTATACGTATTCAGTGGTATGCCTTGGGTGCCAGTACCGAGCACAAGGTGGTGTGTGCGACACCGATGGACGTGACCCTTATACCGAGCGGGTTGCTCGAGGAATGGATGGATGCGCTGTACATGTGATTGTACCGCAGCTTATGTTTGGGGGTAATCATTTTACGAGTGGTGATACCCTTGAGGTATGCTCGTTGGAGTGGCTTTTGGCCATGTGATTTGACGACAGGAGTAATCATGGAGGAAAGTACTCGCTTTCTGTCGATGTGACATGTGGTGGACATGGTCACACCACCCTTGAGGGTGTATGATGGGTCCTAAGGGAGTAGGATCAGGTTATGTTAAGTACATAGGGACATTGGAGTGTCCAGGGTGTATCGGCATTGAGGAATGTTGGATAAAGACCCATTACTCTATTGAGTTTTCCTCCCATAGTATGTTATACCATGTGGAAACGTCCGTCTTATTGGTAGGTTTGAGGTAAACCTAAAGAGGCAGAGACTAGGTTGTCTGCCGCGTGTGTGTAGCACCATGATGGGCTTGCTAGAGCCGTTACACTGCTCGTTGGAACCAAGTTTGGCAATCGTAAGGTGATACGATGAGGATTGTGGTGGACTCTAGTAGTCACCATGTCATTGAGGTTAAGGTTGTTCATGCCTCGCTGAAACGTGTATACGTTTATGTTTAATCTTGGAGACTTGTCTGGGACAGCTCAGGATGTTGGAGTACCAACAAGAGAGTCATCAGGTTGTTATTGACTCAATCTAAAGGAACCCGTGTATTGGGATACATTGGGTGTTATTGTATCCAGTTTTTCCGAACGATGGTTCGAGACTTGTGGATCTCGAGTTCGATGGCACTTCCCTTGCGAGGAAGAAGGTAGTATTATACCTATTTGGGAATCTTTGAAAGATTCGGTAAGTTGGTACAAGTGGTGTTGATTTTGGGAATCACACCGTGTATTGTTAATCGTCGATTTTCATCCTCCACTGAGTAAGGAATGACTCAGAATTGACGGTTGTGTTTGGGGCTTAGGGATATATGGTAGATACCCGAGCCGAGTGCATTGAGTATGCATGCGATATCAGTGCTTAGGCAGGTATACCGGTGAGTATACGGATGCCAGTTATTGATTTCCTCTCTGTTAAGCATAGAGTTATGCTATTTTTGGGATGGTTAAATCTCTAATGAGAGATATGGAACACCTTGAGATTGGGAATCTCCATGGCACGATGTTTATGAGGAATAATCGTGAAGTTAGTTGACTCCCTTGAGGAGGGATTTTCTTGTGAGGGTTAAGGTACTTCCCTTGTTGGTGTTTTCCTTCGAGTTATGCGACAGCCTTCCCAAGTTTGGATTGTTAAATCCGAGGATTTTCAAGGGATGGCAGGATTTCGGATTGGTTGAGTGTCGCTGACGACACAAGCGTTGAGGATGCAATGGGTTTATTGCATGCCCCTTAAGAATTTTAAACTCTGCGGAGTCTCGGTTGTTATTTATGATCAGGACGTGATTCTTGGAACATCCGGAGGTGGACATCTTGTGAGATGTCTTTTGTTTGAATTTGTGGCCGTGAGTTGCCCAAATTAAGTTGCAATGAGGCGACTACTCCTTCGATGGAGGAAGTTTGAAAGTGGAAACCAGGTTTGGTATGTGTACACCGTAGTTGTACTAGTGTTTCCCTCGTAACGATGTATGTTAGACATCGTGGTCATTGGATGATATCTACGATAGAATCAAGAGCGATTCGAATCCTTGCAGTTTCAGTTGACTAACTGCTTTTGGACTGTTAGCGTTGAGTTGTGCTGACGCTCTTTGACGTTATGATGGATTTGGAAGTCTACTCCACTCCAGAGTTTGACACGAGGTCAACGCTCTTACGGTTGAGGTGTCATTCAGGATGTGTTCGTACTGTTGTATTAGAACGAAGGATGACTGTCTGATCTACAGTCGTAAGTATCAGTTGTTTCGCAGTCATGAGGGACTGACTTCTGGGATGACCCGCATCGAGGTACGTTTTACCTCTTGGGTGTTATGTTGGTTTTGGTATGTCGCTCTGTTTCAGAGTTAGATGAGAGGTAAGTATCCTCGCGTTTATTAATACGATTCTGATATGGTCAAGAATCGAGGTTCTGGCTTCATGTTGTTGTGTAGCCTGGGTGTTACGTGATACACCAGTGCTAATTTCGAGGACGAAATTCTTTTAGTGGGGGATATTGTGATGACCAGGGATTATAGGTGTTAATCCCGGAGTATTAATAATCCCTAAAGTGGTTTTACGTGGCGATTTGGGATTTAATCGAGGTGTTGGGCCTTCTGGGCTCGTTTATTTGGGCAGTTGGGATCGTTGGATCCAGAGGTTGAGATTGTATTCACATTACGGTGTAAAACCTAAGAGTTGGGTTTTTGATGTGTCTCGGAATCTCGGGTGCTATGTGAGCACCGGTAGAGGGTTTTGGAGTTAGAGAGAGAGTTTTTGAAAACAGATGATTTTTAAGGAATCATGATGTATTTGTGGGGCTATTAATTTTTCGGGGTATTTTTGCTATAAATACCATTTGAACCCAAGATTTTAGGATTAATTTCATTTCAGCCCCCAACTCCTCCTCTCTCCCGCGCGCGACCCCTTTCCCGATCTCCCCTGCCTCCGCGCGCAAAAGCGCTCCGCCCGCCGCCGTCCGGCCGCCGTTCGGGGCGTGCGACCTACCGCCGTCTTCGTCTCGACGAGGCGCTTCTTTCCCCTCCATCAATTCGAGGTTTCGTCGCGTGTGGAAGTCGGATTTTGCTGGTAAGCGTCGATCCCCAAATTCTAGGGTTTATCGATTTTGGTCGATTTTTCTTCCGATTTCGTTTGGGTAACCTTCCTAACCCCTTTTTCCATGCTTGTGATGTGATTCCCTGCCAAATTGTGATTTATTGGCTCGAATGATTTCGATTTTCGTTGGCTTGGGTTCGATTTTTGGATGGGTGCATGAAATGGGTTCGATTTTGGGGGTTTTGGAAGGGTTGTGGTGATTCTTGTTGTGGATTGATAAATTCATGTTGTAGATGCATTATGATGCTTCTTGGATTTCGAATTTTAGGGATTTGGATTTCGAATTTGGGGGTTTGGCATGTGGGATGATTATTCATGCTATGGATTGATTAATTCACATTTTAGATGAATTATGGTATTTAATTGGGTTCGAAATTGTGAGATTGAGGTTCGATTTTTGTAGGGCATTCTTGAACAAATTTCGATTGTCTCATTTATTTCCTTCCCTGCATGTACCCTGCCCCGGGTCTTTTAAGAGGATAATTGTCGTGTATTGACAATGTTGTGAGGGATATGGGTGTGCTTGAGCATAGGTTACATGTTCGTAAATAATGGTGAATTGTTTATCGTGTTAGCACATCATTCCTCGGGGCATGGAACTCGAGCAAGGCTTGGCTCGGACTTCGGAGATTTAAGGTACGTGCGACGTACGAGCATTACTATATATATGTGAAATGCATAAGGTGTTTTTGATTGCATTGAATGTTTTGCGTATGGTTATATATATATGTTGATATAGCCAAGGAATGACCCAAATCTTGATATCGCCGCTTGTAGCGTGCGTGACACTAGAGTAGGATGACTCTTGCATGATATATGGGGTACTGGGTTTATATGACTATATTATGAGACATTTGAGATGTCTAGGTTTGTAAAATCATGTATTCTTCGTAAGACATTTGAGATGTCTAAGTTCGTAGAATCGTGTATTCATTATAAGACATTTGAGATGTCTAGGTTTGTAGACTCATGTATTCATTATAAGACACTTGAGATGTCTAAGTATAATGAAGGATTGGTAAAATAAATGCTAAGGCATTTGAGCTATCTGTGATTGATAGCAAGGTTGTGAAATCAGTATTAGATATTGTGATATCTGTAATTGCATGTTTAATGAATTTGTAATCACTATATGTTGATATTCGAGGATCAGGCATGCGATGTGTAAATCAATGTGTTGATTTACTGATTTATGAGATTTGATGAGTTTGATGTTGTGAGAACAGGGACAGTACACGGAATCCCGGATGAGGATGTTGCCATCCAGGGAGTATCATTTAAATTCATTAGCATTTACCTTTGTTGTAAATTATGAATTTCATTATTATGATTATGGGATTTTGTGTATTGGTATGCTCACCCCGTTGGGGGCTGTCTCTGTTGGGACAGGTGGACAGGTACATCGATGGCTATGGAGCTGAGCTCGAGCTGTTGATTTGAGGTACTCCCAGGATCGTGGTACCAGGGCTTGATGGAGTACGGTATCGTATAGAGTACCTATATATACACCTGAGGATTTATACATATTCATATTCATGATGCTCGCATGTGAGCACGATTATAATTGTATATGGATTGTATATAAAGGCATGAGCCTTTCTCTCTTTCATTTAAGGTTGCATGCAATTAGGTTGAATTGCTAGAATGATATGAGAGTCATTGGTGTATTATGTGGGTGTTGGAACCCACTTTTGTTGACATATGTGTGGTGTCTTCCCTGGCTGGGAATCTACTTGTATTACTGCTTTCTGTTGAGTATTATGTGTTCCCTGGCCGGGAATTTTGTTATGTGTTGTACTCTGTTTTGGGATAGCTCTATTTATGGGGAGACTCTGCCCAAATTTTTGTAAAAGTTTACAATGTGAAAAGTGGCACCAAGGGGTTGGTAAAGGGCAAACATATGAGTCTTTTATTGACAGGCAATGATTAAGTATCATCAGAGCTTCCCGATTGACATTTTATAGAAAGCATGTACCACACATAGTGGTTAATACACTAATCAAGGTTTTAAGGGCTTGGGGTCCTTACAGACGAAAAAGGGGTAAGGAAGGTTACCCATACGAAGATCGGAAGGAAAACGGACGAAAATCGAAGAACCCTAGAAATTGGGGATCGACGCATTCCTTCAAAATCCGAACGAGAGACGCGACCAAACTTCGAATTGCCGGAGGGGAAAGGAGCGCCTGGACGAGACGAAGCCGTGGGTAGGTCGGACGCGCCGAACGGCGGCGGGACGGCGGCGGGCGAAGCGTTTGAAGCGGCGGGTGCTGGTCCAGACGGGAAAAAAATCGCATGCGGGGAGACAGAAGAAAATTGGGGCTGAAATGAAATTAATTTCAAAATCTCGGGTTCAATTGGTATTTATAGCAAAAATACCCCGAAATACTAATAGCCCCACAAATACATCATGATTCATTAAAAATCATCTGTTTTCAAAAATTCTCTCTCTAACTCCAAAACCCCCTACCGGTGCTCACACAAGCACCCGAGATCCCGAGACACATCAAAAACCCAACTCTTAGGTTTTTCACCCAAATGAGAATACAATCTCAACCTCTGGATCCAACGATCCCAACTACCCAAATAAACGAGCCCAGAAGGCTCAGCACCTCGATTAAACTCCAAATCGCCACGTAAAACCACTTTAGGGATTATTAACACTACGGGATTAACATCTATAATCCCTGGTCATCACATTTAATGCTAGGCACCACTCCAAGTTCAGAAATGAACTTCCTGATCCAAACAGCTTCCTTTGCTGCATCCGAGGCAGCAATATACTCAGCTTCCGTTGTAGAATCGGCTACTGTCTCTTGCTTTGAACTCTTCCAGCTCACAGCACCTCCATTTAGGCAATACACATATCCAGATTGCGATCGAAACTCATCTTTGTCGGTTTGGAAGCTTGCATCAGTGTAACCCATTACATTGAGCTCTTCCTCACCTCCATAAATCAAGAATGTATCCTTAGTCCTTCTCAAGTACTTCAGGATGTTCTTGACTGCAATCCAGTGACCTTCACCTGGATCAACTTGATATCTGCTCGTCATGCTCAAAGCATACGATACATCGGGACGAGTACATATCATGGCATACATGATAGATCCGATAGCTGACGCATATGGAATCTTACTCATGCGTTGTCTCTCATCTGGTGTTGAAGGACACTATTCCTTCGAGAGATAAATTCCATGTGTCATAGGCACGAATCCTTTCTTTGATTCTTTCATGCTAAACCGTTTTAGCACTTTGTTTATGTATGTACTTTTACTTAGGCCAAGTAATCTTCTTGATATATCTCTATAGATCTTGATTCCTAATACATAGGTGGCTTCACCCAAGTCTTTCATAGAAAAGCAATTCCCTAGCCAAATCTTTACAGATTGTAAGGCATGGATATCATTCCCAATGAGAAGTATGTCATCTACATACAATATTAGGAAGATAATTATGCTCCCACTAACCTTCTTGTAGACACAAGGTTCATCTGCATCTTTGATGAAACCAAACTCTTCGACTGCATCATCAAAACGAAGATTCCAACTCCGAGAATCTTGCTTCAAGCCATAAATGGATCGTTGTAGCTTGCATATCTTTCCAGCATCCTTTGGATCGACAAAACCCTCGGGCTGTGTCATGTACACATCCTCAAGCAGATTTCCATTAAGGAAAGCTGTTTTGACATCCATCTGCCAGATTTCATAATCATGAAATGCAGCTATTGCAAGTAAGATCCTTATGGATTTAACCATGGCCACTGGTGAAAATGTTTCATCATAGTCAATACCATGAATTTGTTTGAATCATTTTGCAACCAGTCGACCTTTATAGGTTTGTACATTACCATCCATATCGGTCTTTTTCTTGAAAATCCATTTGCACCCTATGGGTCGTACCCCTTCAGGTGGATCAGCCAAATTCCATACTTGGTTTGCATACATGGATTCCATCTTAGATTTCATGGCCTCTTGCCATTTCTCAGAATCAGTGCCCATTATAGCTTCTTGATAAGATGACGGCTCATCCTCATCAATAAGTAGTAAGTCACCTTGTTGAGTCACAAGAAATCCATATCTCTGTGGCTCCCGGTGTTCTCTTACAGACCTACGCTGGGCTTGTGTCTCTTGAGCAGGCACTTTATCCACAACAGCTTGTGGTGTCTACTCTGTTTCCATCTCAATATCATGTTCAATGTTTTCTTGTGGTTGAACTTCACTAAGTTCTATTTGTCTCCCACTGGTTTTTCTAGAAATAAATTATCTTTCAAGAAAAACACCAGTCCGAGCAACAACCACTTTGTTCTCGGTGGGATAATAGAAATAGTATCCCTTAGTTTCCTTAGGATACCCCACAAATAAACACTTATCAGATTTGGGTCCAAGTTTGTTAGAGACGCGACGTCTCACGAAAGCCTCACAACCCCAAATCTTCATAAAAGACATACTAGGACGCTTCCCAGTCCATATCTCATATGGTGTTTTTTCCACTGATTCAGATGGAACATTGTTCAGTATGAATATTGCTGTTTCTAAAGCGTGTCCCCAAAACGATATCGGAAGATCTGCATGACTCATCATTGATCGAACCATGTCCAACAAGGTTCGATTTCTCCTCTCGGATACACCATTCCATTGTGGAGTATACGGAGGAGTGAGTTGTGGGACTATCTTACACTCCTTTAGATAATCATGAAACTCTTGGCTTAAGTATTCACCTCCTCGATCTGATCGAAGGATTTTGATACGTTTGCCAAGTTGGTTTTGTACTTCATTCTTGAAATCTTTGAACTTTTCAAAGGTTTCAGGCTTATGCTTCATTAGGTACACATATTCATATCTACTGAGGTCATCAGTAATGTAACGAAGTATTGAAAACCACATCTAGCTTGTGTACTTATTGGCCCACATACATCACTATGTATTAGTCCCAATAAAACATTTGCCCTTTCAACATGTCCCTTGAAAGGGGCTTTAGTCATCTTGCCCATTAAACAAGACTCGCATGTTTCATATGATTCAAAATCAAATGAATCTAATACTCCATCCTTATGAAGTTTAGATATGCGGTTCTCGTTTATGTGGCCCAAGCGACAATGCCAGAGATAAGTCGGATTACAATCATTATTTTTAATCCTTTTAGTATTTATGTTATAGATAGGCATATCAAGATTTAATAAATAAAGACCATTCACCATTTGTGCACTAGCATAAAACATATCATTTAAATAAATTGAACAACAGTTGTCCTTTATCATAAATGAAAATCCATACTTGTCCAAACAAGAAATAGAAATAATGTTTTTCGTAATAGAAGGCACAAAATAACAGTCTTTTAAAATCAACGATAAACCAGAAGGCAAAGATAAATGATAATCCCCTACAGCTAATGCAGCAACTATTGCTCCATTTCCAACTGAGATCAACTTCGTCTTTCGCCAACAATCTACTCTTTTTGAGGTCCTGCACATTTACACAAATGTGAGATTCACATCCAGTATCTAATACCCATGATGAAGAAGTAGATAAATTGACTTCTATAACAAAAATACCTGAAGTGGAAGTCACACTTCCTTTCTTGAGATCCTCCAGATATACTTTGCAGTTCCTTTTCCAATGACCGGTCTCACCACAATGGAAACAGTTCCCTTCCTTTGCTATCCCTCCGTTTGGCTTAAGTGCAGAAGCTTTTGGCTTAGATTTAACAAAGACCTTCTTGTTCTTCTTGAAGCTCTTAGCTTTAGTCTTTCCTTTGCTCTTATTCACAATAAGAACATTTGTAGGCTTAGTGTAAGGACCCTAATCCTTAAATGCGGAACCAAGCATAATAGAGCTAAATAAATAACCAGAGTGAGAAATAACGTGTTGAGTTCATGAGCTTAAGCATTACATGCCAAAAATAAGGACTTCCAAACATGGATTAATTACATTCCCCATCAAATGAATGTTATCAACTAGTTTTTGTGATGACCAGGGATTATAGGTGTTAATCCCGTAGTGTTAATAATCCCTAAAGTGGTTTTACGTGGCGATTTGGAATTTAATCGAGGTGTTGGGCCTTCTGGGCTCGTTTATTTGGGCAGTTGGGATCGTTGGATCCAGAGGTTGAGATTGTATTCACATTACGGTGTAAAACCTAAGAGTTGGGTTTTTGATGTGTCTCGGAATCTCGGGTGCTATGTGAGCACCGGTAGAGGGTTTTGGAGTTAGAGAGAGAGTTTTTGAAAACAGATGATTTTTAAGGAATCATGATGTATTTGTGGGGCTATTAGTTTTTCGGGGTATTTTGCTATAAATACAAGTTGAACCCGAGATTTTAAGAAAATTTTCATTTCAGCCCTCATCCTTCTCTCTCTCCCGCGGCCGCGCCATTCCCGATCCTCCCCTGCCTCCGCGCGTAAAAACGCCTCGCCCGCCGCCGTCCGGCCGCCGTTCGGGGCGTGCGACCTATCACCGGCTTCGTCTCGTCCAGGCGCTCCTTTCCCCTCCGTCAATTGAAGGTTTCGTCGCGTTTCTCGTTCGGATTTTGCAGAAAGGCGTCGATCCCCAAAAGTTAGGGTTCATCGATTTCGAACGATTTTGCTTCCGATTTTCGTTGGGTAACCTCCCTAACCCCTTGTTCGTCCTTTTCGTGTATTTCCATGCCTTTATTGTGTTCGAATTTGAAGGATTTTAAGGGTTCGAATTTAAGGGCTTGTTTGGGTTCGAATTTTTGGGTGTTAAGTTCGAAAATTGGGGGTTTTTGTCAAAGGATGTTGATTCTTGCTTGGATAGCTTAATTCACATTTTAGATGAATTATGGTATTTAATTGGGTTCGAAATTGTGAGATTAGGGTTCGATTTTTGTAGGGTATTCTTGAACAAATTTCGATATTGTCTCATTTATTTCCCTCCCTGCATTTACCCTGCCCCGGGTCTTTTAAGAGGATAATTGTCGTGTGTTGACAATATTTTGAGGGATATGGGTGTGCTTGAGCATAGGTTACATGTTCGTAAATAATTGTGAATTATTTATCGTGTTGGCACATCATTCCTCGGGGCATGGAACTCGAGCAAGGTTTGGCTCGGACTTCGGAGATTTAAGGTACGTGCGACGTACGAGCATTACTATATATATATGAAATGCATAAGGTGTTTTTGATTGCATTGAATGTTTTGCGTATGGTTATATATATATGTTGATATAGCCAAGGAATGACCCAAATCTTGATATCGCCGCTTGTAGCGTGCGTGACACTAGAGTAGGATGACTCTTACATGATATAAGGGGTACTGGGTTTATATGACTATATTATGAGACATTTGAGATGTCTAGGTTTGTAGAATCATGTATTCTTCGTGAGACATTGAGATGTCTAGGTTCGTAGAATCATGTATTCATTATGAGACATTTGAGATGTCTAGGTATAATGGAAAGCGAGATTATGAAATCAATATTAGATATTGATATATCTATATTTGCATATATATGAACTTGGAATCATTCATTCTTGATATTTGAGAATCAGGCATGCGATGTGTAAATCAATGTGTTGATTTACTGATTTATGAGATTTGATGAGTTTGATGTTGTGAGAACAGGGACAGTACACGGAATCCCGGATGAGGATGTTGCCATCCAGGGAGTATCATTTAAATTCATTAGCATTTACCTTTGTTGTAAATTATGAATTTCATTATTATGATTATGGGATTTTGTGTATTGGTATGCTCACCCCGTTGGGGGCTGTCTCTGTTGGGACAGGTGGACAGGTACATCGATGGCTATGGAGCTGAGCTCGAGCTGTTGATTTGAGGTACTCCCAGGATCGTGGTACCAGGGCTTGATGGAGCACGGTATCGTATAGAGTACCTATATATACACCTGAGAATTTATACATATTCATGATGCTCGCATGTGAGCACGATTATACTTGTATATGGATTGTATATAAAGGCATGAGCCTATCTCTCTTTCATTTAAGGTTGCATGCAATTAGAGGTTGAATTGCTAGAATGATATGAGAGTCATTGGTGTATTATGTGTGGTGTCTTCCCTGGCTGGGAATTTACTTGTATTGCTGCTTTCTGTTGAGTATTATGCTTTCCCTGGCCGGGAATTTTGTTATGTGTTGTACTCTTTTTTTTGGGATAGCTCTATTTATGGGGAGACTCTGCCCAAATTTTTATAAAAGTTTACAATGTGAAAAATGGCACCAAGAGGATGGTAAAGGGCAAACATATGAGTCTTTCATTGACAGGCAATGATTAAGTATCATCAGAGCTTCCCGATTGACATTTTATAGAAAGCATGTACCACACATAGTGGTTAATACACTAATCAAGGTTTAAGGGCTTGGGGTCCTTACATTAGTGGTATCAGAGCAGTGGTTGCTCATTGGGGCTGTTAAGGGCCTAGGAAGTTATTGATAGCACATATTTATGCATGATGGCATCAATGTTGTATGACATAACAAATTGTTTATGTGCTATTATGATATGAAAAGTGGTATTGCTAACCATTGTGGTTGCAGGAATCGTGTGGAACACGATAGGATGGCATTAATAGGGATATTTCCGAGGTAACATGTACTTTATGTTGTCTTGTTGACACATGATGAATGCAAAGTGGTGCATTAAGGTTATGATATATGTTATTGTGCATTGTTTTTGTATATGCATGTTGTGAAATATAAGAGGTGTATTTCTTGAGTCAAAGTTATCTTAGTAAGGATTTTAATGGCTTATGCTAAAGTCCATTGCATGGAGTAGCAACGCTAAAGTCCATTGGAAGCGATGAAGAATCCCGCTTACATGGAGTAGCAACGCTAAAGTCCATTGCATGGAGTAGCAACGCTAAAGTCCATATGAAGCGATGAAGAGTCCCGCTTATATGGAGTAGCAACGCTAAAGTCCATTGGAAGCGATGAAGAGTCCCGCTTACATGGAGTAGCAACGCTAAAGTCCATTGGAAGCGATGAAGAGTCCCGCTTACATGGAGTAGCAAGAAGCATTAAAATGTACTAATGATAAGGGCTCAAGATGAAATATGGATTTAAAGAGGAAGGATGTCATGACATTTATTTATGAAACCATACATTCTTATAATGCGTTTTTATTATGTATTGAATGTTGATGCATAGCGTATATGGCTATTGTTGTTAACCCTGATGGTTGCAGGTTACAGGAAATAAGGAATACGAAAAGGAATGATGATTATACATATGCACGGGCATCCCAAGGGCAACATGTATTATGTGGTTAGTCATTTAACACAAGGTAAATCAAGGTATGCATAAGATAGTGCATTATGATATGATACATGTTGATACGCATCGTTTTGCATATGTATATTGTGAAATATAAAGTGAGGATTTCAATGCTTACACTAAGGTCCATATGAAGCGAGGAAGGATTCCGCTTATATGGAGTAGTGAGAAGCATTGAAATGCACTGATATTTCACGAGTCCAGGTTATCCTAGTGAGGATTTCAATGCTTGCACTAAGGTCCATATGAAGCGAGGAAGGATTCCGCTTATATGGAGTAGTGAGAAGCATTGAAATACACTACTGATAAGTGACTCAATTCGAGGTGTATTTATAGCGATGGTTCATTCCGCTATATCTATTGGCGATGGTTCATTCCGCCAGGTGTATTTATAGCGATGGTTCATTCCGCTATATCTATTGGCGATGGTTCATTCCGCCAGGTGTATTTATAGCGATGGTTCATTCCGCTATATCTATTGGCGATGGTTCATTCCGCCAGGTGTATTTATAGCGATGGTTCATTCCGCTATATCTATTGGCGATGGTTCATTCCGCCAGGTGTATTTATAGCGACGGTTCATTCCGCTATATTGATTGGCGATGGTTCATTCCGCCAGGTGAATTGATAGCGATGCCTCTTTACGCTACTATGTGGACGATGATTCATACTCAGGTGTATAGCGAGGTTTCATGCCACTTATTATATGACGAGGTGTCACGCCGTCGATTCTATAGCGAGGGATTTTGCCGCTATGTACTCAGCACAGGATTTTGCCGCCTTCGAGCGATGGGTGCTGATTACGCACTATTATTGAGCGACGGAGACAGGTATGACGCTATATTGCTAGCGATGAGGTATGAGATATTGCTATTTTATTAGCTTTATTTTAGCTGGCATGCATTGATATACATGTTTTATTATGCCTATTTTACTAGCATGATAGTGGATTGACATATGCTGATGTACATGTATCGTCACTAGTTGACAATGTTTTAGATGCCATGAGTTGGCATGTGTCGTCACAGGATGACGATGACGATGGTGTAGGAGATGTCTTATTAGACATGCATCATCGTTACGATGATCGATGCGTTGAGTATACGTATTCTGTGGTATGCCTTGGGTGCCAGTACCGAGCACAAGGTGGTGTGTGCGGCACCGATTGACGTGACCCTTATACCGAGCGGGTTGCTCGAGGAATGGATGGATGCGCTGTACATGTGATTGTACCGCAGCTTATGTTTGGGGGTAATCATTTTACGAGTGGTGATACCCTTGAGGTATGCTCGTTGGAATGGCTTTTGGCCATGTGATTTGACGACAGGAGTAATCATGGAGGAAATTACTCGCTTTCTGTCGATGTGACATGTGGTAGACATGATCACACCACCCTTGAGGGTGTAGGATGGGTCCTAAGGGAGTAGGATCAGGTTATGTTAAGTACATAGGGACATTGGAGTGTCCAGGGTGTATCGGCATTGAGGAATGTTGGATAAAGACCCGCTACTCTATTGAGTTTTCTTCCCATAGTATGTTATACCATGTGGAAACGTCCGTCTTGTTGGTAGGTTTGAGGTGAACCTAGAGAGGCAGCGACTGGTTTGTCTGCCGCGTGTGTGTAGCACCATGATGGGCTTGCTAGAGCCGTTACACTGCTCGTTGGAACCAAGTTTGGCAAATCGTAAGGTGATACGATGTGGATTGTGGTGGACTCTAGTAGTCACCATGTCATTGAGGTTAAGGTTGTTCATGCCTCACTGAAACGTGTATACGTTTATGTTTAATCTTGGAGACTTGTCTGGGACAGCTCAGGATGTTGGAGTACCAACAAGAGAGTCATCAGGTCGTTATTGACTCAATCTAAGGGAACCCGTGTATTAGGGATACAATGGGTGTTATTATATCCAGTTTTTCCGAACGATGGTTCGAGACTTGTGGATCTCGAGTTCAATGGCGCTTCCCTTGCGAGGAAGGAGGTAGTATTATACCTATTTGGGAATCTTTGAAAGATTCGGTAAGTTGGTGCAAGTGGTGTTGATTTTGGGAATCACACCGTGTATTGTTAATCGTCGATTATCATCCTCCACTGAGTAAGGAATGACTCAGAATTGACGGTTGTGTTTGGGGCTTAGGGATATGTGGTAGATACCCGAGCCGAGTGCATTGAGTATGCATGCGATATCAGTGCTTAGGCAGGTATACCGGTGAGTATACGGATGCCAGTTATTGATTTCCTCTCTGTTAAGCATAGAGTTATGCAATTTTAGGATGGTTAAATCTCTGATGTGAGATATGGAACACCTTGAGATTGGGAATCTCCATGGCACGATGATTATGAGGGATAATCGTGAAGTTAGTTGACTCCCTTGAAGAGGGATTTTCTTGTGAGGGTTAAGGTATTTCCCTTGTTGGTGTTTTCCTTCGAGTTATGCGACAGCCTTCCCAAGTTTGGATTGTTAAATCCGAGGATTTTCAAGGGATGGCAGGATTTCGGATTGGTTGAGTGTCGCTGACGACACAAGCGTTGAGGATGCAATGGGTTTATTGCATGCCCCTTAAGAAATTTAAACTCTGCGGAGTCTCGGTTGTTATTTATGATCAGGACGTGATTCTTGGAACATCCGGAGGTGGACATCTTGTGAGATGTCTTTTGTTTGAATTTGTGGCCGTGAGTTGCCCAAATTAAGTTGCAATGAGGCGACTACTCCTTCGATGGAGGAAGTTTGAAAGCGGAAACCAGGTTTGGTATGTGTACACCGTGGTGTACTAGTGTTTCCCTCGTAACGATGTAGGTTAGACATCGTGAGTCTTGATAAAGATGCCATTGGATGATATCTACGATAGAATCAGGAGCGATTCGAATCCTTACAGTTTCAGTTGACTAACTGCTTTTGGATTATTAGCGTTGAGCTGTGCTGACGCTCTTTGACGTTATGATGGATTTGGAAGTCTATTCCACTCCAGAGATTGACACGAGGTCAACGTTCTTACGGTTGAGGTGTCATTCAGGACGTGTTCGTACTGTAGTATTAGATCGAAGGATGACTGACCGATCTACGGTCGTAGGTATTGGTTGTTTTGCAGTCATGAGAGGCTGACTTTTGGGATGACCCGCATCGAGGTACGTTTTGCCTCTTGGGTGATATGTTGGTTTTGGTAAGTCGCCTTGTTTCAGAGTTGGTGCGAGGTAGGTATCCTCGCGTTTTTTTTAAATACGATTCTGATATGGTCAGGAATCGAGGTTATGGCTTCATGTTGTTGTGTAGCCTGGGTGTTACGTGATACACCAGTGCTAATTTCGAGGACGAAATTCTTTTAGTGGGGGATATTGTGATGACCAGGGATTATAGGTGTTAATCCCGTAGTGTTAATAATCCCTAAAGTGGTTTTACGTGGCGATTTGGAATTTAATCGAGGTGTTGGGCCTTCTGGGCTCGTTTATTTGGGCAGTTGGGATCGTTGGATCCAGAGGTTGAGATTGTATTCACATTACGGTGTAAAACCTAAGAGTTGGGTTTTTGATGTGTCTCGGAATCTCGGGTGCTATGTGAGCACCGGTAGAGGGTTTTGGAGTTAGAGAGAGAGTTTTTGAAAACAGATGATTTTTAAGGAATCATGATGTATTTGTGGGGCTATTAGTTTTTCGGGGTATTTTGCTATAAATACAAGTTGAACCCGAGATTTTAAGAAAATTTTCATTTCAGCCCTCATCCTTCTCTCTCTCCCGCGGCCGCGCCATTCCCGATCCTCCCCTGCCTCCGCGCGTAAAAACGCCTCGCCCGCCGCCGTCCGGCCGCCGTTCGGGGCGTGCGACCTATCACCGGCTTCGTCTCGTCCAGGCGCTCCTTTCCCCTCCGTCAATTGAAGGTTTCGTCGCGTTTCTCGTTCGGATTTTGCAGAAAGGCGTCGATCCCCAAAAGTTAGGGTTCATCGATTTCGAACGATTTTGCTTCCGATTTTCGTTGGGTAACCTCCCTAACCCCTTGTTCGTCCTTTTCGTGTATTTCCATGCCTTTATTGTGTTCGAATTTGAAGGATTTTAAGGGTTCGAATTTAAGGGCTTGTTTGGGTTCGAATTTTTGGGTGTTAAGTTCGAAAATTGGGGGTTTTTGTCAAAGGATGTTGATTCTTGCTTGGATAGCTTAATTCACATTTTAGATGAATTATGGTATTTAATTGGGTTCGAAATTGTGAGATTAGGGTTCGATTTTTGTAGGGTATTCTTGAACAAATTTCGATATTGTCTCATTTATTTCCCTCCCTGCATTTACCCTGCCCCGGGTCTTTTAAGAGGATAATTGTCGTGTGTTGACAATATTTTGAGGGATATGGGTGTGCTTGAGCATAGGTTACATGTTCGTAAATAATTGTGAATTATTTATCGTGTTGGCACATCATTCCTCGGGGCATGGAACTCGAGCAAGGTTTGGCTCGGACTTCGGAGATTTAAGGTACGTGCGACGTACGAGCATTACTATATATATATGAAATGCATAAGGTGTTTTTGATTGCATTGAATGTTTTGCGTATGGTTATATATATATGTTGATATAGCCAAGGAATGACCCAAATCTTGATATCGCCGCTTGTAGCGTGCGTGACACTAGAGTAGGATGACTCTTACATGATATAAGGGGTACTGGGTTTATATGACTATATTATGAGACATTTGAGATGTCTAGGTTTGTAGAATCATGTATTCTTCGTGAGACATTGAGATGTCTAGGTTCGTAGAATCATGTATTCATTATGAGACATTTGAGATGTCTAGGTATAATGGAAAGCGAGATTATGAAATCAATATTAGATATTGATATATCTATATTTGCATATATATGAACTTGGAATCATTCATTCTTGATATTTGAGAATCAGGCATGCGATGTGTAAATCAATGTGTTGATTTACTGATTTATGAGATTTGATGAGTTTGATGTTGTGAGAACAGGGACAGTACACGGAATCCCGGATGAGGATGTTGCCATCCAGGGAGTATCATTTAAATTCATTAGCATTTACCTTTGTTGTAAATTATGAATTTCATTATTATGATTATGGGATTTTGTGTATTGGTATGCTCACCCCGTTGGGGGCTGTCTCTGTTGGGACAGGTGGACAGGTACATCGATGGCTATGGAGCTGAGCTCGAGCTGTTGATTTGAGGTACTCCCAGGATCGTGGTACCAGGGCTTGATGGAGCACGGTATCGTATAGAGTACCTATATATACACCTGAGGATTTATACATATTCATGATGCTCGCATGTGAGCACGATTATACTTGTATATGGATTGTATATAAAGGCATGAGCCTATCTCTCTTTCATTTAAGGTTGCATGCAATTAGAGGTTGAATTGCTAGAATGATATGAGAGTCATTGGTGTATTATGTGTGGTGTCTTCCCTGGCTGGGAATTTACTTGTATTGCTGCTTTCTGTTGAGTATTATGCTTTCCCTGGCCGGGAATTTTGTTATGTGTTGTACTCTTTTTTTTGGGATAGCTCTATTTATGGGGAGACTCTGCCCAAATTTTTATAAAGTTTACAATGTGAAAAGTGGCACCAAGAGGATGGTAAAGGGCAAACATATGAGTCTTTCATTGACAGGCAATGATTAAGTATCATCAGAGCTTCCCGATTGACATTTTATAGAAAGCATGTACCACACATAGTGGTTAATACACTAATCAAGGTTTAAGGGCTTGGGGTCCTTACAGTTTTACACTACTCCTAGAGTAGACACTAGGCAAAAATAATCCTGTCCTTCAATTCACAAAAGCATCCTCAAGCTCACTCAACCCGTCTAGCCCTTCTATCATGCCAAACGTGTACCTACAAGGACAACCCCCAAACATGAGCAATAATAATCATTCATATTCAACACAATATGAAGATAAAGCGTAAATGCATAATCATAATAAAACACTTCCTGTTTTCCCCATGCATTTCAAACGCTTCCCGTTTGGTTGTCCCTGTACCATAACTCATGAGTATAATCAATAGATTATTTTTAATGGTCTAAACATGTCATGACATATACCAGCTCATCAATACCAAATACTGATCACCAATCCCTAGTCTGTCCATCACAATGTATTTTAATGCCCCTCGCTTATTAACATATAGGCGGCATAGGATAACCTCGCTTCAATGGACATGCGGGACTCCCACCCCTCGCCTCACATTGAGCGGCAAATACCCTTTCCTCGCCCTATATGACAACCACGCTCAAATGTGACATGCGACGCTCCCACCCCTCGCTTCACATTTAGCGGAACCAAAACAAATAGCGGCAAGCATTAAAATCATCAAGGGATGACCACGACTCATGGGATGTGCACCAATAATCATATGCATCTATAAACATCATGCATAACATGTATTTGCATCCACAATGCAATACCACATATATACTCGCATCCACAATGCATAAACAATGAGTATATAAGATACATGTACCGTTGGGTGCCCGTACGTCCACTACGTACCTTTCCAAAAGTGGATTTGATATGGCTTCAGTTCCTTGGTTGCGTTGCTACCTGGGATGGTTCTACACAATCACACAACCCCATATTAGAAGCCAAATAATAGCCAAATACCAAAAATTTGACAAAAGAAATCATTTCCCAAAAATCCACTGGCGGCGATCGCTCGCTTCCCTCAGGCGATCGGTCGCCTCAAAATTTCCACTGCGGCGATCGATCGCGCCAAACATGGCGATCGATCGCCTAGCCCTTGATTTGGCTACTGCCTCTCGGCGATCGGTCGCCTCATTTTAGGCGATCGATCGCCTAACCCGCAAAAATGCTACTGTCCCTTGGCGATCGGTCGCCCCTTTTCAGGCGATCGATCGCCTCGCACAGACATGCGATTTTCACCATTTTTGCTCCCAAAAACCTTCCAATCCATACCAACACTTAACCCAACAAACCAACAACATCAAATGCAACATAAACCACCAAAATATACTTCAAAACAAGTATAAATCCAACATATAACCAAACCCACAACAACCCAACACAAACCCATTTTAAAACCATTCAAAATCAACCCAAACTTAAACAAAACACAACAAAATTAACCATGAGGTATCCATACCTCTTGGGGACCTCAAATCACCCAACAACCTCCACAAATCAAGATTTTTGAAAGGTTCCTCTTCACCCCAAAGCTTGAGTTCGAAAATGGAAGGAAGAAGGGTTTGTGGATTTGATTTTGGTAAAGTGAATGAATTGGTAAAGGTGTGGGGTTATAAGGGTTGGTTAATTAAAAATGCAATCCACAATTCATGGTGTATAAAACACCCCAACATGATATTTTCCAAAGCATTAAACCAAATATCAATTAAACACATGATTTCTAATTAATTGCTAACCAAGGCAAATAAATCATGCTTCCATCCATAATTCCCAACATACCCAACATGCACCCTGAAATGCTATCCCGGGTCACTCTAACACGTGACTAAGCCTTTCCACATGATAATTCCAACACATAATTAATTACCATCATAATTAATCATATAAACACAATTAATGCACCAAGTTGCAATTAATCATTTCGGGGATATCACAATACTCCCCTACTTATAAGATTTCGTCCTCGAAATCACATGCACTTACCCCAAAAGAAATTAAACATAAACACATACCTGCGAATAGTTCCGGGTAGTGCTGCACCATATGCCGCTCCGTCTCCCACGTAGCCTCCTCGACACCCCTGCGATCCCACTGAACCTTGATCATAGGTATCACTTTATTCCGAAGTCTGCGGTCTGCTCGATCCAGAATTCTAACAGACCGTTCCACATAAGACACATCGGACTCTAACTGAACTTCGGAAGGCTGTAAAACATGCGACGGATCCGGCTCATACTTCCGCAGCATCGATACATGAAACACATCATGTATACCAGATAAAGAATGCGGCAAAGCCAGTCGGTAAGCTAAGGTGCCAATGCGCTGCAAAATCTCGTACGGTCCAACATACCTCGGAGACAGTTTCCCGCGCATCCCAAATCGCACAACGCCTCTGAAAGGCGAGATCTTCAAAAAGACCTTATCTCCCAACTGAAATTCCAACGGTCTCCGCCGTTTATTTGCATAAGCTGCCTGTCTGTCCTGGGCCACTTTCATTTTCTGCCTTATCGTCTTTATCTTTTCTTCCATCTCCCGAATCAACTCCGGTCCTCCGACCGATCTGCGGTCCAAATCATCCCAACACAAGGGTGATCTACACCGTCTGCCATAAAGAGCTTCAAACGGAGCCATCTGAATACTCGCCTGATAGCTATTGTTATAAGAAAACTCTACCAAAGGCACTGAATCTTGCCAAGAGGCATCGAACTCCAAAACACAAGCTCTCAGCATGTCCTCGAGCGTCTGAATAGTACGCTCGGTCTGGCCATCCGTCTGAGGATGATAAGCAGTACTCAATCTGACTTCAGTTCCCAAGGCTGACTGAAGGCCTTCCCAGAAATGAGATGTGAATCGCGGATCTCGATCTGACACTATGGAAACGGGGATCCAATGCAATCTCACCACATCTCTAATATACAACTGCGCCATCCTCAAAAAGGTGAAAGTCACGCTATAGGGGATAAAATGAGCTACCTTAGTCAATCTGTCCACAATCACCCAAATAGCATCGAAGCCTGAAGCACTCCTCGGCAAATGAGTCACGAAGTCCATGGAAATGTGCTCCCACTTCAACTTCGGTATCTCCAAGCTTCTCAACTCGCCGCCAGGTCTCTGTCTCTCTACCTTAACCTGCTGGCAGATCAAACACCTCTTCACAAAAGCGACGACATCAGATTTCATCCTTTTCCACCAAAACTGACCACGTAGATCTTTATACATCTTCTTCCCGCATGGGTGGATGCTAAGTCTGCTACTATGAGCTTGCTCCAAGATCCCTCTACGCAACTCCGGCGTACTCGGAACCACCCAACGGTTCCCCAATCTCAAGGATCCGTCATCTACCACCCTGAACTTCGTTGGCTGACCAAGATGTACTAAAGATAACCACCTCTGAACCTCATCGTCTGACCTCTGAGCTCTCCTGATGTTCTCATAAATATCTGGCTCAGCTAACAAGGTCGATACATACACAGGTGATGCATCAATGTCAAAATCATAGCCCAGATGGCAATAGGAGGTCATCATGGCTGACAAATGGATGACGTCCTCAGCAGAACTCCTCACAATCATAGTCCTTGAGTAGGTCCATCCACCTCCTCTGCCTCATGTTCAGCTCTGCCTGAGTGAATAAAAACTTGAGGCTCTTGTGATCCGTGTATATGGTAAATGAAGTACCATACAAGTAATGCCTCCAAATCTTCAGGGCGAAGATGATAGCCGCCAATTCCAAGTCATGAACTGGATATCTGGTCTCATGCGGCTTCAACTGCCTCGATGCATAAGCTACCACATGCTTTTCTTGCATCAGAACACACCCAAGGCCCTGAAGTGATGCGTCAGTATACAGAACAAATCTGGAGTTCTCCGTAGGGATCACTAACACTGGCGCCGTCGTCAAACGATGCTTTAATTCCTGGAAGCTCTCCTCACAAGCTTCTGACCAAAAGAAAGGTACTCCCTTCTGAGTCAACTGCGTCAACGGCTTGGCAATCTTCGAAAAGCCCTCGACGAAGCGTCGATAATATCCGGCCAAACCAAGGAAGCTCCGAATTTCAGGCACAGAAGTGGGGGCAGCCCACTCCATTACACCCTCAATCTTCTTGGGATCTACAGATATCCCGCTGCTCGATATGACATGCCCCAGAAACACTACACTGCTCAGCCAAAATTCACACTTACTGAGCTTAGCATACAACTGATGCTCTCTGAGAATCTGAAGCACTGTCCTCAAGTGTCTCACATGCTCTTCCTCGCTCCGGGAGTAGATGAGAATGTCGTCAATAAACACAATGACGAACTGATCAAGATACGGCTGAAACACTCTGTTCATCAGACTCATAAAGACTGCTGGAGCATTCGTCATGCCGAACGGCATCACTAGGAACTCATAATGTCCATATCGGGTCCGGAATGCTGTCTTCTGCACATCTTCCTCTCTGACTCGAATCTGATGATACCCGGATCTCAAATCAATCTTGCTATACACCCTGGTACCTTGCAACTGATCAAACAGATCGTCGATCATTGGAAGAGGATACTTGTTCTTCACTGTAGCCTTATTCAGTTGTCGGTAATCGATGCACAACCGCATCGAGCCGTCCTTCTTCTTCACAAAGAGAACTGGTGCGCCCCATGGCGACACGCTCGGGCGTATATATCCCTTGTCCAGGAGATCCTGCAACTGTTCTTTCAACTCTCTCAACTCAGCCGGTGCCATCCTATAATGTGCACGAGAGATAGCGGATGTCCCTGGCAACAGCTCGATCCCAAACTCAACTTTCCTAGCCGGTGGAAATCCTGGGATCTCTTCTGGGAATACATCAGCAAACTCTGCCACTACTGGCACATCCTCAAATCTCAATTCTTTACTCTTCCCAGACGTGTCCACGGCATAGATGAGATAGCCCGTGTGACCACGTCCAATAGCTGAGTCATCTTGATCGCTGAAATCAACGGAATCTTCGCACGAGAACCGTTGCCATAGAAGGTCCACTGACTGCCCAACTCAGGTCTGAACTTCACTGTCCTCTGCCGGCAATCTACCACTGCCTGATATCTGTTCAGAACATCAATACCCAAGATGCAGTCGAAGTCTGACATGCCCAACACAATCAAGTCTGATCTCAATTCGTTGCCCTCAAAATAAATGAGGCAGTCTGCCATAAACTGATCAGCAACGACATTTCTTCCAGTGGGTGTCGAGACCAAGAGAGGCGTGGGTAAAGAAGACGTGCGCATATGGTGTCTTTCCACAAAACCCACCGATACAAAAGAGTGGGAGGCACCTGTATCGATCAAAATAAAAGCAGGGTACGTAAATAAATGACACGTACCGGCGATCACCTCCTCTGGGGCTGCCTGGGCCTGCTCTCTAGTCAGCGGATACACCTGTCCCTGGGGCGGTCCTACTGTCTGACCTCCCATGGTCGAGGCCCAAACTGCTGCCTCTGCTGCACTGTCCTATCATCAAACCTCGGCCTGTTGCCCTGAAACTCTGTCTGTCCTCCCCGGGTGGGGCAATACCGAGCGATGTGGCCCATCTTGCCACAGATATAACAGGCAGGACACTTGTTTGAAGAATGTGGCCCTCCACAATTGTCGCATCTAGGCTCTCCCGGCCTATTCCCTTGTGAAGACCCTCGATTGGCGGACCAATTGCCCTTCTTGCCATCCTGTTTCTGACCAAAGTACTTCTTTCCACCAAACCGTGAAGATGAAGAGGCACCACGGGGTTTAAATGGCTCTCCCCGAGGCCTCAAGCTGTCATCAGTCTGCCTCTGTTGCGGTACCGGTGGTGGCATAGCACTAGGATAAGCTCCCACCCCAAGCTCGGCAAGCTCCACCCTTGTGAGAGCATCATCAAAAGAAGTTGGGTTATTGGTAATAACCCGGTCATAGAGCTCCGGTCGCAACCCTTCATAAAATTCCTCATCTTTGCGTGCCCATTGGTGGCAATGTGGGGAACGTACCTCAGCAACGAAGAGTACCGTGTGGCATAGTCTGACACCGTCATGTTCCCTTGTTTCAAACTTGTAAATTCATCCTCCTTTGTCTGTCTCGCCGCTGCGGAGAAATACCGTTCAGAAACCGGGTCCTGAAGAGTGTCCAATCAATCACAGCACCTAGTGTTCTTAGCTCCATCACCGTGCTCCTCCACCACATGAGAGGTTTCTTTGCTAATTGAAACTCTGCCAGCCTCAGCCAAGCTGTAACAGCACAAGGAGCCGATACAAAGATCTGTTCAAGTCTTTCCAACCACTCTTCAGCCTCTTCTCCGGACTCTGTCCCCTCAAACCGGGGCGGATGGTAAGACAGAAACTGCGTCAGACTGATCTCACCCGGTAGTAATAACTGAGCTACGGGTTCCATGCCTACGGCCGGTGGAGGTAGAGGGTTTGCCTGTCCAATACTTGCGTTCACACTACCAACATCTCCAACCTCCTCATTAGCAGCCATGCTGTAACACAAATGTTAACAACAATTCCTAAGCAATATATATATTATGCCGTTAGATAACAGGAATGAGAATAAGCACGTTAGTATAACAGGATATACATTAATATGCACCACATGCATAAACATGCTTCAAATGTAAGCACCTAGCCAATCATGCTAAGGCTACCCTTCACTCGTTCCCGGGTTCTCTAACCACTGCTCTGATACCACTAATGTAAGGACCCTAATCCTTAAATGCGGAACCAAGGCATAATAGAGCTAAATAAATAATCAGAGTGAGAAATAACGTGTTGAGTTCATGAGCTTAAGCATTACATGCCAAAAATAAGGACTTCCAAACATGGATTAATTACATTCCCCATCAAATGAATGTTATCAACTAGTTTTACACTACTCCTAGAGTAGACACTAGGCAAAAATAATCCTGTCCTTCAATTCACAAAAGCATCCTCAAGCTCACTGTCTCAACCCGTCTAGCCCTTCTATCATGCCAAACGTGTACCTACAAGGACAACCCCCAAACATGAGCAATAATAATCATTCATATTCAACACAATATGAAGATAAAGCGTAAATGCATAATCATAATAAAACACTTCCTGTTTTCCCCATGCATTTCAAACGCTTCCCGTTTGGTTGTCCCTGTACCATAACTCATGAGTATAATCAATAGATTATTTTTAATGGTCTAAACATGTCATGACATATACCAGCTCATCAATACCAAATACTGATCACCAATCCCTAGTCTGTCCATCACAATGTATTTTAATGCCCCTCGCTTATTAACATATAGGCGGCATAGGATAACCTCGCTTCAATGGACATGCGGGACTCCCACCCCTCGCCTCACATTGAGCGGCAAATACCCTTTCCTCGCCCTATATGACAACCACGCTCAAATGTGACATGCGACGCTCCCACCCCTCGCTTCACATTTAGCGGAACCAAAACAAATAGCGGCAAGCATTAAAATCATCAAGGGATGACCACGACTCATGGGATGTGCACCAATAATCATATGCATCTATAAACATCATGCATAACATGTATTTGCATCCACAATGCAATACCACATATATACTCGCATCCACAATGCATAAACAATGAGTATATAAGATACATGTACCGTTGGGTGCCCGTACGTCCACTACGTACCTTTCCAAAAGTGGATTTGATATGGCTTCAGTTCCTTGGTTGCGTTGCTACCTGGGATGGTTCTACACAATCACACAACCCCATATTAGAAGCCAAATAATAGCCAAATACCAAAAATTTGACAAAAGAAATCATTTCCCAAAAATCCACTGGCGGCGATCGCTCGCTTCCCTCAGGCGATCGGTCGCCTCAAAATTTCCACTGCGGCGATCGATCGCGCCAAACATGGCGATCGATCGCCTAGCCCTTGATTTGGCTACTGCCTCTCGGCGATCGGTCGCCTCATTTTAGGCGATCGATCGCCTAACCCGCAAAAATGCTACTGTCCCTTGGCGATCGGTCGCCTCTTTTCAGGCGATCGATCGCCTCGCACAGACATGCGATTTTCACCATTTTTGCTCCCAAAAACCTTCCAATCCATACCAACACTTAACCCAACAAACCAACAACATCAAATGCAACATAAACCACCAAAATATACTTCAAAACAAGTATAAATCCAACATATAACCAAACCCACAACAACCCAACACAAACCCATTTTAAAACCATTCAAAATCAACCCAAACTTAAACAAAACACAACAAAATTAACCATGAGGTATCCATACCTCTTGGGGACCTCAAATCACCCAACAACCTCCACAAATCAAGATTTTTGAAAGGTTCCTCTTCACCCCAAAGCTTGAGTTCGAAAATGGAAGGAAGAAGGGTTTGTGGATTTGATTTTGGTAAAGTGAATGAATTGGTAAAGGTGTGGGGTTATAAGGGTTGGTTAATTAAAAATGCAATCCACAATTCATGGTGTATAAAACACCCCAACATGATATTTTCCAAAGCATTAAACCAAATGCACCAAAATATCAATTAAACACATGATTTCTAATTAATTGCTAACCAAGGCAAATAAATCATGCTTCCATCCATAATTCCCAACATACCCAACATGCACCCTGAAATGCTATCCCGGGTCACTCTAACACGTGACTAAGCATTTCCACATGATAATTCCAACACATAATTAATTACCATCATAATTATAAACACAATTAATGCACCAAGTTGCAATTAATCATTTCGGGGATATCACACTTAGACCTCTTGCTATTTGCTTCAAAAGTTCTAAGCATGCCAAGTAACTGTGGTAGAGTTTTTTCAATTTCAATCATATTGTAATTCAAGACAAATTGACTGAAGCTTTCAGGCAACGATTGCAAGATCATGTCAGTGGCCAACTCTTGGTCCAAAGGAAAACCCAGCTTCTCCAGATTCTCAATATACCCAATCATCTTGAGTACATGAGCTCCAACTAGACTTCCTTCTACCATTCTACACTGGAACAACGCTTTAGAGACGTCATACCTCTCTTGCCTTGCTTGTTGTTGGTACAGTTGCTTAAGGTGCTCGATCATATCGAACGCCTCCATTTCTTCATGTTGCTTCTGAAGCTCAGAGTTCATGGTGGCAAGCATAAGGCACCCAACATCAAGTGCGTCACTTTGATGCTTCTTGTAAGCATCTTTATCGGCTCTAGTAGCCGTCAGGGGAGGTTCCTCAGCTGGTAAGGGTTCCTCTAGGACATATTGCTTCTTTTCTTGCTTGAGGACTATCATCAGATTCCTATACCAGTCTAGGAAGTTTGTCCCATTTAATTTGTCATTCTCAAGGACCGATCGCAGTGATAATGTGATTGTTGTATTGTTAGTTGCCATGGATATCTACAATATAAATATGCAAAATAAGTTTATGATTTAATCATTTAACATGGTCTTATATTAAATGATACTCCCACTATTTTGTTTAAAAAATATCAACCCTCGAAACCTTTAGTGGGCCAAGATCCATATTTCGCCTAATCTTGAGTTAGCTTTGGCTAATCGCCCAAGACTCGGTTATTTAGGTAGACAACACTTTGTCAATTACATCATATGTAATTCTTGGATAGTTGGACAAACAACACTTTGTTCAATTCATCAAATGAATTATTATCCAACACATACCTCTAGGTTCCCAATCCTATTGAGATAACCTAGTTAAGTCGTACCCAATTTAAAGTATAATGGATATCACTTTTATCCTTTCGCGCCTTACTAAGATTGCCACGGTGCTTTGCTTTGGCAAACCCACACATGTGCAATCGAAGTTTTGACGAGTACTTTTAATTTTGGAAGGCATCTAAAACTTAATATTTTAGAGGGATTTATTGATCTCATGATTAGTTTGATAATTTAAAATATGTCCACTACGTATAGGTGTATACAATCTACATATATGTGTAATACAATTATCAATCTAAAACATAAGATAAATCATGCATCAACATACATAATTAAACGTGACATGGTTATAGCCCCTACTAGCGATTTTCTCAAGCCAATGAGAAAATCCTAAGAGTCAACCTAAGGTAACTTCACAAGCACCTTCCTTTGGCTCCAATTTGTGAATGGCCTCCTCATCCCGGCACGATGCTCCATCTTCATTGATCACCATCAACAAGTAAACTATACTATTTACAAGATATAGAATTCATCGATTCACATTCGAGGGGAACATAGGGGAGGGATAACATTTAGAGAAAAATAGAGAATGCACGACACGCAGGTCGTATTATAAATTACAAACATTCACAAATCCTATCTAATAGGTCAAAGGGCTATAACCATGCACCATGCTCAAACAACACATAAAACATGCTATAATAATTTAATTAATTAAATTCTAAACATTTTAAAATTTAATTCTAATTAAAACTGTAAAATAAAATTTTGAAACATTATCCTACGCTCGGGACATCACATGCCACGAACTAATGCGACTAAGCCACGAACCAACATGGTTCAAACCAACCAAACACCACGGATGGACCAATTATGGGCCTAGGGTTCGAAACCCTAGCCCAAGACGTGGTCCGAGCCCCTCGAGCAAGCGGCGGCCGTTAGACCTAGCCACATGCGCCGTTTTGGTTTTTATCGAGCCACTTGGTCCGAACAAGCTGGAATTCATAGCCACGAGTCATGATCAAGCCATGCACGGTTCATGACGGTGGCGGCTCAACCATCTCGAGCCAAGGGTTCGAAACACCCTAGCTCTCACGTGGTGTAGCCATCGACCCCATAATTCCGTGGACCATGATCGAACCATCTTGCACCGCCTCAATACTTTATCGAGCCAATAGAGTTCAAAACCCTAGATAGTGCGACGGCTCGGCCCATGCTCGAGCCAAGGGTTCGAACCCTAGCTCTTGAGCGGCGGCCGAGAGTTATGAAGTGTGATGACCAGGGATTATAGGTGTTAATCCCGTAGTGTTAATAATCCCTAAAGTGGTTTTACGTGGCGATTTGGAGTTTAATCGAGGTGTTGGGCCTTCTGGGCTCGTTTATTTGGGTAGTTGGGATCGTTGGATCCAGAGGTTGAGATTGTATTCTCATTTGGGTGAAAAACCTAAGAGTTGGGTTTTTGATGTGTCTCGGGATCTCGGGTGCTGTGTGAGCACCGGTAGGGGGTTTTGGAGTTAGAGAGAGAGTTTTTGAAAACAGATGATTTTTAATGAATCATGATGTATTTGTGGGGCTATTAATTTTTTGGGGTATTTTTGCTATAAATACCAATTGAACCCAAAATTTTACATTTAATTTCATTTCAGCCCCAAATTTCTCTCTCTCCCCGCATGCGATTTTTCCCGTCGCCCCCCAGCTCCCGCCGCTTCAGGCGCTTCGCCCGCCGCCGTCCGGCCGCCGTTCGGCGCGTGCGACCTATCACCGGCTACGTCTCGTCGAGGCGCAGCTATCCCCTCCGTCAATTCGAAGTTTCGTCGCGTTTTGAAGTCGGATTTGGCAGGAAGGCGTCGATCCCCAATTTCTAGGGTTCATCGGATTTCGACCGATTTACTTCCGATTTTCGATTGGGTAACCTCCCTTACCCCTTTTTCGTCATTTTCATGTATTTCCCTGCCATTATTGTGTTCGAATTTGTAGAATTATAAGGGTTCGAATTTAAGGGCTTGTTTGGGTTCGAATTTAAGGGTTTTGAGTTCGAAAATTGGGGGTTTTTGGCAAGGGGTGTTGATTCTTGCTTGGATAGCTTAATTCACATTTTAGATGAAAATTGGTGTTTAATTGGGTTCGAAATTGTGAGATTAGGGTTCGATTTTTGTAGGGTATTCTTGAACAAATTTCGATATTGTCTCATTCGTTCCCCTCCCTGCATGTACCCTGCCCCGGGTCTTTTAAAAGGTTAATTGTCATGTGTTGACAATATTTTGAGGGTTATGGGTGTGCTTGAACATGGGTTACATGTTCGTAAATAATTATGAATTATTTATCGTGTTAGCACATCATTCCTCGGGGCATGGAACTCGAGCAAGGTTTGGCTCGGACTTCGGAGATTTAAGGTACGTACGAGCATTACTATATATGTGAAATGCATAAGGTATTTTTGATTGCATTGAATATTGTGCGTATGGTTATACATATATGTTGATATAGCCAAGGAACGACCAAATCTTGATATCGCCGCTTGTAGCGTGCGTGACACTAGAGTAGGATAACTCTTACAAGATATAAGGGGTACTGGGTTTATATGTATCTATTATAAGACATTTGAGATGTCTAGGGTTGTAGAATCATGTATCTATTATAAGACATTTGAGATGTCTAGGTTCGTAGAATCATGTATTCATTATGAGACATTTGAGATGTCTAGGTTCGTAGAATCATGTATTCATTATAAGACATTTGAGATGTCTAGGTATAATGAAGGATTGGTGAAACAAATGCTAGGCATTTGAGCTATCTGTGATTGATAGCGAGGTTGTGAAATCAGTATTAGATATTGAGATATCTATAATTGCATGTTTAATGAATTTACAATCACTATCTGTTGATATTCGAGGATTAGGCATGCGATGAGTTAATCAATGTGTTGATTTACTGATTTTTGAGATTTGATGAGTTTGATGATTGTGAGAACAGGGACAGTACACGGAATCCCGGATATCCAGGGAGTATCATTTAAATTCATTAGTATTTACCTTTGTTGTAAATTATGAATTTCATTATTGTGATTATGGGATTTTGTGTATTGGTATGCTCACCCCGTTGGGGGCTGTCTCTGTTGAGGCAGGTGAACAGGTACATCGATGGCTTTGGAGATGAGCTCGAGCTGTTGATTGGATGTACTCCCAGGATTGTGGTACCAGGGCTTGATGGAGCACGGTATCGTATAGAGTACTTATATACACCTGAGGATTATATACATATTCATGATGCTCGCATGTGAGCACGATTATACTTGTATATGGATTGTATATAAGGCATGAGCCTTTCTCTCTTTCATTTGAGGTTGCATGCAATTAGAGGTAGAATTGCTAAATGATATGAGAGTCATTGGTGTATTATGTGGGTGTTGAAACCCACTTTTGTCGTCATATGTGTGGTGTCTTCCCTGGCTGGGAATTTACTTGTATTACTGCTTTCTGATGAGTATTATGTGTTCCCTGGCCGGGAATTATGTTATGTGTTGTGCCTTTTTTTTTTGGGATAGCTCTATTTATGGGGAGACTCTGCCCAAATTTTATAAAAGTTCACAATGTGAAAAGTGGCACTAAGGGGTTGGTAAAGGGCAAACATATGAGTCTTTTATTGGTAGGATGATGATCTTATAACATTGAGTATTAAAGGAAATTTTGTAATTGACATTCAATGGTAAAGTATCATCTGAGCTTCCCGATTGACTTTTTATTGAAAGCATGTGCCACACATAGTGGTTAATACACTAATCAGGGGTTAAGGGCTAAGGGGGTCCTTACATGAAGTGAAGTGGTCGAACCACCTTGATCCAACGCCTCGACTTTACGCATCCTTGTATCATATACAATAAACCTCAATTATATCAAATATAATTTTATGATAATTTCACAAACTCAATTTAATCATATGATATATGATTATATACAGTTTTTATAGCATGCAATATAATCCTAATATGATTAAAATAATTTAACCACATAAATTCGATATGAGTCTTGTACACGGCTCTGATACCACTGTAAGTAATCCAACAAGCATAGCAACGCAGCGGAATAAAATTTTGGATTACTATAACACCAGATCTATAAAATGGTTATCATATCGGATAAAGGATCAAAAGTCTCAACCTTGTAGCGTGTTTGAGGAGATTCCACGAAGCAGCACCACGTCCAACGCGTCCTTAGAGCCACAAGCAAAACTTATCAAGTTTTGCCTCCACGATATTCACACGATCAAATCGGGAAAAAGGGGATTTAAGAACAAGTTGCTAGACTCGTTCTTAAACCGGAAGAACAACCACACACGATTCTAAATTGAAGAAGATGGCCGGAAAAACAAAAGATCAAGGCGGCGGCCGATCGATCCTTTTGTTAAGAAGTGGCCGAGAGCTTCTTGTGTGTTGGTGGCTAGGTTTATGATATGAAAATCTCTTATTAACAATTAATCAAAACCTTGTATTTATATTATAAGACTTTAATTAATGTTCAAGACATTCTCAAAGTCTCACGGACCCAAACCCATGATTTAATTAAATTCTTATAATCATTTAATTAAGACTCTTCTTAATTAATTAATTCATCCCATGAATTTAATTCTCTTTAACGATTTAATCTTTTGTGCGACCCGATAGGATCTTGTAATGTTGGCAGTGACATAAAATCTCATTTTATGTCGCAAGCAACGAGCGGTATCTAGCAACACATCAATGCTACCCAAATTACAAGAATGTCGATGACTCGACATAACCTTGGAACCGTGATAATATTAATCATGTAACTTAATCCCTTTGTCTTTTGTGTTTAGATTGAACACGAGTCATGGAATAGTCATACTCGTATATTCAATCTCTATTTCTTGATCCCCAAGTAGAACTAGAATAAACGAATAAGCTCGATATCTCATATCGACTCATTCGAGCATGACCATGCATTTTAGTCTTACTTGATCAAGGGCCCAAACACTTCTCCTGTTATATAGGAGGGAAAAATCCTATCTCGATCAATCAACATCCCTCTACATAGTTCGTAGTGTATCCAATAGTTGCCTTTATAGTATACCCCGTTACAGGTAACGTTTGACAATATCAAGATACATAACTCCTTATGTTTGGATCTCTGATGATCACAAGTCGTAAGGATTACATACATTATTATCGCTATGAGAATTGCTTATGACAATCATATAACTATCCATGTAGCATTCTCATGGTGGGTCTGTCCAGTACATTGTTCTCTAACATGTATCCATGTGTTGATTTGATATCTCATATCAATGAACAATTCATCAATCAACACATACTAGTCTCTATGTATTATCATTATCCCGATTCATGATAATACTTGACTAGGGACAATGTTTAAGAATAATACAATATTATTCTAAGGACATTAACATATATATTAATTCACATTGCACAGTTAAACGAATAATATATAAAAATGAATTGCCATTCATAAAATCATAAACATTGTATGTCAAAACAATCATCCAATGGCATGTCTTAGGGCATATCCTCAGTCTCACCTCTGTGCCCAAAGCTGTCTGGAGACCCTCCCAGAAATGTGAAGTAAACCTTGTGTCTCTGTCAGACACAATCGAGACTGGAACCCCATGTAACCTCACCACATCCCATACATATAATTGGGCCATCTTTAAGTTTGTGAAGGACATACAATAAGGGATGAAATGAGCTACCTTCGTCAGCATATCCACGATCACCCAGATCGCATCAAATCCTGAGGCCGTTCTTGGCAAGTGGGTCACAAAGTCCATAGATATGTGCTCCCACTTCCATTCAGGTACTTCTAAGCTCTTCAGCTCGCCACCAGGCCTCTGCCTCTCTGCCTTTACTTGCTGGCAGATCAAACATCTTTTAACAAAAACGATCACGTCATGCTTCATTCGTCTCCACCAGAACTGACCATGTAGGTCCTTGCACATCTTTCTTCCTCCTGGGTGGATGCTAAACCTGCTGCTATGAGCACGGTGCAAGATCCCTTGACGCAACTCAGGTGCCCTCGGCACTACCCAACGGTTGCCAAGCCTCAAGGAACCATCTTCTGCCACTCTGAACTTTGATAACTGACCCTGAAGTACTATCGATGACCATCTCTGAACTTCATCATCCGACCTTTGGGCTTTCCTGATAGCCTCAAATATGTCTGGCTCAGTCAATAAGGTCGACACTCGCACTGACGACGTGTCTACATCGAAATCATAGCCCAGATGGCAATAAGAAGTCATCATAGCTGATAAACACATATCGTCCTCAGCAGTACTCTTCACCTTCCGACTTAAGGCGTCTGCTATCAAATTTGCTTTGCCAGGATGGTACTCAATTTCGCAATCATAATCCTTGAGCAAATCCATCCATCTTCTTTGCCTCATATTCAGTTTCGCTTGGGTGAATAAGAACTTCAAGCTCTTATGATCCGTATAGATGGTAAACGTTGTACCATAAAGATAATGCCGCCAAATCTTCAAGGCGAAAATGATGGCCTCCAGTTCCAGATCATGGACTGGGTATCTGGTCTCATGAGGCTTCAACTGCCTCGAAGCATAAGCCACCACATGCTTATCTTGCATCAACACACAGCCCAAACCTTGCAGTGATGCATCTGTGTACAAGGCAAACCTCTTATTCTCAGAAGGAATTACCAATACTGGTGCTGTCGTTAAACGACGCTTCAATTCTTGGAAGCTTTCCTCACAAGCTTCGGACCAATAGAACGGGATTCCTTTCTGAGTCAGCTGTGTCAACGGCTTCGCGATCTTAGAGAATCCCTCGACGAAACGTCGGTAATAACCTGCTAAGCCAAGGAAGCTCCGTATCTTGGGTACAGAAGTGGGTGCAGCCCACTCCATCACAGCTTCAGCCTTCTTGGGATCTACAGATATCCTGCAGCTTGATATAACATGACCCAAGAACACCACACTGCTCAACCAGAACTCGCACTTGCTGAGCTTTGCATATTGATGTGACTAGAAATAGACACATCTTTAGCGCTTAATTGTCTACGATTTGGTAGGTTTTGATGGATAATTTGATACGTATGCTACCTAATCGTATATTTGTGTAATTGTAGGTACAATCGAAGAAAACGAGCTAAAATGATGTATAAAAACCAAGAAAAGACATGGACATGACAAGGACTCAAAGTTGATCAAGAAAAGGGCAAAAACGTAATTTTAGAGGTGGAAAATATTCTTTCCTCGCCCTATATGATAACCACGCTCAAATGTGACATGCGGCGCTCCCACCCCTCGCTTCACATTTAGCGGCAACAAATCAAATAGCGGCAAGCATTAAAATCATCAAGGGATGACCACGACTCATGGGATGTGCACCAATAACCATCATATGCATATACAATCATCATGCATAATTCAACATGTATTTGCATCCACAATGCATAATTCCACATATACTCGCATCCACAATGCATAAACAATGAGTATATTAGATACATGTACCGTTGGGTGCCCGTACGTCTTCTACGTACCTTTCCAAAATGTAGGATGTGGTAGGACTTCACTTCCTTGGTTGTGTTGCCACCTGGGATGGTTCTACATATTCACACAATTCAATATTAGAACCCAATAATAGTTCAATACCAAAAATCCTACAAAAATAATCAAAAACATCATATTTTGTGTCTCGTGATCGATCGCTGCAAAGGGCCGATCGATCGCGAGATCACACTGCCCGAAACCAAATTTTTATTCTTTCGGCGATCGATCGCCACATTTGGGCGATCGATCGGCGAGGGATCGATCGCCACATTTGGCGCGATCGATCGCCACCCTCGCCGATCGATCGCCCAAATGTGGCGATCGATCGCCATAAGCTTCTGGAGCGTACTGCCTCCTCGCGATCGATCGCCAAAAACGGGCGATCGATCGCCGAGCCCTGTGTCGCGAAAAATCGCCATTAATGCTCCAAAACTCCATTCCAATCCATACCAACTCCCCTACCAACAAACCAATAACATTAAACACATAATAACCTTCAATATACACTTTAAGCATCACAAAAACTCAACATTCAACCAAAACCACAACAACCCAAAACAAACCCATTTCAAAATCATCCAAAACCATTTCAAAACTAAACCAAACACCATAAAAATACCAAGGAGGTACCCATACCTCTTGGGAACTCTAAATCTCACAAAAATTTCCACAAACAAGCTTTTTGCAAGAATTTCTCTTCACCCCTATGCTCAAACTCGAAAATGGAAGAGAAAAGAAGGGTTTGGGAGGTGTTATTTGGGAAAGTTAAAAAGTGAAGGTATGGTGGGGGGTTGGGGTATAAAGTTGGTTATTTAAAATAAAATGTATTCCACAATACCATGGTGTATAAAACACCCCAACATGATATTTTAAACACATTTCTCCAAAATGCACCAAATCATAATTAAATGCATGTTTCACCAAATAAATGACTACCAACACATGTAAGTCATTAAAACACCCAATTACCCAACATGCATCACATGCACCCCGAAATGCATTCCCGGTCACGCCTACCATGTGACTAAGTATTTCAACATGATAATTAATTCCAGCCAATAATTAATTACCACCATAATTAATCACACAAACACAATTAACGCCCAAATTGCAATTAATTATTTCGGGGATATCACATCCAGCAAGTTGGGGGATGATCAAGAGAAGGACCTGATTCATGTGCTCAAGGAGCACAAGACTGCTATAGGCTGGACAATCGCAGACATAAAGGGAATCAGTCCCTCCACGTGCATGCACCGAATTTTACTAGAGGAAGGAGGGAACCCTACACGTCAGCCCCAAAGGAAGCTAAACCCACCCATGATGGATGCGGTGAAGGAGGAGATTCTGAAACTTCTATCGGTTGGCGTGATATATCCTATATCAGATAGTCAATGGGTTAGTCCAGTTCAAGTGGTTCCAAAGAAGACCGGTATCACTGTGATAAAGAATAAAGACGATGAACTTGTGCCCACACGCATTCAAAATGGATGGCGAGTGTGCATTGACTACCGGAAGCTTAACACTGTGACTAGAAAGGACGACTTTCCTCTACCTTTTATTGATCAGATGCTTGAGAGGTTAGCATGCCATTCCTATTATTGTTTTCTTGATGGTTACTCGGGCTATTTTCAGATTGCAATCGCTCCAGAGGACCAACAGAAGACCACTTTCACATGTCCTTTCGGCACATTCGCATACCGTCGCATGCCCTTTGGACTCTGCAATGCCCCAGCCACTTTTCAACGGTGTATGGTCACTATCTTTTCTGAGTTTATTGAACATATTTTAGAAGTATTCATGGATGAGTTTACTATTTACGGTAACTCATTCAAGGATTGCCTATCTAGCCTTACACTGGTATTGAAAAAGTGCAGTGATACTAACCTTGTTTTAAATTTTGAAAAGTGTCATTTTATGGTCGAACAAGGTATAGTGCTGGGTCATGTTGTTTCTGCTAATGGTATAGAGGTAGATAAGGCAAAAATTGATGTTATGCAATCTTTACCCTACCCTACTTGTGTCCGGGATGTAAGCTCTTTTCTTGGTCATGCAGGTTTTTACAGGAGGTACATCCAAGACTTCGCCAAGATAGCTACACCTTTGTGTAAGCTACTACAAAAGGATGTCCCTTTTGAGATGGATGCCGAAAGCAAGAGAGCTTTTGATACATTGAAAGAGTCATTGACCTCTACCCCCATCATCCAACCACCCGACTGGAGTAAGCCCTTCGAGATCATGTGTGATGCAAGTGACTATGCGGTTGGTGCTGTTTTGGGACAAAAAGAGGGCAATGCTTCACATACCATCTACTACGCATCAAAAACCTTGAATGATGCCCAACGAAATTATTCTACTACTGAGAAAGAGCTTTTAGCAGTTGTTTTTGCTCTTGAAAAATTTAGATCTTATTTACTTGGTACTAAAGTTATTGTTTATTCTGATCATGCAGCTCTTCGCTATTTGATGACGAAGAAGGAGGCTAAACCAAGGCTGATAAGATGGATTTTGCTCTTGAGTGAATTCGACATACAAATCAAGGATAAGAAGGGCAGCGAGAACAAAGTAGCGGATCACTTGAGCTGTCTACCGCATGTGGAGGATGAGCTTTGTTTGAAGGAGGAATTCCCGGATGAGCACTATTCTCCATACACGACAATCTTCCATGGTATGCTCATATTGTGAATTTTTTAGCTTCTCATGTGCTACCCCCTGAATTGTCTAGGTCTCAACGAGCTAAGATCAAGAGTGACGCCAAGTATTATGTATGGGATGATCCTGGAAGAACTACGCGGACCAAATCATTCGACGTTGCATACCCGAGACTGAGGTACATGACATTTTACTGTTTTGCCATTCATATGCTTGTGGTGGACATTTTGGAGCCAAGAGGACCTCTAGGAAGGTACTCGAGTGTGGATTCTTTTGGCCCACCCTATTTTGTGATACATATCTTTTCTGCAAGAACTGTGCACAATGCCAATTGACCGGTAATCTCTCCCAAAGAAAGGAGATGCCTCAACAACCCATTCTCATTTCTGAAATTTTTGACGTATGGGGCATCGACTTTATGGGACCCTTTCCTATGTCTTATGGTCATATTTATATACTGCTTGCTGTTGATTATGTGTCGAAATGGGTGGAAGCTATAGCCACCCGTACTGACGATTCCAAGGTTGTTGCAGATTTTATCAAACATAACCTTTTCTCTAGGTTTGGAATCCCGAGAGCCATCATCAGTGATAGAGGCACACACTTCTGCAATCGGACAATGGAAAGCATATTCAAGAAATACCACGTGACTCACAAAGTCTCCATTGCCTATCACCCGCAAACAAATGGCCAAGCCGAGGTCTCTAACCGAGAAATCAAGGCCATATTGGAAAAAACGGTCAACCCGACAAGGAAAGATTGGAGCTTTCGACTAGACGATGCACTTTGGGCCTACAGAACCGCATACAAAACTCCAATAATTATGTCCCCTTATCGACTGATTTTTGGTAAACCGTGTCATCTCCCTGTAGAATTGGAACACAAAGCGTAGTGGGCAGTGAAGAATTTCAACATGAACTATGATGAGAGTGACGTGCATAGGAAGTTGCAATTGCAAGAGCTAGAGGAGATACGAAATGAAGCATACGAGAGTGCAAGATTTTACAAAGAAAAGACGAAGGACTTTCATGACAAGATGATATCAAGGAGAAACTTTGAAGTTGGTCAAAAAGTTCTCCTATACCATTCACACCTTCGCCTGTTTCCAGGTAAGCTTCGTTCTAGGTGGCATGGGCCTTATTTAGTTATTATTGTGTATCCCCATGGTGCAGTGGAAATTCAGAGTTTGGACACCACTAAGACATTCAAGGTGAATGGTCACCGATTGAAAAACTACTATGAAGGTGTCCAAAATGAAGAAGGAGGGCAAGTAGACATCAAGGTGGCTCTAGAGGATCCACCGCACTTCGACTGAGAACGAGGACCAGCGTCGGGCCACCGACGTTAAACAGAGGCGTTGCTTGGGAGGCAACCCAAGGGGAGTTAGTTTCCTTTATCCCTTTTATTTTTTTTGTTTTAGTCGTTAGACTTTTCACTTTTCTTGTATTTTTGTTTTACATTGGGGACAATGTAAGATTTAAGTATGGGGGAGGGATTAGTAGTGTGTTATTGTTTTTCTTATTTTAAAAATACAAAAAAATCAAAAATTTCGAAAATTTTGAGCTCATAGTTAGTAATGAACAAATTCTTAGAGTCACTAGCCCATGATGAAACCTAATTGAAAACATGCATGCTTTTGAACATAGGTGAATTGTTAACCTTGGAACACTTTGAACTCTAATGCAAAGTTTACTTTAACTTAGTGGTTGAATATTTTGAGCACATTATTGTCATGGCTTGTGAAGTGTGCATAGCTTAGTGAATATTGTGTAAATTTTGTGATAGTCTTAAGAAGTCTCTAATACATGCTAGAACTTAACTACATGCTCTTTGAGGTGTATGTCTAGACTACTTGCAGACATGAAAGTGATATAGGCAATCTTTGATGCGTTTGAGCCTTTCAAGCCTACCATGTAAACAAAATCAATCTCTAGTACCCTTTTTGAGCCTTAATGTAAAAGAATGGTAGTATGCTATAATCATACTAGAGACCCCCATTCAACATTCTGTGACTAGCTTATCATCCTTCCCTTTAGCCTAAATGTGATTTTAATCCGTACCTTTTAAGGGAGTATGATGTATTTCATTCACATGCACTTGGAAATTCATTGAAATATTGTTGTGAACTTTATTGTCAAAAGAATGAAATACATGAAAGAAAAAGGAATGCCTTGAGAAAATAGATAAAAATATGACTCCAAGGGGAGCCAAGGCACAAAAGAAGAAAAAAATGTTGAAATAAACCTTGAAAAATGAACAAGGTTTGAAAAATTCATACAAGAAGAGAAGTTTTAGTGTGCATTTCACCATACTCTCTTGTTTGATATATCTTTATCCTTTCTTTCATAAGCCAATACCTAGGGCAAGCTACAAGCTAATAAAGACCTACTTGATTTATGTTTGCAAAGTAGCTAAGATAGTGGAGAAGAGTGTGCAAGTGAGCTTATACTTGTGTTAGTGTATGACTTGAACTATTGTGGATTTACATCTTTTGGAGCTATAAGTTGTACACAACATTTGTTTATGACCACACACACACGTTCACTACTCTGTTGAGTATGAAATGTATAGGGATTGAACTTGTTCCACTGTTAACTTTTCACCGCCTTTCATTACTGTGCATGTTAAAATTGTTGAGGCATTAAAGTGAGGACAAGTTGCTTTGTTATGAACCTATGAGCTAACCAAAAATATTGTAGTTTTTATTTGTTTACTCGAGGTCGAGTAAAGAGTAAGTATGGGGGAGTTTGATGTGACTAGAAATAGACACATCTTTAGCGCTTAATTGTCTACGATTTGGTAGGTTTTGATGGATAATTTGATATGTATGCTACCTAATCGTATATTTGTGTAATTGTACGTACAATCGAAGAAAACGAGCTAAAACTGATGTATAAAGACCAAGAAAAGACATGGATATGACAAGGACTCAAAATTGATCAAGAAAAGGGCAAAAAAGTAATTTTAGAGGTGGCGATCGATCGCCTATGGACAAAAACTTTTGCAACAAAATCAACGAATCAGCGATCGATCGCCACATTCTAGCGATCGATCACCTGAGGCTACTGGAGGGAAGCGATCGATCGCCACTTTATAGCGATCGATCGCCTCAAGCATTTTGCCGGAAAAAAATAAATTAGCGATCGATCGCCACATTCATAGCGATCGATCTCCACATTCATAGCGATCGATCGCCGAAGAGTCCGAGAATTTGGAAAATGGGTCTTTTACCATGTTTAAAAGATTGTAACCTAAATTTTAGCCTCTAGGACCCCATAACTCGAATTACCACCTCTTCTCAGAGAGAATTTCGAATTTTTAGACTAAGTTAGGTTTTGAGAATAATTTTCTTTCAAGTTTTGTCAAGAACAACGTGAAGAACGGAATCAGAATCGACAAGCCGGAATCATGATTTGTTTTAGTAATTTCTTTCCCTTTGTTTATTTAATGTTTTCGAATAATATTTTGTTGATTTAGATTCAATTATGCTAGGCTAAACTCTTAGATTCTTGGTTTAAGGGATACTTGATGTAAGGCCTCTCTACCTTAACAGTGTTATGGACAAGTAAAATAGGGTTAAACATGCATTAAAAGATAAGTTATGGTTCCGGTTGTAGCCTTGAGCTAACAGGATCACAGGCCAAAAATAAACTTCTAAAGTTAATTAATTACATTACCAATAATGAATGTTAATGCTATAGATTTACACTACTCCTAGAGTAGAGACTATCCCAAAATCCTGTATCCTAATTCTTCAATGCACCTCGTAGCTCACTGCCTCAACCCGGCCCATAGCCCTCCAATCCAAAAGGTGTACCTACAGGAACAACTCACCATGAGCATATACATCACTATTCAACAAAATCCAAACACATTAACAGAAATAATTGCATGAGATATGTTTGTATGAATGCTCCCTGAATTACCACATTAGCACATTTTCATTGTTGTTCCTGTTTCATAAACTCATGCATAAAATCATTAGTTCACAATATATGATCGATACCACGTTCCAGTTATAACCACAATATTCCACATTAATCACTAGAAATGTGACTGTTCCGGTCCTGATACAACAGCGGAATTTTAGGACCCCTCGCTTCGACATAGAGCGGCATCATATGATATCCCTCGCTTCGACAATGATAGTGGCATGTACATCGCTTCGACATGACAGCGGCAAATATCATATTACCATCACTTCATAAGACAGCGGCAAGTACCTCCCTCGCTCGGAGATAACAGCTACCGGAACATTCATCAATTCTCACACAATAATCAAACACAATAGTTGATTCCATTATCATGATATAACACTATCATTTCACATATTCCATCACATGTAAGGACTCACTATCCATGATATACATAATCAAAAGCGTAACACGTTTTACCGTCCGATGCCCGTACGTCTCACTACGTACCTTAGTCTCAAAAGTGGAGAAGTTGAATAACTTTATCTCCTTGACGTTGTTGGTACCTGGGATGGTTCTACACAACCATACAAATCAATATTAGAAGCCAATTGTAGTCCAATATCCAAAAATTCATCAAAAATCATCATTTTCCAACTTTTAAACAGTGGCGATCGATCGCTTAAAACATGGCGATCGATCGCCTGATTGTTCGCTTCGAGGCGATCGATCGCTTCATTTGAGGCGATCGATCGCCTGCTGTGCAAATCGTTACTGGCCATCGGCGATCGATCGCGCCATTTGAGGCGATCGATCGCCCACACTCGTTTTGCCCACTGTCTCTCGGCGATCGATCGCTGCTTTTGTAGCGATCGATCGCCACAACCAGTGGCCGCGATTTTCACCATTTTTGCACATTAAAACCTTCACCAACCTCAACAACACTTATGCCAACAACTCAAAAACATTAAAACACTTTAAACCTTCAATACACATCATTAAACAACCCCAAAATCTTACACCCAACCAAAAAAATCATACCATCCCAAAACAAACCCATTTCAAACTCAAACCTCAACCCAAAATAAAAATAAACCACATAAAAACAACAAGGAATGATATATATCCTTCCTAGGCCTCAAATCTTACCAAGAATCACAAGAATAAAGTTTTTGCAAGAACTCCTCTTCCACCTTGAAGCTCAACTCGAAAATGAGAGGAAATGGTAGGGTTTGAGAGTGTGATGGAGATTTGGTAAAGTGAGCGTTAAAGTGGATAGAAGGGGTATAGAGGGGTTATAAGAATTTAATTAAATTGCACCCCACTAATTATCATGATGTATAAAATACCTCCAACATGGTATTTTAAAAGCATTTTACAAAAATGCACCAACTTCCACTAAATCCATATTTCCACATAATAACAACCAATACAATTTAATCATGTTAACTCCCCAATTTCCAACATGCATAACATGCACCCTGAAATGCCACCCTCGGGTCACGCCTACCAGGTGATTAAGCGTATAATCAAGATAATTAATCACAACACATAATTCAATTATCACCATAATTAATCATGTAAACATAATTAATACCCACATTGCACTTAATCATTTCGGGGATATCACAATACTCCCCTACTTATAAGATTTCGACCTCGAAATCGCATGCACTTACCCAAAACGAAACTAAATATAAATCACATACCAGAAAATAGTTCCGGGTAATGTTGTACCATATGATGCTCCATCTCCCACGTGGCCTCCTCGACACCCCTGCGATCCCACTGAACCTTGACCATCGGTATCACTTTGTTCCAAAGTCTGCGATCAGCCCTATCCAATATCCTGGCTGGTCGTTCCTCATAGGATACATCGGAATCCAACTGAACCTCAGAAGGCTACAATACATGCGACGGATCCAGCTCATACTTTCGCAGATAGATACATGAAACACGTCGTGAATACCAGACAACGACGGTGGCAGTGCCAAACGGTAAGCCAAGGTACCGATGCGCTGCAAAATCTCATACGATCCCACATACCTTGGAGACAATTTACCACGTATACCGAACCGAACCACACCCCTGAAGGGTGAGATCTTCAGAAAGACTCTGTCTCCCAATTGAAACTCCAACGATCTCCGCCGTTTATTCGCATAGGCTGCCTGTCTGTCCTGGGCTGCCTTCATTTTCTGACGGATAACCTTTACCTTATCCACCATCTCCCGAATCAGTTCGGGTCCTCCCACTAATTTGCTGGTCAAGTCATCCCAGTATAATGGCGACCTACAACGCCTACCATACAAAGCCTCAAACGGTGCCATCTGAATACTCGCCTGATAACTGTTGTTGTATGAAAACTCTACCAAGGCCAAAGAATCTTGCCATGAGGCGTCAAACTCAAACACACAAACTCGTAGCATGTCCTCGAGCGTCTTTATAGTACGCTGAGTCTGACCGTCCGTCTGGGGATGATATGCCGTACTCAATCTCAACTCAGTACCCAAGACTGACTGAAGACCTCCCCAGAAATGAGATGTGAACCGCGGATCTCTGTCAGACACAATAGACACCGGAATCCCATGCAATCTCAATGTGTACGTCATACTGTAGGGAATGAAGTGAGCTACCTTCGTCAGCCTATCAATGATCACCCAAATGGCAACACATCCCGAAGTAGTCATCGGCAAGTGGGTCACAAAGTCCATAGATATAAAAAGTAAGTGGGTATAGTGGGGAAAGAGGGTTATAAAGGTTAATATAAAAATTGCACCCCAAAGTTAACATGATGTATAAAATACCCAAACATGGTATTTTATAAGCATTTAATAAAATGAAATAAACTTCCTCTAAAATCACATCTTCCTCATATACAATAATCAACACAATTAAATCATGTTAACATCTTATTACCCAACACATAAATCAATTACCACATAATTCATCATATTAACATAATTAATGCCTTAATTGCAATTAATCATTTCGGGGCGTCACAATACTCCCCTACTTATAAGATTTCGTCCTCGAAATCACATGCACTTACCCATAAAGAAACTAAACATAAATCATACCAGAAAATAGTTCCGGGTAATGCTGCACCATATGCCGTTCCGTCTCCCACGTGGCCTCCTCGACACCTCGACGATCCCACTGAACTTTGACCGGTATAACCTTACTTCGTAATCTTTGATCCTCACGATCCAGGATTCTGACCGGTAGTTCAACGTAGGATACATCCGAGTCCAACTGCACTTCAGTAGGCTGTAACACATGAGACGGGTCTGGCTCATACTTCCGTAGCATAGAAACGTGGAAAACATCATGAATCCCAGATAAAGACGGCGGTAGAGCCAAACGGTAAGCCAAAGTACCAATATGCTGCAACACCTCATACGGTCCGACATATCTCGGAGATAACTTTCCCCGCATACCAAAACGGACCACACCCCTGAAGGGTGAGATTTTTAAGAAAACCTTGTCTCCTACTTGGAATTCTAGCGGTCGTCGCCGCTTATTGGCATAGGCCGCTTCCCTATCTTGGGCCGCTTTCATCTTTGAGTGCATCATCTTAATCTTTTCTTCCATTTCCCTAATCATACCCGGTCCTCCGACCGCTTTACTAGTCAAGTCCTCCCAATACAGCGGTGACCTACAGCGTCGACCATAAAGAGCTTCAAAAGGGGCCATTTGAATGCTCGCCTGATAGCTGTTATTATAGGAGAACTCCACCAACGGCACCAGCATCCTGCCATGGAGTATCAAGCTCTAACACACAAAGCCTCAACATATCTTCGAGCGTCTGTATGGTACGCTCTGTCTGGCCATCTGTCTGAGGGTGATAAGCTGTACTCAGTCTCACTTCGGTGCCCAAAGCTGTCTGAAGACCCTCCCAGAAATGTGAAGTAAACCTTGGGTCTCTGTCAGACACAATCGAGACTGGAATCCCATGCAACCTCACTACATCCCATACATATAATTGGGCCATCTTTAGGTGTGTGAAAGTCATGCTGTAAGGGATGAAATGAGCTACCTTCGTCAGCCTATCAACGATCACCCAGATCGCATCAAATCTAAAGGTCGTTCTTGGTAGGTGGGTCACGAAGTCCATAGATATGTGTTCCCACTTCCACTTAGGTACTTCCAATGTAAGGCCCCGACTGCTAATTAATCCGGATTAACGATGATTAAGCAAACCCGGATAATTAAAAGTGCAAATTTGAATTAAGGTGTTCTGGACCACGATGGGTCAACCAACTAGTGTAACATGTTTTAGTGTATGAGCACATGGCACTTTGAGAACACATGGCACTAATTAATTTAACTCATGTTTAATACATGATTTTGGACCTTTAATCTTGCAATAGAGTGATGTATTGACACATGGATTCCACAATACATCAATTAAATAAAAAAAAAACCCATGCATGGCTTTGAACCTCACGCCTATATCTATTGACAATGCAGATTTTTGGTTCTTATTTTAGCTACCAATTTCTCTCTCTCTTCCCACTTCAACCCAAACACTCCTCCTTCTCTCTTCTACCATTTTCGAAAATGGCAGCTCATTTCCTACCAAAATCCCCTTGAATTTTCAAGTGCATGTCACATGCAAAGATATATTTGAGTGCTACTCATCTTGAGGAACAAGATGCACCAAGAAATTTCAAGTTTGGAGAAAGGACATGCAAGATTTTCGAGTAGCAGCAGTTTTGGTGTAGGATTTTCGGTTTTGGCTTGGTTTTGTGGATGATCAAGCTTCAAATCTTGAAGATAAATGAAGGTATATCATCATCCTTGAGTTTTAATTACTTGCATGTATGATTAAGGGTCGAATTTTGATACTTGGGCATGAGAAATGTAGTGAAAACTTGCTGTCAGAATGTTCTGCAGATTTCAGTATAATGTTGGTCTAGTATTTCGAATTTTGGGTCTAGTTAAGTTTCGAATTTAAAGATTACTCCCCTGATAGAAGTGGTAGTGTTTTGTATTAGCTTTAATTGGCCACAAGAATCAGCTAATTTGGAGTTAATATGAAAAAGTTATGGTCGATTTACCAACATGTGTAAAATCTGGAAATTTAGTGCATGCGAGTTTTATGCATCGAGTTCTTCGAGTTTCTGGGTAAATGGTTTTGCGAATTTGATGTTGGTATTCAAATAAAAGTTGTAGATATATATGTTTTCGTCCTGTGGTTAAAATAGGAGAGTATTTGGACTTAAAATGAATGAGTTATGATGTTTTTACCACAAGGTGCACAATCTGGAACATGCATGTAGGCGGGCACATGCAGTGTGTTCTTGGTAAATCTGGGCAACATGTGCTACGATGTTGACCTTGGTGTCTGAATAACAGTTGTAAAACTTTGAGTTATCTTGCATTAGAAACTGGCCTCACATGATTTGGAGTTTATATGTGCAAGATATGCACTCTTTACTAGAACTGCTCACTCTGTCAAACAGAGTGTATAAGTATTTTCAACACTGCCATACTTTGTTTTGCATGTGCCTCTAGATGAGCTAACTAGCTTCTGGACTTCAAATATGAACTTTAGTACATTGGGTTTTAGTGATTTTCCCACTAGCCTCAAGTCATTTGGATGTCATATGAATTTATTATGATTTCTATACAAAAATGGGTCAGACTGGAATTTGGTGAATTGTCCTATTTTTCCAGCAGATTGTTCTTGGCCATTTTACCTAGGCTAAATGAACGAATTTGAAGATGAGTTGAACTGATGAAATGTTCATGTTTGAGTTAACTTTGAAAATAAATTGGACCCATGTGATTTTATTAAGTATTGAACAAGTTATGAGCCGATCTCTACGGTTGCGCAGGTTGAAATTTAGAGAATTGGTTTTGGGTCTAAGTTTGAGTTTTATTTGATATGTTTAAGGCTAGTATGTGACATTATGTTGTATTTGGAACTGTTATGGCCAGGTTTATTAATCCTGAGATTGAGTCGAGGATCACTTGGTAATTAGCTAACGGTTTGAGGTACGTAGAAAACGGGTTTTATCACAATGTCTGGCAAAGACATGTGATGTTCCCGGGTATGATTTACTTGTCATTACTTGCTCCTTATGTGACTATGTGATAAGTTGAATTGCAGTATGTGAATTACATGGTATATTGACTGCATGATATATGATGACATGAGATTTGAGGTGCATCACATGAGATTATGATATTGCATGATGCATTGACACGCATGGACATTGAGCATGTCATGTTGAGCCTATTGATTCGTTCTTGGTACCTATATCTTTTCTTGGTATGAGTGATGCGTGTCTGGGGATGATGGGCAGCCGTTGGCTCGGCAGGAGTGAGAGTGAGCTGAGGGATGCCGGAGCGACTAGCGTGCCGACGTCGCCCAGACACGAGGATGATGGACCGCCGATGGCTCGACTGAGAGATAGATCGGAGTGCGGAGCGTGTCACATCCTGCTCGAGCACTGATGAGTGATTGATGATTTCCTTTGGACCCTTGAGACAGGGATATTCGAGATTTGATACCCTTCATGTGCATTCGCATTCATGCACGGCATACATTGCATGTTATTTGTCATACACTGTGATTTTATCTGTTTCTCGTACTGGGGTTCTGACCCCCTTCGCGGGGGGCTGTCATGTCTTTGTTGGATGGACATGACAAGTATTACAGGTGGACGTACTGTGGATGCTCGAGATGAAGCATCGATAAATACCAGAGCTCCTTGAGAGCGAGCTCAGGTATACGATTTATGTTTTGAGTCCCAGTAGTTGTTTAGTATTTTTACTTATGTTTTAAATTACCGGGGTATGCCCTGAGTATCTGTATTTTTAAGCATTACTTTACTGAGAATTTATACGTAATGCTTATGTGATGAATATCATGTTAGATGTAAAACTGGAAATAAATATTTTCACTATTCGGAAATGTTTTAGAAACAAAATGCGAAAAATTTTTGAGGGTCACTTTGATAAAGTTTTTAACTAAATCTTCCGCTGTTTACGTTAATATAACAATCGTGTGTTAATTAAACCTCTGATTAGGACCAGGCCCTCACAGTTGGTATCAGAGCATAATCTGGGATATGCTCGGACTAGAGTTAGGACACTGAGTATAGACACAAATGAATTGTTTGTGCATGTGTCTGACTATCTGATTTATATACTCTTGCCTGCTATGTTTACATGTTCGGTAATGAGATTTTATGCATGTACTGGATTAGAAAGCACGAATAGCGAGATGTCATATCTCTGAATATTTTAATATGCTGATTTGCATATAATCTAGAGAATTTGAATGCTGAATTGCATATATTCTAGAGAATTTGTGAATTTTATTTGTTAGCACTGATAGTTGCTGACCGGATGATGATGTAGAATAAGTGATGAGAACATCTATGACTTGAGAAGTATGAATTATGTTGGACAGTTAGTGTTTGGACAGGTAGCTGTGATATAGACTTTAAGAGTTACTATCGAACCTGTAGACACTATAAACTGTTAATTGCGCTATAATTTAGTGAGAATGTGTCCATTATTGGAAATTATATTTATCACTTTGGGATTTAATCCTTATGATTAGTGGATGCCACTAGAATTATTTAAAACACTTTTTGTCGATTGACATCAGGAATTTAAGTCTGAAAGACCAAGGTTATACGTATTACGTCAAAACCTATATATGACAAGATGAGAATTTAGAACTTGAGAATATTGAAATTAGTGATATATCAATTGAATAATAAAGTTAGTTGTTGTGAGAAACAACGAGAATTGGTTTGAATGAGGACTTGGATATGGAGACTGTCGCAATTCAGTTCCAGTTTTTGTGTTCAAACTATGAATAAATACAACAATATGAACTCGTCTAAATGATATATCTAGAGTAATGGTAGTGATGGAAGATGATTTTTCCTCTTTCTGATACGGGAAAAGATGTTTACGAGAATGCCATATTGATGACATGAAAAATGATAATTGATTATCGTGGAATTGAGAAATGGAAATATCTGCTTAATCTCAATAGCTATTCACTAGTGAAGAGATTAGATTTTGACTAAGGAATAAGACACCAAGGTGGTGCGAAGTAATTAGAACTGGATTAAAGATTAATGAAGTGACTATCATTGCGATAATCCAAGTAATCCTGGAAAAGTTTCAGAAGTATCACTCAAATTTATCCAGCTCTAGTAGTCTAGAGGTACTATGAGATTGTAGAATATCAAATTTTTTTGAGGTCACTGTGGATGTAAATATCTACTGATCCATTTGAAAGAAAAATAAGAACTGATATTGATTGTGGCCAGTCAGAGCATGTATGTTACTTACTCGGGAATAGATGCAACCATAACACAAATACCCTGAGCTAGGGGTAGATATCATGGTGGTCATTCTTTACGACCACTCAGTTTCAGCAGCCGTTAATTACATGTAGACCAGAGAGTATACCTTGACAATGGGATTGAGATGTCTCCAGGATATATAACCATTTCGATTTTGGCAATGATAGAGATGCTAGTGATCACAGATACATGTTGTGTATTGGTCACACGACACGAGTTTGATTTGAGATAAAATCATTGGTTTCATATATTGCATCAAATGTACATTGATAATGATGATTGGGAAAATACACCAGCAATGATAATTATACTATCCACACTTGTAATAGTGAACTGCAGATTACAGTTTGTTGATAGTGCTGTGGATTTGAATGAAATGATGTTGTCGAAATATGGTTTTGATTGTATCAAGGGCATGGATACTCTGATAAATTTTGAGGATATCGTAAGTTGATTTCAGGGTATAATGAATTTTTTTTAACTGTCTTCTAGATACAAATGAAATGTTTATCGCCACGAATAGCAAGCTAAGATACTGATAGTATCAGCTATGAAAATATTGTGGTTGCAATACTTGGAAAATGAGGGATATTTGATAATAAGCAGTTGATGCTTATCCAAAAGATTCGAGGTTGACTGATATTATAGAGGTAAGAAAACCTACCAAGATTTTCCTGAGGAAATGAAAGAATTTTCACTAAAGAAGGAAATTGATTTTAACTATTCGTTGACGACAAGGAATAGATTTTGATATCGAAAGCACTGTACAGAATGTCATCAGCAGAGTTGACAGATATATGAATAGTTGCTGAATATCCTCGATACTGGTACATATGTCTGAGTATGTCACCTTGAGGGAACATCAGTATTGTTCGTGAAGAAGAAAAATTGATATGATGAAGATGTGTATCGATTAAAGGTAGTTGAATCGGGCTATTGTCAAGAATAAATACCTACTGCCTAAGATTGAGAAGTAACTGATCAATTGTAAGAAATTTGAAGTATAAGAAGAATGATTTTTACTCTGGTTACCATCAGTTTGAGTCAGAAGAGAAAATGTCCTCTAGGCAATTGGTCAAACCAGATATAGACATTTTGAAATTCAGAAATGTCGTGTGGTCTGACAACTATACCGGTAGAGTTATGAATTTGATGAAGAAAATTTTTCGTAACTTTTGGGCGGAAGTGTAATCATATTCATCAGTGGTATACTAGTGTATACGAGATCCGGAAGGAACCACACAGAACACATGTGATTGATTTTTCAGACGCTTCGTGAAGCTCAAAGGGTGTACCAAGTTAGTGAAATGTAAATCTTGGTTGAATCAAGTGTTGTTTTGGGATAGGTGATATCATCTCACCAGATACCTGTTGATTCCAGTAAAGTAAAGATAGTACTAATTGACCAAGACCAATCATTGTACTCAAGATGAAAAGTTTTATGAATTTTGGCAGATACTACAGGCTTTTACGGAAGGATATTCTAGGATAGCCTGTCTTATGAATTAATTGACCAAAAAGAAACTTGATATTTGTTTGGTCAGATGAATGAGAAAGCTGTTTTCATAACTGAAACTTAAATGGAAGTGAACTACAGCCCCAATGTTGATGTGGTTAACTGGTTCGGGGAGATATGTAGTTGTGCAAATACGTATGTCAAAGATTTGAAAATATGTTCTAATGTATCATGAAAAGATGATTGCATATTCTTGAGATATAAACGAAGACTGGATTTATTAAAGAATTTGACTTTGATAGTCAATATAAATCAAGGAAAATGAAACTAGTAGCAGATGCACTGAACCTAAAAGTGCAAGATGCAATGGTAGCATCGATGTTTGCTTTGCAGTTTGATAACCTCTGATTTCGACGATCGGAAAGACTCGAAGGACAGACCCATGCAGATATTAAGAAATTTGTTCTGTCTTATCAACAAAGTAAATTTAGTATGCCATTTAGAGGTGGTTGCGAATTGAAAAATCAGTATATAGAATCGAATTTTACTGATTTGAAAGACGTATTACAGCAGAAAGCACACTATAGAGAACATAGTGTTATTCTGGGAATGATGAGATGTATCATTCTTGAGATCATAATTATGATGCAATGTTATAAAGAAAGAAATTTTTGAATTTTGTGGCAAATTGTTTGACATGCCAGCAGGTCAAAATAAAAATACGAGACCTAATGGGATAGTACATGATTTGTAAGTACCACAATGAATTTGGGGAATTTCTAGTTTTGAGTTATATAGCTCAAATATTTACAAACAGAGATTGTGAAACAAGTTGAATCTAAATTGATTGACTATTCAATACAAGATATTGATTTCATGTGATAGTCTATATGTCTATGAGAAAACGACATGTTTAAGATACGGATAATGTGGTTTAGTTATAGTGGTTTCTGTAATAGATGCATCTGATTGAGATCCGAGGATAATATCAGAATTCGAAACTATTTTCAGAATGTAATGGATACTAAGTTAGCAATGAGTATTGCTTAGCATACCCATACAGATGGATCAACTGATAAAATATCCAGACTTTGGAAGTCATGTCTAATTAATAGTGGTGATTTAGTGAGAATTGACTGAAATCATTATTCACCAGTAGAATTTTCCTATAATTTAAGTTTCAGAAAACTTTTGGGATGGCATCAGTCCAGGTTTTGTAGAGCCAGAATTACCGAACGCTGATATGATGATAGAAAATTGATAAGAAATTTTGGCATAACTTAAGGTTGTTGAGAAAAAATGCCAGGAACGATAAAATTTCTGCGAAAACGATTAAAATTTGGGGTGAGCAAATTTTCTACGCCAATGAGAAATATATCGTTAGACTTCGAGTTGAGAATCAGGTAAATATGGAAATATTACATTTGAAATGATCAATATGATTCGTTAAGTGAGGTTTGATGTTGCCTCGATATTTTGAACTTTGTGGAATCATAGAGAACTTTGATTAAGTGGTAGATCGTTGAGACGAACACAGCAGTTGTCATTGATACATGATGATCCTTAAGTATCTATGAATGAGATTGAGACATCTCGTATGTTTTGAATTATTGAGTTATACTCAGTTTTGCGATTTCGAGGACGAAATCTTTTGAAGAGGGGAAGAAATGTAAGGCCCCGATGCTAATTAATCCGGATTAACGATGATTAAGCAAACCCGGATAATTAAAAGTGCAAATTTGAATTAAGGTGTTCCGGACCACGATGGGTCAACCAACTAGTGTAACATGTTTTAGTGCATGAGCACATGGCACTTTGAGAACACATGGCACTAATTAATTTAACTCATGTTTAATACATGATTTTGGACCTTTAATCTTGCAATAGAGTGATGTATTGACACATGGATTCCACAATACATCAATTAAATAAAAAAAAAACCCATGCATGGCTTTGAACCTCACGCCTATATCTATTGACAATGCAGATTTTTGGTTCTTATTTTAGCTACCAATTTCTCTCTCTCTTCCCACTTCAACCCAAACACTCCTCCTTCTCTCTTCTACCATTTTCGAAAATGGCAGCTCATTTCCTACCAAAATCCTCTTGAATTTTCAAGTGCATGTCACATGCAAAGATATATTTGAGTGCTACTCATCTTGAGGAACAAGATGCACCAAGAAATTTCAAGTTTGGAGAAAGGACATGCAAGATTTTTGAGTAGCAGCAGTTTTGGTGTAGGATTTTCGGTTTTGGCTTGGTTTTGTGGATGATCAAGCTTCAAATCTTGAAGATAAATGAAGGTATATCATCATCCTTGAGTTTTAATTACTTGCATGTATGATTAAGGGTCGAATTTTGATACTTGGGCATGAGAAATGTAGTGAAAACTTGCTGTCAGAATGTTCTGCAGATTTCAGTATAATGTTGGTCTAGTATTTCGAATTTTGGGTCTAGTTAAGTTTCGAATTTAAAGATTACTCCCCTGATAGAAGTGGTAGTGTTTTGTATTAGCTTTAATTGGCCACAAGAATCAGCTAATTTGGAGTTAATATGAAAAAGTTATGGTCGATTTACCAACATGTGTAAAATCTGGAAATTTAGTGCATGCGAGTTTTATGCATCGAGTTCTTCGAGTTTCTGGGTAAATGGTTTTGCGAATTTGATGTTGGTATTCAAATAAAAGTTGTAGATATATATGTTTGCGTCCTGTGGTTAAAATAAGAGAGGATTTGGACTTAAAATGAATGAGTTATGATGTTTTTACCACAAGGTGCACAATCTGGAACATGCATGTAGGCGGGTTGCACATGCAGTGTGTTCTTGGTACATCTGGGCAACATGTGCTACGATGTTGACCTTGGTGTCTGAATAACAGTTGTAAAAATTTGAGTTATCTTGCATTAGAAACTGGCCTCACATGATTTGGAGTTTATATGTGCAAGATATGCACTCTTTACTAGAACTGCTCACTCTGTCAAACAGAGTGTATAAGTATTTTCAACACTGCCATACTTTGTTTTGTATGTGCCTCTAGATGAGCTAACTAGCTTCTAGACTTCAAATATGAACTTTAGTACATTGGGTTTTAGTGATTTTCCCACTAGCCTCAAGTCATTTGGATGTCATATGAATTTATTATGATTTCTATACAAAAATGGGTCAGGCTGGAATTTGGTGAATTGACCTATTTTGCCAGCAGATTGTTCTTGGCCATTTTACCTAGGCTAAATGAACGAATTTGAAGATGAGTTGAACTTATGAAATGTTCATGTTTGAGTTAACTTTGAAAATAAATTGGACCCATGTGATTTTATTAAGTATCGAACAAGTTATGAGCCGATCTCTACGGTTGCGCAGGCTGAAATTTAGATAATTGGTTTTGGGTCTAAGTTTGAGTTTTATTTGATATGTTTAAGGCTAGTATGTGACATTATGTTGTATTTGGAACTGTTATGGCCAGGTTTATTAATCCTGAGATTGAGTCGAGGATCACTTGGTAATTAGCTAACGGTTTGAGGTACGTAGAAAACAGGTTTTATCACAATGTCTGGCAAAGACATGTGATGTTCCCGGGTATGATTTACTTGTCATTACTTGCTCCTTATGTGACTATGTGATAAGTTGAATTGCAGTATGTGAATTACATGGTATATTGACTGCATGATATATGATGACATGAGATTTGAGGTGCATCACATGAGATTATGATATTGCATGATGCATTGACACGCATGGACATTGAGCATGTCATGTTGAGCCTATTGATTCGTTCTTGGTACCTATATCTTTTCTTGGTATGAGTGATGCGTGTCTGGGGATGATGGGCGGCCGTTGGCTCGGCAGGAGTGAGAGTGAGCTGAGGGATGCCGGAGCAACTAGCGTGCCGACGTCGCCCAGACACGAGGATGATGGACCGCCGATGGCTCGACTGAGAGATAGATCGGAGCGCGGAGCGTGTCACATCCTGCTCGAGCACTGATGAGTGATTGATGATTTCCTTTGGACCCTTGAGACAGGGATATTCGAGATTTGATACCCTTCATGTGCATTCGCATCCATGCACGGCATACATCGCATGTTATTTGTCATACACTGTGATTTTATCTGTTTCTCGTACTGGGGTTCTGACCCCCTTCGCGGGGGGCTGTCATGTCTTTGTTGGATGGACATGACAGGTATTACAGGTGGACGTACTGTGGATGCTCGAGATGAAGCATCGGTAAATACCAGAGCTCCTTGAGAGCGAGCTCAGGTATACGATTTATGTTTTGAGTCCCAGTAGTTGTTTAGTATTTTTACTTATGTTTTAAATTACCGGGGTATGCCCTGAGTATCTGTATTTTTAAGCATTACTTTACTGAGAATTTATACGTAATGCTTATGTGATGAATATCATGTTAGATGTAAAACTGGAAATAAATATTTTCACTATTCGGAAATGTTTTAGAAACAAAATGCGAAAAATTTTTGAGGGTCACTTTGATAAAGTTTTTAACTAAATCTTCCGCTGTTTACGTTAATATAACAATCGTGTGTTAATTAAACCTCTGATTAGGACCAGGCCCTCACATCCAAGCTCTTCCGCTCACCACCAGGCCTCTGCCTTTCTGTCTTTACCTGCTGGCAGATCAAACATCTTTTAACAAAAGTGATCACATCACGCTTCATGCGTCTCCACCAGAATTGACCGCATAGGTCCTTGTACATCTTCCTTCCTCCTGGGTGGATACTGAACCGACTACTGTGGGCTCGCTCCAATATTCCTCTACGCAACTCTGGTGTATCTGGGACTACCCATCGGTTGCCCAGCCTCAAGGAATCATCTTCTGCTATTCTGAACTTTGATGGTTGTCCTCGGAGTACTATCGATGACCATATCTGAACCTCATCATCTAACCTCTGGGCTTTCCTGATAGCCTCAAATATGTCTGGCTCAGCCAACAAGGTCGACACTCGCACCGGCGACCTGTCCACATTGAAATCATAGCCCAGATGGCAATAAGAAGTCATCATAGCGGATAAACACATAGCGTCCTCAGCAGTACTCTTCACCTTCTGTGATATCCCCGAAATGGTTAATTGCTATGTGGCTTTAATTGTGTTTACATGATTAATTATGTGGTAATTGATTATGTTTTGGGATTTATTTACCTTATGGAAATGCATGGTCATGTGGATAGGGTGACCCGGGGTTGCATTTCAGGGTGCATGTGGTACATGTTGGGTAAATATTATTGGGAGCATGATTTATTTGCCTTTGGTAGCAATTGATTAGAAATCATGTGTTTAATTGATATTTGGTGCATTTTGAGTAAATGCTTTGAAAATATCATGTTGGGGTGTTTTATACACCATGGAATTCTTTTGGGTATCATTTTAATAAACTCACATTTTAATATCCAACCCTACTCTTTCAACCTCACTCTTACTTTACCAAAATCAAATCCACAAACCCTTCCCCTCCCAATTTTCGAGCTCAAGCCTAGGGTTGAGGAGAAACCTTTCAAAAATCTTGATTTGTGGAGCATATTGGGTGATTTGAGATCCCCAAGAGGTATGGGTACCTCATGCTTTAATTTTGTAAGGTTTTGTTTGAGTTTAGTTTGATTTTGAATGGTTTTAAATGGGTTTTGTTGGGTTGTTGTGGGTTTGGTTAATGGTTGGATTTATGGTTGTTTTAAGGTGTATTTTGGAAGTTTATGTTGATATTTATGTTGTTGGTTGGTTGGTTTGAGTATTGGGATGGATTGGAAGGTTTTGGTATGCAAAAATGGTGAAAAATCGCGAGTCTGTGCGAGGCGATCGACCGCCTGAAATGGGGCGATCGATCGCCGCAAGGCAGTACCAAAATTTCTGGTTAGGCGATCGATCGCCTGTTATGAGGCGACCGATCGCCGAGAGGCAGTAGGTTTTTCAAAGGAATGGCGATCGATCGCCATGTTTGGGGCGACCGATCGCCGCTGTGTAAATTTTGAGGCGATCGATCGCCTATGGGAAGCGATCGATCGCCGCCTGTGGAATTTTGGAAAATGGTTTATTTTGTCAAATTTTTGGTATTTGGCTATTATATGGCTTCTAATATGGGGTTGTGTGATTGTGTAGAACCATCCCAGGTAGCAACACAACCGAGGAATTGAAGCAGGACCAATTCCACTTTTGGAAAGGTACGTAGTGGACGTACGGGCACCCAACGGTACATGTATCTTATATACTTATTGTTTATGCATTGTGGATGCAAGTATATATGTGGTATTGCATAGTGGATGCAAATACATGTTATGCATGATGTTTATAGATGCATATGATTATTGGTGCACATCCCATGAGTCGTGGTCATCCCTTGATGATTTTAATGCTTGCCGCTATTTGGTTTGGTTCCGCTAAATGTGAAGCGAGGGGTGGGAGCGCCGCATGTCACATTTGAGCGTGGTTATCATATGGGGCGAGGAAAGGGTATTTGCCGCTCAACGAGAGGCGAGGGGTGGGAGTCCCGCAGTCCGTTGAAGCGAGGTTATCCTATGCCGCTCATATGTAAATAAGCGATGGGCATTAAAATACATTGTGATGGACAGACTAGGGATTGGGGATCAGTATTGGTTATTGGTCAGTTGGTATATGTCATGACATGTTTAGACCATTAAAAATAATCTGTTGATTATACTCATGAGTTATGGTACAGGGACAACCAAACGGGAAGCGTTTGAAATGCATGGGGAAAACAGGAAGTGTTTTATTATGACTATGCATTTACGCTTTATCTTCATATTGTGTTAAATATGAATGATTATTATTGCTCATGTTTGGGGGTTGTCCTTGTAGGTACCTTTTTGGCATGATAGAAGGGCTTGAACGGGTTGAGGTGGTGAGCTTGAGGAGCATTCTTTTGAGGCAGAAAGGACAGGATCATTTTGGATAGTATCTACTCTAGGAGTAGTATAAAACTATAGTTGAAAACATTCATTGATTGGAATGTAATTAATCCATTGGTAGTCCTTATTCTTGGCATGTAATGCTTAAGCTCATAGACTCAACATGTTCTTTTCTCACTCTGATCATTATATTAGCTCTATTATGCCTTATTTCCGCACTTAAGGATTAGGGTCCTTACATTAGTGGTATCAGAGCAGTGGTTAGAGAACCCGGGAACGAGTGAAGGGTAGCCTTAGCATGTTTGGCTAGGTGCTTACATTTGAAGCATGTTTATGCATGTGGTGCATATTGGTGTATATTTGGTTATGCTAACATGCTTATATCACTCCTGTTATCTAACGACATGATATATATATTGCTTTGGATTGTTGTTAACATTTGTGTAACAACATGGCTGCTAATGAGGAAGTCGGAGATGTTGGGAGTGTTAATGCGAGTATTGGACAGGCTACTCCTCTACCTCGACCGGCTGTAGGAATGGAACCAGTGGTCCAGTTATTGCTACCGGATGAGATTAGCTTGACTCAGTTTCTGTCTTATCATCCGCCCCGGTTTGAGGGGACAAAGTCCGGAGAAGAGGCTGAAGAGTGGTTGGAAAGACTTGAGCAGATCTTTGTATCGGCTCCTTGTGCTGTGACAGCTTGGCTGAGGCTAGCGGAGTTTCAATTAGCCAAGAAACCTCTGATGTGGTGGAGGAGCACAGTAATGGAAATGAGAGCACTGGGTGCTGTGATTGACTGGACACTCTTCAGGACTAGGTTTTTGAACCGGTATTTCTCCGCTGCAGCAAGACAGACAAAGGAGGACGAGTTCACAAGTTTGAGGCAGGGGAACATGACAGTGGCAGACTATGCCACACGGTACTCTTCGTTGCTGAGGTACATTCCCTACATTGCCACCAGTGGGCACGCTAAGATGAGGAATTTTATGAAGGGATTGCGACCGGAGCTCTATGACCGGGTTATCACTAATAACCCAACTTCTTTTGATGACGCTCTCACAAGAGCGGAGCTTGCCGAGCTAGGAGTGGGAGCTTACGCTATGCCACCACCGGTACCGCAACAGAGGCAGACTAGTGACGGTTTGAGGCCTCGGGGTGAGCCATTTAAGCCCCGTGGTGCCTCTTCATCTTCGCGATATGGTGGAAAGAAACACTTTGGACAGAAGCAGGATAACAAGAAAGGTAATTGGTCGGCCAATAGAGGATCTTCACAAGGGGACAGGCCGGGAGAGCCGAGGTGCAATAATTGTGGAGGGCCACATTCTTCAAACAAGTGTCCTGCATGTTATGTCTGTGGCAAGATGGGCCACATTGCTCGGTATTGCCCCACACGGGGAGGACAGTCAGAGTATCAGGGCAGCAGGCCGAGGTTTGAGGATAGGACAGTGCAGCAGAGGCAGCAGTTTGGGCCTCGACCATCGGGAGGTCAGACAGTAGGACCACCCCAGGGACAGGTATATGCACTGACCAGGGAGCAGGCCCAGGCAGCCCCAGAGGAGGTGATCGCCGGTACGTGTCATTTATTTACGTACCCTGCTTTTATTTTGATCGATACAGGTGCCTCCCATTCTTTTGTATCGGTGGGTTTCGTGGAAAGACACCATATGTGCACGTCTTCTTTACCCACGCCTCTCCTTGTCTCGACACCCACTGGAAGAAATGTCGTTGCTGATCAGTTTATGGCAGACTGCCTCATTTATTTTGAGGGCAACGAATTGAGATCAGACTTGATTGTGCTGGGTATGTCAGACTTTGACTGCATCTTGGGTATTGATGTTCTGAACAGATATCAGGCAGTGGTAGATTGCCGACAGAGGACAGTGAAGTTCAGACCTGAGTTGGGCAGTCAGTGGACCTTCTATGGCAACGGTTCTCGTGCGAAGATTCCGTTGATTTCAGCGATCAAGATGACTCAGTTGTTGGAACGTGGCCACACGGGCTATCTTATTTATGCCGTGGACACGTCTGGGAAGGATAAGGAACTAAGAGTTGAGGATGTACCGGTAGTAGCCGAGTTTGCCGATGTATTCCCAGAAGAGATCCCAGGATTTCCACCGGCTAGGGAAGTCGAGTTTGGGATCGAGCTGTTGCCAGAGACATCCGCTATCTCTCGTGCACCTTATAGGATGGCACCAGCAGAATTGAGAGAGTTGAAAGATCAGTTACGGGATCTTTTGGACAAGGGGTATATACGTGTGATGACCAGGGATTATAGGTGTTAATCCCGTAGTGTTAATAATCCCTAAAGTGGTTTTACGTGGCGATTTGGAGTTTAATTGAGGTATTGGGCCTTCTGGGCTCGTTTATTTGGGTAGTTGGGATCGTTGGATCCAGAGGTTGAGATTGTATTCACATTACGGTGTAAAACCTAAGAGTTGGGTTTTTGGTGTGTCTCGGGATCTCGGGTGCTATGTGAGCACCGGTAGGGGATTTTGGAGTTAGAGAGAGAGTTTTTGAAAACAGATGATTTTTAAGGAATCATGATGTATTTGTGGGGCTATTAATTTTTCGGGGTATTTTTGCTATAAATACCATTTGAACCCAAGATTTTAAGAGAAAATCATTTCAGCCCCAATTCTTCCCCTCTCTCCCGCGATGCGAGTCCCGCTGCTACAGGACCCCCGCCGTTTCAGGCGCTCCGCCAGCCGCCGTCCGGCCGCCGATCGGCGCGTGCGACCTACCCACGGCTTCGTCTCGACGAGGCGCTCCTTTCCCCTCTGCCAATTGAAAGTTTCGTCGCGTTTCTCGTTCGGATTTGGCTGGTAAGCGTCGATCCCCAATTTTTAGGGTTCTTCGATTTTCGTTTGATTTTGCTTCCGATTTCGTTGGGTAATCTCCCTTAACCCTTGTTTGTCTTTTTCGTGCATTTCCCTGCTTAAATTGGTGATTATGGTTCGAAATTATTTTCGAAAATTGTAGGGTTTGTTTTCGAATTTTTGGGGGTTTTTGGCAGGGGTATTATTTCGTGCAATTGATCGATTATTGCATGTTTTAGGAGTATTGTGATGCTTGATTGAGATCGAATTGAGAAGCTTTGGTTCGAATTTGAAGAATTGTTAGGGTTCGAATTTAAAGGCTTGTTTGGGTTTCGAATTTTAGGGATTTGGATTTCAAATTTGGGGGTTTGGCATGTGGGATGATTATTCATGCTATGGATTGATTAATTGACATTTTAGATGAATTATGGTATTTAATTGGGTTCGAAATTGTGAGATTAAGGTTCGATTTTTGTAGGGCATTCTTGAACAAATTTCGATTGTCTCATTTATTTCCTTCCCTGCATGTACCCTGCCCCGGGTCTTTTAAGAGGATAATTGTCGTGTATTGACAATGTTGTGAGGGATATGGGTGTGCTTGAACATAGGTTACATGTTCGTAAATAATGGTGAATTGTTTATCGTGTTAGCACATCATTCCTCGGGGCATGGAACTCGAGCAAGGCTTGGCTCGGACTTCGGAGATTTAAGGTACGTGCGACGTACGAGCATTACTATATATATGTGAAATGCATAAGGTGTTTTTGATTGCATTGAATGTTTTGCGTATGGTTATACATATATGTTGATATAGCCAAGGAATGACCCAAATCTTGATATCGCCGCTTGTAGCGTGCGTGACACTAGAGTAGGATGACTCTTGCATGATATATGGGGTACTGGATTTATATGACTATATTATGAGACATTTGAGATGTCTAGGTTTGTAGAATCATGCATTCTTCGTAAGACATTTGAGATGTCTAGGTTCGTAGAATCATGTATTCATTATGAGACATTTGAGATGTCTAGGTTTGTAGACTCATGTATTCATTATAAGACACTTGAGATGTCTAAGTATAATGAAGGAATGGTAAAATAAATGCTAAGGCATTTGAGCTATCTGTGATTGATAGCAAGGTTGTGAAATCAGTATTAGATATTGTGATATCTGTAATTGCATGTTTAATGAATTTGTAATCACTATATGTTGATATTCGAGGATCAGGCATGCGATGTGTAAATCAATGTGTTGATTTACTGATTTATGAGATTTGATGAGTTTGATGTTGTGAGAACAGGGACAGTACACGGAATCCCGGATGAGGATGTTGCCATCCAGGGAGTATCATTTAAATTCATTAGTATTTACTTGCGTTGTAAATTATGAATTTCATTATTATGATTATGGGATTTTGTGTATTGGTATGCTCACCCCGTTGGGGGCTGTCTCTGTTGGGACAGGTGGACAGGTACATCGATGGCTATGGAGCTGAGCTCGAGCTGTTGATTTGAGGTACTCCCAGGATCGTGGTACCAGGGCTTGATGGAGCACGGTATCGTATAGAGTACCTATATATACACCTGAGGATTTATACATATTCATATTCATGATGCTCGCTTGTGAGCACGATTATACTTGTATATGGATTGTATATAAAGGCATGAGCCTTTCTCTCTTTCATTTAAGGTTGCATGCAATTAGGTTGAATTGCTAGAATGATATGAGAGTCATTGGTGTATTATGTGGGTGTTGGAACCCACTTTTGTTGACGTATGTGTGGTGTCTTCCCTGGCTGGGAATCTACTTGTATTACTGCTTTCTGTTGAGTATTATGTGTTCCCTGGCCGGGAATTTTGTTATGTGTTGTACTCTGTTTTGGGATAGCTCTATTTATGGGGAGACTCTGCCCAAATTTTTGTAAAAGTTTACAATGTGAAAAGCGGCACCAAGGGGTTGGTAAAGGGCAAACATATGAGTCTTTTATTGACAGGCAATGATTAAGTATCATCAGAGCTTCCCGATTGACATTTTATAGAAAGCATGTACCACACATAGTGGTTAATACACTAATCAAGGATTTAAGGGCTTGGGGTCCTTACATTAGTGGTATCAGAGCAGTGGTTGCTCATTGGGGCTGTTAAGGGCCTAGGAAGTTATTGATAGCACATATTTATGCATGATGGCATTAATGTTGTATGACATAGCAAATTGTTTATGTGCTCTTATGATATGAAAAGTGGTATTGCTAACCATTGTGGTTGCAGGAATCGTGTGGAACACGATAGGATGACATTTATGGGGATGTCTGGCACTCCGTGTGTTATGTGCCAAGGAAGCTGGTTTTAAGAAAATCAGATAAAGGAATATTTCCGAGGTAACATGTATTTTACGTTGTCTTGTTGACACATGATGAATGCAAAGTGGTGCATTGAGGTTATGATATATGTTATTGTGCATTGTTTTTGCATATGCATGTCTTGAGTCAAAGTTATCTTAGTAAGGATTTTAATGGCTTATGCTAAAGTCCATATGAAGCGATGAAGAGTCCCGCTTATATGGAGTAGCAATGCTAAAGTCCATATGAAGCGATGAAGAGTCCCGCTTATATGGAGTAGCAACGCTAAAGTCCATTGGAAGCGATGAAGAGTTCCGCTTACATGGAGTAGCAACGCTAAAGTCCAGTGGAAGCGAGGAAGAATTCCGCTTTCCTGGAGTAGCAAGAAGCATTAAAATGTACTAATGATAAGGGCTCAGGATGAAATAAGGATTTAAGGAAAAAGAATGTCATGACATTGCATATCCATACATTCATATAATGCGTTTTTATTATGTATTGAATGTTGATGCATAGCGTATATGGCTATTGTTGTTAACCCTGATGGTTGCAGGTTACAGGAAATAAGGAATACGAAAAGGAATGATGATTATACATATGTACGGGCATCCCAAGGGCAACATGTATTATGTGGTTAGTCATTTAACACAAGGTAAATCAAGGTATGCATAAGATAGTGCATTATGATATGATACATGTTGATACGCATTGTTTTGCATATGTATATTGTGAAATATAAAGTGAGGATTTCAATGCTTACACTAAAGTCCATATGAAGCGAGGAAGGATTCCGCTTATATGGAGTGGTGAGAAGCATTGAAATGCACTATTGATATTTCACGAGTCCAGGTTATCCTAGTGAGGATTTCAATGCTTGCGCTAAGGTCCATATGAAGCGAGGAAGGATTCCGCTTATATGGAGTAGTGAGAAGCATTGAAATACACTACTGATAAGTGACTCGATTCGAGGTTTATTTATAGCGATGGTTCATTCCGCTATATCTATTGGCGATGGTTCATTCCGCCAGGTGTATTTATAGCGATGGTTCATTCCGCTATATCTATTGGCGATGGTTCATTCCGCCAGGTGTATTTATAGCGACGGTTCATTCCGCTATATCTATTGGCGATGGTTCATTCCGCCAGGTATATTTATAGCGACGGTTCATTCCGCTATATCTATTGGCGATGGTTCATTCCGCCAGGTATATTTATAGCGATGGTTCATTCCGCTATATCTATTGGCGATGGTTCATTCCGCCAGGTGTATTTATAGCGATGGTTCATTCCGCTATATCTATTGGCGATGGTTCATTCCGCCAGGTGTATTTATAGCGACGGTTCATTCCGCTATATCTATTGGCGATGGTTCATTCCGCCAGGTATATTTATAGCGACGGTTCATTCCGCTATATCTATTGGCGATGGTTCATTCCGCCAGGTATATTTATAGCGACGGTTCATTCCGCTATATTGATTGGCGACGGTTCATTCCGCCAGGTATATTTATAGCGACGGTTCATTCCGCTATATTGATTGGCGACGGTTCATTCCGCCAGGTGTATTGATAGCGATGCCTCTTTCCGCTACTATGTGGACGATGATTCATACTCAGGTGTATAGCGAGGTTTCATGCCACTTATTATCTGACGAGGTGTCATACCGTCGATTCTATAGCGAGGGATCTTGCCGCTATGTACTCAGCACAGGATTTTTGCCGCCTTCAAGCGATGGGTGCTGATTACGCACTATTATTGAGCGACGGAGACAGGTATGACGCTATATCACTAGCGATGAGGTATGAGATATTGCTATTTTATTAGCTTTATTGTAGCTGGCATGCATTGATATACATGTTTTATTATGCCTATTTTACTAGCATGATAGTGGATTGACATACACTGATGTACATGTATCGTCACTAGTTGACAATGTTTTAGATGCCATGAGTTGGCACGTGTCGTCACAGGATGACGATGACGATGGTGTAGGAGATGTCTTATTAGACATGCATCATCGTTACGATGATCGATGCGTTGAGTATACGTATTCAGTGGTATGCCTTGGGTGCCAGTACCGAGCACAAGGTGGTGTGTGCGACACCGATGGACGTGACCCTTATACCGAGCGGGTTGCTCGAGGAATGGTTGGATGCGCTGTACATGTGATTGTACCGCAGCTTACGATTGGGGGATCATTTTACGAGTGGTGATACCCTTGAGGTATGCTCGTTGGATTGGCTTTTTGGCCATGTTTTTGACGATAGGAGTAATCGTGGAGGAAATTACTCGCTTTCTGTCGATGTGACATGTGGTAGACATGATCACACCACCCTTGAGGGTGTAGGATGGGTCCTAAGGGAGTAGGATCAGGTTATGTTAAGTACATAGGGACATTGGGTTGTCCAGGGTGTATCGGCATTGAGGAATGTTGGATAAAGACCCACTACTCTATTGAGTTTTTCTCCCATAGTATGTTATACCATGTGGAAACGTCCGTCTTATTGGTAGGTTTGAGGTAAACCTAAAGAGGCAGAGACTAGGTTGTCTGCCGCGTGTGTGTAGCACCATGATGGGCTTGCTAGAGCCGTTACACTGCTCGTTGGAACCAAGTTTGGCAAATCGTAAGGTGATACGATGTGGATTGTGGTGGACTCTAGTAGTCACCATGTCATTGAGGTTAAGGTTGTTCGTGCCTCGCTGAAACGTGTATACGTTTATGTTTAAATCTTGGAGACTTGTCTGGGACAGCTCAGGATGTTGGAGTACCAACAAGAGAGTCATCAGGTTGTTATTGACTCAATCTAAAGGAACCCGTGTATTGGGATACAATGGGTGTTATTATATCCAGTTTTTCCGAACGATGGTTCGAGACTTGTGGATCTCGAGTTCGATGGCATTTCCCTTGCGAGGAAGGAGGTAGTATTATACCTATTTGGGAATCTTGAAAGATTCGGTAAGTTGGTGCAAGTGGTGTTGATCTTGGGAATCACACCGTGTATTGTTAATCGTCGATTTTCATCCTCCACTGAGTAAGGAATGACTCAGAATTGACGGTTGTGTTTGGGGCTTAGGGATATGTGGTAGATACCCGAGCCGAGTGCATTGAGTATGCATGCGACATCAGTGCTTAGGCAGGTATACCGGTGAGTATACGGATGCCAGTTATTGATTTCCTCTCTGTTAAGCATAGAGTTATGCTATTTTTGGATGGTTAAATCTCTGATGAGAGATATGGAACACCTTGAGATTGGGAATCTCCATGGCACGATGATTATGAGGAATGATCGTGAAGTTAGTTGACTCCCTTGAGGAGGGATTTTCTTGTGAGGGTTAAGGTATTTCCCTTGTTGGTGTTTTCCTTCGAGTTATGCGACAGCCTTCCCAAGTTTGGATTGTTAAATCCGAGGATTTTCAAGGGATGGCAGGATTTCGGATTGGTTGAGTGTCGCTGACGACACAAGCGTTGAGGATGCAATGGGTTTATTGCATGCCCCTTAAGAAATTTAAACTCTGCGGAGTCTCGGTTGTTATTTATGATCAGGACGTGATTCTTGGAACATCCGTAGGTGGACATCTTGTGAGATGTCTTTTGTTTTAATTTGTGGCCGTGAGTTGCCCAAATTAAGTTGCAATGAGGCGACTACTCCTTCGATGGAGGAAGTTTGAAAGTGGAAACCAGGTTTGATATGTGTACACCGTGGTTGTACTAGTGTTTCCCTCGTAACGATGTATGTTAGACATCGTAAGTCATAGTAAAATATCATTGGATGATATCTACGATAGAATCAGGAGCGATTCGAATCCTTGCAGTTTCAGTTGACTAACTGCTTTTGGACTGTTAGCGTTGAGTTGTGCTGACGCTCTTTGACGTTATGATGGATTTGGAAGTCTATTCCACTCCAGAGTTTGACACGAGGTCAACGTTCTTACGGTTGAGGTGTCATTCAGGATGTGTTCGTACTGTTGTATTAGAACGAAGGAGGACTGTCCGATCTACAGTCGTAAGTATTGGTTGATTTGCAGTCATGAGAAGCTGACTTCTGGGATGACCCGCATCGAGGTACGTTTTACCTCTTGGGTGATATGTTGGTTTTGGTAAGTCGCTCTGTTTCAGAGTTAGATGAGAGGTAAGTATCCTCGCGTTTATTAATACGATTCTGTTTGGTCAAGAATCGAGGTTATGGCTTCAGGTTGAGGTGTAGCCCGGGTGTTACGTGATACACCAGTGCTAATTTCGAGGACGAAATTCTTTTAGTGGGGGATATTGTGATGACCAGGGATTATAGGTGTTAATCCCGTAGTGTTAATAATCCCTAAAGTGGTTTTACGTGGCGATTTGGAGTTTAATTGAGGTATTGGGCCTTCTGGGCTCGTTTATTTGGGTAGTTGGGATCGTTGGATCCAGAGGTTGAGATTGTATTCACATTACGGTGTAAAACCTAAGAGTTGGGTTTTTGGTGTGTCTCGGGATCTCGGGTGCTATGTGAGCACCGGTAGGGGATTTTGGAGTTAGAGAGAGAGTTTTTGAAAACAGATGATTTTTAAGGAATCATGATGTATTTGTGGGGCTATTAATTTTTCGGGGTATTTTTGCTATAAATACCATTTGAACCCAAGATTTTAAGAGAAAATCATTTCAGCCCCAATTCTTCCCCTCTCTCCCGCGATGCGAGTCCCGCTGCTACAGGACCCCCGCCGTTTCAGGCGCTCCGCCAGCCGCCGTCCGGCCGCCGATCGGCGCGTGCGACCTACCCACGGCTTCGTCTCGACGAGGCGCTCCTTTCCCCTCTGCCAATTGAAAGTTTCGTCGCGTTTCTCGTTCGGATTTGGCTGGTAAGCGTCGATCCCCAATTTTTAGGGTTCTTCGATTTTCGTTTGATTTTGCTTCCGATTTCGTTGGGTAATCTCCCTTAACCCTTGTTTGTCTTTTTCGTGCATTTCCCTGCTTAAATTGGTGATTATGGTTCGAAATTATTTTCGAAAATTGTAGGGTTTGTTTTCGAATTTTTGGGGGTTTTTGGCAGGGGTATTATTTCGTGCAATTGATCGATTATTGCATGTTTTAGGAGTATTGTGATGCTTGATTGAGATCGAATTGAGAAGCTTTGGTTCGAATTTGAAGAATTGTTAGGGTTCGAATTTAAAGGCTTGTTTGGGTTTCGAATTTTAGGGATTTGGATTTCAAATTTGGGGGTTTGGCATGTGGGATGATTATTCATGCTATGGATTGATTAATTGACATTTTAGATGAATTATGGTATTTAATTGGGTTCGAAATTGTGAGATTAAGGTTCGATTTTTGTAGGGCATTCTTGAACAAATTTCGATTGTCTCATTTATTTCCTTCCCTGCATGTACCCTGCCCCGGGTCTTTTAAGAGGATAATTGTCGTGTATTGACAATGTTGTGAGGGATATGGGTGTGCTTGAACATAGGTTACATGTTCGTAAATAATGGTGAATTGTTTATCGTGTTAGCACATCATTCCTCGGGGCATGGAACTCGAGCAAGGCTTGGCTCGGACTTCGGAGATTTAAGGTACGTGCGACGTACGAGCATTACTATATATATGTGAAATGCATAAGGTGTTTTTGATTGCATTGAATGTTTTGCGTATGGTTATACATATATGTTGATATAGCCAAGGAATGACCCAAATCTTGATATCGCCGCTTGTAGCGTGCGTGACACTAGAGTAGGATGACTCTTGCATGATATATGGGGTACTGGATTTATATGACTATATTATGAGACATTTGAGATGTCTAGGTTTGTAGAATCATGCATTCTTCGTAAGACATTTGAGATGTCTAGGTTCGTAGAATCATGTATTCATTATGAGACATTTGAGATGTCTAGGTTTGTAGACTCATGTATTCATTATAAGACACTTGAGATGTCTAAGTATAATGAAGGAATGGTAAAATAAATGCTAAGGCATTTGAGCTATCTGTGATTGATAGCAAGGTTGTGAAATCAGTATTAGATATTGTGATATCTGTAATTGCATGTTTAATGAATTTGTAATCACTATATGTTGATATTCGAGGATCAGGCATGCGATGTGTAAATCAATGTGTTGATTTACTGATTTATGAGATTTGATGAGTTTGATGTTGTGAGAACAGGGACAGTACACGGAATCCCGGATGAGGATGTTGCCATCCAGGGAGTATCATTTAAATTCATTAGTATTTACTTGCGTTGTAAATTATGAATTTCATTATTATGATTATGGGATTTTGTGTATTGGTATGCTCACCCCGTTGGGGGCTGTCTCTGTTGGGACAGGTGGACAGGTACATCGATGGCTATGGAGCTGAGCTCGAGCTGTTGATTTGAGGTACTCCCAGGATCGTGGTACCAGGGCTTGATGGAGCACGGTATCGTATAGAGTACCTATATATACACCTGAGGATTTATACATATTCATATTCATGATGCTCGCTTGTGAGCACGATTATACTTGTATATGGATTGTATATAAAGGCATGAGCCTTTCTCTCTTTCATTTAAGGTTGCATGCAATTAGGTTGAATTGCTAGAATGATATGAGAGTCATTGGTGTATTATGTGGGTGTTGGAACCCACTTTTGTTGACGTATGTGTGGTGTCTTCCCTGGCTGGGAATCTACTTGTATTACTGCTTTCTGTTGAGTATTATGTGTTCCCTGGCCGGGAATTTTGTTATGTGTTGTACTCTGTTTTGGGATAGCTCTATTTATGGGGAGACTCTGCCCAAATTTTTGTAAAAGTTTACAATGTGAAAAGCGGCACCAAGGGGTTGGTAAAGGGCAAACATATGAGTCTTTTATTGACAGGCAATGATTAAGTATCATCAGAGCTTCCCGATTGACATTTTATAGAAAGCATGTACCACACATAGTGGTTAATACACTAATCAAGGTTTTAAGGGCTTGGGGTCCTTACAATACGCCCTAGCGTGTCGCCATGGGGCGCACCAGTTCTCTTTGTGAAGAAGAAGGACGGTTCGATGCGGTTGTGTATCGATTACCGGCAACTGAATAAGGCTACAGTGAAGAACAAGTATCCTCTTCCAAGGATCGACGATCTGTTTGACCAGTTGCAAGGTACCAGGGTGTATAGCAAGATTGATTTGAGATCCGGGTATCATCAGATTCGGGTCAGAGAGGAAGATGTGCAGAAGACAGCATTCCGGACCCGATATGGACATTATGAGTTCCTAGTGATGCCGTTCGGCGTGACGAATGCTCCAGCAGTCTTCATGAGTCTGATGAACAGAGTGTTTCAGCAGTATCTCGATCAGTTCGTCATTGTGTTCATAGACGATATTCTTATCTACTCCCGGAGTGAGGAGGAGCATGTGAAACACTTGAGGACAGTGCTTCAGATTCTCAGAGAGCATCAGTTGTATGCTAAGCTCAGTAAGTGTGAATTTTGGCTGAGTAGTGTAGTGTTTCTGGGGCATGTCATATCAAGCAGCGGGATATCTGTGGATCCCAAGAAGATTGAGGCCGTGATGGAGTGGACTGCCCCCACTTCTGTGCCTGAGATCCGGAGTTTTCTGGGTTTGGCCGGGTATTATCGGCGCTTTGTCGAGGGCTTTTCAAAGATTGCCAAGCCACTGACTCAGTTGACCCAGAAGGGAGTGCCTTTCTTTTGGTCAGAAGCTTGCGAGGAGAGCTTCCAGGAATTAAAGCACCGGTTGACGACGGCGCCAGTGTTAGTGATTCCGACGGAGAACTCCAGATTTGTTCTGTATACTGACGCATCACTGCAGGGCCTTGGGTGTGTTCTGATGCAAGATAAGCATGTGGTAGCTTATGCATCGAGGCAGTTGAAGCCGCATGAGACCAGATATCCAGTTCATGACTTGGAATTGGCGGCTATCATCTTCGCCCTGAAGATCTGGAGACATTACTTATATGGTACTTCATTCACCATATACACAGACCACAAGAGCCTCAAATTTTTATTCACTCAGGCAGAGCTGAACATGAGGCAGAGGAGGTGGATGGACCTACTCAAGGACTACGATTGCGAGATAGAGTACCATCCCGGGAAGGCCAATTTGACAGCAGACGCTCTGAGCCGGAAAGTAAGGAGTTCTGCTGAGGACGTCATCCATTTGTCTGCTATGATGACCTCCTATTGCCATCTGGGCTATGATTTTGACATTGATGCATCGCCTGTGTATGTATCGACTTTGTTAGCTGAGCCAGATATTTATGAGAGTATCCGGAGAGCTCAGAGGTCAGATGACGAGGTCCAGAGGTGGTTATCTTTAGTACATCTTGGTCAGCCGACGAAGTTCAGAGTGGCCGATGACGGGTCTTTGAGATTGGGTGACCGATGGGTGGTTCCAAGTACGCCGGAGTTGCGTAGAGGGATCTTGGAGCGAGCTCACAGTAGCAAACTTAGCATCCACCCAGGTGGGAAGAAGATGTACAGGGATCTGCGTGGTCAGTTTTGGTGGAAGAGAATGAAGTCTGATGTCGTCGCTTTTGTAAAGAGGTGTTTGATCTGCCAGCAGGTTAAGGCAGAGAGACAGAGACCTGGCGGCGAGTTGAGAAGCTTGGAGATACCGAAGTGGAAGTGGGAGCACATTTCCATGGACTTCGTGACTCATTTGCCGAGGAGTGCTTCAGGCTTCGATGCTAAATGGGTGATTGTGGACAGATTAACTAAGGTAGCCCACTTTATCCCCTATAGCATGACTTTCACATTTTTGAGGATGGCGCAGTTGTATATTAGAGATGTGGTGAGATTGCATGGGATCCCCATTTCCATAGTGTCAGATCGAGATCCGCGATTCACATCTCATTTCTGGGAAGGCCTTCAGTCAGCTTTGGAACTGAAGTCAGATTGAGCACTGCTTATCATCCTCAGACGGATGGCCAGACCGAGCGCACTATTCAGACGCTCGAGGACATGCTGAGAGCTTGTGTTTTGGAGTTCGATGCCTCTTGGCAGGATTCAGTGCCTTTGGTAGAGTTTTCGTATAACAATAGCTACCAGGCGAGTATTCAGATGGCTCCGTTTGAAGCTCTTTATGGCAGACGGTGTAGATCACCCTTGTGTTGGGATGATTTGGACCGCAGATGTGATGCCCCGAAATTAATTAATTGTAACTTGGACATTAACTATGTTATATGATGTATCATGTGTTGATGGATATATGTGTTGGGTATTAAGATGTTAACATGATTAATTGTGTTAAAATATCAAATATGAGGAAGATGTGATTTTAAATGAAGTTTAGAGCATTGTTGAAAAATGCTTTTGAAATACCAAGTAGGGTATTTTATACACCATGTTAAGTTTGGGGTACAATTTTTATTAAGTTATTACAACCCCTTTTAAATCCCTCACACATCACTTTAACCCCCCACATTACCATTCACCTTTTAAAAATCCCCAAATCACTTCCCAACCCCAAACCCTACCCATTTTCGAAATCCACCAAAAAGGAAGAAGGAAAGTTCCACAAAAACCTTGTTTGTGTGATCTTTGCTAGGATTTGGAGCCTACAAGAGAACCATCCCAGGTGCCCACAACATCCAGGAGATAAAGCTCTCCAAATTCTCCACTTTTGGGAATTAAGGTACGTAAGAGACGTACGAGCATCGGACGGTAAACCATGCCCTTACATATTATGATGATGTTTAAGATGATGTTTACGATGATGACGTTTAAGATGATGTTATGATGATGATATCTATGATGATATTTATAATGATGATGCTTATGATGATGTTATGATAATGATGCTTATGCGATGTTATTTGTGGTAAGATGCCACGGGGTAAGATGCCCCACATGGTAAGAGGCCATGCGATATTATTTGTGGTAAGATGCCACGGGGTAAGATGCCCCATATGGTAAGAGACCATGCGATGTTATTCGTGGTAAGATGCCACGCAATGTTTATGATATGGTAAGACGCCATATGATTGGGTAAGACGCCCACATGGTAAGATGCCACGCAATGTTTATGATATGGTAAGACGCCATATGATTGGGTAAGACGCCCACGTGGTAAGATGCCACGCAATGATTATGATATGGTAAGATGCCATACAATGGGGTAAGACGCCCCAATATATGAATAAGAGTCAGGGATAACCAAGGAGGTCGGAGGACGACCAATAACTTTTACTTAACTAAGATGTTACGCATTATTGTATGCTTTTATATAATGTTAAGTAAATATATGAATGCTCATGATGTGTTATCCCTGTAGGTACACTTTTGGACCAAGGGCCTAGGGTCGGGTTGAGGAAGTGAGCTAAAGGGAGCATGATGAACGTAGGATGCAGGATTTTTGATAGTCTCTACTCTAGGAGTAGTGTAAATCTATAGCTTTAACATTCTTTATTGGGAATGTAATTAAATAGCTTTGAAAACTTTATTTTTGGCCTGTAATCTCCCTAGCTCAAACTACAACCGGAACCCTTAAGAGGTTATAAATGCATGTTCTGTCCAATATATGTGTTCTAAATGGTATTAAGGTAGGAAGTCCCTACATTAGTGGTATCAGAGCAGTGGTTAGATAACCCGGGATGAGTGAAGGGTAGCCTTAGCAATAAGTTAGCTAGGTGCTTACTTTCGAACATGTTTTGTGCGTAAGTTGCATATGAAGTATATGATGTTATGCTAACATGTTTTGTTTATCTAACGAAGTATTATACGAACTGCTTTTGGATCTTGTTGTTAATCCTTGTGTTGCAGTATGGCAGCAAATGTGGAGGTAGGTGACGCAGTGAGCGTCAATGCAAGCGCGGGGCGTACGAATCCCCTACCCCCGCCAGCTTTTGATGATGAACCGGCCGAACAACGGTTGTTGCCAGGGGAACTAAGCCTAACTCAGTTTCTCGCTTACCGACCCCCAACCTTTGAAGGAACTGAAACTGGGGAACGAGCTGAGGAATGGTTGGAAAGAATAGAGCAAATCTTTGTGGCAGCCCCATGTGCAAAGACAGCATGGATACGGTTAGCAGAGTTCCAGTTGGCCAAGAAGGCGCTAATGTGGTGGAAGACCACTGTGGTAGAGCAAGAGGCTCAAGGGCATGAAGTTAACTGGAAAATGTTTCGAACTCGCTTCCTGAACCGTTATTTCTCGGCTGCAGCACGACAGGCTAAGGAAGATGAATTCACTCACCTCAAGCAAGGTAATATGTCGGTATCGGATTATGCTCTTCAGTTTTGCTCCTTGCTCCGATATGTGCCTCACATTGCCACGAGCACACAAGCAAAGATGAGGAATTTCATGAAAGGATTGAGGCCGGAGCTATACGATAGGGTGATCACTTATGGCCCTACTTGTTTTGATGATGCACTCTCAAGGGCTGAGCTAGCCGAACTAGGAGTGGGTGCATACCCTGATGTTATACCACCGTCGGCACCCTCTCAGAAATCCACTCCGGATAATTTGAAGCCGAGGAATGATCAGTTCAAGTCAAGGGGGAACTCCTCAGCGTCAAGGTTTAGTGGTAAGAAGTCCGACAATAGGTGGAAAGGAAACCGAAGAGGTGATGCCCCATCTGGAAGGGGGCAGTCTCAGGGAGACAGATCCGGAAAGATCCAATGCACTCTTTGTGGGCAACCACATCTGGCGAAAGATTGTATAGGGTGCTATGTTTGTGGCGACAAGGGCCACTTTGCTAGACAGTGTCCCAACAGGGGAAGTCAACAGGGTTCTGCGGGGAGGCCTGCAGATAGGACAGCACAGCACAGACCACCCTTTGTACCGAGACAGCATGGAGGTCAGCCCATGGGGCCACCTCAAGGACAAGTCTATGCACTGACAAGGGAGCAGGCTTCAGCGGCTCCGGAGGAGGTTATAGCGGGTACGTGTCTTTTATTTACGCACCCTGCTTTTATATTGATCGACACAGGTGCGTCACACTCTTTTGTGTCGACAAGTTTTGTGGAAAGGCACCACTTATGCACTTCTCCGTCGCCCACGCCTCTTATAGTCTCGACCCCCGCTGGAAGAAGTATGATTACTGATCGGATCGTCTACAATGGCCTCATTTATTTTGAGGATAGGGAACTAAGGTCAGACTTGATTGTTCTGGGAATGTCAGATTTTGATTGCATTCTGGGCATTGATGTTCTGAACAGGTATCAGGCAGTTGTGAACTGCAGGCAGAGAACTGTACGGTTTAAATCCGATATGGGAGTTCCATGGACGTTCTATGGGGACGGTTCTCGCTCTAAGATCCCATTGATATCTGCTGTCAAGATGGCGCAGTTGTTGGAACGAGGTCATTCAGGATATCTCATTTATGCCGTCGATGTTACGGAAAAGAAAGGAGAAGTGAAAGTTGAAGATGTGCCCGTAGTGGCGGAGTTCCCTGATGTCTTTCCGGAGGAGATTCCCGGATTCCCACCGACGAGAGAGGTCGAGTTTGGGATTGAGTTATTACCAGGGACGTCGGCCATTTCTCGTGCCCCTTATAGGATGGCACCAGCGGAGCTAAGGGAACTAAAGATTCAGTTGCAGGAGCTCCTTGATAAGGGCTATATACGCCCTAGCGTATCGCCCTGGGGAGCACCAGTTTTATTTGTGAAGAAGAAAGATGGTTCGATGCGTTTGTGCATCGATTACAGACAACTGAACAAAGCTACGGTGAAGAATAAGTACCCACTTCCGAGGATCGATGATTTGTTTGATCAGTTGCAGGGTACGAGGCTCTACAGTAAGATCGATCTGAGGTCGGGGTACCATCAGATTCGAGTAAGAGAAGAGGATGTCCAGAAGACAGCCTTCAGAACTAGGTATGGGCACTATGAGTTCCTAGTCATGCCTTTTGGGGTGACAAATGCCCCGGCTGTTTTCATGAGTTTGATGAACAAGGTGTTCCAGCCGTATTTGGATCAATTCGTCATAGTTTTCATTGACGACATACTCATCTACTCTAGGACCGAAGAAGATCATGTACGGCACTTGAGGACAGTACTTCAGATCCTTAGGGATCATCAGTTGTATGCTAAGCTGAGCAAGTGCGAGTTCTGGTTAGACAGCGTGGTATTCCTAGGCCATGTCATATCTAGCCAAGGAATATCTGTGGATCCGAGGAAGATTGAAGCTGTGATGGAGTGGGCAGCACCCACTTCTGTACCCGAGATACGGAGTTTTCTGGGCTTAGCAGGTTATTACCGACGTTTTGTCGAGGGGTTTTCCAAGATCGCTAAGCCATTGACACAGCTGACTCAGAAATGAGTCCCATTCTTTTGGTCCGAAGCTTGTGAGGAAAGCTTCCAAGAATTGAAGCGTCGTTTGACGACAGCGCCAGTATTGGTGATTCCGTCTGAGGACAAGAGGTTTGCTTTGTACACGGATGCCTCATTGCAAGGTTTGGGCTGTGTACTGATGCAAGACAGACAAGTGGTAGCCTATGCTTCGAGACAGTTGAAGCCTCATGAGACCAGATACCCAGTCCATGATCTGGAACTGGCAGCTATCATTTTCGCCTTGAAGATTTGGCGTCATTACCTTTATGGTACTACATTTACCATTTTTACGGACCATAAGAGCCTGAAGTTCTTGTTCACTCAGGCAGAGTTGAATATGAGGCAAAGGAGGTGGATGGATTTACTCAAGGATTATGACTGTGAAATTGAGTACCATCCTGGTAAAGCAAATTTGATAGCAGACGCCTTAAGTCGGAAGGTGATGAGCACCGCTGGGGATGTTATGTGTTTATCAGCTTTGATGATTTCCTATTGCCATCTGGGCTATGACTTCGATGTAGACACGTCGCCGGTGCGAGTGTCGACCTTATTGGCCGAGCCAGACGTATTTGAGGCAATCAGGAAAGCCCAGAGGTTGGATGATGAAGTTCAGAGATGGTCATCAATAGTACTTCGAGGTCAGCCAACAAAGTTTAGTGTGGCTGAAGATGACTCTTTAAGATTGGGCAACCGATGGGTGGTCCCAGATGCGCCAGGATTGCGTAAAGGAATTTTAGAACGGGCTCATAGTAGCCGGTTCAGTATCCACCCTGGAGGAAGAAAGATGTATAAGGACCTAAGTGGTCAATTCTGGTGGAGACGCATGAAGCGTGATGTGATCAGCTTCGTTAAGAGATGTTTGATCTGCCAACAAGTAAAGGCAGAAAGGCAGAGGCCTGGTGGCGAGCTGAAGAGCTTGGAGGTACCTAAGTGGAAGTGGGAGCATATATCTATGGACTTCGTGACCCACTTGCCAAGGTCGGCCTCTGGATTTGATGCGATCTGGGTGATCGTAGATAGGCTGACGAAGGTAGCTCATTTCATCCCTTACAGTACTTTCACGTATTTAAAGATGGCCCAATTATATGTACGGGATGTAGTGAGGTTGCATGGGATTCCAGTCTCGATCGTGTCTGACAGGGACCCAAGGTTTACTTCTCATTTCTGGGAGGGTCTCCAGACAGCTTTGGGCACCGAGGTGAGACTAAGTACAGCTTATCACCCTCAGACTGATGGCCAAACGGAGCGTACTATACAGACGCTCGAAGATATGCTGAGGGCATGTGTTTTGGAGTTTGATACTCCGTGGCAAGAATCTATACCACTGGTTGAGTTCTCATACAATAACAGCTATCAGGTGAGCATTCAAATGGCCCCTTTTGATGCTCTTTACGGACGACGATGTAGGTCACCGCTGTATTGGGAGGACTTGACGAGTAAAGCGGTCGGAGGACCGGATATGATTAAGGACATGGAGGAAAAGATTAAGATGATACGCTTAAAGATGAAAGCGGCCCAAGATAGGCAAGCAGCCTATGCAAATAAGCGGCGACGGCCGCTAGAATTTCAAGTGGGAGACAAGGTTTTCTTGAAAATCTCACCCTTCAGGGGTGTTGTTCGTTTTGGTATGCGGGGGAAGTTATCCCCGAGGTATGTTGGACCGTATGAGGTGTTACAGCGTATCGGCACTTTGGCTTACCGATTGGCTCTACCGCGGTCCTTATCCGGAATTCATGATGTCTTCCATGTTTCTATGTTGAGAAAGTACGAGCCAGATCCGTCTCATGTTTTACAGCCTACTGAAGTGCAGTTAGACTCAGATGTATCCTACGTTGAACGACCGGTCAGAATTCTGGATCGTGAGGATCGCAGACTACGAAGTAAAGTTATACCGATGGTCAAAGTTCAGTGGGATCGTCGGGGTGTCGAGGAGGCTACGTGGGAGACGGAGCGGCATATGATGCAACATTACCCGGAACTATTTTCTGGTATGGTTTATGTTTAGTTTCTTTTGGGTAAGTGCATGCGATTTCGAGGACGAAATCTTGTAAGTAGGGGAGTAATGTGATGCCCCGAAATTAATTAATGGTAACTTGGACATTAACTATGTTATATGATGTATCATGTGTTGATGGATTTATGTGTTGGGTATTAAGATGTTAACATGATTAATTGTGTTAAAATATCAAATATGAGGAAGATGTGATTTTAAATGAAGTTTAGAGCATTGTTGAAAAATGCTTTTGAAATACCAAGTAGGGTATTTTATACACCATGTTAAGTTTGGGGTACAATTTTTATTAAGTTATTACAACCCCTTTTAAATCCCTCACACATCACTTTAACCCCCCACATTACCATTCACCTTTTAAAAATCCCCAAATCACTTCCCAACCCCAAACCCTACCCATTTTCGAAATCCACCAAAAAGGAAGAAGGAAAGTTCCACAAAAACCTTGTTTGTGTGATCTTTGCTAGGATTTGGAGCCTACAAGAGAACCATCCCAGGTGCCCACAACATCCAGGAGATAAAGCTCTCCAAATTCTCCACTTTTGGGAATTAAGGTACGTAAGAGACGTACGAGCATCGGACGGTAAACCATGCCCTTACATATTATGATGATGTTTAAGATGATGTTTACGATGATGACGTTTAAGATGATGTTATGATGATGATATCTATGATGATATTTATAATGATGATGCTTATGATGATGTTATGATAATGATGCTTATGCGATGTTATTTGTGGTAAGATGCCACGGGGTAAGATGCCCCACATGGTAAGAGGCCATGCGATATTAGTTGTGGTAAGATGCCACGGGGTAAGATGCCCCATATGGTAAGAGACCATGCGATGTTATTCGTGGTAAGATGCCACGCAATGTTTATGATATGGTAAGACGCCATATGATTGGGTAAGACGCCCACATGGTAAGATGCCACACAATGTTTATGATATGGTAAGACGCCATATGATTGGGTAAGACGCCCACATGGTAAGATGCCACGCAATGATTATGATATGGTAAGATGCCATACAATGGGGTAAGACGCCCCAATATATGAATAAGAGTCAGGGATAACCAAGGAGGTCGGAGGACGACCAATAACTTTTACTTAACTAAGATGTTACGCATTATTGTATGCTTTTATATAATGTTAAGTAAATATATGAATGCTCATGATGTGTTATCCCTGTAGGTACACTTTTGGACCAAGGGCCTAGGGTCGGGTTGAGGAAGTGAGCTAAAGGGAGCATGATGAACGTAGGATGCAGGATTTTTGATAGTCTCTACTCTAGGAGTAGTGTAAATCTATAGCTTTAACATTCTTTATTGGGAATGTAATTAAATAGCTTTGAAAACTTTATTTTTGGCCTGTAATCTCCCTAGCTCAAACTACAACCGGAACCCTTAAGAGGTTATAAATGCATGTTCTGTCCAATATATGTGTTCTAAATGGTATTAAGGTAGGAAGTCCCTACAGCAGATCGGTCGGAGGACCGGAGTTGATCCGAGAGATGGAAGAGAAGATAAAGATTATAAGGCAGAAAATGAAAGCGGCCCAGGACAGACAGGCAGCTTATGCAAATAAACGGCGGAGACCGTTGGAATTTCAGTTGGGAGATAAGGTCTTTTTGAAGATCTTGCCTTTTAGAGGCGTTGTGCGATTTGGGATGCTTGGGAAACTGTCTCCGAGGTATGTTGGACCGTACGAGATTTTACAGCGCATTGGCACCTTAGCTTACCGACTGGCTTTGCCGCCTTCTTTATCTGGTATACATGATGTGTTTCATGTATCTATGCTGCGGAAGTATGAACCGGATCCGTCTCATGTGTTACAGCCTTCCGAAGTTCAGTTAGAGTCCGATATATCTTATGTGGAACGGCCTATCAGGATTCTGGATCGAGCAGACCGTAGGCTTCGGAACAAAGTGATACCTATGATCAAGGTTCAGTGGGATCGCAGGGGTGTCGAGAAGGCTACGTGGGAGACGGAGCGGCATATGGTGCAGCACTACCCGGAACTATTCTCTGGTATGAGTTTATGTTTAGTTTCCTTTTTGGGGTAAGTGCATGTGATTTCGAGGACGAAATCTTATAAGTAGGGGAGTATTGTGATATCCCCGAAATGGTTAATTGCTATGTGGCTTTAATTGTGTTTACATGATTAATTATGTGGTAATTGATTATGTTTTGGGATTTATTTACCTTATGGAAATGCATGGTCATGTGGATAGGGTGACCCGGGGTTGCATTTCAGGGTGCATGTGGTGCATGTTGGGTAAATATTATTGGGAGCATGATTTATTTGCCTTTGGTAGCAATTGATTAGAAATCATGTGTTTAATTGATATTTGGTGCATTTTGAGTAAATGCTTTGAAAATATCATGTTGGGGTGTTTTATACACCATGGAATTCTTTTGGGTATCATTTTAATAAACTCACATTTTAATATCCAACCCCACTCTTTCAACCTCACTCTTACTTTACCAAAATCAAATCCACAAACCCTTCCCCTCCCAATTTTCGAGCTCAAGCCTAGGGTTGAGGAGAAACCTTTCAAAAATCTTGATTTGTGGAGCATATTGGGTGATTTGAGATCCCCAAGAGGTATGGGTACCTCATGCTTTAATTTTGTAAGGTTTTGTTTGAGTTTAGTTTGATTTTGAATGGTTTTAAAATGGGTTTTGTTGGGTTGTTGTGGGTTTGGTTAATGGTTGGATTTATGGTTGTTTTAAGGTGTATTTTGGAAGTTTATGTTGATATTTATGTTGTTGGTTGGTTGGTTTGAGTATTGGGATGGATTGGAAGGTTTTGGTATGCAAAAATGGTGAAAAATCGCGAGTCTGTGCGAGGCGATCGACCACCTGAAATGGGGCGATCGATCGCCGCAAGGCAGTACCAAAATTTCGGGTTAGGCGATCGATCGCCTGTTATGAGGCGACCGATCGCCGAGAGGCAGTAGGTTTTTCAAAGGAATGGCGATCGATCGCCATGTTTGGGGCGACCGATCGCCGCTGTGTAAATTTTGAGGCGATCGATCGCCTATGGGAAGCGATCGATCGCCGCCTGTGGAATTTTGGAAAATGGTTTATTTTGTCAAATTTTTGGTATTTGGCTATTATATGGCTTCTAATATGGGGTTGTGTGATTGTGTAGAACCATCCCAGGTAGCAACACAACCGAGGAATTGAAGCCGGACCAATTCCACTTTTGGAAAGGTACGTAGTGGACGTACGGGCACCCCAACGGTACATGTATCTTATAAACTTATTGTTTATGCATTGTGGATGCAAGTATATATGTGGTATTGCATAGTGGATGCAAATACATGTTATGCATGATGTTTATAGATGCATATGATTATTGGTGCACATCCCATGAGTCGTGGTCATCCCTTGATGATTTTAATGCTTGCCGCTATTTGGTTTGGTTCCGCTAAATGTGAAGCGAGGGGTGGGAGCGCCGCATGTCACATTTGAGCGTGGTTATCATATGGGGCGAGGAAAGGGTATTTGCCGCTCAACGAGAGGCGAGGGGTGGGAGTCCCGCAGTCCGTTGAAGCGAGGTTATCCTATGCCGCTCATATGTAAATAAGCGAGGGGCATTAAAATACATTGTGATGGACAGACTAGGGATTGGGGATCAGTATTGGTTATTGGTCAGTTGGTATATGTCATGACATGTTTAGACCATTAAAAATAATCTGTTGATTATACTCATGAGTTATGGTACAGGGACAACCAAACGGGAAGCGTTTGAAATGCATGGGGAAAACAGGAAGTGTTTTATTATGATTATGCATTTACGCTTTATCTTCATATTGTGTTAAATATGAATGATTATTATTGCTCATGTTTGGGGGTTGTCCTTGTAGGTACCTTTTTGGCATGATAGAAGGGCTTGAACGGGTTGAGGTGGTGAGCTTGAGGAGCATTCTTTTGAGGCAGAAAGGACAGGATCATTTTGGATAGTATCTACTCTAGGAGTAGTATAAAACTATAGTTGAAAACATTCATTGATTGGAATGTAATTAATCCATTGGTAGTCCTTATTCTTGGCATGTAATGCTTAAGCTCATAGACTCAACATGTTCTTTTCTCACTCTGATCATTATATTAGCTCTATTATGCCTTATTTCCGCACTTAAGGATTAGGGTCCTTACACCTTCCGACTTAAGGCGTCTGCTATCAAATTTGTTTTACCAGGATGATACTCAATCTCACAGTCATAATCCTTGAGTAGATCCATCCACCTTCTTTGCCTCATATTCAATTCAGCCTGAGTGAATAGGAACTTCAGGCTCTTATGGTCCGTATAGATGGTGAACATCGTACCATAAAGGTAATGACGCCAAATCTTCAAGGCGAAAATGATGGCCGCCAGTTCTAGATCATGAACTGGGTACCTGGTCTTATGAGGTTTCAACTGCCTCGAAGCATAAGCCACCACGTGCTTATCTTGCATCAACACACAGCCCAAACCTTGTAGTGATGCATCCGTGTACAAGGCAAATCTCTTATTCTCAGAAGGAATTACCAAAATAGGTGCCGTAGTCAAACGACGCTTCAGTTCTTGGAAGCTCTCCTCACAAGCTTCGGACCAATAGAATGAGACTCCTTTCTGAGTCATGGCTTAGCGATCTTAGAAAATCCCTCGACGAAACGTCGGTAATAACCCGCTAAACCAAGGAAGCTCCGTATCTCGGGCACAGAAGTGGGTGCAGCCCACTCCATAACAGCTTCAATCTTCCTGGGATCCACAGATATCCCACTGCTAGATATAACATGGCCCAAGAATACCACACTGTTCAACCAGAACTCGCACTTGCTGAGCTTTGCATATAACTGATGATCCCTCAGGATCTGGAGTACTGTCCTCAAGTGCTTCACGTGTTCCTCTTCAGTCTGGGAGTAGATGAGTATATCGTCAATGAAAACTATGACGAATTGATCCATATATGGCTGGAACACCCTGTTCATCAAACTCATGAAAACAGCTGGGGCATTCGTCACCCCAAAAAGCATGACTAGGAATTCATAGTGCCCATACCTAGTCCTGAAGGCTGTCTTCTGGACATCATCTTCCCTTACTCGAATCTGATGGTACCCCGATCTCAGATCGATCTTACTGTAGAGCCTCGTACCCTGCAACTGATCAAACAAGTCATCGATCCTCGGAAGTGGATACTTATTCTTCACTGTAGCTTTGTTCAGTTGTCTGTGTTGGGATATGCCCTAAGACAAATCATTAGATGATTGTTTTGACATACAATGTTTATGATTTTATGAATGGCAATTCATTATTATATATTATTCTTTTAACTGTGCAATGTGAATTAATATATATGTTAATGTCCTTAGAATAATATTGTATTATTCTTAAAGATGTCCCTAGTCAAGTATTATCATGAATAGGGATAATGATAATACGTAGAGACTAGTATGTGTTGATTGATGAATTGTTCATTGATATGAGATATCAAATCAACACATGGGTACATGTTAGAGAACGATGTACTGGACAGACCCACCATGAGAATGCAACATGGATAGTTATATGATCGTCATATGCAATTCTCATAGTGATAATAATGTATGTAATCCTTACGACTTGTGATCATCAGAGATCCCAACATAAGGAGTTATGTATCTTCATATCGTCAAACATTAACCGTAACAGGGTAATCTATAAAGGCGACTATTGGATACACTACGAATTATGTAGAGGGATGTTGACTGATCGAGATAGGATTTGTCCCTCCTATATAACAGGAGATGGGTTTGGCCCTTGATCAAGTGAGAGCTAAAATGCATGGCCATGCTCGAATGAGTCGATATGAGATATCGAGCTTATTCGTTTATTCTAGTTCTACTTGGGGATCAAGAAATAGAGATTGAATATACGAGTATGATTATTCCATGACTCGTGTTCAATCTAAACACAAAGGACAAAGGGATTAAGTTACATGGTTAATGTTATCACAAGTTCTAAAGGTTATGTCGAGTCATTGACATTCTTGTAATTTGGGTAGCCTTGATGTGTTGCTAGACACCGCTCCTTGCTTGTAACGTAAAATGAGATTTTATGTCACTGCCAACATTACAAGATCCTATCGGGTCGCACAAAAGATTAAATCGATAAAGGGAAATTAAATTCATTGGATGAATTAATTAATTAAGAAGAGTCTTAATAATTATGAGGATTTAATTAAATCATGGGTTTGAGCCCATGAGGCTTTATGAAAGCCTTTAATTAAATTGTTTATAATCATAACAAGGTGATTAATTAGATTAACTCCTTCCTTGATATGAGAATCATCAAAACCTAAAAGCTCTCAAGCCTAAACCTCACGGTCGCCGCCTCCTTCCTCCTTCATCTTCACGGCCGATGTGAATAGTGATCGGAACGGCTGCCGTTTAAACGTTTTTGAATCGTGAGGTTGGTTTTTGATTAAGTCTGGCAACTTGTTCTTGAACGTCCCTTGTTCGTTTAATCGTGTGGATACCGTTGAGGCAAGACCTTGGAGGTGTTGCTCGTGACTCGGAATCGTTGGACGTAGTGCACCGTGGAATCTGCTCAAACACGCTACAAGGGTGAGACCTTCGTATTCCTTTATCCGATATGAAATCCTATGTATAGATCCATTGTTCTAGTAAACCAAAATTTTATTCCGCTGCGTTGTATGCTCTAAGGATTACTTACAGTGGTATCAGAGCCGTGTACAAGGCTCATATCGGATTTATGTGATTAAATTGTGTTAATCATATTAGAACTAATATTGCATGCTTTAAAACTGTATTTTCATATATGATATGGAATAAATCAAGTTTGTGAAAATCATCGTATAATATTATATATTATATAATTGACGGATCAAAATATTTGATAATTCGTGATCAAAACCGGAACATTGGCTCGTGCATGGCTCACGGCCGCTGCCACCAAAGGGCTAGGTTTCGAACCCTAGTCACCATGGCTCGGCCGCCGCCTCCAATAGGCTAGGGTTTTGAACCCTAGTCACATCAACTCTCGGCCGCCGCTTGGGCTAGGGTTTTTTCGAACCCTTGGCTCGAGATGGTTAAGCCGTCACCGTCATGAACCGTCCATGGTTGGACCGTGTCTTGTGGCTCATGAATTTCGGTGTTTCGAACAAGTTGGCTCGATAAAAAATAAAGTTGGTGCGAGGCGGCTAGTGTTTGGAACCCTAGCGCCGCCGCCACTCGAGCCATGGTTCGGCCATGGGCTAGGGTTTCGAACCCTAGGCCCATAATTGGTCCAGCCGTGTGCTTTTGTTGTTCGAACCATGGTGGTTAGTGATTTAGTCGTTTTAGTTCGTGGCATATGATGTCCCGAGCGTACGATATTTTTCAAAATTCTATTTTACAGTTTTAATTAGAATTAAATTTAAAATGTTTAGAATTTAATTAATTAAATGTTAATGCATACTTTATGTGTTGTTTGAGCATGGTGCATGGTTATAGCCCTTTGACCTATTAGATAGGATTTGTGGATGTTTGTAATATATTTTACGACCTGCGTGTCGTGCCTTCTCTATTTCATTCTAAATGTAATCCCTCCCCTATATTCCCCTCGAATGTGAATCGAGGAATTCTATATCTTGTAAATAGTGTAGTTTATTTTATTGATGGTGATCAATGAAGATGGAGCATCGTGCCGGGATGAGGAGGCCATTCACAAACAGGAGCCAAAGGAAGGTGCTTGTGAAGTTACCTTAGGTTGACTCTTAGGATTTTCTCATTGGCTTGAGAGAATCGTTAGTAGGGGCTATAACCATGTCACGTTTAATTATGTATGTTGATGCATGATTTATCTTATGTTTTAGATTGATAATTGTATTACACATATATGTAGATATGTATACAACTATATGTAGTGGACATATTTTAAATTATCAAACTAATCATGAGATCAATAAATCCCTCTAAAATATTAAGTTTTAGATGCCTTCCAAAATTAAAAGTACTCGTCAATAACTTCGATTGTACATGTGTGGGTTTGCCAAAGCAAAGCACTGTGGCAATCTTAGTAAGGCGCGAAAGGATAAAAGTGATATCCGTTATACTTTAAATTGGGTACGACTTAACTAAGTTATCTCAATAGGATTGGGAACTTAGAGGCATGGGTTGGATTATAATTCATTTGATGAATTGAACAAAGTGTTGTTCGTCCAACTATCCAAGATTACATGTGATGTAATTGACAAAGTGTTGTCTACCTAAATAACCGAGTCTTGGGCGATTAGCCAAAGCTAACTCAAGATTAGGCGAAATATGGATCTTGGCCCACTAAAGGTTTCGAGGGTTGATATTTTTTAAACAAAATAGTGGGAGTATCATTTAATGTAAGACCATGTTAAATGATTAAATCATAAACTTATTTTGCATATTTATATTGTAGATATCCATGGCAACTAACAACGTATCAAACACATTATCACTGCGATCGGTCCTTGAGAAGGACAAGCTAAATGGGACAAATTTCCTAGACTGGCATAGGAATTTGAGGATAGTCCTCAAACAAGAAAAGAAACAATATGTCCTAGAGGAACCCTTGCCCGCTGAGGAACCTCCCCTAACAGCTACAAGAGCTGATAAAGATGCTTACAAGAAGCATCAGAGTGACGCACTTTATGTTGGGTGCCTTATGCTTGCCACCATGAACTCTGAGCTTCAGAAGCAACATGAGGAAATGGAGGCGTTCGATATGATCGAACACTTAAAACAATTGTACCAACAGCAAGCAAGACAAGAGAGGTATGACGTCTCTAAGGCGTTATTTCAGTGCAGGATGGTAGAGGGAAGCCTAGTTGGAACTCATGTGCTCAAGATGATTGGGTACATTGAGAATCTGGACAAGCTGGGTTTTCCACTGGACCAAGAGTTGGCCACCGATGTAATCTTGCAATCGTTGCGTGAGAGCTTCAGTCAATTTGTAGTAAATTACAATATGACTGACATGGAGAAGTGGTAGCGTTTATCGTGTACGCCCAAATTAACCCTTCTTCAGTTAATGACAAAAATATGTAGTAGTGGAAGTAGGGATCGATCTCACAGGGAAGGTAAATTTATTTTGTGCCAAAAGCGAATAGTAACAAGGGGGTTTTAGGATGAATGATTACTACTAAGCAAATTCTAAAATTAAACTAATTAACGAGATTACTAAGATGATTTAAACTTATGAGAGCGAAGCGATTCTTGGTTTCCAGGTAACCGTACTTTTGGAAAATTCTCTTTTAATCATCAAATCAAAACATTCGAATCCTTTCAATTATCTATCGATTGGAAATTTAATTCCTACTCATCTTATTCGTAGTCAAAGAGAAAACAGCATTCAATTCAACCCTTACCAAATCTCTAATCACCACTACAGCTGTTAATGATTAAATCAATGATAGTTTTCAAAACTAATGAGTTCGATAAATCTAATCAATGAAAACTACAGCCGTTAAAATTGATCATTCAACCGTTTCTCCTGAGAATTCAATAACACCTACAACCGGTTAATTATTGATCTTAGTTGTTTCTTAACAAACTATCGATTATGTAATTGAATATTAGGTGATCGGTCTAATACACAAACACAACAATCATGGAATTCGAAATCTGAGAGACGAATTGAAATCGAAATATAATTCAACAATCAAAGCAAATTTTCATAAAAGGTTCAATTCCAAAAGCAGGTATCCCTTCAACCAAGAATCGAAGGGTTTTAGCCTAGCATAATTAAATCTAAAATCAATAAAAATTCAATGGAAAACATTAAATAAATAAAGGAAAAGAGATTACTAATATAAATCCCGATTCCGGCTTGTCAATCCCGGTTCCGTTCTTCGTTGTTCTTGAAGAAAACTTGAAAACAAATTAACCTAAAATCTCCAAAATATTCTAAAGTATGGAATAACTATGAAAAACTACTGCTAATGACTGAATAATTCGAGTTATGGGGGTTGGTAATTGATAAAATAGGTTACAATCTTCTAAACATGGTAAAAGACCTAATTTCCTTATTTTCGGACTCTTCGGCGATCGATCGCCTTGAATGTGGCGATCGATCGTTGCATTATTTTTTTTTCGGAAAATTCATTGAGGCGATCGATCGCTATAAAGTGGCGATCGATCGCCGAGCTCCAGTAGACTTTGGCGATCGATCGCCACTCCTTCGCGATCGATCGCTGACTCTTCAAATTTGTTGAAAATGTTTCTGTCCATAGCGATCGATTGCCACTTCCGGGCGATCGATTGCCACTTCCAAAATTACGTTTTTGCCCTTTTCTTGATCAACTTTGAGTCCTTGTCATGTCCATGTCTCTCCTTGGTCTTTACACATTGTTTTTAGCTCGTTTTCTTCGATTGTACCTACAAATTACACAAATATACGATTAGGTAGCATACGTATCAATTTATCTATCAAAACCTACCAAATCGTAGACAATTAAGCACTCAAGATGTGTCTATTTCTAGTCACATCAAACTCCCCCATACTTACTATTTACTCGACCTCGAGTAAACAAACAAAACTACAATATTTTTGGTTGGCTCATAGATTCATAACAAAGCAACTTGTCCTCACTTTAATGCCTCAACAATTTTAACATGCATAATAATGAACGGCGGTGAAAAGTTAACAGTGGAACAAGTTCAATCCCTAAACATTTCGTACCTAACGAAGTAGTGAACGTGTGTGTGTGGTCATAAACAAGTGTTGTGTACAACTTATAGATCCAAAATATGCAAAGCCATAATAGTTCAAGTCATACACTAACACAAGTATAAGCTCACTTGCACACTCTTCTCCACTATCTTAGCTACTTTGCAAACATAAATCAAGTAGGTCTTTATTAGCTTGTAGCTTGGCCTAGGTATTGGCTTATGAAAGAAAGGGTAAGGATATTCAAACAAGAGAGTATGATGAAATGCACACTAAAAGCTTCTCTTCTTGTATGAATTTTTCAACTTCGTTCTTTTTCACAAGGTTTATTTCAACACTTTTCTTCTTTTGTGCCTTGGCTCCCCTTGGAGTCATATTTTTATCTGTTTTTTTTCAGGGCATCCCTTTTTCTTTCATGCATTCCATTCTTTTGACAATTAAGCTCATAAATATACTTCAACGATTCCCAAGTGCATTTGAATGAAATACATCATACTCCCTTAAAAGGTATGGATCAAAATCACATTTAGGCTTAAAGGGTAGGATGATAAGCTAGTCAAGAATTGTTGAATGGGGGTCTTTAGTATGCTTAGCATACTACCATTCTTTTACATTTAAGGCTCAAAATAGGTACTAGAGAATGATTTTGTTTACATGGTAGGCTTGAAAGGCTCAAACGCATCAAAGATTGCCTATATCACTTTCATGTTTGCAAGTAGTCTAGACATACGCCTCAAAGAGCATGTAGTTAAGTTCTATCATGTATTAGCGACTTCTTAAGACTATCACAAAGTTCACACAATCTTCACTAAGTTATGCACACTTCACAAGTCATGACAATAATGTGCTCAAAATATTCAACTTACTAAGTCAAAGTACACTTTGCATTAGAGTTCAAAGTGTTCCAAGGTTAACAATTCACCTATGTTCAAAAACATGCATGCCATTAATTAGGTTTCATCATGGGCTAGTGATTCTAAGCATGTGTTCATTACTAACTATGAGCTCAAAATTTTCAAATTTTTCGATTTGTTTTTTGTTTTTGCAATAATAAAAACAATAACACACTACTAATCCCTCCCCCATACTTAAATCTTACATTGTCCCCAATGTAAGGCAAAAAGACAAGAGAAAAGAAAAGTTCAACTAAAAAGAAATAAAAATAAAAGGGTAAAAGGGAAACTAACTCCCCTTGGGTTGCCTCCCAAGCAGCGCCTCTATTTAACGTCGGTGGCCCGACGCCAGTCTTATATCAAGGTGGTTGATGCAGTGTTGCTCTATCCTTCCTTAACCACCTCAATATCTTCTTCACTCCTCGGTATCTCGGCTTGTTGCTCTTTGAGTGGTCGTCCCCAGTCTTTGTTACTCCTCCAGCATTTGTTGCTTGCTTTGGTCGATCCGGAGGGTGCTTCTTTCCAATGGTACGATCCTGCAATTTAGAAAGAAGAGGGTCAGCAGTATCATGAGTAGACAGAGTAGCAATCATATGAACAGTATGCACAGGAGGAGGATCCATACCTCTCTTCTCGTCAAGGCCATCAGTAGCCTTTCCCATTTCCCACAACTCATCATTATCAATATCAGAATCATAGTCGTCATGTACATCAATAGCGTAACTAGAATGCTCAAGAGGTTTAATGGGTTCATACATGTTGAATTTTTCAAATTCACCATTAGACTCCATGGTTATCAAACCGCTATTCATATTGATTACTAAATTTGATGATTTCAAGAATGGTCTTCCTAAAATAATTAGACTAGAAGGATCACCATTTCTCATGTCTAAGACATAGAAATCGGTTGTGAAGACCAAATTCTTGACATGCACAACTACGTCCTCTACTATCCCCTTAGGTATGACCGTGGATTTATCAGCTAAGTGAATAACTGCGCTATTTCTTTTTAAAGGTCCCATTTTCAGTTGAGAATACATTGAGTAAGGCATGACATTTATGGATGATCCTAAATCAAGCATAGCCTTCTCAATCCTAATAGCACTAATCTCACATGGGATAAAGAACATACCTGGGTCCTTGCATTTAATGGGGATGCTTCTTTGGTTATCCGCCGAAACATTGTCATTGAGCTCGACCTTGGGCTGCCCCTTGTGTTCCTTGCTTTGATCCTCGTTCACGGTTTCATGCAATGGGGCTTGCTCTTTACCGCGTGGACTCATCTCGTAGAGTCCTTTGAGTCCGGCACCTTTCCTATTGTCCTTCAATGCTTGGGGGAAAGGGGGTGGTTCTCTATATTCAGAAAGTTTGGGGTACTTACCCCGTGGTTCCTTTCCTTGCATTGGCTCTTCAACATCTGTCTCTGTCTCCGTCATCTCTTCTTTCTGGGGTGGCGTCAGTACCACCTTCTCTTCAGCTGCATATGCATTCACATTTACTGTGATAGCACTCACATTTTCACGGGGGTTCATCTCTGGTTGTGACGGCAGTCCATTTGAAATCCTTGCTTCGATCTTGCTGACTGAAGTTGCAAATTGTCCCATCTGCGTAGTCAAGCTCTGGATGCTTGCCCTCGTCTCCTGTTGAAATTGTAAACTATTTTCAGCAATAATTTTAATGCTATGTTCTAACCTGTCAGAAGGAGGGTGCGCTGGTGGTGGTGGAGGCCTCTGGTATGGCGGTCTGTAGGGTTGAGGTTGGTGCATCTGCGGGTTCCCATAGCCTTGGTTCGGATGGTCCCTCCACCCTTGATTGTAGTTGTTTGGTGGATGGTCATAATTCCTTTGTGGGGGGCCTGGGAATCCTCCCGCTGCATTCACGTTCTCCGTGGCTGTCTCTTGTAGTGAGGGGCATGCGTCTGTGGAATGATTCGCAGCCAGACAGATTCCACACGGCTTTGTCTTTCCTACATTTCCACCTGCCATACCACGCACAAGAAAAGTGAGGTCTATCAGTTGTTGTTCTAAGTTTGATACGTTTACCTCTTTTCTTTGCGGTTGTCCATGGCACACAGATCCGAATTGTTGGGAGTTGGCCGCCATGTTAGCTATCAATCTTCTAGCTTCCTCCGCTGTTTTATCTATAAATGCTCCTCCGCTTGCCGCATCCACTAAGTTCCTATCAGAAGAAAGTAAACCTTCATAAAAGTATTGGATGAGAAGGTGTTCACTTATCTGGTGTTGTGGACAACTTGCGCACAACTTCTTGAATCTCTCCCAGTACTCGTGTAGTGATTCCTCGTAGAGCTGCTTCACACCATATATCTCTTTCCTCAAGTTCGTTGCCCTTGAAGCTGGGAAGTACTTTTCTAGGAATACTCTTTGTAAGTCAGTCCACGTAGTGATCGATCCGGATGGTAAGTAGATGAGCCAGTCTTTTGCAGCGTCCTTTAGAGAAAACGGAAACGCTCTTAGCTTTATTTGATCCTCAGTGATTCCGGTTGGCTTCATGGTGGTGCACACCACGTGGAACTCCATCAGATGCTTATGTGGGTTTTCTCCTGCAAGACCATGAAAAGCTGGCAATAAGTGAATTAAACCAGATTTAAGTTCGAAATTTACGTTATTGGCCAGAGCAGGGAAACTGATGTAGAGCGGTTGTTGATCCAAGTTAGGATTTGCGAGCTGCCTCAAGCTTTGATTTGCAGCCATGTTGTTCCTTTCTTCCTCTTCTTGTTCAAGCAGCCTTGCTTCTCTCCTTCTCTGATGTACCGTCCTCTCAATCTCAGGATCGTAGTGAAAGTTATCTTCGTGATTGAACGATCCACCTGTACTCATTAACAAACCAAAGTAGTAATGAGGGATAAAAAAAAAATCGACACAAATAAATGTTGCCTTCCCCGGCAACGGCGCCAAAATTTGGTAGCGTTTATCGTGTACGCCCAAATTAACCCTTCTTCAGTTAATGACAAAAATATGTAGTAGTGGAAGTAGGGATCGATCTCACAGGGAAGGTAAATTTATTTTGTGCCAAAAGCGAATAGTAACAATGGGGTGTTAGGATGAATGATTACTACTAAGCAAATTCTAAAATTAAACTAATTAACGAGATTACTAAGATGATTTAAACTTATGAGAGCGAAGCGATTCTTGGTTTCCAGGTAACCGTACTTTTGGAAAATTCTCTTTTAATCATCAAATCAAAACATTCGAATCCTTTCAATTATCTATCGATTGGAAATTTAATTCCTACTCATCTTATTCGTAGTCAAAGAGAAAACAGCATTCAATTCAGCCCTTACCAAATCTCTAATCACCACTACAGCCGTTAATGATTAAATCAATGATAGTTTTCAAAACTAATGAGTTCGATAAATCTAATCAATGAAAACTACAGCCGTTAAAATTGATCATTCAACTGTTTCTCCTGAGAATTCAATAACACCTACAACCGGTTAATTATTGATCTTAGTTGTTTCTTAACAAACTATCGATTATGTAATTGAATATTAGGTGATCGGTCTAATACACAAACACAACAATCATGGAATTCGAAATTTGAGAGACGAATTGAAATCGAAATATAATTCAACAATAAAAGCAAATTTTCATAAAAGGTTCAATTCCAAAAGCAGGTATCCCTTCAACCAAGAATCGAAGGGTTTTAGCCTAGCATAATTAAATCTAAAATCAATAAAAATTCAATGGAAAACATTAAATAAATAACGGAAAAGAGATTACTAATATAAATCACGATTCCGGCTTGTCAATCCCGGTTCCGTTCTTCGTTGTTCTTGAAGAAAACTTGAAAACAAATTAACCTAAAATCTCCAAAATATTCTAAAGTATGGAATAACTATGAAAAACTACTGCTAATGACTGAATAATTCGAGTTATGGGGGTTGGTAATTGATAAAATAGGTTACAATCTTCTAAACATGGTAAAAGACCTAATTTCCTTATTTTCGGACTCTTCGGCGATCGATCGCCTTGAATGTGGCGATCGATCGCTGCATTATTTTTTTTTTCGGAAAATTCATTGAGGCGATCGATCGCTATAAAGTGGCGATCGATCGCCGAGCTCCAGTAGACTTTGGTGATCGATCGCCACTCCTTCGCGATCGATCGCTGACTCTTCAAATTTGTTGAAAATGTTTCTGTCCATAGGCGATCGATTGCCACTTCCGGGCGATCGATTGCCACTTCCAAAATTACGTTTTTGCCCTTTTTTTGATCAACTTTGAGTCCTTGTCATGTCCATGTCTCTCCTTGGTCTTTACACATTGTTTTTAGCTCGTTTTCTTCGATTGTACCTACAATTACACAAATATACGATTAGGTAGCATACGTATCAATTTATCTATCAAAACCTACCAAATCGTAGACAATTAAGCACTCAAGATGTGTCTATTTCTGGATATGTGTATTGCCTAAATGGAGGTGTTGTGAGCTGGAAGAGTTCAAAGCAAGAAACAGTAGCCGATTCTACAACGGAAGCTGAGTATATTGCTTCCTCGGATGCAGCAAAGGAAGCGGTTTGGATGAGGAAGTTCATTTCTGAACTTGGAGTGGTGCCTAGCATTAAAGATCCGATAAAACTCTATTGTGACAACAATGGAGCGATCACATTGGCTAAGGAACCAAGATCTCACAAAGATCCAAGCACATACTTAGGCGTTTCCATTTCATTCGAGAAATCGTTGAAAGGGGAGATGTAAAAATATGCAAAGTACCAACAGATGATAATGTATCTGACCCATTGACGAAGCCACTGTCACAGCAGAAGCATGATCGTCATACTAGATCTCTAGGCATTAGGTATATGTCTGAGTGGTCTTAGTGCAAGTGGGAGATTTGTTGGGATATGCCCTAAGACAAATCATTAGATGATTGTTTTGACATACAATGTTTATGATTTTATGAATGGCAATTCATTATTATATACTATTCTTTTAACTGTGCAATGTGAATTAATATATATGTTAATGTCCTTAGAATAATATTGTATTATTCTTAAAGATGTCCCTAGTCAAGTATTATCATGAATAGGGATAATGATAATACGTAGAGACTAGTATGTGTTGATTGATGAATTGTTCATTGATATGAGATATCAAATCAACACATGGGTACATGTTAGAGATCGATGTACTGGAAAGACCCACCATGAGAATGCAACATGGATAGTTATATGATCGTCATATGCAATTCTCATAGTGATAATAATGTATGTAATCCTTACGACTTGTGATCATCAGAGATCCCAACATAAGGAGTTATGTATCTTGATATCGTCAAACGTTACCCGTAACAGGGTAATCTATAAAGGCGACTATTGGATACACTACGAATTATGTAGAGGGATGTTGACTGATCGAGATAGGATTTGTCCCTCCTATATAACAGGAGATGTGTTTGGCCCTTGATCAAGTGAGAGCTAAAATGCATGGCCATGCTCGAATGAGTCGATATGAGATATCGAGCTTATTCGTTTATTCTAGTTCTACTTGGGGATCAAGAAATAGAGATTGAATATACGAGTATGACTATTCCATGAGTCGTGTTCAATCTAAACACAAAGGACAAAGGGATTAAGTTACATGGTTAATGTTATCACAAGTTCTAAAGGTTATGTCGAGTCATTGACATTCTTGTAATTTGGGTAGCTTCGATGTGTTGCTAGACACCGCTCCTTGCTTGTAACGTAAAATGAGATTTTATGTCACTGCCAACATTACAAGATCATATCGGGTCGCACAAAAGATTAAATCGATAAAGAGAAATTAAATTCATTGGATGAATTAATTAATTAAGAAGAGTCTTAATAATTATGAGGATTTAATTAAATCATGGGTTTGAGCCCATGAGGCTTTATGAAAGCCTTTAATTAAATTGTTTATAATCATAACAAGGTGATTAATTAGATTAACTCCTTCCTTGATATGAGAATCATCAAAACCTAAAAGCTCTCAAGCCTAAACCTCACGGCCGCCGCCTCCTTCCTCCTTCATCTTCACGGCCGACGTGAATAGTGATCGGAACGACTGCCGTTTAAACGTTTTTGAATCGTGAGGTTGGTTTTGGTTCAAGAATAAGTCTAGCAACTTGTTCTTGAACGTCCCTTGTTCGTTTAATCGTGTGGATACCGTTGAGGCAAGACCTTGGAGGTGTTGCTCGTGACTCGGGATCGTTGGACGTAGTGCACCGTGGAATCTGCTCAAACACGCTACAAGGGTGAGACCTTCGTATTCCTTTATCCGATATGAAATCCTATGTATAGATCCATTGTTCTAGTAATCCAAAATTTTATTCCGCTGCGTTGTATGCTCTAAGGATTACTTACAGTCTGTAATCGATGCACAAACGCATCGAACCATCTTTCTTCTTCACAAATAAAATTGGTGCACCCCAGGGCGATACGCTCGGGCGTATGTAACCCTTATCAAGGAGCTCTTTGATGTGACTAGAAATAGACACATCTATTGCGCTTAATTGTCTACGATTTGGTATATTTTGATGGATAAATTGATACATATGCTACCTAATCGTATATTTGTGTAAATGTAGGGAAAGGTGAAGAAATCAAGCTAAAATGATGAAAGAAGCAATAAAGTTGAAGAAAAGAGGAAAAAACCAGAATACAAGACACATGTTGCTTCTTTCTCCTCAAATTTCTATATGTTCGAGCCACTTTTTGGAAATGTGGTCCATAGAAAAGTTGTAGAACTTCAAGTTATCTTCGCGTGGACAGCTGACTCGTCGAATTCGGAGTTTGTATGTGAAAGTTATGGCCAAAATACGAAACTCGCCAGAAAAATTGATGACAGGCGTAATTACGCCATTATTAGGCGTAATTACGCCAAGGCTACGGCATGTGTAGGCGTAGCTACGCCATTATACGCGTAATTACGCCAGAAGAGTTTTGGAAAGTGTAAAAACTTGATTTCTTTCCTTCCCACATGGATTTTACCCTACTCCATCAGCCTCCATACCTCATATACACGATTTCTACCTCATATTAAGCATAATTTAATACCTTAGAATAATTTTTAGATTTTAGAATAATTTTTCTTTCAATTTTTGTGAAGAACGCTCGAAGAACGAGGACGGAATCGACAAGCCGGAATCGTGCTTCCTTTTAGTAACTTTTTCTTTTCCTATTAGTTTGATGCTTTCTAGATTAATTTTGATTGTTTTTAATCTAGTTATGAGTAGCTAAATACTTTTGTGATTCTCGGTTTAAGAAAACGATACATTGGATGTTTACGATTCTTGTGAGATAAGTTTTGATTGTTGATTTTCTTTGAGTATCAATTGTTTTTCTGATTTGATTTTTCATAATTGTTATGCATGATTGTTGGATTGATCACCTAGCTATCGTTCATACAATTTAACGCTAAATTAGATATCAAATACGGAATCGTTTGATCCCTCTAATTTACGAAGCAACTAAGATTAATTAAATTCCGCTTGTGAGTTTGTTAATTCTTAGGAAAAACAATTGACTAGATTAAACATAGACGCTTGGATTATGTTGTTTAGCTTCATCGATCTCACTAGTTCATATGCTATCATCGATTTAAATCTTAATCGCTTGTATTGTGATTGATTGTTTGATAAGGGTTAAACTAGAACGCTTGGGCTACTTAACTAAACTTAAGGTGAGATAGGACTTTGATTATTGGATTAAACGTCCACGATGAATATTCATATGAGAATTGAATCGTATGTGAAGATCGATGATCAAGATAGTTAAACGCCAATTGTAAAGTTAACCAAAAACCGAGAATCGCTCTTTTCTCATAAGTTAATTCATCTAGTTTAATTTTGCATCATAGTAGTAGTATTATTCAATTGATTTCAAAAACCCCTTTTTATTTTAGTTTGCATAAGTTAACACAAAGATATAACATTCCTCGTGGGATCGATCCCTACTCACGCTACTACATTCATTACTGTTATTAACTTGAGAGGGTTAATTTGGGCGTACGCGATAAGCGCTACCAAATTTTGGCGCCGTTGCCGGGGAAGGCAATTTTATTAATTTGTGTTAACTTTTATTGATATTCTTCTTCCCGTGCTTTTTACCTGTTTGTTCATGCACGCAGGCGATTTTTCATTTGAGGAGAACGAACATCAATACGATCCCGAGATAGAAAGGACCTTATACCACCTACGAAGAGAAAATCGAAGACAAGTGAAAGAAGAAGAGGAAAGAACCATCATGGCAGAGAATCAAAGCCTACGACAGCTAGTGAATCCTACTTTGGATCAGCAGCCTCTCTGCATAACCTTTCCTACACTTGCTACTAATATAAATTTTGAATTAAAATCTGGCCTAATACATCTTTTACCTTCTTTTCATGGCCTTGTAGGTGAGGATCCGCATAAGCATTTGATGGAATTCCATGTAGTGTGCACTACGATAAAGCCGACTGGAATAACCGAGGAACAAATCAAATTACGAGCTTTTCCGTTCTCTTTGAAGGACGCGGCTAAAGATTGGCTCTTCTATTTACCTTCTGGATCCATCACTACATGGAACGAGCTGAAAAGAACCTTCTTGGAGAAATACTTTCCTGCATCAAGAGCGACGAATATCCGCAAAGATATATATGGCATTCGACAACTCCAAGAGGAATCACTGCATGAATATTGGGAGCGCTTCAAGAAGCTTTGTGCAAGATGCCCTCAACATCAGATAAGTGAACATTTACTGATTCAATATTTTTATGAGGGTCTTTTTGCCAAATGACAGGAATTTGGTGGATGCTGCTAGTGGAGGAGCATTTGTAGATAAGACGCCAACGGAAGCAAGACACTTGATTGCGAACATGGCAGCCAACTCTCAACAGTTTGGAACTGCTCGATCGGACCATAAACTTAGGAAGCAAAGCGAGGTAAATGTTTCTAGTCTCGAACAACAATTGATTGACTTAACAGGTATCGTGAAACAACTTGCAATGGGGATTGGACAAAGTGCTAAGGTATGTGGGATTTGTGCACTACCGAATCATCCAACTGACGCTTGCCCCACACTTCAAGAACCTTCAATTGAGGAAGCAAATGCGGCAGGCGGATTTCCGGGACAACCACAATGGAAGTATGATCCCTATTCTAGCACTTACAACCCAGGATGGCGAGATCATCCAAATTTGAGATATGGGAATCAAAATGAGCCACAGATGCAACAACACCCACCACCATATAGACCACCATTCCAAAGGCCACAACAAGCCATTCCAACCCCAACACCAGGTGAGTATTTAGAAAATATTGTTAAGGAACTTGCTAATGAATCTCTAAAATTTCAACAGGAGACAAGCAAGCATCCAAAGCTTGACTACTCAAATGGGTCAGATGGCAACAGCAATAAATCGCATCGATTCTCAAAGATCAAACACTCTCCCGTCACAACCAGTAGTGAACCCAAGGGAGAATGTGAGTGCCATCACTTTGAAGATGAGAGAAGATGAAGATGATGAGAAAGTGGTACTGACACCACCCGGAAGAGAAGATGCGAAAGAGATGAAGGAGATGGAGAAGGATGTTGAAGAGCCCATACAAGAGGAGGAACCACGGGGTAAGTTCCCTAAATTTTCTGAATATAAAATTGAACCCCCATTCCCCCTTGCTTTTAAAGAAAATAGGAAAGATGAGGATATCAAGGAACTCTACGAGACTTTCCGACGATGTGATGCAAACGCTCCACTACATGAAGCCATGATGAAGATACCTCGATGTGCGAGATTTTTGAAGGAGGTATGGAAAGTGGGTAAGAACAAGGAAGGCAAAGGGTACCCCAAGATTGAGTTAGGTGAGAATGTTTCCGCGGACATCCAAAGAAGCATTCGCACAAAGTGTAAGGACCCTGGTATGTTTTATATCCCTTGTGTGATTGGAACCACTAGAATTGATAAGGCAATGCTAGATTTAGGATCGTCCATTAATGTCATGCCTTACTCAATCTACACTCAACTGAAACCCGGCCCTTTGAAACAAGACCATACTGTGATTCAATTAGCTGATAGGTCCACGGTTATTCCTAGGGGGGTAGTAGAAGATGTACTTATGCATGTAGAGAACTTGGTCTTCCCCGCCGATTTCTATGTCTTAGACATGGAAAATGGTGATCCATCCAGCCCCATCCTTTTAGGGAGACCATTCTTGAAAACATCAAAATCTGTGATCGACGTGAATATCGGCCTGTTTACAATAGAGTCTAATGGTGAAATTGCAAAATTTAATATATATGAACCCATTAAAACTCACAAGCATTCTAGTTACGCTATTGATATAAATGATGCATATGATTCTGATTTTGATAATGATGAATTGTGGGAGATGGGAAAGGCTACTGACGGCCTTGATGACAACGGAGGTATGGATTCTCATTTTGTGCATAATGTTCATAATGTTGCCGCTTTATCTACTCATGATACTGCTGACCCTCTCTTTTCCAACTTGCAAGATCATACCATTGAAAAGAAGAACCCTCCGGATCGACCAAAGCAAGCAACAAATGCTGGAGGAGTAACAAAGACTGGGGACGACCACTCAAAGAGCAACAAGCCGAAATACAGAGGAGTGAAGAAGATATTGAGGTGGTTAAGGAAGGACAGAACGACACCGCATCACCCACCTTGATAGAGGACTGGCGTCGGGCCACCGACGTTAAACAGAGGCGCTGCTTGGGAGGCAACCCAAGGGGAGTTAGTTACCTTTCTCCCTTTTATTTATTTATTTATGCTTTAGTAGTTAGATTCTCTTTTCTTGTATTTTTGTCTTACATTGGGGACAATGTACGATTTAAGTATGGGGGAGGGATTAGTAGTGTGTTATTGTTTTTCTATTACAAAAATACAAAAAAATAAAAAATTTGAAAATTTTGAGCTCATAGTTAGTAATGAACACATGCTTAGATTCACTAGCCCATGATGAAACCTAATTGATATCATGCATGCTTTTGAACATAGGTGAATTGTTAACCTTGGAACACTTTGAACTCTAATGCAAAGTTTACTTTAACTTAGTAGTTGAATATTTTGAGCACGATTTTGTCATGACTTGTGAAGTGTGCATAACTTAGTGAAGATTGTGTGAAGTTTGTGATAGTCTTAAGAAGTCTCTAATACATGCTAGAACTTAACTAAATGCTCTTTGAGGCGTATGTCTAGACTACTTGCAAACATGAAAGTGATATAGGCAATCTTTGATGCGTTTGAGCCTTTCAAGCCTACCATGTAAACAAAATCATTCTCTAGTACCTATTTTGAGCCTTAAATGTAAAAGAATGGTAGTATGCTAAGCATACTAAAGACCCCCATTTGACATTTCTTGACTAGCTTATCATCCTACCCTTTAAGCCTAAATGTGATTTTAATCCATACATTTTAAGGGAGTATGATGTATTTCATTCAAATGCACTAGGAAATTCATTGAATTATATTTGTGAACGTTATTGTCAAAAGAATGAAATACATGAAAGAAAAGGAATGCCTTGAGAAATTTGATAAAAATATGACTCCGAGGGGAGCCAAGGCACAAAAGATTGAAAAATTGTTGAAATAAACCTTGAAAAAAAAATGAACAAGGTTTGAAAAATTCATGCAAGAAGAGAAGTTTTAGTGTGCATATCATCATACTCTCTTACTTGATATATCTTTATCCTTTCTTTCATAAGCCAATACCTAGGCCAAGCTACAAGCTAATAAAGACCTACTTGATTTATGTTTGCAAAGTAGCTAAGATAGTGGAGAAGAGTGTGCAAGTGAGCTTATACTTGTGTTAGTGTATGACTTGAACTATTGTGGATTTACATATTTTGGAACTATAATTTGTACACAACACTTGTTTATGACCACACACACACGTTCACTATTTTGTTGAGTATGAAATGTATAGGGATTGAACTTGTTCCACTGTTAACTTTTCACCGCCTTTCATTACTGTGCATGTTAAAACTGTTGAGGCATTAAAGTGAGGACAAGTTGCTTTGTTATGAACCTATGAGCCAAGAAAAAAATATTGTAGTTTTATCTGATTTACTCGAGGTCGAGTAAAGAGTAAGTATGGGGGTGTTTGATGTGACTAGAAATAGACACATCTATTGCGCTTAATTGTCTACAATTTGGTATATTTTGATGGATAAATTGATACATATGCTACCTAATCGTATATTTGTGTAAATGTAGGGAAAGGTGAAGAAATCAAGCTAAAATGATGAAAGAAGCAATAAAGTTGAAGAAAAGAGGAAAAAACCAGAATACAAGACACATGTTGCTTCTTTCTCCTCAAATTTCTATATGTTCGAGCCACTTTTTGGAAATGTGGTCCATAGAAAAGTTGTAGAACTTCGAGTTATCTTCGTGTGGACAGCTGACTCGTCGAATTCGGAGTTCGTATGTGAAAGTTATGGCCAAAATACGAAACTCGCCAGAAAAATTGTTGACATGCGTAATTACGCCATTATTGTAAGACCCCGTCGCAATTAAATCGGATAATTAATGATTAAGCAAACCCAGGTGATAAAAAGCGAAGATTTCGAATTGAGGTGTTCCGGATCACAACACCTTATTTTTAATCAAGATAAAATACATCAAAATTATACAAGTTGGCATGCAAATTTCGACCAACACCATATAAAATACATATTAGGAATCATCATTCTTTGACACATGGAGGAAGTTGGCTTTGAAAAGATTAAAAAAAATCCATATTTGCTTGCCTAGTACCTCACGCCCCATACCATGATTTTTAAATACATAACTAGGTCTTCTTATCTCCCAAAACCATCTGATATTCTCTCCACAATTTTCGAAAATCACCACCCAAAATCCATAGAGAAAAGTTGGTCAAATCCTACATGCAAATGCACATTTGAAGAGGATTTGAATAGAGGAGCTAGAAACCTCAAGGAGCTTTGGGATTTGAGGCTTGGATTGAGATTTGGTGGAGTTATCTTCAAAGGTATAAACCCCTTTCATGAATTCTTCACTTGGTTTTAGTTGTAGGGGTCGAAAATCATGAGTTTTTGCAAGAAAACTTGCTGTCAAAAAGTGTGCAACAGATTTCAGCATGCATGTATCTGTCTTTCGAATTTTGGGTTTAGTTAAGTTTCGAATTTGAGGTTGAGATTCAAATACAAGTTGTAGCTTGTTGGAATACCTTCGATTTGACAGTAAATTCGACTAATTTGGAATTCTGATGAAAACGTTATGAACATTTTACCAATATGTGTAAAATCTGGAAATTTAGTGCATGCGAGTTTTATGCATCGAGTTCTTCGAGTTTCTGGGTACATTGTTTTCCGAATTTGATGTTGGTATTCAAAACAAAGTTGTATATTTATGTGTTGTCGTCCTGTGGTTAAAGTTTGAGACGATTTGGACTTAAAATGAATGAGTTATGATGTTTTTACCACAAGGTGCACAATCTGGAACATGCATGTAGGCGGGTTGCACATGCAGTGTGTTCTTGGTAAATCTGGGCAACATGTGCTACGATATTGACCTTGGTGTCTGAATAAAAGTTGTACACCTTTGAGTTATCTTGCATTAGAAACTGGCCTCACATGATTTGGAGTTTATTTGTGCAAGATATGCACTTGTTCCTAGAACTGCTCACTCTGTCAAAACAGAGTGTATAAGTATTTTTAAAACTGGCATACTTTGCTTTGCATGTGCCTCAAGATGAGTGAACTAGCTTCTGTACTTCAAATATGAACTTTAGTACATTGGGTTTGTGTTATTTTCCCACTAGCCTCAAGTCATTTGGATGTCATATGAATTTATTATGATTTCTATACAAAAATGGGTCAGGCTGGAATTTGGTGAATTGTCCTGTTTTTCCAGCAGATTGTTCTTGGCCATTTTACCTAGGCTAAATGAACGAATTTGAAGATGAGTTGAACTGATGAAATGTTCATTTTTGAGTTAACTTTGAAAATAAATTGGACCCATGTGATTTTATTAAGTATCGAACAAGTTATGAGCCGATCTCTACGGTTGCGCAGGCTGAAATTTAGAGAATTGGTTTTGGGTCTAAGTTTGAGTTTTATTTGACATGTTTAAGGCTAGTATGTGACATTATGTTGTATTTGGAACTGTTATGGCCAGGTTTATTAATCCTGAGATTGAGTCGAGGATCACTTGGTAATTAGCTAACGGTTTGAGGTACGTAGAAAACGAGTTTTATCACAATGTCTGGCAAAGACATGTGATGTTCCCGGGTATGATTTACTTGTCATAACTTGCTCCTTATGTGACTATGTGATAAGTTGATTTGCAGTATGTGAATTACATGGTACATTGACTGCATGATATATGATGACATGAGATTTGAGGTGCATCACATGAGATTATGATATTGCATGATGCATTGACACGCATGGACATTGAGCATGTCATGTTGAGCCTTTTGATTCGTTCTTGGTACCTATATCTTTTCTTGGTATGAGTGATGCGTGTCTGGGGATGATGGGCAGCCGTTGGCTCGGCAGGAGTGAGAGTGAGCTGAGGGATGCCGGAGCGACGAGCGTGCCGACGTCGCCCAGACACGAGGATGATGGACCGCCAATGGCTCGACTGAGAGATAGATCGGAGCGCGGAGCGTGTCACATCCTGCTCGAGCACTGATGAGTGATTGATGATTTCCTTTGGACCCTTGAGACAGGGATATTCGAGATTTGATACCCTTCATGTGCATTTGCATTCATGCACGGCATACATCGCATGTTATTTGTCATACACTGTGATTTTATCTGTTTCTCGTACTGGGGTTCTGACCCCCTTCGCGGGGGGCTGTCATGTCTTTGTTGGATGGACATGACAGGTATTGCAGGTGGACGTACTGTGGATGCTCGAGATGAAGCATCGATAAATACTAGAGCTCCTTGAGAGCGAGCTCAGGTATACGATTTATGTTTTGAGTCCCAGTAGTTGTTTAGTATTTTTACTTATGTTTTAAATTACCGGGGTATGCCCTGAGTATCTATATTTTTAAGTATTACTTTACTGAGAATTTATACGTAATGCTTATGTGATGAATATCATGTTAGATGTAAAACTGGAAATAAATATTTTCACTATTCGGAAATGTTTTAGAAACAAAATGCGAAAAATTTTGAGGGTCACTTTGATAAAGTTTTTAAGTAAATCTTCCGCTGTTTACGTTAATATAACAATCGTGTGTTAATTAAACCTCTGATTAGGATCAGGCCCTCACAGTTGGTATCAGAGCATAATCTGGGATATGCTCGAACTAGAGTTAGGACACTGAGTATAGACACAAATGAATTGTTTGTGCATGTGTCTGACTATCTGATTTATATGCTCTTGCCTGCTATGTTTACATGTTCGATAATGAGATTTTATGCATGTACTGGATTAGTAAGCATGAATAATGAGATGTCATATCTCTGAGTATTTTAATATGCCGAGTTGCTCATAATCTAGAGAATGTGAATGCTGAGTTGCATATATTATGCTGAGTTGCATATAATTTTGAGAATTTTATCTGTTAGCACTGATAGTTGCTGATAGGATGTTGATGTAGAATGAATGATGATAACATCTATGACTTGAGATGTATGAATTATATTGGACAGTTAGTGTTTGGATAGGTAGCTGTGATATAGACTTTAAGAGTTACTATCGAACCTGTAGACACTATAAACTGTTAATTGCACTATAATTTAGTGATAATGTGTCCATTATTGGAAATTGTATTTATCACTTTGGGATTTAATCCTTATGATTAGTGGATGCCACTAGAATTATTTAAAACACTTTTTGTCGATTGACATCGGGAATTTAAGTCTGAAAGACCAAGGTTATACGTATGAGTTTACGTCAAAACCTGTGTACGCCAAGATGATAATTTAGAACTCGAGAATATTGAAACTAGCAATATTTCAACTGAAGAATGGAGTGTAGTTGTTGTGAGAAACAACGAGAATTGGTTTGAATGAGGACTTGGATATGGAGACTGTCGCAATTCAGTTCCAGTTTTTGTGTTCAAACTATGAATAAATACCACAATATGAACTCGTCTAAATGATATATCTAGAGTAATGGTAGTGATGGAAGATGATTTTTCCTCTTTCTGATACGGGAAAATATGTTTACGAGAATGCCATGTTGATGACATAGAAAACGTTAATTGATTATCGTGGACTTGAGAAATGGAAATATCTGCTTAATCTCAATAGCTATTCACTAGTGAAGAGATTAGATTTTGACTAAGGAATAAGACACCAATGTGGTGTGAAGTAATTAGAACTGGGTTAAAGATTAATGAAGTGACTATCATTGGGATAATCCAAGTAATCCTTGAAAAGCTTCAGAAGTATTACTCCAATTAATCCAGCTCTAGTAATTCTGGAGGTACTATGAGATTGTAGAATACCAAATGTTTTGAGGTCACTGTGGATGTAAATATCTACTGATCCATTTGAAAGAATAATAAGAACTGATATTGATTGTGGCCAGTCAGAGCATGTGTGTTTCTTACTCGGGAATAGATGCAACCATAACAACAAATACTCTGAGCTAGAGGTAGATATCATGGTGGTTATTCTTTACGATCACTCAGTTTCGGCAGCAGTAAATTACCTGTAGACCAGAGAGTATACCTTGACAATGGGATTGAGATGTCTCCAGGATATATACCCATTTCGATTTTGGCAATGATAGAGATGCTAGTGATCACAGATACATGTTGTGTATTGGTCACACGGCACGAGTTTGATTTGAGATAAAATCATTGGTTTCATATATTGCATCAAATGTGCATTGATAATGATGATGGGGAAAATACACCAGCAGTGATAATTATACTATCCACACTTGTAATAGTGAACTGCAGATTACAGTTTGTTGATAGTGTTGTGGATTTGAATTAAATGATGTTGTCAAAATATGGTTTTGATTGCATCGAGGGCATGGATACTCTGATAAATTTTGAAGATATCGTAAGTTGATTTCAGGGTATAATGAATTTTTAACCGTCTTGTGGATACAAATGAAATGTTTACACCCAAGAATAGCAAGCTAAGATAGTGTCAGCTATGGAAATATTGTGGTTGCAATACTTGGAAAACGAGGGATATTGGATAATAAGCAGTTGATGCTTATCAAAAAAGAGTCGAGGTTGACTGATATGATAGAGGTAAGAAAACCTACCAAGATTTTTCCTGAGGAAATGAAAGAATTTTCACTAAAGAAGGAAATTGATTTTAACTATTCGTTGATGACAAGGAATAGATTTGATATCGAAAGCACTGTACGGAATGTTATCAGCAGAGTTGACAGATATATGAATAGTTGCTGAATATCCTCGATACTTGTACATATGTCTGAGTGTGTCACCTTGAGGGAACATCGGTATTGTTCGTGAAGAAGAAAAAGGATATGATGAAGATGTGTATCGATTAAAGATAGTTGAATTGGGCTATTGTCAAGAATAAATACCCACTGCCTAAGATCGAAAAGTAACTGATCAAGTTGTAAGGAACTTTAATGTATAAGAAGAACGATTTACTCTGGTTACCATCAGTTTGAGTCAGAAGAGAAAATGTTCTCTAGGCAATTGGTCAAACCAGATATAGACATTTTGAATTTTTGGAAATGTCGTGTGGTCTGACAACTATACCGGTAGAGTTATGAATGTGATGAAGAAAATTTTCCGTAACTTTTGGGCGGAAGTATAATCATATTCATCAGTGGTATACTAGTGTATACGAGATCCGGAAGGAACCACACAGAACACATGTGATTGATTTTTCAGACGCTTCGTGAAGCTCAAAGGGTGTACAAAGTTATTGAAATGTAAATCTTGGTTGAATTAAGTGTTGTTTTGGGATAGGTGATATCATCTCACCAGATACCTGTTGATTCCAGTAAAGTAAAGATAGTACTAATTTGGCCAAGACCAATCATTGTACTCAAGATGAAAAGTTTTATGAATTTTGACAAATACTACAGGCTTTTACGGAAGGATATTCTAGGATAGCCTGTCTTATGAACTAATTGACCAAGAAGAAATTTGATATTCGTTTGGTCAGATGAATGAGAAAGCAGTTTTCATAACTAAATCTGAAATGGACTACAACCCCAATGTTGTTTTGGTTTAACTGGTTCAGGGAGATATGTAGTTGTGCAAATACGTATGTCAAAGATTTGAAGATATGTTCTAATGTATCATGAAAAGATGATTGCATATTCTTGAGATATAAGCGATGACTGGATTTATTAAAGAATTTGACTTTGATAGTCAATATAAATCAAGGAAAATGAAACTAGTAGCAGATTCACTGAACCAAAAAGTGCAAGGTGCAATGGTAGCATGGATGTTTGCTTTGCAGTTTGATAACCTCTGATTTTGACGATCGGAAGGACTCGAAGGACAGACCCATACAGTTATTGAGTTAAGAAATTGGTTCTGTCTTATCAACCAAGTAGATTTAGTATGCCATTTAGTGGTGGTTGCGAATGAAAGATCAGTATATAGCATCGAATTTTACTGATTTGAAAGACGTTACAACAGAAAGCACACTATGGAGAACATAATGTTATTCTGGGAATGATGAGATGTATCATTCTCGAGATCCTATATATGATGAGATGGTATAAAGAAAGAAATTTTTGAATTTTGTGGCAAATTGTTTGACATGCCAGTAGGTCAAGATAAAAATACGAGACCTAATGGGATAGTAGAGGATTTGTAAGTACCACAATGAATTTGATAAATTTCTAGTTTTTAGTTTTATAGCCCAAATATTTACAAACAGAGATTGTGAAACAAGTTGAATCGAAATTGATTGACTATTCAATACAAGATATTGATTTCATGTGATAGTCTATATGTCTATGAGAAGACGACATGTTTAAGATATGGATAATGTGGTTTAGTTACAGTGAGTTTCTGTAATAAATGTATCTGATTGAGATCCGATGATAATATCAGAATTCGAAACTATTTTCAGAATGTAATGGATACTAAGTTAGCAATGAGTATTGCTTAGCATACCCATACAAATGGATCAACTGAGAAAATATTCAGATCTTGGAAGTCATGTCTCGATTAATAGTGGTGATTTAGTGGGAATTGACTGAAATCATTATTCACCAGTAGAATTTTCCTAAAATTTAAGTTTCAGAAAACTTTTGGGATGGCATCGGTTCAGGTTTTGCAGAGCCAGAATTACCGATCGCTGATGTGATTATAGAAAATTGATAAGGAATTTTGGCATAACTTAAGATTTTTGAGAAAATGCCAGGAACGATAAAAATTACTGCGAAAACATTGAAATTTGGCTTGAGGTGAGCAGATTTGCTACGCCAAAGAGAATTATATCGTTAGACTTCGAGTTGAGAATCAGGTAAATATGAAAATATTACATTTGTGATGATCAATATGATTCGTTAAGTGAGGTTTGATGTTGACTCGATATTTTGAACTTTGTGGAACCATAGAGAACTTTGATTAAGTGGTAGATCGTTGAGACGAATACAGCAGTTGTCATTGATACATGATGATCCTTAAGTATCTATGAATGAGATTGAGACATCCCATATGTTTTGATTTATTGAGTTATACTGGTTTTGCGATTTCGAGGACGAAATCTTTTTAAGAAGGGAAGAAATGTAAGACCCCGTCGCAATTAAATCGGATAATTAATGATTAAGCAAACCCAGGTGATAAAAAGCGAAGATTTCGAATTGAGGTGTTCCGGATCACAACACCTTATTTTTAATCAAGATAAAATACATCAAAATTATACAAGTTGGCATGCAAATTTCGACCAACACCATATAAAATACATATTAGGAATCATCATTCTTTGACACATGGAGGAAGTTGGCTTTGAAAAGATTAAAAAAAATCCATATTTGCTTGCCTAGTACCTCACGCCCCATACCATGATTTTTAAATACATAACTAGGTCTTCTTATCTCCCAAAACCATCTGATATTCTCTCCACAATTTTCGAAAATCACCACCCAAAATCCATAGAGAAAAGTTGGTCAAATCCTACATGCAAATGCACATTTGAAGAGGATTTGAATAGAGGAGCTAGAAACCTCAAGGAGCTTTGGGATTTGAGGCTTGGATTGAGATTTGGTGGAGTTATCTTCAAAGGTATAAACCCCTTTCATGAATTCTTCACTTGGTTTTAGTTGTAGGGGTCGAAAATCATGAGTTTTTGCAAGAAAACTTGCTGTCAAAAAGTGTGCAACAGATTTCAGCATGCATGTATCTGTCTTTCGAATTTTGGGTTTAGTTAAGTTTCGAATTTGAGGTTGAGATTCAAATACAAGTTGTAGCTTGTTGGAATACCTTCGATTTGACAGTAAATTCGACTAATTTGGAATTCTGATGAAAACGTTATGAACATTTTACCAATATGTGTAAAATCTGGAAATTTAGTGCATGCGAGTTTTATGCATCGAGTTCTTCGAGTTTCTGGGTACATTGTTTTCCGAATTTGATGTTGGTATTCAAAACAAAGTTGTATATTTATGTGTTGTCGTCCTGTGGTTAAAGTTTGAGACGATTTGGACTTAAAATGAATGAGTTATGATGTTTTTACCACAAGGTGCACAATCTGGAACATGCATGTAGGCGGGTTGCACATGCAGTGTGTTCTTGGTAAATCTGGGCAACATGTGCTACGATATTGACCTTGGTGTCTGAATAAAAGTTGTACACCTTTGAGTTATCTTGCATTAGAAACTGGCCTCACATGATTTGGAGTTTATTTGTGCAAGATATGCACTTGTTCCTAGAACTGCTCACTCTGTCAAAACAGAGTGTATAAGTATTTTTAAAACTGGCATACTTTGCTTTGCATGTGCCTCAAGATGAGTGAACTAGCTTCTGTACTTCAAATATGAACTTTAGTACATTGGGTTTGCGTTATTTTCCCACTAGCCTCAAGTAATTTGGATGTCATATGAATTTATTATGATTTCTATACAAAAATGGGTCAGGCTGGAATTTGGTGAATTGTCCTGTTTTTCCAGCAGATTGTTCTTGGCCATTTTACCTAGGCTAAATGAACGAATTTGAAGATGAGTTGAACTGATGAAATGTTCATTTTTGAGTTAACTTTGAAAATAAATTGGACCCATGTGATTTTATTAAGTATCGAACAAGTTATGAGCCGATCTCTACGGTTGCGCAGGCTGAAATTTAGAGAATTGGTTTTGGGTCTAAGTTTGAGTTTTATTTGACATGTTTAAGGCTAGTATGTGACATTATGTTGTATTTGGAACTGTTATGGCCAGGTTTATTAATCCTGAGATTGAGTCGAGGATCACTTGGTAATTAGCTAACGGTTTGAGGTACGTAGAAAACGGGTTTTATCACAATGTCTGGCAAAGACATGTGATGTTCCCGGGTATGATTTACTTGTCATAACTTGCTCCTTATGTGACTATGTGATAAGTTGATTTGCAGTATGTGAATTACATGGTACATTGACTGCATGATATATGATGACATGAGATTTGAGGTGCATCACATGAGATTATGATATTGCATGATGCATTGACACGCATGGACATTGAGCATGTCATGTTGAGCCTTTTGATTCGTTCTTGGTACCTATATCTTTTCTTGGTATGAGTGATGCGTGTCTGGGGATGATGGGCAGCCGTTGGCTCGGCAGGAGTGAGAGTGAGCTGAGGGATGCCGGAGCGACGAGCGTGCCGACGTCGCCCAGACACGAGGATGATGGACCGCCAATGGCTCGACTGAGAGATAGATCGGAGCGCGGAGCGTGTCACATCCTGCTCGAGCACTGATGAGTGATTGATGATTTCCTTTGGACCCTTGAGACAGGGATATTCGAGATTTGATACCCTTCATGTGCATTTGCATTCATGCACGGCATACATCGCATGTTATTTGTCATACACTGTGATTTTATCTGTTTCTCGTACTGGGGTTCTGACCCCCTTCGCGGGGGGCTGTCATGTCTTTGTTGGATGGACATGACAGGTATTGCAGGTGGACGTACTGTGGATGCTCGAGATGAAGCATCGATAAATACTAGAGCTCCTTGAGAGCGAGCTCAGGTATACGATTTATGTTTTGAGTCCCAGTAGTTGTTTAGTATTTTTACTTATGTTTTAAATTACCGGGGTATGCCCTGAGTATCTATATTTTTAAGTATTACTTTACTGAGAATTTATACGTAATGCTTATGTGATGAATATCATGTTAGATGTAAAACTGGAAATAAATATTTTCACTATTCGGAAATGTTTTAGAAACAAAATGCGAAAAATTTTGAGGGTCACTTTGATAAAGTTTTTAAGTAAATCTTCCGCTGTTTACGTTAATATAACAATCGTGTGTTAATTAAACCTCTGATTAGGATCAGGCCCTCACAATTATTAGGCGTAATTACGCCAAGGCTACGGCTTGTGTAGGCGTAGCTACGCCATTCTACGCGTAATTACGCCAGAAGAGTTTTGGAAAGTGTAAAAACTTGATTTCTTTCCTTCCCACATGGATTTTACCCTACTCCATCAGCCTCCATACCTCATATACACGATTTCTACCTCATATTAAGCATAATTTAATACCTTAGAATAATTTTTAGATTTTAGAATAATTTTTCTTTCAATTTTTGTGAAGAACGCTCGAAGAACGAGGACGGAATCGACAAGCCGGAATCGTGCTTCCTTTTAGTAACTTTTTCTTTTCCTATTAGTTTGATGCTTTCTAGATTAATTTTGATTGTTTTTAATCTAGTTATGAGTAGCAAAATACTTTTGTGATTCTCGATTTAGGAAAACGATACATTGGATGTTTACGATTCTTGTGAGATAAGTTTTGATTGTTGATTTTCTTTGAGTATCAATTGTTTTTCTGATTTGATTTTTCATAATTGTTATGCATGATTGTTGGATTGATCACCTAGCTATCGTTCATACAATTTAACGCTAAAGTAGATATCAAATACGGAATCGTTTGATCCCTCTAATTTACGAAGCAACTAAGATTAATTAAATTCCGCTTGTGAGTTTGTTAATTCTTAGGAAAAACAATTGACTAGATTAAACATAGACGCTTGGATTATGTTGTTTAGCTTCATCGATCTCACTAGTTCATATGCTATCATCGATTTAAATCTTAATCGCTTGTATTGTGATTGATTGTTTGATAAGGGTTAAACTAGAACGCTTGGGCTACTTAACTAAACTTAAGGTGAGATAGGACTTTGATTATTGGATTAAACGTCCACGATGAATATTCATATGAGAATTGAATCGTATGTGAAGATCGATGATCAAGATAGTTAAACGCCAATTGTAAAGTTAACCGAAAACCGAGAATCGCTCTTTTCTCATAAGTTAATTCATCTAGTTTAATTTTGCATCATAGTAGTAGTATTATTCAATTGATTTCAAAAACCCCTTTTTATTTTAGTTTGCATAAGTTAACACAAAGATATAACCTTCCTCGTGGGATCGATCCCTACTCACGCTACTACATTCATTACTGTTATTAACTTGAGAGGGTTAATTTGGGCGTACGCGATAAACGCTACCACTCTTGCAACTGTATCTTTAATTCCCTTAGCTCCGCTGGTGCCATCCTATAAGGGGCACGAGAAATGGCAGATGTCCCCGGTAATAACTCAATCCCAAACTCGACCTCTCTCGTCGGTGGGAATCCGGGAATCTCCTCCGGAAAGACATCAGGGAACTCCGCCACTACGGGCACATTCTCAACTTTTACTTCTTCTTTCTTTTCCGTAACATCGACGGCATATATGAGATATCCAGTATGGCCTTGTCCCAATAACTGTGCCATCTTGACAGCATATATTAACGAAATTTTTGAACGAGAACCATCCCCATAGAATGTCCACTGGACTCCCATATCAGATCTGAATCGGACAGTCCTCTGCCTGCAGTTCACAACTGCCTGATACTTGTTCAGAACATCAATGCCCACTATGCAGTCAAAGTCTGACATTCCCAGAACAATCAAGTCTGACCTTAGCTCGTTATCCTCAAAATAAATGAGGCCATCATAGACAATCTGATCAGTAATCATACTTCTTCCAGCGGGGGTCGAGACTACAAGAGGCGTGGGCGACGGAGAAGTGCATATGTGGTGCATTTCCACAAAACTTGTCGACACGAAAGAGTGTGACGCACCTGTGTCGATCAATATAAAAGCAGGGTGCGTAAATAAAAGACACGTACCCGCTATAACCTCCTCCGGAGCTGCTGTAGCCTGCTCCCTCGTCAAAGCATAAACTTGTCCCTGAGGTGGCCCATAGGCTGACCTACATACTGCCTTGGTGCAAAAAGGTGGTCTGTGCTGTGCTGCTCTGTCTGCAGGCCTCCCAGCAGAGTTCTGTTGTCCCTCTCGGTTGGGACACTGCCGAGCAAAGTGGCCCTTTTTGCCACAAACATAACATCCCACACAATCTTTTGTCAAATGTGGTTGCCCGCAAACATTGCACTGGACCCTTCCAAATCTGTCTCCCTGAGACTGCCCTCTTTCGGATGGGGCATCGTTCCTATGGTTTCCTTTCCATCGATTGTCGGGCCTCTTACCACTGAACCTTGAGGCCGATGTATTCCCCCTTGGCTTGAACTGATCACCCCTCGGCTTCAAGTTTTCAGGAGTGGATTTTTGAGGAGGTGCTGGAGGTGGTACAGTATCAAGGTATGCACCAACTCCCAGTTCCGCTAGTTCAGCCCTTGAAAGTGCATCATCAAAGCAAGTAGGGCCATTAGTGATCACCCTATCATACAGTTCCGGCCTCAAGCCCGTCATGAAGTTCCTCATCTTTGCTTGAGTACTTGTGGCGATATGAGGCACATATCTGAGTAAAGAGCAGTATTGAAGGGCATAGTCTGACACCGGCATGTTACCTTGCTTAAGGTTAGTGAACTCATCTTCCTTGGCCTGTCGTGCAGCCGCCGAGAAGTACCGGGTCAGAAACCGAGTTCTGAACAGCTTCCAATTAACTTCATGACCTTGAGCCTCTTGCTCTACTACTGTGGTCTTCCACCACATCAGTGCCTTCTTGGCCAACTGGAACTCTGCTAGTCTTATCCAGGCCGTCTTAGCACAAGGACCGGCCACGAAGATTTGCTCTATTCTTTCCAACCACTCTTCTGCATGTTCCCCTGTCTCCGTTCCTTCAAATGTCGGAGGTCGGTATGCAATAAATTGAGTCAAGCTCAGTTCCCCAGGTAGTAACTGTTGCTCAGTCGGTTCTTCGCCAAAAGCCGGCGGTGGTAGGGGATTCGTACGTCCTGCACTTGCATTGACACTCACTGCGTCACCCACTTCCACATTTGCTGCCATACTGCAACGCAAGGGTTAACAACAATACCCAAAAGCAATTCATATAATACATCGTTAGAGAAACAAAACATGTTAATGTAACATCATATACTTCATATGCAACATATGTACAAGACATGTTTAAAAGTAAGCACCTAGCCAACTTATTGCTAAGGCTACCCTTCACTCGTTCCCGGGTTCTCTAACCACTGCTCTGATACCACTAATGTAGGGTCTTCCTACATTAACATCATATAATACACGTATAATGGACTGAACATGCATTCATAACCTCTTAAGGGTTCCGGTTGTAGCTTGAGCTAAGAAGATTACAGGCCAAAATAAAATTTCCAAAAGCTAATTAATTACATTCACAATAATGAATGTTTAAGCTATCGGTTTACACTACTCCTAGAGTAGAGACTATCAAAATCCTGTATCCTATATTCATCTTGTTCCTTTTTGCTCACCGCCTCAACCCGACCCTAGGTCCTCTTGTGAGGGCCCGATCCTAATGTGGTGTTTAATTAACACATAATGATTAATTTGCGTAAACAGCGGAAGATTTATTTCAAAGGTCTTGTCAAACGGCCCTAAATTTTTTTCGCTTTAGGTAATACATATAGACTGATACTTAAAATATGTAATTCCGGTTTCCAATTCAACATGTTGATCATAACATAAATTATCAAGTATATCATCAACCAGTAGTAGAATAATTAAAATACAGATACTCGGGGCATACCCCGGTAATTTAAACCATAAGTAAAAATATTCTAACAACTACTGGGACGCAAAACATAAAATATAAACCTGAGCTCGCTCTCAAGGAGCTCTGGTATCTCTCGATGCGTCGCTGTAAGCATCATCACTATGTCCTCCTGTAAAGCCTGTCATGTCCGAACAACAAAAGACATGACAGCCCCACAAAGGGGGTCAGTACCCTAGTACGAGAAATAAATAAATCATGTCAAGTGACAAAGATCATGCAATGCATACCATGTATGAATACGATGTATGAATGGGTAAAAGGAATCGAATATCAAGATACCAAAAATCGGAGTCCAAAGGAAGGTATCATCAAATCATCAAAGCTCGAGCAGAGGGTGACAGTATACGTACATTGCGCTAGGAAAACTCATCCTATGTACGTTACTGCATCCAGCCCTCGTGTCTAGGTCCGGTCGCACCTGCACGTGACTACAGTTACTACATATACTGCCTGTCATCGCCATGCTCGTCGTACCCGACACTCAGAGTAAGTCAACTCAGTCAAATCATGGATATCAAAGGAATGATAGATCAATATGATATGCCCATGAATCATTTATGCATCAAATGACATATGCAACTCAATATATCATGCAATCTCATGTGAAAGTATATACAAATCATGTAATTTCACATATCATGTAATCCAAGACATTCATCATGTCATATAGTCACATAAGAATCATATAGTGACAAATAAGTCATATAAATCAAATAATGACATATAAGGCCATACATTAGCATCATTACACGTCTTTGCCAGACGTCATGATAAAACTCATTTCAACGTACCTCGACCCAAGCTAATCTACCGAGACTTCTCAGATCAACCCCGGAATCAATTAACCTGGTCATAATAGTTCCAAATACAACATAATGTCACATACTAGCCTTAAGCTTATCAAAATAAAACTCAAACTTAGACCCAAAACCAATTCTCTAAATTTCAGCTTGCGCAACCGTAGAGATGGCTCATAACTTGTCCGATACTTAATAAAATCACATGGGTTCAATTTATTTTCAAATATAACTCAAAAATGAACATTTCATCAGTTCAACTCATCTTCAAATTCGTTCATTTAGCCTAGGTAAAATGGCCAAGAACAATCTGCTAGAAAAACAGGACAATTCACCAAATTCCAGCCAGACCCATTTTTGTATAAAAATCATAATAAGTTCATATGACGTCTAAATGACTTGAGGCTAGTTTGAAAATCACGAAAACCCAAAGTACTACAGTTCATATGTGAAGTCCAGAAGCTAGTTCGCTCATCTAGAGGTACATGCAAAACAAAGTATGGCAGTTTTAGAAATACCTATACGCTCTGTTTTGTCAGAGTGAGCAGTTTTAGGAAAAAGTGCATATCTTGCACAAATAAACTCCAAATCATGTGAGGCCAGTTTCTAATGCAATATAACACAAAGTTGTACAACCTTTATTCAGACACCAAGGTAAAATATTAGCACAATTTGCCCAGATTTACCATGAACACACTGCATGTGCAACCCGCCTACATGCATGTCCCAGATTGTGCACCTTGTGGTAAAAACATCATAAATCATTCATTTTAAGTCCAAATCGTCTCATATTTTAACCACAAGACGAAAACACATATATCTACAACTTCTATTTGAATAACAACATCAAATTCGGAAACCAATTTACCCAGAAACTCGAAGAACAGAACATAAATGAACTCGCATGCACTAAATTTCCAGATTTCACACATATTGGTACAATGACCATAACGTTTCATCAAAACTCCAAATTAGTCGAATTTACTGTCAAATCGAAGGTATTCCAACAAGATACAACTTGTATTTGAACCCCAACTCAAATTCGAAACTTAACTAAACCCAAAATTCGAAATGACAGATATATGCATGCTGAAATCTGTTGCACACTTTTTGACAGCAAGTTATCTCTACATTTCTCATGCCAACACTCCTAAATTTCGATCCTTAAACAACACCAAGGTATATAAAACTCAATAAAAGTGTTATACCTTCACTCCTCTTGAAGATTTGATACACAAACCATCAACCTAGCTCAAACCAAGCTTTCACTTCTCCAATTTGCTCCAAATTAGAAAATTCTTGATGGGTTCCTCTTCCCTAGCCTTGTAGCTTCTAAATCCTTAATTGCATGTAACATGCACTAAAGATTTCATAAGAATTTGGTAGGAAAAAGAGGCTGGAAATTCGAAATGCCTAGAGAGAAGGAGGAGAATTTCTTTGATGGGAATGAAGAGAGAGAAATGGGTGGAAAATTTGAGACAAAATCTGAAAAGCATGGGTTTAGGCGTGAGCTTCTTATCACATTTGGCAATATTTTTAATTCATTTGATGTATTGTGGAATCCATGTGTCAATACATCACTATCTTGCAAGATTAAAGCTCCAAAATCTGTTGGGTTTCCGTACCCCGGCGCCAGATCCAAACGCAGCGGAAATAATACAATAAACAGATCTGACCCGGGAACGGACGATCGCGCCTGATTCATATATTAGCATGCAATCATCAAAATAAATGCACGAAAAGAGAATTACCGATAACAGCGAAATCAATCTGATGTCGGTGGTCCTCGAGTCCAATCAACCTGACCAGATCTTCAAGCACAACACCAGTGCTAGTGTGATGTCGGCTTTTCTATGAGAGTGTGTATAGAGAGGAAAAAAAACTTCTTAACCCTAGAGATGAACATATATTTATAGGAGTTTTGGTCAATTATTTGGGCTATGCTTATGAGGGTCCAACGGGCCAACAATTGGCCCATTGGCTTGTAGGGCATCTAATGCTAACAATCTCCCACTTGCCCAAAAGCCAACACAAAACTGCAAACTCATAATCCAAGTAATTCAATCAAATTGAATAACTTGACGTACTACCAATGTACATAATTATGCAACATAAATATATCAAATGTTTTAATTTTAGAACTTTCTATAGATGAAACATTTTCAAATATAGAAACTCCACTAAAGTGAGGAGCTTTCAGAAATTAAATTCATCTCTTCTAAATCACTCAATTTGAGCACTTAACATTTAAGTCTCAATTCTCATCAATAGATCGGCGGCCGGTTAATTGTGACCCAACGAGGCTCAAGTGTATCATAGCAGTAGGATCACAACTTTTGAGATTTTAGAAGTCAAACAACTTCTTTTGGGCTTACCCTGAATGCCCCATTGTCAATTAAACTCCTTTAATAGACAATTACCGAAATATAATTCCAGCAACAACCTACCGATCGTGGGTAGCGCCTAGCATCTGCGCTTCACGAAGACCTAGATACAAATGACTAGCAACGTACGAGAACCTGTCAGCCATAGTTAGCGTGCAGTACATTCCTTTCACTCAATATGTCCCGATTGAATCAAGGGCATTGGTTGATCGAGACCCTTTATGATTTCAATAACTATGTATTTGTTTCACGTTATATGATTCATTTGTGTGCGTATATGAAAAACTCTTTTTTTCACAAGCACTACCCACTCTGGCCAGAGATTCCTCGAATCATATATAGAAAAACACATAGGACATCCTGGTTCATCAAGACCAGTGGTGAATCCCCAACGACAATCATAGGCCTCTGACAGCATCACTGAATACCCAAAATAACAACTTTATGACCCGCATGTGATCAGTCATTAAATCAAAGTACACAGCTATCTGTCAAGACCTCAATGATGCCTCGGGTCATGAGGAGTAATGGTGCACAACTATGACTAGAAATTCTATACTCGACAAGTGGTAACCACTTATAGAATTCCGAGTAGGGTCGTTCAGTGAAACCATTCCTAATGAGCACCTATTCATGTGTGCTGACTTCTCCAAGCCAACGCCGATGAAACGCGGCGCACTACACTAGACACATCATGAATACCAGTCTCTAACGAGCATATATCGATATCCCATTCTCGAAGGCTCATCGACCAGGAACATTTAGAAATCGCAGTCTAGAATGTATTTCATGGTCACCATCATATGCGTAACCACATTCTATGGACTATAGCAACTTCAAGGACTTCATCAATACATCAAGATGCATGGGTAAACAGATGAAGAAGTGCCATATATATTAATATTCAAACAAAGATTTGTCATAATAAGATTATAAGTACAATCAATCAACTATTGATTTACTTAATCATGTATGACAACAATATCTTTCACTTTCCCAAAGCCAACTACTCATGTGTCTTAAGACCATCTTCCCAAGATGTCTAACAGACACCAATCATTGTAAATGCTTTGTCAGTGGATTCACTATATTTTCTGTTGAAGCGATTCTCTCGATAATAATGTCGCGTCTACCATCTCTCTCATTAGATAGTATTTCTCAATATATGTTTGGATACTGATGAGAACTTGGCTATTCATAATAGCTCAACTGTTGTCACAGTACCATGGACTGTGTCAACTGCGTTAGAAATTACACCCAACTCTTGGATGAAATATCTTATCCAAACTGCCTCTTTGCTGCATCGTATGCTGCAATGTATTCAGCTTCAGTGGTGGAATCCAAAGTGATGTCTTGCTTGGAACGTTTCCAAGAGACATCACCATCATTGAGCTTAAATACAAATCCGAACATCGATATGGTATCATCTACATCCGACTGAAAAAACAGCATCAACTTAACCTTCAACTTTTAATTCTCCACTTACAGATCCAAAAACCATGAACATATCATAAGTTCTTCATAAGAACTTGATGATTATTTTCACAGTTTTCCAGTGACCTTCACCGGGATCTGTCTGATGTCTGCCCATTACTCTAAGAACATACATCAGTCCAAGTACATACCATAGCATACAATATGCTATTAAAAGTAGAAATATAAGGTACCAATGTCATCTTTTCTATCTCCTCATCAATCTTAAGACCCATTGACTCGAGATATGAATACTATGACATATTATGAAGTAACTCATTTTTCGACTACTCTATGCTAAACCCTTTTAGCACAGTGTTTATGTAAGTAGATTGAGAGATCTCAAGCATCCTTTAGATCTATCCCTATAGATCCGTATGCTAAGCACGTATGACGTTTCTCCCAATCTTACATGGAGAAATTAGTAGATAATCACGCTTTAATTGATTAATCCAATGTCATTCACAATGAGCATGATATAATCGACTTAAAGCATCACAAATGTAACCGTGCTCCCACTAACCTTTTTGCACACACATGTTACTTCCGGATTTTTAACAAAACCAAACATGTTGATGATGTTATCAAAACGAAAGTTCAAACTTCGGGATGCCTTCTTAGGCCCATAAATGGACCTCTGGAGTTTGAAAACATTTTTCTCACTCCAAGAAGTAGTAAACACATTTTGCTGCTACATTTCTACCTCAATGCCACCACTGAGAAATGTTGTGTTCACATCCATTACTCATATCTCATATTCGTAATATAAAGATATAATTAATAAAATCTAAATAGACTATAGCATCATAACCGATGAAAATTTTCTCATAAACAACTCTTTGCCTATGAGAATAACTGTTTCTCACCAGTCAAGCTTTGAAGGTCACTACCTTCCCATCCACTCCAAGCTTGTAAATCCATGCAGCCAATGGGAACAATTCCCAAAGATGATTTACTAAGACCCATACCTTATTGGAGTACATGGAGTCTATTTCAGATTTCATGGCATCTTGCCAATGTCCCGAATCAATATCTGACATCGCCTCCTTGAAAGTCCAAGGATCATATCCGTGGTCTATTTCTTAACTACTTTCAAAGAGTATATTCATTCTATCAGGAGCTCTTGAAACATTTTCAAATCTCCTTGGTGTGTGTAAATCAAAGGTTGTGATTAACTAAATTCATTTCACCGTTTTCACTTTTCTAGTGGTTTGTGGTTCTTGAACCCTTTCAAGTTATATTATTTTGTCATCATTTCTAATAGAAACATTTTCTCTAGAAAGATTGCACTTACGAAACAAACTATTTGCCTGCAATTGATAATATAATTTCCACAGAATAACATAAGATGGATCAACTATCCAACTCATCTCCCACTGGCTGCTTCACATAAGCAGAACAATCTCAAAATAAAAATTTGGATTATTTTTCAGTCCATATCGTATATGGAGTTTTTGGTCACTGCATTGGTATGAATTATATTCAACAAATATGTACATTTAGAGAGTTACTCAGAGAGAATCACATTCTCTTAAGATAACTCAACATCATCTTGCACTAACATTTAGTGCTCCACATACGTCCATATGAATCAAATTCATTGGACATTCAGCACATGCTAAATATATGTTGGATTTAAGTTATCATTCTTTTAATATTCTTTGAATATAATCACACTAATCATTCATAAGTTCACCAGATTCAATAAAACACACATTCTTAAAAATACTGCAAATCACATTCGCATATTTAAAAGAATATCATTCTCTATCAAAATAGGAACAATGTCCATGATTAAATCTAGAACAAATAAATAATTGCTCAAACCAGTTCCTAACCAGTTCAAGATTTTTATATTAAATAAATGTTTCATATAGCCGTTGCAACAACTCTTGCTACATTGCTTAGCCTCAGATAGGTTTCACCTTCCTAGGGCCCCTACTTCTTCACATCACATGCAACTCTTTGCAAAAATGCGAGCACAACTGGCATCATATACCACAGAAGTAGAACCAATAGAAACATTTAATTTTAATATAAAAATACCCTTTCTAGAACGCTTCTAGTCTAGGCATTCCTTACAATTTTTCGTCAGAGACCAGCAGTGAAAACATAGATGCCTCTCCTTTCTTAGTTGCTACTATATCCTTTTTCGTCTTTTGAGGTTGGGAACCATTTCCCTTCATCTTCTTTATCCTTGAACTCTTCCTATCATTGGTAGAAGATTCGACAAGAAGAACACGTTTCTCCTTTTGAATCAAGGACTCACGAGTTTCCAACATTTTTACTATAAGATCAAATCTAAAGCCAGTTAATGAGGTATTGTCACATTCAGATTTTCCAATTTATCAAGAAGAGATATTTTTCTTACACCATGCTCATAGACCGAAGCCCCATCTTGCATGTGAAATGAAAATAGCTCTTTTGAAGTCACGAGTCTAATCGTGTCCGTTCACCAAACAACATTTGTAGGTGTTGGAAATATCAGTAATGTGAACGAGTTTCTCATATCTGTGTTGAAACTCATTGGTGACATTGATGCTATCATATAGCACCTAGCCGAGAGATTATCGTCCCACCACTTCTCAAGTGTGGCGATCTCTTCATGAGACGAACGGGGAAACTCTTCAACAGGAGGCTCCCACCAAGGGTATATAGCAACTTTTCAGAAGCAATCATTATTTTTAAAATTAATAGTCAATCCTGGTGGTTAATTTGTTTATATCGAGATTTGATGTAATCGGATTCACGGCAATCACAATAATGAGAATAAACAGAAAATATAAGCAAACCGTTTGATTATTAATTAATTCAAAAACTATGGACTTTAGTTATTGAATGCTCCCACTAAATTTTTCGAATTCATCACCCTCATGACAAATGAACGGAAAATCATATTTTCTTAGTGGGCTTGGAGTCCAACTAGCTCATTAAAACCCCGGACGTGGGCCCACCGGCTTCATGATACTAAAGGTAGATCACAATTGCATCATATGCAACCCCCAAGATATTTGTCTCGCGATTGACATAACCCTATGTGGGCAGGACAATTATGCCTTCTCACGTCAAACTAACCCATCCCACGGATGGAAATGTCACGCCCAAAAGACCCCACGTGGGTGAGTAATCTAGAAGGTTAACATAACCACACCCTTAATTAAGTGGCAGTTAAACGCACAGCTTTCCCATGCCAGATGCCCCCCACGTGGGTGAGTAAGGCAATATGACACAAGTAGCGTCTCATGGCTTAACTGTTGATGGAAGACAGGAAGCAACAAACACTTTTGAGCTCCCTTTATCAGTTTGATATTAAAAAAATTTGAATCATATTCAAAAGAGGGATTTAATAATTTTCAAATCTCATCAAGTACTTGTTTGTTTGTTTGCCGGATTCATGCAACTATGTTTTATTCATGCAACATATGTACTAATAAAACACACAAACAAACATTTATCATACATCATATGCATAATAAATATTAAATATGGACGATTACGACCTTTTCCTAAGTGATCCACGTGAGCCATACGTGGATCACAAGTCTGTCTAAGGTGATGCAGGTATGTAATGCAATCCTATTACATTTTTGCTTCCATTATACATGTCTTGATCTTGGTGCTCCGTCTTCAATCTCGATCTCCCACTAATTCTAAAGATTTTACATTTAAATCGTGCAAACAAGAGAATAGGGATACAAATCCGGGGTGGGATACATCAGAAAATAGAGAGAGCAGGCTCGCACACCCGATAACCAAAAACACAATTATAATGAAACAATAAAAACCTAAACATTCACCTAAACACATTGGCCAAGGCTCGTAATCATCCATCATGCATTTACAACATATGTAATTAAACATTAAACTAAACAATTACATCAGATGTAATTGTACTAATTACATCACATGTAATTAGAGCACAATAATTTATTTTTTTTATCGTTTCCCACTACTCGCATCATTAATTGAAAATAAAATTAACAAATTAAATAAAACCATTTTATTTAATTTCTAATTAATTAAATTTCAATTAATTGGTAAAATCTCTATTTTACCTTTAAATCATATTAATCGAAAATAAAATTAACAAACTAAATGAAACACTTTCATTTAATTTCTAATTAATTAAATTTCAATTACTTGGTAAAATCACTATTTTACCTCAAATCATAATATTAGCCAAAATAAAATTAACAAATTAAATGAAACATTTTCATTCAATTTTCAATTAATTAAATTTTCAACTGAATGTAAAATCTCAATTTTACACTTAATAAATTAAAAATCACATTTTTAATAAATTAAGTATTATGATTTATTATTTCAAAAATAATATCCGGATAAAACATCTAAAATGACCCAATATAATTTATGGACTCCAAACAATTTGGACCCAAAATTTAAAATGCAATTTCAACCCAAAATACATATCAAATTTTCGGATTAAAATTATTATTTTTTTTTTTATAAATTCTGAAAACTGCATTTAATAACTATTCATCATCTCTTTAAACATGCTGCTAGGGTTCGAAACCCTAGCTTGTCAGCGCCGCCGCCACCTTCAGCCGCCCTCCTCCTCGTCTCAATCGCACCAGCCGCCATGAACACTTCATGACCAGTGGTCTCGTCCAGCCACTTAGTGCGCACGATAGAACTTTTCTTTCGAGCAGCTACAACCCCATCGCGACTGGAGATCGAGAAACTCGATCTCGCAGAACGTGGTTTCGGGTCGCACGAGTTCCAGACAGTGAACACTTCACCGGAGGTCGAGAGAAGAACCATATATTTGGTCGTGCACGCCGCGTTTCCTTCTCCGGCAGCGCAACTCTTGCGCAGATCCAGGAAACCAGCTGCCAACCTTGCTCGGCGCGCCGGACTACAGCTTCCGACGGGATCTGGCGGCGTACCGGAAACGTTTTCCGGTACCTGTGATTTTGTTCACTGATTGCCGATGATGAACCAGAAACGATTTCTGAATCATGAAGTTTGGGTCGACAAACCAGACGATTTTTGTGGTTCTAATTATTAAATTTCTATGTTTTATCGGATACCAAAATTTCTGAAAAATCAAACACAATTAGCGTTGTTGGGAAACGATCTAATGAAAATTAATTATTGAATATATGAATCAAAACGCAACCTGGCTCTGATACCACTGTTGGGTTTCCGTACCCCGGCGCCAGATCCAAACGCAGCGGAAATAATACAATAAACAGATCTGACCCGGGAACGGACGATCGCGCCTGATTCATATATTAGCATGCAATCATCAAAATAAATGCACGAAAAGAGAATTACTGATAACAGTAAAATCAATCTGATGTCGGTGGTCCTCGAGTCCAATCAACCTGACCAGATCTTCAAGCACAACACCAGTGCTAGTGTGATGTCGGCTTTTCTATGAGAGTGTGTATAGAGAGGAAAAAAAACTTCTTAACCCTAGAGATGAACATATATTTATAGGAGTTTTGGTCAATTATTTGGGCTATGCTTATGAGGGTCCAACGGGCCAACAATTGGCCCATTGGCTTGTAGGGCATCTAATGCTAACAAAATCATGTATTAAACATGAGTTAAATTAAATAATGGCATGCGTTTTCCAAGTGCCATGTGATCATGCACATGCTCGTGCACTAAAACATGTTCCACTAATTGGTTGACTCAATGTAGTCCAAAATTCCTTATTTCAAAGTCTATACTTTTAATTATCCGGGTTCACTTAATCATCGTTAATCCGGATTAATTAGCATCGGGGCCTTACACTTCTTCCCCTCTTAAAAAGATTTCGTCCTCGAAATCGCAAAATTGAGCATCCCTCAATAAATTAAATCATATGAGATGTCTCCATCTCATTCATAGATACATAAGAATCATCATGTATCAATAACAATTGATGTGGTAGTGTCAACGGTATACCACTGAATCAAACTTCTCTATTATTCCACAAAGTTCAAAATATCGAGGCAACATCAAACCTCACTTAACGAATCATATTGATCATCGCAAATGTAATATTTTCATATTTACCTGATTCTCAACTCGAAGTCTAACGATATATTTCTCTTTGGCGTAGCAATTCTGCTCACCTCAAGCCAAATTTTAATCATTTTCGCAGAAATTTTATCGTTCCTGGCATTTTTCTCAAAACTCTTAATTTCTACCAAAATTCCTTATCAATTTTCTATCATCATATCAGCGATCGGTAATTCTGGCTCTACAAAACCTGGACCGATGCCATCCCAAAAGTTTTCTGAAACTTAAATTATAGGAACATTCTACTGGTGAATAGTGATTTATGTCAATTCCCACTAAATTCACCACAATAAACGAGACATAACTTCCAAGGTCTGGATATTTTCTCAGTGGATCCATCTGTATGGGTATGCTAAGCAATACTCATTGCTAACTTAGTATCCATTACATTCTGAAAATAGTTTCGAATTCTGATATTATCCTCGGATCTCGATCAGATACATCTATTACAGAAACTCACTGTAACTAAATCACATTATCCATATCTTAAACATGTCGTCTTCTCATAGACATATAGACTATCATATGAAATCACTATCTTGTATTGAATAGTCAATCAATTCCGATTCAACTTGTTTTCACAATCTCTGTTTGTAAATATTTTAGCTATAAAACTCAAAACTAGAAATTTCCCAAATTTCATTGTGGTACTTACAAATCCTGTAATATCCCATTAGGTCTCGTATTTTTATCTTGACCTGTTGGCATGTCAAACAATTTGCCACAAAATTCAAAAAATTTCTTTCTTTATACCATCTCATCATAAATAGGATCTCGAGAATGATACATCTCATCATTCCCAGAATAACACTATGTTCTCTATAGTGTGCTTTCTGTTGTAATACGTCTTTCAAATCAGTAAAATTCGATGCTATATACTGATTTTTCATTCGCAACCACCACTAAACGACATACTAAATTTACTTGGTTGATAAGACAGAACCAATTTCTTAACTCAATACCTGTATGGGTCTGTCCTTCGAGTCTTTCCGATCGTCAAAATCAGATGTTATCAAACTGCAAAGCAAACATCGATGCTACCATTGCACCTTGCACTTTTAGGTTCAGTGCATCTGCTATTAGTTTCATTTTCCTTGATTTATATTGACAATCAAAGTCAAATTCTTTAATAAATCCAGTCATCGCTTATATCTCAAGAATATGCAATCATCTTTTCATGATACATTATGACAACCGCTTTCACATTCATCTGACCAAATGAAACTCAAATTTCTTCTTGGTCAATTGGTTCATAAGACAGGCTATCCTAGAATATCCTTCCGTAAAAGCCTGTAGTATCTGTCAAAATTCATAAAACTTTTCATCTTGAGTACAATGATTGGTCTTGGCCAAATTAGTACTATCTTTACTTTACTGGAATCAACAGGTATCTGGTGAGATGATATCACCTATCCCAAAACAACACTTGATTCAACCAAGATTTACATTCAACCAAGATTTACATTTCAATAACTTGGTACACCTTTGAGCTTCACGAAGCGTCTGAAAAATCAATCACATGTGTTCTGTGTAGTTCCTTACGGATCTCGTATACACTAGTATACCACTGATGAATATGATTACACTTCCGCCCAAAAGTTACGGAAATTTTTCTTCATCAAATTCATAACTCTACCGGTATAGTTGTCAGACCACACGACATTTCCAAAAATTCAAAATGCCTATATCTGGTTTGATCAATTGCCTATAGAGCATTTTCTCTTCTGACTTAAACAGATGGTAACCAGATTTAAAATCATTCTTCTTATACATCGAAGTTCCTTACAACTGATCAAATACTTATAGATCTTAGGCAGTGAGTATTTATTCTTGACAGTAGCCCCATTCAACTGTCTTTGGTCGATACACATCTTCATAATATCATTTTTCTTCTTCAAGAACAATGTTGATGTTTCCTCAAGTGACATACTCAAACATATGTACTCGTATCAAGGAGATTCTGCAATTATCTTCTGCATCTGTCAAATCTGTTGATGGCAGTTCGTACAATGCTTTTGATATTTAATCTATTCTTTGACATGAACAAAAAGTTAAAATCGAATTCCTTCTTTAGTGGAGATTCTATTATTTCCTCAGGAAAATCTCGGTAAGTTCCTTACCATTAAGATATCAGTCAACATCGATTCTTCCTGATCAGCATTAACTGCTTATGATCAAATATCCTTCATTTTCCAAATATCGCAACAACAATATTTTCATAGCTGATACTATCAGTATCTTAGCTCGCTATTCGTGGCTATAAATATTTCATTTTGGGGCCACAAAACAGTCGAAAATTCATTATACCCTGAAATCAACTTCTTATATCTCACAATTTATCAGAGTATCCATACCCTTGATACAATCAAAACCATATATGAGCAACACCATTGAATTCGAATCCACATCACTATCATTAAATTGTCAGCTACAGTTCACTATTACAAGTGTGGATAGTATAATTAATACTGCTGATGTATTTTCCAAATCATCATTATCAATGCACATTTGATGAAATATATGAAACCAATGATTTTATCTCAAATCAAACTCGTGTCGTGTGACCAATACACAACATGTATCTGTAATCACTAGCATCTCTATCATTGCCAAAATCGAAATGGTTATATATCCTGGAGACATCTCAATCCCATTGTCAATGTATATTCTCTGGTCTACAGATAATTAACTGCTGCTGATACTGAGTAGTCAAAATGAATAACCGTTCTGATATCTACCTCTAGCTCAGAGTATTTGTTGTTATAGCTGCATCTATTCCCGAGTAAGTAACAGACATGCTCTGACTGGCCACAATCAATATCAGTTCTTATTATTCTTTCAAATGGATCAGTAGATATTTACATCCACAATGACCTCAAAAGATTTGGTATTCTACAATCTCATAGTCCCTTTAGAACTACTGGAGCTGGATAAATTTGAGTGATACTTCTGAAACTTTTCTAGGACTAATTGGATTATCCCAATGATAGTCACTTCATTAATCTTTAATCCAGTTCTAATTACTTCGCACCACCTTGGTGTCTTATTCCTTAGTCAATATCTAATCTCTTCACTAGTGAATAGCTATCGAGATTAAGCAGATATTTCCATTTCTCAAGTCCACGATAATCAATTATCATTTTCCATATCATCAATACCATTACTCTATATAGTCTCATCTAAAAGAGTTCATAGTGAAGTTTTTATTCATAGTTCGGACACAAAAACTGGAACTGAATTACGACAGTCCCCTAAACCAAGTCCTCATTCAAACCAATTCTCGTTGTTTCCCACAACAACTATACTCGATCCTTCAATTGAAAAAAAATCGATAATTTCAATATTCTCAAGTTCTAAATTATCATCTTGGCGTACATGTTTTGAGGTAAACTCATACGTATTACATGGTCTTTCAGACTCAAATTCCCGATGTCAAACGACAAAATGCGTTTTAAATAGTTCTAGTATCATCCCACTAATCACAAGAAATAAGTCCCAAAGTGATAAACATTTTCAATAACACTCAGTTAATTCAATTCACAGTGCCTACAGGTACTATGGATAGCTAATTAAAGTCTACATCACTGCTACCTGTCCAAACACTAACTGTCCATCATAAAATCAAAGCATCATATATAAATCTCAAGTCAGAGATGTTCTCATTACTTATTCTATATCAACATCATATCAACAACTATCAGTGCAAACAAATAAAATTCTCAATTTCTCTAGATTGTCAGCAACTCAGCATTCAAAATCTCTAGATGATATGCGACTCAGCATTCAAATTCTCTACATTATATGCAAATCAGCATATTAAAATACTTAGAGATATAACCTCTAATTATCCCTGCTTAATAATCCATTACATGTATAAATCTCATTATAGAACATGTAAACATAGCAGGCAATAGCATATAAAATCACATAGTCAGGCACATGCACAAACAATTCATTTGTGTCTATTCTCAGTGTCCTAACTCTAGTTCGAGCATATCCCAGATATATGCTCTGATACCATAATATGAGGGCCCGATCCTAATGTGGTGTTTAATTAACACATAATGATTAATTTGCGTAAACAGCGGAAGATTTATTTCAAAGGTCTTGTCAAATGGCCCTAAATTTTTTTCCCTTTAGGTAATACATATAGACTGATACTTAAAATATGTAATTCCGGTTTCCAATTCAACATGTTGATCATAACATAAATTATCAAGTATATCATCAACCAGTAGTAGAATAATTAAAATACAGATACTCGGGGCATACCCGGTAATTTAAAACATAAGTAAAAATATTCTAACAACTACTGGGACGCAAAACATAAAATATAAACCTGAGCTCGCTCTCAAGGAGCTCTGGTATCTCTCGATGCGTCGCTATAAGCATCGTCACTATGTCCTCCTGTAAAGCCTGTCATGTCCGAACAACAAAAGACATGACAGCCCCCACAAAGGGGGTCAGTACCCTAGTACGAGAAATAAATAAATCATGTCAAGTGACAAAGATCATGCAATGCATACCATGTATGAATGCGATGTATGAATGGGTACAAGGAATCGAATATCAAGATACCAAAAATCGGAGTCCAAAGGAAGGTATCATCAAATCATCAAAGCTCGAGCAGAGGGTGACAGTATACGTGCATTGCGCTAGGAAAACTCATCCTATGTACGTTACTGCATCCAGCCCTCGTGTCTAGGTCCGGTCGCACCTGCACGTGATTACAGTTACTACCTATACTGCCTGTCATCGCCATGCTCGTCGTACCCGACACTCAGAGTAAGTCAACTCAGTCAAATCATGGATATCAAAGGAATGAGATCAATATGATCTGCCCATGAATCATTTATGCATCAAATGACATATGCAACTCAATATATCATGCAATCTCATGTGAAAGTATATACAAATCATGTAATTTCACATATCATGTAATCCAAGACATTCATCATGTCATATAGTCACATAAGAATCATATAGTGACAAATAAGTCATATAAATCAAATAATGACATATAAGGCCATACATTAGCATCATTACACGTCTTTGCCAGACGTCATGATAAAACTCATTTCAACGTACCTCGACCCAAGCTAATCTACCGAGACTTCTCAGATCAACCCCGGAATCTATTAACCTGGTCATAATAGTTCCAAATACAACATAATGTCACATACTAGCCTTAAGCTTATCAAAATAAAACTCAAACTTAGACCCAAAACCAATTCTCTAAATTTCAGCTTGCGCAACCGTAGAGATCGGCTCATAACTTGTCCGATACTTAATAAAATCACATGGGTCCAATTTATTTTCAAATATAACTCAAAAATGAACATTTCATCAGTTCAACTCATCTTCAAATTCGTTCATTTAGCCTAGGTAAAATGGCCAAGAACAATCTGCTAGAAAAACAGGACAATTCACCAAATTCCAGCCAGACCCATTTTTGTATAAAAATCATAATAAGTTCATATGACGTCTAAATGACTTGAGGCTAGTTTGAAAATCACGAAAACCCAAAGTACTACAGTTCATATGTGAATTCCAGAAGCTAGTTTGCATCTAGAGGTACATGCAAAACAAAGTATGGCAGTTTTAGAAATACCTATACACTCCGTTTTGGCAGAGTGAGCAGTTTTAGGAAAAAGTGTATATATTGCACAAATAAACTCCAAATCATGTGAGGACAGTTTCTAATGCAATATAACACAAAGTTGTACAACCTTTATTCAGACACCAAGGTCAAAAGCTTAGCACAATTTGCCCAGATTTACCATGAACACACTGCATGTGCAACCCGCCTACATGCATGTCCCAGATTGTGCACCTTGTGGTAAAAACATCATAAATCATTCATTTTAAGTCCAAATCGTCTCATATTTTAACCACAGGACGAAAACACATATATCTACAACTTTTATGTGAATAACAACATCAAATTCGGAAACCATTTACCCAGAAACTCGAAGAACAGAACATAAATGAACTCGCATGCACTAAATTTCCAGATTTCACACATATTGGTACAATGACCATAACGTTTTCATCAAAACTCAAAATTAGTCGAATTTACTGTCAAATCGAAGGTATTCCAACAAGCTACAACTTGTATTTGAACCCCAACCTCAAATTCGAAACTTAACTAAACCCAAAATTCGAAATGACAGATATATGCATGCTGAAATCTGTTGCACACTTTTTGACAGCAAGTTATCTCTACATTTCTCATGCCAACACTCCTAAATTTCGATCCTTAAACAACACCAAGGTATATAAAACTCAATAAAAGTGTTATACCTTCACTCCTCTTGAAGATTTGATGCACAAACCATCAACCTAGCTCAAACCAAGCTTTCACTTCTCCAATTTGCTCCAAATTAGAAAATTCTTGATGGGTTCTTCTTCCCTAGCCTTGTAGCTTCTAAATCCTTAATTGCATGTAACATGCACTAAAGATTTCACAAGAATTTGGTAGGAAAAAGAGGCTGGAAATTAGAAATGCCTAGAGAGAAGGAGGAGAATTTCTTTGATGGGAATGAAGAGAGAGAAATGGGTGGAAAATTTGAGACAAAATCTGAAAAGCATGGGTTTAGGCGTGAGCTTCTTATCACATTTGGCAATATTTTTAATTCATTTGATGTATTGTGGAATCCATGTGTCAATACATCACTATCTTGCAAGATTAAAGCTCCAAAATCATGTATTAAACATGAGTTAAATTAAATAATGGCATGCGTTTTCCAAGTGCCATGTGATCATGCACATGCTCGTGCACTAAAACATGTTCCACTAATTGGTTGACTCAATGTAGTCCAAAATTCCTTATTTCAAAGTCTATACTTTTAATTATCCGGGTTCACTTAATCATCGTTAATCCGGATTAATTAGCATCGGGGCCTTACACATCCGGTCCAAAAGTGTACCTACAGGGACAACACATCATGAGCATATATAATCTTACTTAACATCTTAAAAACATCGTAGTAAATGCATGAAATATTGGTTAAATAAATATACTGGTTATTCATTAACTTCATTTTGTTGTCCCTGATTCATATTCATGCATATGGGCATCTTACCCTGTGGCATCTTACCACATCATAATATCGTATGGCATCTTACCATATGGGCATCTTACCCCGTGGCCTCTTACCACATAATAAAATCTTATGGCCTCTTACCATATGGGCATCTTACCCCGTGGCATCTTACCACATAATAAAATCGTATGGCTTCTTACCATATGGGCATCTTACCCCGTGGCATCTTACCACATAATAACATCGTATGGCCTCTTACCATATGGGCATCTTACCCCGTGGCATCTTACCACATAATAACATCGTATCACATCATCATAAACTTACTTATCATAAACATCATCATTATAACATCATCATCATAAACTTACTTATCATAAACATCATCATCATAACATCATCATCATAAACTTACTTATCAAAATCATCATCGTAAACATCATCATCATAATCATCATCATCATAAACATCATCATTATAAATATCATATGTAGGAGTATGGTTTACCGTCCGATGCCCGTACGTTTCTTACGTACCTTAATTCCCAAAAGTGGAGAAATCGGAGAGCTTTATCTCCTTGAGGTTGTGGGTACCTGGGATGGTTCTACATAACCATACAAATCGATATTAGAATCTAAATATAGTCCAATATCCAAAAATCCAACAAAAACATCAAAAATATACATTTTTATACCTCGCGATCGATCGCCGCCCAGGCACGATCGATCGCCAGATCATACTGGACGGGGCTCAAAAATTTACATCTTGGCGATCGATCGCCACTTTTGGCGCGATTGATCGCCAGCCTCGCCGATCGATCGCCCAAAGTTGGCGATCGATCGCCAAATGTTACTGGCGTCCACTGCTGGCTCGCGATCGATCGCCAAAAACGGGCGATCGATCGCCAGTCCCTGTACATCGAAAAATCTCCATTAATGAGCATTTTTCAAGCTCCACTTCATTCCTTACAAACCCAAACTTTCCTACAACATCAATATCATCATAACTCACAAAGACCCACATAAAACACTTCAAAAATCATACCCCAACCATAAATAACATATACCCCAAAACAACCCACATAAAACATCAAAAGCTAAGAACACCAAACATCATAAAAACTTTAGGAAGGACTCCATACCTCTTAGGGATTCCAAATCCTTCAATAAATCTCACAAACAAAGGTTTTGTGAAGATTCCTCCTTCCTCTTTTGCTAGATTTCAAAATGGTGTGGGGTTAGGGTTGAGGGATGAAGTTTGGGGGGTTAAATGAGTGATTGGTAAAGTGGTGAAAAGTAAGTGGGTATAGTGGGGAAAGAGGGTTATAAAGGTTAATATAAAAATTGCACCCCAAAGTTAACATGATGTATAAAATACCCAAACATGGTATTTTATAAGCATTTAATAAAATGAAATAAACTTCCTCTAAAATCACATCTTCCTCATATACAATAATCAACACAATTAAATCATGTTAACATCTTATTACCCAACACATAAATCAATTACCACATAATTCATCATATTAACATAATTAATGCCTTAATTGCAATTAATCATTTCGGGGCGTCACACACTTCCACTCCGGTATCTCCAAGTTCCTTAGCTCGCCACCGGGTCTCTGTCTCTCTGCCTTAACCTGCTGACAGATCAAACACCTCTTAACAAAAGCGATTACATCACTCTTCATCCGCTTCCACCAGGACTGATCACATAAGTCTTTATACATTTTCCTCCCTCCTGGATGGATACTGAATCGGCTACTATGAGCCCGTTCCAAGATTCCTCTACGCAACTCCGGCGTACATGGAACTACCCATCGGTTGCCAAGTCTCAAAGAACCATCCTCAGCCACTCTAAACTCGGATGGCTGACCCTGAAGTGCTAATGATGACCATCTCCGAACCTCATCATCTGTCCTCTGAGCTCTCCTGATATTCTCATAGATATCTGGCTCAGCAATAAGGTCGATACCCAAATTGGCGATGCGTCCACATCGAAGTCATAGCCTAGATGGCAACAAGAAGTCATCATAGCTGACAGATGCATGACATCCTCAGCAGTATTCTTCACCTTCCTACTCAAGGCATCAGCTATTAGATTCGCCTTCCCCGGATGGTACTCTATCTCACAGTCATAGTCCTTAAGCAAGTCCATCCACCTCCTCTGCCTCATATTCAGCTCCGCTTGGGTGAATAGGAACTTCAAGCTCTTATGATCCGTGTAAATGGTAAATGAAGTACCATATAGATAATGCCGCCAAATTTTCAAGTCGAAAACGATAGCCGTCAGTTCCAAATCATGAACCGGATATTTGGTCTCATGAGGCTTCAACTGCCTCGAAGCATAAGCTACCACGTGCTTATCCTGCATCAGTACACAGCCCAAACCCTGCAGTGATGCATCCGTGTACAAAGCAAACCTCTCGTTCTCCGAAGGAATCACCAATATAGGTGTTGTAGTCAACCGGTGCTTCAACTCTTGGAAGCTCTGCTCACATGCCTCAGACCACAAGAACGGAACACCTTTCTGAGTCAACTGCGTCAACGGCTTAGCGATATTAGAGAAACCCTCGATGAAACGTCGGTAATAACCCGCTAAACCAAGGAAGCTCCGGATTTCGGCCACAGATGTGGGTGCAGACCAATCCATCACTGCCTCCACCTTCGTGGGATCCACAGATATCCCATCAATAGAGATCACATGTCCCAAAAATACCACGCTGCTCAACCAAAATTCACACTTGCTCAGTTTGGCGTACAACTGATGGTCCCTAAGAATTTGGAGTACTGTCCTCAAATGATTCTTGTGCTCTTCCTCACTCCGAGAATAGATAAGTATATCATCAATAAATACTATGACGAATCGATCAAGGTACGGTTGGAATACTCGGTTCATCAAGCTCATAAAGACAGCCAGGGCATTTGTTACTCCAAACAGAATGACCAAAAACTCATAATGACCATAACGGGTTCGGAAAGCTGTCTTCTACACATCTTCTTCCCTAACTCAAATCTGATGGTACCCTGACCTCAAATCAATCTTACTGTACAACCTCGTGCCTGCAATTGATCGAACAAGTCATCGATCCTCGGAAGAGGGTATTTATTCTTCACTGTAGCCTTGTTCAATTGTCTGTAATCGATGCACAGATGCATCGATCCATCTTTCTTTTTCACAAATAATACAGGCGCACCCCAAGGCGATACGCTGTGGCGTATGTAACCCTTATCAAGGAGTTCCTGAAGCTGCTCTTTCAACTCCCTTAACTCTGCTGGTGCCATCCTGTATGGGGCACGAGAAATAGTGGATGTTCCCGGTAGCAATTCAATCCCAAACTCGACTTCCCTAGCCGGTGGGAATACGGGAATCTCCTCCGGGAATACATCGGCAAACTCGGCGACTACGGGTGTATCCTCGACCCTTAACTCTTCCTTCTTTCCAGCAATGTCAATGGCATAAATAAGATAACCCATATGCCCACGTTCCAATAACTGAGTCATCTTTAAGGCCGATATTAATGGGATTCTTGAGCGGGAACCATCCCCATAAAAAGTCCACTGAACCCCCAAATCAGATCTGAACCGCACCGTTCTCTGTCTGCAGTCCACCACTGCATGATATCTGTTCAGCACATCAATACCCACAATGCAGTCGAAGTCTATCATCCCCAGAACAATCAAATCTGACTTCAACTCGTTGCCCTCAAAATAAATGAGCCCGTCAACTACGAACTGATCGGCAATCATACTCTTTCCAGCGGGTGTCGAAACCACAAGAGGCGTGGGTGACGGAGACGTGCATATGCGGTGCCTCTCCACAAAACTCGTCGACACAAAGGAGTGTGACGCACCTGTGTCTATCAAAATAAAAGCAGGGTGCGTAAATTTACCCGCTATCACTTCCTCTGGAGCCGCTGTAGCCTGTTCCCTGGTCAGAGCGTACACTTGCCCTTGAGGTGGCCCCAACGGCTGACCTCCCAATGGTCTCGGTGCAAATGGTGGTCTCTGTTGCACTGCCCTGTCTAAAGGTCTCCCCATAGTGTTATGTGGCCCTCCCCGGTTAGGACAATTCCGGGCCAAATGACCATGTTTACCACACTCATAGCAAGCGGAGCATCCTTTCACCGAGTGGGGTCCTCCGCACAGAAAACACTTAACTTTCCCAAAACTGCTAGCTTGAGATTGTCCCCTATGAGGCGGGGCATCACTCCCACGATTTCCCCTTCCACGAGCATCCGGCCATCTTCCACTAAATCTGGAAGCTGATGAGTTCCCCCTTGACTTAAAATGGTCGCCCCTTGGTTTCAAGTTTTCAGGGGTCGATGTAAGGACCCCAAGCCCTTAACCCTTGATTAGTGTATTAATCATTATGTGTGGCACATGCTTTCAATAAAATCAATCGGGAAACTCAGATGATACTTTACCATCGAATGGCAATTACAAAATTTCTTTAATATTCAACATTAAGATCATCTCTACCAACAAATAGACTCATAGAGTTCGCCCATTACCATCCCCATTACGCCACTTTTTACATTGTGGACTTTTATAAAAATTTGGGCAGAGTCTCCCCATAAATAGAGCTATCCTGAAATAAAAGCATATCACATAATATAGTTCCCGGCCAGGGAAAAACACATACTCAACAGAATACAGCAACACCAAGTAAATTCCCAGCCAGGGAAGACACCACACATAAGACAACATAAAGTGGGTTTCAACACCCACATAATACACCAATGACTCTCATATCATTAGCAATTCTACCCTTAATTGCATGCAACATAGAATGAAAGAGAGAAAGGCTCATGCCTTTATATACAACCCATATACAAGTATAACCATGCTCACATGCGAGCATCATGAATATGTATATAACCCTCAGGTGTATATGAGTACCCTGTACGATACCGTGCTCCATCAAGCCCTGGTACCACGATCCTGGGAGTACATCCAATCAACAGCTCGAGCTCATCTCCAAAGCCATCGATGTACCTGTTCACCTGCCCCAACAGAGACAGCCCCCAACGGGGTGAGCATACCAATACACAAAATCCATAATCACAATAATGAAATTCATAATTTACAACAAAAGTAAATACTAATGAATTTTAAATGATACTCCCTGGATGTCAACATCCTCATCCGGGATTCCGTGTACTGTCCCTGTTCTCACAATCATCAAACTCATCAAATCTCAAAAATCAGTAAATCAACACATTGATTTAACTTATCGTATGCCTGATTCTCAAATATCAATAATTAATGATTCAAAATTCATTACACATACAAATATAGATATCTCAATATCTAATACTGATTTTCAACTTTGCTACCAATCACAGATAGCTCAAATGCCTAGCATTTATTTTACCAATTCTCCATTATACTTAGACATCTCACATGTCTTATAATGAATACATGATTCCACGATCATTCTCAGGCATCTCAAATGCCCTACAATAGTCATATAAACCCAGTACCCCCTATATCTCGTAAAGTTATACCACTCTAGTATCACGCACGCTTGTGGAGGCGATGTCAAGATTGGGTCGTTCCATAACTACATCAACACATATATATAACCATACGTACAACCATCAATGCAATCAAAATACATTATGCATTTCACAAATGCTCTCATATAAAGTAATGCTCGTACGTCGCACGTACCTTAAATCTCCTTAGTTCGAGCCAGACTTTGTTCGAGTTCCATGCCCCGAGGGACGACGTGCTAACACGATAAATTAATTCACAATTATTTACGAACATGCAACCCATGCTCAAGCACACCCATAATCCCCATAAAGAAAATTATTGTCAACACACGACAATTTACCATTTAAAAGACCCGGGGGGTAGGGCACATGCAGGGAGGGAAATCGAATGAGACATCTACGAAAATTGCTCAAGAACTCCCCATAAATTTTTGAACCCTCACAACACAATTCGAACTCAAATAATCACCATAATTCATCTAAAACATGAATTAATCAATCAACAACATGAATAATCACCCCTCCTGCCAAAACCCCAATTTTCGAACCCTAACCTTCACGCCAACAGCAAGAATTCGAACCATATGCAACAAATATTTTTGAACTTTAAAGTCTGAAATTTTCGACCCAACAACAGCACAAAAACACCCCCAAAACACCTGAAGAAAAGCCCCAAAAACGTACCAAAAATCGAGCCCCAAATCGGACAGATTTCAATTTCGAACCCTAGCGCTTTTCTGGCGAATCCAAACGCGATTCTCGACGAAACTTCGAATTGTTGGTGTGGGAAGCTGCGCCTTCACGAGACGAAGCCGACGGCGGGTCGGACGCGCCGAACGACGGCCGGACGGTGGCGGGCGCAGCGCTTGAAGCGGCGGGGGTCGAGGCAGACGGGAAATGGGCGCGGGGAGAGAGAGAGGCAAGGTGAGGAAAATGGTTCCAATAATTAAAATCTCGGGTTCAACTGGTATTTATAACAAAATACCCCGAAATACTAATAGCCCCACAAATACATCATGATTCATTAAAAATCATCTGTTTTCAAAAATTCTCTCTCTAACTCCAAAACCCCCTACCGGTGCCCACACAAAGCACCCCAGATCCCGAGAGACATCAAAAATCCAACTCTTAGGTTTTACACCGCAATGAGAATACAATCTCAACCTCGGGATCCAACGATCCCAACTACCCAAATAAACGAGCCCAGAAGGCCCAACACCGCGATTAAACTCCAAATCGCTACGTAAAACAACTTTAGGGGTTATTAACACTCCGGGATTAACATCTATAATCCCTGGTCATCACAATATCCCCCACTAAAAGAATTTCGTCCTCGAAATTAGCACCGGTGTATCACATAACACCCAGGCTACACAACAACATGAAGTCATAACCTCGATCCTTGACCATATTAGAATCGTCTTAATAAACGCGAGGATACTTACCTCACATCAAACTCTGAAACAGAGCGACTTACCAAAACCAACATATCACCCAAGAGGCAAAACGTACCTCGATGCGGTTCGTCCCAAAAGTCAGTCTCTCATGACTGCAAAACAACCAATACTTACGACGGTAGATCGGACAGTCATCCTTAGTTCTAATACAACTAACAAGAACGCATCATGAATGACACCTCAACCGTGAGAACGCTGACCTCGTGTCAAACTCTGGAGTGGAATAGACTTCCAAATCTATCATAACGTCAAAGAGCGTCAGCACAACTCAACGCTAGTAATCCAAAAGCAGTTAGTCAACTGAAACTGCAAGGATTCGAATCGCTCTCGATTCCATCGTAGATATCATTCAAAGACATCTCTATCATGACTCACGATGTCTAACATACATCGTTACGAAGGAAACACTAGTATACCACGGTGTACACATACCAAACCTGGTTTCCACTTTCAAACCTCCTCCATCGAATGAGCAGTTGCATCATTGCAACTCAATTTGGGCAGCTCACGACCACAGATTCATACAAAAGACACCTCACAAGATGTCCACCTCTGGATGTTCCAAGAATCACATCCCAATCATAAATAAACAATCGAGACTCCACTGATTTTCAAATTACTCCCATTGCATCCTCAACGCTTGTGTCGTCAGCGACCCCCAACAAATCCGAATTCCTGCCATCCCTTGATAACCCTAGGATTTAACAATCCAAACTTGGGAAGGCTATCGAAACTCCGAAAGAAAACACCAACAAGGAAACACCTCAACCCACACAAGATGAGGAAAATGGTTCCAATAATTAAAATCTCGGGTTCAACTGGTATTTATAGCAAAAATACCCCGAAATACTAATAGCCCCACAAATACATCATGATTCATTAAAAATCATCTGTTTTCAATTTCTCTCTCTAACTCCAAAACCCCCTACCGGTGCCCACACAAAGCACCCCAGATCCCGAGACACATCAAAAACCCAACTCTTAGGTTTTACACCGCAATGAGAATACAATCTCAACCTTGGGATCCAACGATCCCAACTACCCAAATAAACGAGCCCAGAAGGCCAACACCGCGATTAAACTCCAAATCGCCACGTAAAACAACTTTAGGGGTTAATAACAGTCCGGGATTAACATCTATAATCCCTGGTCATCACATCCGATCTCTGTGGTGGTGCTGGAGGTGGTGCTACAATCGGATATGCACCCACTCCCAATTCTGCCAACTCGGCCCGTGCAAGGGCGTCATCAAAACAAGTAGGGCCATAAGTGATCACCCTATCGTACAACTCCGGCCTCAAGCCCTTCATGAAGTTTCTCATCTTTGCTTGAGTGCTGGTGGCGATATGAGGTACATATCTAAGTAAAGAATAGTAGTGGAGAGCATAGTCTGACACCGGCATAGTACCTTGCTTTAAATTAGTAAACTCATCCTCTTTAGCCTGTCGTGCAGCTGCTGAAAAGTATCGGGTCAGAAATCGAGTTCTAAACAATTTCCAGTTTATTTCCTGATCATGAGCCTCCTATTCAATCACCGTGGTCTTCCACCACATCAGCACCTTTTTGGCCAATTGGAACTCTGCTAGCCTTATCCAGGTTGTCTTCGCACACGGTGCCGCTACAAATATCAGTTCTATCCTCTCCAACCATTCCTCGGCCCGTTCCCCTGCCTCAACCCGGCCCATAGCCCTCCCATCCAAAAGGTGTACCTACAGGAACAACTCACCATGAGCACATACATCACTATTCAACAAAATCCAAACACATTAACATAAATAATTGCATGAGATATGTTTGTATGAATTGTAATACCCCCGAAATGTTTATATGTTTATGTGTTAACATATAAGATTATGTTATGGTTAAGGGTGGTGGTGCATTTAAATTGGGGGTTATGATTATGTTATGATGATGTGTTTTAGGGAGCATGTTGGGTGTTTTTATGGGATGTATTAATTAAGTAATGTTATAAAATATCGAGTGAGGATATTTTAATACATCGTGCTAAATACCGGGACACAATTAAACACCACATGGCACCCCAACCACACCACCCCACCCCCATCACTCGGTCACCACCCATTCCCCCACTTGGCAACCCATACCTCTTCCCACTTGGCCAACTGACACTCCCATCATCCAATCATCCCATCTCTTCCACCTCCCTTCTCCTCCTTCTCTCCTCAACCTCCATTTTCGTCCCTGAATAAGCAGCAATAAGGCAAGGAAAAGCTTGGTAAAAGTGTTCAAAAGTCCTTGCAAAAAGAGGAGCAAGAGGAGGGGTAAGGATGGGTACTCTGTTTTCAGGGTTTTTGATTGGGTTTAAGTTTGGTGGAGTGGTTGTCATGCATGCTAGTATAGGTTTGGGTGAAACCTCTTACATGGAAGTATTTTGTAGCTACTAGCATGTTTGTTCGAGCATGTTACATATTTTATGTATTAGATTTCTAGTTATGAAAGTATGTGCTCGAAAATCTGGGCAAGAGGTGCATGCTCTGTTTTCTGTAAAGATTGGACGAGATCTAAGTTTATGAAGATGTTATGATGCATGCTAGCTTAGGTTTTGTAAAACCTTTGATTTAAGTGCCTACATGGAAGTTTTATGAAGTTCCTAGCATGTTTGTTTGAGCATGTATGATGTGTTATGAAGTAGATTTGATGCTATGAAATGAGGTGCTCGAAAATCTGAGAAGTCCCAATTTTTCAGAGTTCTCGATCGATCGAGATTTTGGTCCCGATCGATCGAGCGAGGCAGAAGATTTTATGTATGATTTGAATTTCAGGGGCCGATCGATTGAAGAAATTTCCGATCGATCGGTGAAGCTCCTCGATCGATCGATAATTCCTTCCGATCGATCGATCGAGGCAGAGTGTTTGGGCACTGTTTATGCATATTTTTTCGATCGATCGAGACCTTGGGGTTGATCGATCGAGAGGGCCAGAATGTTGAAAATATGATGATGATTTATTTTGTTAAATTTATGGTATGAGATTGTATTGAGGCATCTAATATGGTATTATGTGGTTTTGTAGAACCATCCCAGGTACCAGCGCAATCAAGGAGATAGAGTTATCTACTTCTCCTCCTTTTAAAAAGGTACGTAAGAAACGTACGGGCATCGGACGATAAAACACGCCTCTACATTATGACTATGCATTTATCGCATAAGTATGTACGATGAAATGATGACGTTTATATGAAATGATGTTTATATGTTATGATGGTTTAAATGATGTTACGATGTTTATGATATGGTAAGATGCCATATGATTGGGTAAGATGCCCATGTGGTAAGATGCCACACGATGTATATGATATGGTAAGATGCCATATGATTGGGTAAGATGCCCATGTGGTAAGATGCCACACGATGATTATGATATGGTAAGATGCCATAAGATTGGGTAAGATGCCCATGTGGTAAGATGCCACACGATGTTTATGTTATGGTAAGATGCCATACGATGGGGTAAGATGCCCTTATACATGAATGAGAATCAGGGACAACAAAAAGAAGTTAAAGAACGACCAACAAATTTTACTTAACTAGGATGTTATGCATTTACTGTTATGCCTTTTAATATGATGTTAAGTAAACACTTGTATGCTCACGATGCGTTGTCCCTGTAGGTAAGCTTTTGGACTGAAGGGGCTAAGGGTCGGGTTGAAACAGTGAGCTACAAGGATACAAGATGCATAGGATTCTGTTTATGTTTAGTATCTACTCTAGGAGTAGTATAAATCTAAAACGTTAGCATTCTTGTTTAGGAATGTATCTATTAAGTTACAAAGTTTTTATTTTGGCATGTAATCCTATTAGCTCACGTAACAACCGGAACCCTAAAACGTTATAAAATGCATGTTTAGTACAAATTTTGTTATCCTAACACTGTTAAGGTGGGAAGACCCCACATTAGTGGTATCAGAGCAGTGGTTAGATAACCCGGAATGAGTGAATGGTAGCCTTAGCAATAAGTTAGCTAGGTGCTTACTTTTAAACATGTTTTATATGTATGTTGCATATGAAGTATATGATGTTATGCTAACATGTTTTGTTTCTCTAACGATGTATTATATGAACTGCTTTTGGGTATCGTTGCTAACCCTTGTGTAACAGTATGGCAGCAAATGTGGAAGTAGGTGATGCTATTAGCGTCAATGCAAGTGCTGGACGTACGAATCCCCTACCACCGCCAGCCTTTTATTACCTGGGGAGTTGAGCTTGGCTCAGTTTTTGGCATACCGACCCCCGATGTTTGAGGGAACTAAAACAGGGGAATTGGCTGAAGAGTGGCTAGAAAGGATGGAACAGATTTTTGTGGCACCCTGTGCGAAGTCCGTATGGATCAGATTAGCAGAGTTCCAACTGGCTAAGAAAGCATTGATGTGGTGGAAGACCACAGTGGTAGAGCAACAGGCTCAGGGACAGGAAATTAATTGGAAGATGTTCAGAACTCGGTTTCTGACCCGCTACTTTTCAGCTGCCGCACGACAGGCTAAGGAAGATGAGTTTACCAACCTCAAGCAAGGTAACATGCCTGTGTCAGATTATGCTCTTCAATACTGTTCCTTGCTCAGATATGTACCTCACATTGCTGCAAGCACTCAAGCGAAGATGAGGAACTTCATGAAGGGCTTGAGGCCTGAACTGTATGACAGGGTGATCACTTATGGCCCTGCCTGTTTTGATGATGCACTTTCATGGGCCGAGCTAGCCGAACTGGGAGTTGGCGCATATCCTGATGCAGTGCCACCTCCAGCACCCCCTCAGAAATCCACTTCTGACAATTTGAGGCTGAGGGGTGATCATTTCAAACCAAGGGGGAACGCATCGGCTTCGAGATTCAGTGGTAAGAGGCCTGAGATTCGTTGGAAAGGAAACCGTATGAACGATGCCCCATCTGGAAGAGGTCAGTCTCAGGGAGACAGATTCGGGAAGGTCGCACTCTTTGTGGACAACCACATTTGACGAAAGACTGTGTAGGATGTTATGTTTGTGGCGACAGAGGCCACTTTGCTCGACAGTGTCCCAATAGAGGAAGGCAGCAGAACTCTGCGGGAAGGCCTACGGACAGAGCAGCACAGCACAGACCACCTTTTGCACCGAGGCAGTATGGAGGTCAGCCCATGGGGCCACCTCAGGGGCAGGTTTATGCTTTGACGAGGGAGCGGGCTACAGCGGCTCCGGAGGAGGTTATAGCGGGTACGTGTCTTTTATTTACGCACCCTGCTTTTATATTGATCGACACAGGTGCGTCACACTCGTTTGTGTTGACGAGTTTTGTGGAAAGGCACCACATATGCACTTCTCCGTCGCCCATGCCTCTTGCGGTCTCGACACCCGCTGGAAGAAGTTTGATTACTGATCAGATCGTTTATGAAGGCCTCATTTATTTTGAGGGCAATGAGCTGAGGTCAGACTTGATTATTCTGGGAATGTCGGACTTCGATTGCATCATGGGCATTGATGTTTTGAACAAGTATCGGGTAGTTGTGGACAGCAGGCAGAGGACTATCCGGTTCAGATCTGATTTGGGAGTCCAGTGGACATTCTATGGGGATGGTTCCCGTTCAAAGATTACGTTGATATTTGCTGTCAAGATGGCACAGTTGTTGGAACGAGGCCATACAGGATACCTCATCTATGCTGTTGATATTACTGAAAAGAAGGAAGAATTAAAGGTTGAGGATGTGCCCGTAGTGGTGGAGTTTCCTGATGTCTTTCTGGAAGAGATTCCCGGATTTCCTCCGACGAGAGAGGTCGAGTTTGGAATTGAGTTACTACCGGGGACGTCTGCCATTTCTCGTGCCCCATATAGGATGGCACCAGCAGAGCTAAGGGAGTTAAAGACTCAGTTGCAAGAGCTCCTTGACAAGGGCTACATACGCCCTAGCGTATCGCCCTGGGGTGCGCCTGTTTTATCTGTTAAGAAGAAAGATTGATCGATGCGTCTATGCATTGACTACAGGCAACTGAATAAGGCCACAGTAAAGAACAAGTATCCACTTCCGATGATTGATGACTTGTTTGATCAGTTGCAGGGTACGAAGCTCTACAGTAAGATCTAAGGTCGGGATATCATCAGATTCGAGTAAGGGAGGATGATGTTCAGAAGACGGCTTTCAGGACGAGATATGGGCACTATGAATTCTTAGTCATGCCTTTTGGAGTGACGAATTCCCCAGCTGTTTTCATGAGTTTGATGAACAAGGTATTCCAACCATATTTGGATCGGTTTGTCATAGTTTTCATTGACGATATACTCATCTACTCCCGGACTGAGGAAGAACACGTGGAGCACTTGAGGACAGTACTCCAGATCCTAAGGGATCATCAGTTATACGCAAAGCTTAACAAGTGCGAGTTCTGGTTGAGCAGCGTGGTATTCTTAGGCCATGTCATATCTAGCAGAGGGATATCTGTGGATCCCAGGAAGATTGAAGATGTGATGGAGTGGGCTGCACCCACTTCTGTACCTGAAATACGGAGCTTTCTCGGTTTGGCAGGATATTACCGACTCAGAAAGGAGTCCCCTTCTATTGGTCTGAGGCTTGAGAGGAAAGCTTCCAAGAGCTGAAGCGTCGTTTGACTACAGCGCCTGTGTTAGTGATTCCGTCTGAGAATAAGAGGTTCGCTTTGTATACGGATGCGTCACTGCAGGGTTTGAGCTGTGTGTTGATGCAAGATAAGCATGTGGTGGCTTATGCATCGAGGCAGCTGAAGCCACATGAGGCTAGGTACCCAGTGCATGATTTGGAACTGGCGGCCATCATTTTTGCCTTGAAGATTTGGAGGCATTACTTGTATGGTACGTCTTTCACTATATATACGGACCATAAGAGCCTGAAGTTTCTATTCACTCAGGCTGAATTGAATATGAGGCAAAGAAGGTGGATGGATTTACTCAAGGACTATGACTGTGAGATTGAGTACCATCCTGGTAAAGCGAACTTGATAGCAGACGCCTTAAATCGTAAGGTGAAGAGTACTGCTGAGGATGCCATGAGTCTATCAGCTATGATGACTTCTTATTGCCAACTGGGCTATGATTTTGATGTAGACACGTCGCCTGTGCGAGTGTCGACCTTATTGGCGGAGCCAGATATATTTGAGGCAATCAGGAAGGCCCAGAGGTCGGATGATGAGGTTCCGAGGTGGACATCATTGGTACTTCAGGGTCAGTCACCCAAGTTCAGAGTGGCTGAGGATGATTCTTTGAGACTGGGCAATCGATGGGTAGTCCCAGATACACCAGAGTTGCGTAGAGGAATATTGGAGCGAGCTCACAGTAGTCGGTTCAGTATCCACCCTGGAGGAAGGAAGATGTACAAGGACCTATGCGGTCAATTCTGGTGGAGGCGCATAAAGCGGGATGTGATCGCCTTTGTGAAAAGATGTTTGATCTGGCAACAGGTAAAGGCAGAGAGACAGAGGCCTGGTGGCGAGCTGAAGAGCTTAGAGGCACCTGAATGGAAGTGGGAGCATATATCTATGGACTTTGTGACCCACATGCCAAGGACGGCTGTGATATCCCCGAAATGATTATGTGAGTAATCATGCAATTAAGGGTTGTTAATTGTGAGCCTATGTGTTAAAGGCGTATTTTATGTGGGAGTGATTTATTTATTTTGATGATGTGGTTTAGGGAGCATGTTAGGTGTTTTTAATTGTTGTGTTGATGTGGTAAAATAATAAAATATCAAGGAGAGATATTTTAATACATCGTATGAAATACCGGGACACAATTAAACACCACGAGGCCACCCAAACGCACCACCCCCCCCCCCCCCCCCACTTGGCCACAACCCATGCCCCTACTCCTGTTTTTCGGAAAAGCAGAGTTGGTCAAGCATGACTTTTAGTCCATCTGCTTTAATCACTTCATCTCTTCCAAACTCTCCTCCTTCTCTCCAAAACCTCAAAAAAACACTCAGACAGCAGGTAGGAAGAAGAGGATCACGTTTTATTGTTCTTTTGCTTGAAGGAAAGTCGACCCAAAAAGTGGTGAGGAGTCATTCTTTTTCCCAGATTTCAGATTTCTAGCATGTGTTTTCTTTGTAGCAGATTTGGCATGCTAGTGTAGGGTACGATGAAATCTTGTTATGAGTACTTTTATGTGATGTTTATGAAGCCCTTAGCATGTTTTGTTAAGTAACTTGCATGCTTTATGTGTTAGATTTCTAGTTGAGAAAAGGGTTCCTCGAACATCTGAGCAGGGGAAGTGCCCTGTTTTCATGTTAAGTAAGGGTTCTATCATGAATATTAGAAGCATGCTAGCTTAGGTTTTGGTTGAACCTTTGATGTGAATACGTGTATGGTAGTTTGTTGAAGATACCAATATATTCCTTTGAGCATGTTTCATGTATTATGTGAAGGGTTTAATCATGGGAAAAGTAGTGTTCGAAAATTCTGGGCAAGGTTCTAGTGCCCTGTTTTTCTGGATTTTTGGTTGAGGGTCAAACTTTTGGGGTTATTATGATGCATGTTAGGCTAAGAGTTTATTGAAACTTTGGTCTAAGACCCTTCATGGAAGTATGGTGAAGCCCCTAGTTTTTTATTCGTACATATTATATGTGTTATGATAAGGCTTTAAGTGTATGAAAAGAGGTGCCCGGTAATTCTGGAAATCGCTCAAAGGAACAGAGTTGGCGATCGATCGCCAAGGAGGCGAGATCGATCGCGACGTTCCAGTGGGTTTTGGCGATCGATCGCCAATAAGGGGCGATCGATCGCTGATTGCATAATTTTGGTATACAAGGCAGTAGCATCTCGCGATCGATCGGGGCTAAGGGGCGATCGATCGCGAGATGACTTTTTAGGGTAAATGTGATTTTTATTTGAGTTTTGATTCCGGATTATTATGAGGTGCCTAATATTGTGTTGTGTGGTTATGTAGAACCATCACAGGTGCCAGCACAGCCGAGGAGATAAAGTCAGTTGACTCCTCTATCTTTTGGAAAGGTACGTAAGCGACGTACGGGCATCCCAACGGTAACATGTACTTTATGTTTGTCTATTTGACATATGATGAATGCAAGGTGATGCATTAAGAGTATAATACATGTTGACATGCATTGTTTTTGCATATGTATGTTGTGAAATATAAGAGGTGTATTTCACGAGTCAAGGTTATCCTAGTGAGGATTTTAATGCTTACGCTAACGTCCATAAGAAGCGAGGAAGAATTCCGCTTACGTGGATTTCCATAAGAAGCGAGGAAGAATTCCGCTTACGTGGAAAAGTAAGAAGCATTGAAATGCACTATTGATAAGTGACTCAGGATTGAAATAAGGATTTAAGAAGGAAAGATATGTCATCACATTTATTTATGAAACCATATGTTCATATAATGTGTTATTATGAGTTATGGTACAGGAACAACAAATGGGCGTTGTAAATGCTTGGAAATACAGGAAGTGCTTTGTATTTATGATTTGTGCATTTACGCTTTACATTCATATTTTGTTGAATATGAATTACGGTATGCTCATGTGTTGGGGGTTGTCTTTGTAGGTGCTTTGGTGATGAGAACCAGGGTCGGGGTTGATATGCTGAGCTGTAAGGAGTGCTACAGGATTAGCATGTTAGAGAATTATTTTGTATAGCTTCTACAAGTGGTAGAGTAAGACTAATGTAGTACCTTTTTGTAGGAATATGTGAAATTCCTTTTTGAACTTTTGGTACTGTAATCTCTTAAGCTCAGGTTAATCAACACGACTTACTACTCTGATTTATACATATGAATGTTTAGTTCTCTTAATTGCACCTAAGAGTATGTTTGAGATCACGGGGTCTCACATTTAGTGGTATCAGAGCCAGGTTAGATAACCAGGGAAGAGTGAAGGGTAGCCTTTAGAGACAAGTTGGCTAGGTATTCATTGTTGGGCATGTTATACATGTGATGCATATTGTTGTATAAGTGTTATACCAACATGCTTTTGAATAAGATACTCTTGTTATCTAACGGCTTATATTATGAACTGCTTTTGGTATTGTTGTTAACTTTTGTGTTGCAGCATGCCGGCTGTTAACCCGGAGAACCTCAATGAAGAGGTAGGGGATATGGGCAGTATGAACGCTAGTATTGCTCAGACGAATCCGTTACCGCCACCTGCTGTAGGCTTGGAGCCTATTGCACAGATATTGCTACAGGGGGAGATAAGTCTGACCCAGTTCTTGAGCTATCATCCACCGCTATTTGAAGGGACAGAGACTGGGGAAGCAGCCGAGGAATAGCTTGAGAGACTAGAACAGATATTCGTATCGGCACCCTGTGAACGGACTGCCTGGCTGAGGTTGGCAGAGTTCCAGTTATCGAAGAAGTCTTCCATGTGGTGGAAGACCACAGTCATGGAGCTGAGAGCTCAGGGTATGACAGTTGATTGGACTGTATTCAGGACCCGGTTCCTTAACCGGTACTTTTCGGCAGCGGCCAGACAGTTGAAGGAAGATGAATTCAATAGTTTGAAGCAGGGCAGCCTGTCAGTGTCAGACTACGCTATGCAGTATTCCTCACTACTGAGGTATGTACCTCATATGTAATGCCCCGAAATTAATTATATGCAATTTGAGCATTAATGATGTTAATATGATGAATTATGTTGATAATTGATTTATGTGTTGAAATTAAATATCATGTTGAAATGCTTAATCACATGATAGGCGTGACCCGGGGGTTGCATTTCAGGGTGCATGTTATGCATGTTAGAAAATAAGGTGTTAACAGGATTTAACTATGTGGATGGTTAATTATGAGGAAAGCATGATTTAGTGGAAGTTTAATGCATTTTTTGTAAATGCTTTTAAAATACCATGTTGGGGTGTTTTATACATCATGTTAACTTTGGGGTATAATTTTAATATTAACCTTATAACCCCCTTTTTCCCTCTACACCCACTTACTTTATCATTCACTTTTAAAATCCCCAATTCATTCCTCAACCCTAACCCATCTCCCATTTTTGAGATCCACCAAAGAAGGAGAAGGAAAGCTTCACAAAAACTTTGTTTGTGTGATCTTTGTTAGGATTTGGAGCCTACAAGAGGTATGGAACCATTCCTAAAAGTTTTATGATGTTTGGTGTTGAAATGGGTTAATTTTTGATGATTTATGTGGGTTTGTTTTGGGTATATGTTGTTTATGGTTGGGGTATGATTTTTGAAGTGTTTTATGTGGGTTTTAGTAGGTTATGATGTTATTGATGTTGTAGGGAAGTTTGGGTTTGTAAGGAATGAAGTGGAGCTTGAAAAATGCACAAAAATGGCGATTTTTCGAGGTTCAGCACTCGGCGATCGATCGCCCGTTTTTGGCGATCGATCGCGAGCCACCAGTGCGCGCCAGTAGCATTTGGCGATCGATCGCCACCTTTGGGCGATCGATCGGCGAGGCTGGCGATCGATCGCCAAGATGTAAATTTTCGAGCCTCGTCCAGTATGATCTCGCGATCGATCGGGCCTGGGCGGCGATCGATCGCTGAGGTATAAAAATGTGTATTTTTGATGTTTTTGTGGGATTTTTGGATATTGGACTATGATTAGCTTCTACTATCGATTTGTATGGTTATGTAGAACCATCCCAGGTACCCACAACATCTAGGAGATAAAGTTCTCTAACTTCTCCACTTTTGGAAATTAAGGTACGTAAGACGCGTACTGGGCATCGGACGGTAACATATTCTTACACTATGACTACGCAATAATCGTATAAGTATTTAAGATGTTTGTGATAATGATTATGATAAGTAAGTTTATGATGATGATGTTTATGATAAGTAAAGATGATATGATATTTATGATGATGATTATGATAAGTAAGTTTATGATGATGATGTTTATGATAAGTAAAGATGATATGATATTTATGATGATGATTATGATAAGTAAGTTTATGATGATGATGTTTATGATAAGTAAAGATGATATGATGTTTACGATGATGATTATGATAAGTAAGTTCATGATGATGATGTTTATGATGAGTAAAGAGGATATGATATCTGTGATGATGATTATGACAAGTAACGATGATGTTTATACGATGCCTATATAATGATACGATGTTATGATATGGTAAGATGCCATACGATTGGGTAAGACGCCCATGTGGTAAGATGCCACACGATATTAAGATATGGTAAGATGCCATACGATAGGGTAAGATGCCCACGTGGTAAGATGCCACACGATATTAAGATATGGTAAGATGCCATACGATAGGGTAAGATGCCCATGTGGTAAGACGCCACACGATATTAAGATATGGTAAGATGCCATACGATAGGGTAAGATGCCCATGTGGTAAGACGCCACACGATATTATGATATGGTAAGATGCCATATGATGGGGTAAGATGCCCATCTGCACGAATGTGAATCAGGGTCAACAAAAGAAGCTGACGAATAACCAGTATGTTACTGAACTATGATTTCGTACATTTACTGTTATATTTATAAGATGATGATGCTTATATGATGATGATGATATGACGATGATGTTATAAGATGATGATACTATAAGATGATGATGCTTATATGATGATGATGATATGACGATGATGTTATAAGAAGATGATGCTATAAGATGATGATGCTTATATGATGATGATGATATGACGATGATGTTATAAGAAGATGATGCTATAAGATGATGATGCTTATATGATGATGATGATATGACGATGATGTTATAAGATGATGATGCTATAAGATGATGATGCTTATATGATGATGATATTTATAAGATGATTTTAATCATTCATGTCAAGAATTAATGATTATATGCATGGCTATGAGACAGGGACAACCAAAGAGGGTTAATACGATTAACCAGGAAGTATACGTTACCAATTATTTTCATGCATTTATTTATATGCCATTGCCTTATGATGTTAAGTAACGATGTACATGCTCATGATGGGTTGTTCCTGTAGGTACACTTTTGGACAAAAGGCTCAGGGTCGGGTTGAGACAGTGAGCTATGAGGAGCGTGAAAGAAATTAGGATGCAGGATTTTTGGGATAGTCTCTACTCTAGGAGTAGTATATTTCTATCGCTTCAACATTCATTTTGAGAATGTAATCAATTAAGTTTGAAATTTCATTGTTGGCCTGTAACTTTATTAGCTCAAAGCTACAACCGGAACCCTAAGACGTTATTAATGCATGTTTAGTCCATAATTTGTGTATTAAGATGATGTCAAGGTAGGAAGACCCTACATTAGTGGTATCAGAGCAGTGGTTAGATAACCCGGGAATGAGTGAAGGGTAGCCTTAGCAATAAGTTGGCTAGGTGCTTACTTTTAAACATGTTTTATGCATATGTTGCATATGAAGTATATGATGTTGTACGAACATGTTTTGTTTCTCTAACGATGTATAATATGAACTGCTTTTGGGTACTGTTGTTAACCCTTGTATTGCAGCCTAGCAGCAAATGCTGAAGTAGATGATGCAATTTCATATGCACTCCTCTGTCGCCCATGCCTATAGTAGTCTCGACACCCGCTGGAAGAAGTTTGATAACTGATCAGATTGGTTATGACGGCCTCATTTATTTTGAGGGTAACGAGCTGAGGACAGACTTGATTGTCCTGGGAATGTCAGACTTTGAATGCATTGTGAGCATCGATGTGCTGAACAAGTATCAGGCAGTTGTGGACTGCAGACAAGGACTGTCCGATTCAGGTCTGATATGGGAGTCCAATGGACATTGTATGGGGATGGTTCTCGTTCTAAGATCCCGTTGATATCTGCTGTCAAGATGGCGCAGTTGTTGGAACGAGGCCATACAGGGTATCTCATATATGCCGTTGATGTTACGGAAAAGAAAGAAGAAGTAAAAGTTGAGGATGTGCCCGTAGTGGCGGAGTTCCCTGATGTATTCCGGAGGATATTCCCGGATTCCCACCGACGAGAGAGGTCGAGTTTGGGATTAAGTTACTACCAGGGACGTCTACTATTTCTCGTGCCCCGTATAGGACGGCACCAGCGGAGCTAAGGGAGTTAAAAGTTCAGTTGCAGGAGGTCCTTGACAAGGGCTATCAAAAAGAAAGATGGTTCGATGCAGCTGTGCATCGATTACAACTGAACAAAGCCATAGTGAAGAATAAGTATCCGCTTCCGGGGATTGATGATTTGTTTGATCAGCTGCAGAGTACGAGGCTCTACAGTAAGATCGATCTGAGATCGGGGTATCATCAGATTCGAGTTCGAGAGGATGAGGTACAGAAGACAGCTTCCAGGACTAGATATGGGCACTACGGATTCTTAGTCATGCCTTTTGGGGTGATGGATGCCCCAACTGTCTTATGAGCCTGATGAACAGGGTGCTCCAACCGTGTTTGGATCAGTTTGTCATAGTTTTCATTGACGATGTGCATATTTACTCTCGAACTGAAGAGGAACACGTAAAGCACTTGAGAACAGTACTCCAGATCCTTAGGGATTGCCAGACTCCTGACACAGCTGACTCAGAAAGGAGTGCCGTTCTATTGGTCCGAAGCTTGTGAGGGGAGCTTCCAAGAATTGAAGCGTCGTTTGACTACGACACCTATGTTGGTGATTCCTTCTGAGAATAAGAGGTTTGCCTTGTACACGAATACATCACTTCAAGGTTTGGGCTGTGTGTTGATGCAAGATAAGCATATGGTGCCTTATGCGTCGAGGCGGTTGAAACCACATGAGGCTAGGTACCCAGTCCATGATTTGGAGGTGGCAGTCATTATGTTTTGCCTTGAAGATTTCGAGGCATTATTTGCATGGTACGTCGTTTACCATCTACACGGGCCATAAGAGCCTGAAGTTTTGTTCACACAAGCTGAATTGAATATGCGCCAAAGGAGGTGGATGGATTTGCTCAAGGATTATGACTGTGAGATTGAGTACCATCCTTAGTAAAGCAAAATTTGATAGCAGACGCCTTAAGTCGGAAGGTGAAGAGTACTGCTGAGGATGTTATGTGTTTATCAGCGATGATGACTTCTTATTGCCATCTGGGCTATGATTTTGATGTGGACACGTCGCCGGTGCGAGTGTCGACCTTATTGGCCGAGCCAGACGTATTTGAGGCTATCAGGAAAGCCCAGAGGTTAGATGATGAAGTTCAGAGATGGTCATCGATAGTACTTCGAGGGCAACCATCAAGGTTCAGAATGGCAGAAGATGATTCCTTAAGGCTGGGCAACCGATGGGTAGTCCCAGATACACCAGAGTTGCGTAGAGGAATATTGGAGCAAGCCCACAGTAGTCGGTTCAGTATCCACCCAGGAGGAAGAAAGATGTATAAGGACCTAAGTGGTCAGTTCTGGTGGAGACGCATAAAGCGTGATGTTATGACCTTCGTCAAGAGATGTTTGATCTGCCATCAGGTGAAGGCAGAAAGGCAGAGGCCTGGTGACGACCTGAAGAGCTTGGAGGTACCTAAGTGGGAGTGGGAGCACGTATCTATGGACCTTGTGACCCACTTGCCAAGGACGGCCTCTGGATTTGATGCGATCTGGGTGATCGTGGATAGGCTAACGAAGGTAGCTCACTTCATCTGTCTTTCACATACCTAAAGACGGCCCAATTATATATGCGGGATGTGGTGAGGTTGCATGGGGTTCCATTCTTGATTGTGTCTGACAGAGACCCAAGGTTTACTCCACATTTCTGGGAGGGTCTTCAGACAGCTTTGGGCACAGGGATACTGAGTACAACTTATCACCCTCAGTCAGACGGCCTGACAGAGCGTACCCTTTAGACGCTCGAAGACATGTTGAGGGCATGTGTCTTGGAGTTTGATACTCCGTGGAAAGATTCAGTGCCACTGATGGAGTTCTCCTATATTAACAGCTATCATACGAGCATTCAAATAACTCCTTTTGAAGCTCTTTACGGACGACGATGTAGGTCACCGCTGTATTGGGAGGACTTGACTAGTAAAGCGGTCGGAGAACCGGATATGATTAAGGATATGTAAGACAAGATTAAGTTGATACGCCAAAAGATGAAAGCGACCCAGGATAGGCAAGCAGCCTATGCCAACAAGCGGCGACGGCCGCTAGCATTCCAAGTAGGAGACAGGGTCTTCTTGAAAATCTCACCCTTCAGGGGTGTAGTTCGTTTTGGTATGCGGGCGAAGTTATCCCGAAGTATGTTGGTCCATATGAAGTATTGCAGCGTATCGGTACTTTGGCCTACCGTTTGGCTCTACCGCCGTCTTTATCTGGGATTCATGATGTTTTTCACGTTTCTATGTTGCGGAAATATGAGCCAGACCCGTCTCATGTATTACAGCCTACTGAAGTGCAGTTAGACTCAGATGTATCCTACGTTGAACGATCGGTCTGCATTCTGGATCGTGAGGATCGCAGATTACGAAGTAACGTTATACCGATTGTCAAAGTTCAGTGGGATCGTCGGGGTGTCGAGGAGGCTACATGGGAGACGGAACGGCATATGGTGCAGCATTACCCGGAACTATTTTCTGGTATGATTTATGCTTAGTTTCTCTATGGGTAAGTGCATGAGATTTCGAGGACGAAATCTTATAAGTAGGAAAGTAATGTAATGCCCCGAAATTAATTATATGCAATTTGAGCATTAATGATGTTAATATGATGAATTATGTTGATAATTGATTTATGTGTTGAAATTAAATATCATGTTGAAATGCTTAATCACATGATAGGCGTGACCCGGGAGTTGCATTTCAGGGTGCATGTTATGCATGTTAGAAAATAAGGTGTTAACATGATTTAACTATGTGGATGGTTAATTATGAGGAAAGCATGATTTAGTGGAAGTATAATGCATTTTTTGTAAATGCTTTTAAAATACCATGTTGGGGTGTTTTATACATCATGTTAACTTTGGGGTATAATTTTAATATTAACCTTATAACCCCCTTTTCCCTCTATACCCACTTACTTTATCAATCACTTTTCAAATCCCCAATTCATTCCTCAACCCTAACCCATCTCCCATTTTCGAGATCCACCAAAGAAGGAGAAGGAAATGTAAGGACCCTAATCCTTAAGTGCGGAATTAAGGCATAATAGAGCTAATATAATGATCAGAGTGAAAAAAAGAACATGTTGAGTCTATGAGCTTAAGCATTACATGCCAATATAATAAGGACTTCCAAAAAGAATGGATTAATTACATTCCTCATCAATGAATGCTATCAACTAGTTTTACACTACTCCTAGAGTAGACGCTAGTCAAAATAATCCTGTCCTTTAATTCCTCAAAAGAATGCTTCACAAGCTCACCACCTCAACCCGTTCAAGCTTGCTATCATGCCAAAAAGGTACCTACAAGGACAACCCCCAAACATGAGCAATAATAATCATTCATATTCAACACAATATGAAGATAAAGCGTAAATGCTTAATCAATATAAAACACTTCCTGTTTTCCATGCATTTCAAACGCTTCCCGTTTGGTTGTCCCTGTACCATAACTCATGAGTATAATCAACAGATTATTTTTAATGGCCAAAACATGTCATGACATCATATACCATCTCAACAGTACCAAATATTGGTCACCATTCCCTAGTCTGTCCATCACAGTGTATTTTAATGCCCCTCGCTTATATTCATATGGGCGGCATAGGATAACCTCGCTACAATGGACATGCGGTACTCCCACCCCTCGCTTCACAGAGAGCGGCAAATACCCTTTCCTCGCCCCATATGACAACCACGCTCAAATGTGACATGCGGCGCTCCCACCCCTCGCTTCACATTTAGCGGAACCAATACAAAAAGCGGCAAGCATTAAAATCATCAAAGGATGACCACGACTCATGGGATGTGCATCCAATAATCATAATATGCATCTATCATCAATATGCATCAATTACCATGTATATGCATCCACAATGCAATACCACATATGGCATAAATCAACATGTATATGCATCCACAATGCAATACCACATATATACCCGCATCCACAATGCATAATCAATGAGTATATAAAATACATGTTACCGTTGGGTGCCCGTACGTCCACTACGTACCTTTCCAAAAGTGGAATTGGTCCGGCTTCAATTCCTCGGTTGTGTTGCTACCTGGGATGCTTCTACACAATCACACAACCCCATATTAGAAGCCAAATAATAGCCAAATACCAAAAATTTGACAAAATAAACCATTTTCCAAAATTCCACAGGCGGCGATCGATCGCTTCCCATAGGCGATCGATCGCCTCAAAATTTGCACTACGGCGATCGGTCGCCCCAAACATGGCGATCGATCGCCAATCCTTTGAAAAACCTACTGCCTCTCGGCGATCGGTCGCCTCATAACAGGCGATCGATCGCCTAACCCGAAATTTTGGTACTGCCTTGCGGCGATCGATCGCCCCATTTCAGGCGGTCGATCGCCTCGCACAGACTCGCGATTTTTCACCATTTTTGCATACCAAAACCTTCCAATCCAACCCAATACTCAAACCAACCAACCAACAACATATTTATCAACATAAACTTCCAAAATACACCTTAAAACAACCATACCCACAACAACCCAACAAAACCCATTTTAAAACCCTTCAAAATCAACCCAAACTCAAACAAAACCTTACAAAATTAAAGCATGAGGTACCCATACCTCTTGGGGATCTCAAATCACCCAATACTCTCCACAATACAAGATTTTGCAAGGACTTCTCTCCACCCAAAGGCTTGAGCTCGAAAATGGAAGGGGTAGGGTTTGTGGATTTGATTTGGTAAAGTGAAATAAGAGTGGATGGGGGTGGGGTTGGGTATAAAAGGGGATTGGGTTAATTTAATTAAAAGCATACCAACAATTCCATGGTGTATAAAACACCCCAACATGATATTTTTCAAAGCATTTACTCAAAATGCACCAAATATCAATTAAACACATGATTTCTAATCAATTGCTACCAAAGGCAAATAAATCATGCTCCCAATAATATTTACCCAACATGCACCACATGTACCCTGAAATGCAACCCCGGGTCATCCTATCCACATGACCATGCATTTCCATAAGGTAATTAAATCTCAAAACATAATCAATTACCACATACTTAATCATGTAACACAATTAAAGCCAAATAGCAATTAACCATTTCGGGGATGTCACAATACTCCCCTACTTATAAGATTTCGTCCTCGAAATCACATGCACTTACCCCAATAGAAACTAAACATAAACTCATACCAGAGAATAGTTCCGGGTAGTGCTGCACCATATGCTGCTCCGTCTCCCACGTAGCCTCCTCGACACCCCTGCGATCCCACTGAACTTTGATCATCGGTATCACTTTGTTCCGAAGTCTACGGTCTGCTTCTGTCCAGAATTCTAACAGGCCGTTCCACATAAGACACATCGGATTCCAACTGAACTTCGGAAGGCTGTAACACGTGAGACGGATCCGGCTCATACTTTCGCAGCATCGATACATGAAACACATCATGTATCCCAGATAAAGAAGGCGGCAAAGCCAGTCGGTAAGCTAAAGTGCCAATGCGCTGCAAAATCTCGTACAGTCCAACATACCTCGGAGACAGTTTCCCGCGCATCCCAAATCGCACAACGCCTCTGAAAGGCGAGATCTTCAAAAAGACCTTATCTCCCAACTGAAATTCCAACGGTCTCCGCCGTTTATTTGCATAAGCTGCCTGTCTGTCTTGGGCCGCTTTCATTTTCTGCCTTATAATCTTTATCTTCTCTTCCATTTCCCGGATCAACTCAGGCCCTCCGACTGGTCTACTGTCCAAATCATCCCAACATAAGGGTGATCTACATCGTCTGCCATAAAGAGCTTCAAACGGAGCCATCTGAATACTTGCCTGGTAGCTATTGTTATAAGAAAACTCTACCAGAGGCACTGAATCCTGCCAAGAAGTATCGAACTCCAAAACACAAGCTCTCAGCATGTCCTCGAGCGTCTGAATTGTGCGCTCGGTCTGACCATCCGTCTGAGGATGATAAGCAGTGCTCAATCTGACTTCAGTTCCCAAGGCTGACTGAAGGCCTTCCCAGAAATGAGATGTGAATCGCGGATCTCGATCTGACACAATGGAAACGGGGATCCCGTGCAATCTCACCACATCTCTAATATATAACTGCGCCATCCTCAAGAATATAAATGTCATGCTATAGGGGATAAAATGAGCCACCTTGGTCAATCGATCCACAATCACCCAAATAGCATCGAAGCCTGAAGCACTTCTCGGCAAATGAGTCACGAAGTCCATGGAAATGTGCTCCCACTTCCACTTCGGTATCTCCAAGCTCCTCAATTCGCCGCCAGGTCTCTGCCTCTCTGCCTTAACCTGCTGGCAGATCAGACACCTCTTCACAAACGCGACGACATCAGACTTCATTCTCTTCCACCAAAACTGACCACGCAGATCTCTGTACATCTTCTTCCCGCCTGGGTGGATGCTAAGTCTGCTACTGTGAGCTCGCTCCAAGATTCCCTTACGCAACTCCGGCGTACTCGGAACTACCCAGCGGTTACCCAATCTCAAAGATCCGTCGTCGGCCACTCTGAACTTCGTCGGCTGACCAAGATGCACTATAGACAACCATCTCTGAACCTCAGCATCTGATCTCTGAGCTCTCCGGATACTCTCATAAATATCTGGCTCAGCTAACAAAGTCGATACATACACAGGCGATGCATCAATGTCAAAATCATAGCCCAGATGGCAATAGGAGGTCATCATAGCAGACAAATGGATGACGTCCTCAGCAGAATTCCTCACTTTCCGGCTCAAAGCGTCTGCTGTCAAATTGGCTTTCCCGGGATGGTACTCTATCTCGCAATCATAGTCCTTGAGTAGGTCCATCCATCTCCTCTGCCTCATGTTCAGCTCTGCCTGAGTGAATAAAAACTTGAGGCTCTTGTGATCCGTGTATATGGTAAATGGAGTACCATATAAGTAATGTCTCCAGATCTTCAGGGCGAAGATGATAGCCGCCAATTCCAAGTCATGAACTGGATATCTGGTCTCATGTGGCTTCAACTGCCTCGATGCATAAGCTACCACATGCTTATCTTGCATCAGAACACATCCAAGGCCCTGCAGTGATGCATCAGTATACAGGACAAATCTGGTGTTCTCCGTCGGGATCACTAACACTGGACGCCGTCGTCAACCGGTGCTTCAACTCCTGGAAGCTCTCCTCACAAGCTTCTGACCAAAAGAAAGGCACACCCTTCTGAGTCAACTGAGTCAGCGGCTTGGCAATCTTCGAAAAGCCCTCAACAAAGCGCCGATAATACCCGGCCAAACCAAGAAAACTCCGGATCTCAGGCACAGAAGTGGGGGCAGCCCACTCCATCACAGCCTCAATCTTCTTGGGGTCCACTGATATCCCGCTGCTCGAAATGACATGCCCCAGAAACACTACACTGCTCAGCCAAAACTCGCACTTACTGATCTTAGCATACAACTGATGCTCTCTTAGAATCTGAAGCACTGTCCTCAAGTGTTTCACATGATCTTCCTCGCTCCGGGAGTAGATAAGAATGTCGTCAATAAACACGATGACGAACTGATCAAGATACTGCTGAAACACTCTGTTCATCAGACTCATGAAGACTGCTGGAGCATTCGTCACACCGAACGGCATCACTAGGAACTCATAATGCCCGTATCGTGTCCGGAACGCTGTCTTCTGTACATCTTCCTCTCTGACCCGAATCTGATGATACCCGGATCTCAAATCAATCTTGCTATACACCCTGGTACCCTGCAACTGATCAAACAAGTCATCTATCCTTGGGAGAGGATACTTGTTCTTCACTGTAGTCTTATTCAGCTGCCGGTAATCGATGCACAGCCGCATCGAACCGTCCTTCTTCTTCACAAAGAGAACTGGTGCGCCCCATGGCGACACGCTCGGGCGTATATAACCCTTGTCAAGGAGATCCTGCAACTGTTCTTTCAACTCTCTCAGCTCAGCCGGTGCCATCCTATAAGGTGCACGAGAGATAGCAGATGTCCCTGGCAACAACTCGATCCCAAATTCAACTTCCCTAGCCGGTGGAAATCCTGGGATCTCTTCTGGAAATACATCAGCAAATTCGGCCACTACTGGTACATCCTCAACTCTCAGTTCTTTACTCTTCCCAGACGTGTCCACGGCATAAATGAGATAGCCCGTGTGTCCATGTTCCAATAACTGAGTCATCTTGATCGCTGAAATCAACGGAATCTTCGCACGAGACCCGTTGCCAAAGAAAGTCCACTGACTGCCCAACTCAGGTCTGAACTTCACTGTTCTCTGCCGGCAATCTACCACTGCCTGATATTTGTTCAGAACATCAATACCCAAGATGCAGTCGAAGTCTGACATACCCAGCACAATCAAGTCTGATCTCAACTCGTTGCCCTCAAAATAAATGAGGCAGTCTGCCATAAACTGATCCGCAACGACATTTCTTCCAGTGGGTGTCGAGACAAGGAGAGGCGTGGTTAAAGGAGACGTGCGCATATGGTGTCTCTCCACGAATCCCACAGACACAAAAGAATGGGAGGCACCTGTATCTATCAAAACAAAAGCAGGGTACGTAAATAAATGGCACGTACCGGCAATTACCTCCTCCGGGGCTGCCTGAGCCTGCTCTCTGGTCAGTGCATATACCTGTCCCTGGGGCGGTCCCACTGTCTGACCTCCCGATGGACGAGGCCCAAACTGCTGCCTCTGCTGCACTGTCATGTCCTCAAACCTAGGCCTGCTGCCCTGATACTCTGACTGGCCTCCCCTGGTGGGACAATACCGAGCAATGTGGCCCATCTTGCCACAAACATAACATGCAGGACACTTGTTTGAAGAATGTGGTCCTCCACAATTGTTGCACCTCGGCTCTCCCGGCCTATCCCCTTGTGAAGATCCTCTATTGGCCGACCAATTACCCTTCTTGTTATCCTGCTTCTGTCCAAAGTGTTTCTTTCCACCATACCGTGAAGACGAAGAGGCACCACGGGGTTTAAATGGCTCACCCCGAGGCCTCAAACTGTCACTAGTCTGCCTCTGTTGCGGTACCGGTGGTGGCATAGCGTAAGCTCCCACTCCTAGCTCAGCAAGCTCCGCTCTTGTGAGAGCATCATCAAATGAAGTTGGGTTATTAGTGATAACCCGGTCATAGAGCTCCGGTCGCAATCCCTTCACGAAATTTCTCATCTTAGCGTGTCCACTGGTGGCAATGTGGGGAACGTATGTCAACAACGAAGAGTACCGTGTGGCATAGTCTGCCACTGTCATGTTCCCTTGCCTCAGACTTGTAAACTCATCCTCCTTTGTCTGTCTTGCTGCTGCGGAGAAGTACCGATTCAAAAACCTAGTCCTGAAGAGTGTCCAGTCGATCACAGCACCCAGTGCTCTCATTTCCATTACTGTGCTCCTCCACCACAACAGAGGTTTCTTGGCTAATTGAAACTCCGCTAGTCTCAGCCAAGCCGTCACAGCACAAGGAGCCGATACAAAGATCTGCTCAAGTCTTTCCAACCACTCTTCAGCCTCTTCTCCGGACTCTGTCCCCTCAAACCGGGGCGGATGATAAGAGAGAAATTGTGTCAAGCTAATCTCACCCGGTAGCAGCAACTGAACCACTGGTTCCATTCCTACAGCCGGTGGAGGTAGAGGGTTTGTCTGTCCAATACTCGCATTCATGCTCCCCATATCACCGACTTCCTCATTAGCAGCCATGCTGTAACACAAATGTTAACAACAATTCCAAAGCAATCTACATCATATCGTTAGATAACAGGAGTGATATAAGCATGTTAGTATAACAGGATATACATCATTATGCACCACATGCATAAACATGCTTCAAATGTAAGCACCTAACCTATCATGCTAAGGCTACCCATCACTCGTTCCCGGGTTCTCTAACCACTGCTCTGATACCACTAATGTAAGGACCCTAATCCTTAAGTGCGGAATTAAGGCATAATAGAGCTAATATAATGATCAGAGTGAAAAAAGAACATGTTGAGTCTATGAGCTTAAGCATTACATGCCAATATAATAAGGACTTCCAAAAAGAATGGATTAATTACATTCCTCATCAATGAATGCTATCAACTAGTTTTACACTACTCCTAGAGTAGACGCTAGTCAAAATAATCCTGTCCTTTAATTCCTCAAAAGAATGATTCACAAGCTCACCACCTCAACCCGTTCAAGCTTGCTATCATGCCAAAAAGGTACCTACAAGGACAACCCCCAAACATGAGCAATAATAATCATTCATATTCAACACAATATGAAGATAAAGCGTAAATGCTTAATCAATATAAAACACTTCCTGTTTTCCATGCATTTCAAACGCTTCCCGTTTGGTTGTCCCTGTACCATAACTCATGAGTATAATCAACAGATTATTTTTAATGGCCAAAACATGTCATGACATCATATACCATCTCAACAGTACCAAATATTGGTCACCATTCCCTAGTCTGTCCATCACAGTGTATTTTAATGCCCCTCGCTTATATTCATATGGGCGGCATAGGATAACCTCGCTACAATGGACATGCGGTACTCCCACCCCTCGCTTCACAGAGAGCGGCAAATACCCTTTCCTCGCCCCATATGACAACCACGCTCAAATGTGACATGCGGCGCTCCCACCCCTCGCTTCACATTTAGCGGAACCAATACAAAAAGCGGCAAGCATTAAAATCATCAAAGGATGACCACGACTCATGGGATGTGCATCCAATAATCATAATATGCATCTATCATCAATATGCATCAATTACCATGTATATGCATCCACAATGCAATACCACATATGGCATAAATCAACATGTATATGCATCCACAATGCAATACCACATATATACCCGCATCCACAATGCATAATCAATGAGTATATAAAATACATGTTACCGTTGGGTGCCCGTACGTCCACTACGTACCTTTCCAAAAGTGGAATTGGTCCGGCTTCAATTCCTCGGTTGTGTTGCTACCTGGGATGGTTCTACACAATCACACAACCCCATATTAGAAGCCAAAGAATAACCAAATACCAAAAATTTGACAAAATAAACCATTTTCCAAAATTCCACAGGCGGCGATCGATCGCTTCCCATAGGCGATCGATCGCCTCAAAATTTGCACTACGGCGATCGGTCGCCCCAAACATGGCGATCGATCGCCAATCCTTTGAAAAACCTACTGCCTCTCGGCGATCGGTCGCCTCATAACAGGCGATCGATCGCCTAACCCGAAATTTTGGTACTGCCTTGCGGCGATCGATCGCCCCATTTCAGGCGGTCGATTGCCTCGCACAGACTCGCGATTTTTCACCATTTTTGCATACCAAAACCTTCCAATCCAACCCAATACTCAAACCAACCAACCAACAACATATTTATCAACATAAACTTCCAAAATACACCTTAAAACAACCATACCCACAACAACCCAACAAAACCCATTTTAAAACCCTTCAAAATCAACCCAAACTCAAACAAAACCTTACAAAATTAAAGCATGAGGTACCCATACCTCTTGGGGATCTCAAATCACCCAATACTCTCCACAATACAAGATTTTGCAAGGACTTCTCTCCACCCAAAGGCTTGAGCTCGAAAATGGAAGGGGTAGGGTTTGTGGATTTGATTTGGTAAAGTGAAATAAGAGTGGATGGGGGTGGGGTTGGGTATAAAAGGGGATTGGGTTAATTTAATTAAAAGCATACCAACAATTCCATGGTGTATAAAACACCCCAACATGACTCAAAATGCACCAAATATCAATTAAACACATGATTTCTAATCAATTGCTACCAAAGGCAAATAAATCATGCTCCCAATAATATTTACCCAACATGCACCACATGTACCCTGAAATGCAACCCCGGGTCATCCTATCCACATGACCATGCATTTCCATAAGGTAATTAAATCTCAAAACATAATCAATTACCACATAATTAATCATGTAACACAATTAAAGCCAAATAGCAATTAACCATTTCGGGGATGTCACAGGAAAGCTTTACAAAAACTTTGTTTGTGTGATCTTTGTTAGGATTTGGAGCCTACAAGAGGTATGGAACCATTCCTAAAAGTTTTATGATGTTTGGTGTTGAAATGGGTTAATTTTTGATGATTTATGTGGGTTTGTTTTGGGTATATGTTGTTTATGGTTGGGGTATGATTTTTGAAGTGTTTTATGTGGGTTTTAGTAGGTTATGATGTTATTGATGTTGTAGGGAAGTTTGGGTTTGTAAGGAATGAAGTGGAGCTTGAAAAATGCACAAAAATGGCGATTTTTCGAGGTTCGGCACTCGGCGATCGATCGCCCGTTTTTGGCGATCGATCGCGAGCCACCAGTGCGCGCCAGTAGCATTTGGCGATCGATCGCCACCTTTGGGCGATCGATCGGCGAGGCTGGCGATCGATCGCGCCAAAAGTGGCGATCGATCGCCAAGATGTAAATTTTCGAGCCTCGTCCAGTATGATCTCGCGATCGATCGGGCCTGGGCGGCCATCGATCGCGAGGTATAAAAATGTGTATTTTTGATGTTTTTGTGGGATTTTTGGATATTGGACTATGATTAGCTTCTAATATCGATTTGCATGGTTATGTAGAACCATCCCAGGTACCCACAACATCCAGGAGATAAAGTTCTCTAACTTCTCCACTTTTGGAAATTAAGGTACGTAAGACGCGTACGGGCATCGGACGGTAACATATTCTTACACTATGACTACGCAATAATCGTATAAGTATTTAAGATGTTTGTGATAATGATTATGATAAGTAAGTTTATGATGATGATGTTTATGATAAGTAAAGATGATGATATTTATGATGATGATTATGATAAGTAAGTTTATGATGATGATGTTTATGATAAGTAAAGATGATATGATGTTTACGATGATGATTATGATAAGTAAGTTCATGATGATGATGTTTATGATGAGTAAAGAGGATATGATATCTATGAGGATGATTATGACAAGTAACGATGATGTTTATACGATGCCTATATAATGATACGATGTTATGATATGGTAAGATGCCATACGATTGGGTAAGACGCCCACGTGGTAAGATGCCACACGATATTAAGATATGGTAAGATGCCATACGATAGGGTAAGATGCCCACGTGGTAAGATGCCACACAATATTAAGATATGGTAAGATGCCATACGATAGGGTAAGATGCCCATGTGGTAAGACGCCACACGATAGATATTAAGATATAGGGTAAGATGCCATTGTGGTAAGACGCCACACGATATTATGATATGGTAAGATGTCATACGATGGGGTAAGATGCCCATCTGCACGAATGTGAATCAGGGTCAACAAAAGAAGCTGAAGAATAACCAGTATGTTACTGAACTATGATTTCGTACATTTACTGTTATATTTATAAGATGATGATGCTTATATGATGATGATGATATGACGATGATGTTATAAGATGATGATGCTATAAGATGATGATGCTTATATGATGATGATGATATGACGATGATGTTATAAGAAGATGATGCTATAAGATGATGATGCTTATATGATGATGATGATATGACGATGATGTTATAAGAAGATGATGCTATAAGATGATGATGCTTATATGATGATGATGATATGACGATGATGTTATAAGATGATGATGCTATAAGATGATGATGCTTATATGATGATGATGATGTTATAAGATGATGATGCTATAAGATGATGATGCTTATATGATGATGATATTTATAAGATGATTTTAATCATTCATGTCAAGAATTAATGATTATATGCATGGCTATGAGACAGGGACAACCAAAGAGGGTTAATACGATTAACCAGGAAGTATACGTTACCAATTATTTTCATGCATTTATTTATATGCCATTGCCTTATGATGTTAAGTAACGATGTACATGCTCATGATGGGTTGTTCCTGTAGGTACACTTTTGGACAAAAGGCTCAGGGTCGGGTTGAGACAGTGAGCTATGAGGAGCGTGAAAGAAATTAGGATGCAGGATTTTTGGGATAGTCTCTACTCTAGGAGTAGTATAATCTATCGCTTCAACATTCATTTTGAGAATGTAATCAATTAAGTTTGAAATTTCATTGTTGGCCTGTAACTTTATTAGCTCAAAGCTACAACCGGAACCCTAAGACGTTATTAATGCATGTTTAGTCCATAATTTGTGTATTAAGATGATGTCAAGGTAGGAAAACCCTACATCATATTGCTGTCAGCAGTCATGCCAAGATGAGGAACTTTCTGAAGGGACTAAGGCCAGAGCTATTTGATCGGGTTGTCTCCAACAACCCCAGCTCATTTGATGACGCCCTGACACGGGCAGAATTAGCAGAGATTGCAGTGGGCGCGTACAAGGATGTTGTACCCCCTTTGTACCACCACAGAGGCCTGTTGCTGATAGTCTGAGGCCACGAGGGGATCAGTTCAAGGCTCGTGGGGCCTCATCATCTTCCAGATTTGGTGGGAAGAAGTCTCAGGGTCAGAAGCAGAACAATCGGGGACCCACACAGGGGAGCAAGGCAGGGGGAAGCAGGTGTAACAACTGTGGAGGATGGCATTTGTTACGTGACTGTCAGGGTTGCTTTGTCTGTGGCAAGATGGGCCACTTGGCTCGAGGTTGCCCCAATCGGGCAGGTCAGACAGACTCTGGGCCGAATAGGCCAAGGTTTGATGCTGGGAGGGCACCACAGAGACAGCAGTTGGCACCACGACCACCGGGAGGTCAGACGGCAGGACCGTCGTAGGGACAAGTGTATGCACTGACTCGGGAGCAGGCTGAGGCAGCCCCGGAGGAGGTCATTGCTGGTACGTGTCATTTACTTACGTACCATGCACTTATATTGATAGATACAGGTGCTTCCCATTCCTTTGTATCTACTGCTTTTGTGGAGAGACACCGCTTGTGCTCGTCTCTGTTGCCCACGCCTCACATGGTCTCGACACCCACGGGAAAGCATGTGATTGCAGACCGACTGTTATCTGATTGCCTCATTTATTTTGAGGGCAATGATCTGAGGGCCGATCTGATTCAGTTAGAGATGGCAGACTTTGACTGCATTATCGGCATTGATGTGTTGAGCAGATACCGAGCTGTGGTAGATTGCCAAAAGAGGATTGTTCATTTTCTATCTGATCAAGGGTTCCAGTGGACTTTTTATGGGGACGGCTCTCATCCAAAGATTCCAGTGATCTCAGGGGTTAAGATGTCGCGATTATTGGAACGCGGCCACACGGGCTACCTTATTTATGTCGTGGATGCTTCAGAAGAAAAGGAAGTGAGAGCCGAGGACATTCCGGTCGTGGCGGAGTTCATTGATGTGTTCCCAGATGAGATTCCGGGGGTTTCCGCCTGTCAGGGATGTTGAGTTTGCCATTGAGCTACTACCAGGGACTTCTGTTATTTCTCGTGCCCCATATAGGATGGCACCGGCAGAGCTGAGAGAGCTGAAGGTACAGTTACAGGAGCTCCTTGACAAGGGATACATTCGTCCTAGTGTATCGCCTTGGGGTGCACCAGTCTTGTTCGTGAAAAAGAAGGATGGTTCAATGCGTCTGTGCATTGACTACAGGCAACTGAACAAGGCTACAGTGAAGAACAGTATCCACTTCCGAGGATTGATGATCTGTTCGACCAACTTCAGGGTACAGAGGTGTACTCCAAGATAGACTTGAGGTCAGGCTATCACCAGGTACGGGTTAGAGCTGGTGATGTCCAAAAGACGGCTTTTAGAACTCGGTATGGACACTATGAGTTCTTGGTGATGCCTTTCGGTGTGACAAATGCACCTGCAGTCTTTATGAGCCTGATGAACAGAGTATTTCAGGAGTACCTCGATCAGTTTGTGATCGTATTCATTGATGACATCCTTGTCTATTCAAGGAGTGAAGAGGATCATGCCGATCATCTGAGGATAGTACTCCAGATCCTCAGAGATCATCAGTTGTACGCCAAACTCAGCAAGTGTGAGTTTTGGCTGAGTAGTGTAGCCTTCTTGGGCCATATCATATCACGGGAGGGGATATCAGTAGACCCGAAGAAGATAGAGGCAGTTATGGATTAGGTCTGCCCCTACTTCAGTCAGTGAGATTCGGAGTTTCCTTGGTCTGGCCGGCTATTATCGACAGTTTCGTCGAGGGTTTCTCAAAGATCGTCAAGCCACTTACACAGCTGACTTAGAAGGGAGTCCCATTTTGTTGGTCAGAGGCTTGTGAGCAGAGTTTCCGGGAATTAAAGCACAGACTGACTACCGCACCAGTTCTAGTGATTCCCAGGGAGAACAAAGGATTTGTTCTTTATACTGACGCATCGCTACAGGGCTTAGGATGCGTACTGATGCAGGACAGACATGTAGTAGCTTATACTTCGAGACAGTTGAAGCCACATCAGTCAAGGTATCCAGTCAATGATCTGGAGTTAGCAGCTATAGTGTTTGCCTTGAAGATATGGCGACACTACTTATACGGTACCTCATTCACCATCTTCACTGATCACAAGAGCCTGAAGTTCTTGTTTACACAGACTGAGCTGAACATGAGGCAGAGAAGATGGATGGACCTACTGAAGGACTACGATTGTGAAATCGAATACCACCCGGGGAAAGCAAACTTGACAGCCGACGCTTTGAGTAGGAAGGTGAGGAGCACAGCAGAGGATGCCATGTGTCTATGTGATGACCTGGGATTGGAGATGTTAATCCCGGAGTGTTAATAACCCCTAAAGATGTTTTACGTAGCGATTTGGAGTTTAATCGCGATGTTGGGCCTTCTGGGCTCGTTTATTTGGGTAGTTGGGATCGTTGGATCCCGAGGATGAGATTGTATTCACATTACGGTGTAAAACCTAAGAGTTGAGTTTTTAATGTGTCTCGGAATCTCGGGTGCTGTGTGAGCACCGGTAGAGGGTTTTGGAGTTAGAGAGAGAGTTTTTGAAAACAGATGATTTTTAAGGAATCACGATGTATTTGTGGGGCTATTAGTTTTTCGGGGTATTTTGCTATAAATACAAGTTGAACCCGAGATTTTTATAAAAATATCATTTCAGCCCAATTTTCTTTCTCTCTCCCCGCCATTCCCGAAACCCGCTGCTACAGTACCCCCGCGCACGAAAACGCCGCGCCCGCCGCCGTCCGGCCGCCGTTCGGCGCGTGCGACCTATCACCGGCTTCGTCTCGACGAGACGCACCTTTCCCCTCCATCAATTCGAAGTTTCATCGCGGTTTGAGTTCGGATTTTACAGAAGAGCGGCGATCCCCAAATTCTAGGGTTTGTCGATTTTAGTCGATTTTCCTTCCGATTTTCGATTGGGTAACGTTCTTTACCTCTTTTTCGTCCCTCTCATGTAATTCCCTGCTTTATTTGGTGGATTTATGTTCGAATTTAAAGAACTTTAAGGGTTCGAATTTTAAAGGCTTGTTTGGTTCGAATTTTGGGGATTTTTGGCAAGGGTGATGATTCTTGCTATTAATGGTTTAATTCACTTTTTAGATGAATTATGATGTTTAATTTGGGTTCGATTTGTGAGATAAGGGTTCGAAAATTTGTAGGGTATCCTTGAACAATTTTCGTTGTTGTCTCATTCGTTCCCCTCCCTGCATGTACCCTGCCCCGGGTCTTTTAAATGATTTATTGTCGTGTGTTGACAATATTTTGAGGGTGATGGGTGTGCTTGAGCATTGGTTGCATGTTCGTAAATAATCGTGAATTATTTATCGTGTTAGCACATCATTCCTCGGGGCATGGAACTCGAGCAAGGTTTGGCTCGGACTTCGAGGATTTAAGGTACGTTTAGCGTACGAGCATAACTTAAATGATGTTTTACAAGTATGATGCATGATTTAAAATACATGAAATGCTTTACTATGATGGCACCGTGACTTGGTTACGTTATGTTGAATCACATGGTGAAATGCTTGGTGCCGCTATGAAGCGAGCAAATGATGGGTGTGGTCGCTACGGAGCGAACACCAGTAGTATGACGCTACTTTGAAGTAAGAAATGAAAATGTGGTGTTGATTAGATATCTATGATATCTGTATTTTATTCCCTATTGGTAATGAATAGGAACAGAGACGTAGTTAATCAGAGAAGTGATTAACCAGTATCGGAAGTTAAGGAAGTCTCAATATGATATCTAGAATTATGATAATTGCTAGATAAAGAAAGATGTTATGAAATGTTGTTAATTCGAAACTGGTTAGGGTTAACCAATATGATGATTAACTGCATATTCAAGATTTGATGATTTATCTGTTTTGAGAACAGGGTCATTACAGGGGTACGCTAGGATGAGGATGATACCATCCAGGAAGTGTCACATATGTTCCACAATATTTACATTTCTGTAAATTATGTATTATGTCATTATGATTATGAAATTGTGGAATTGGTATGCTCACCCCGTTGGGGGCTGTCTCTGTTGGGGCAGGTGAACAGGTACATCGATGGCTTTGGAGATGAGCTCGAGCTGTTGATTGGATGTACTCCCAGGATCGTGGTACCAGGGCTTGATGGAGCACGGTATCGTATAGAGTACCTATATACCCATGATGATTATATACATGTTCATGATGCTCGCATGTGAGCACGATTATACTTGTATATGGGTTGTATGTAAAGGCATGAGCCTTTCTCTCTTTCATTCTATGTTGCATGCAATTAGAGGTAGAATTGCTAAATGATAAGAGAGTCATTGGTGTATTATGTGGGTGTTGAAACCCACTTTTGTTGCCATATGTGTGGTGTCTTCCCTGGCTGGGAATTTACTTGTATTACTGCTTTCTGATGAGTATTATGTGTTCCCTGGCCGGGAATTATGTTATATGCTGTGCTCTTTTTTTTTGGGATAGCTCTATTTATGGGGAGACTCTGCCCAAATTTTTATAAAAGTTCACAGTGTGAAAAATGGCACCAAGAGGTTGGTAAAGGGCAATCATATGAGTCTTTTTGTTAGGATGATGATCTTACAACATTGAGTATTAAAGGAAGTTTTGTAATTGACATTCAATGGTAAAGTATCATCTGAGCTTCCCGTTTGGCTTTTTATAGAAAGCATGTACCACACATAGTGGTTAATACACTAATCAAGGGTTAAGTATACGGGGTCCTTACATTAGTGGTATCAGAGCAGTGGTTGCTCATTGGGGCTGTTGAGGGCCTAGGAAGTTATTGATAGCACATATTTATGCATGATGGCATTAATGTTATACGACATGACTAATTGTTTATGTGCTTAAATGATATGAAAAGTAGTATTGCTAACCATTGTGGTTGCAGGAATCGTGTGGAACACGATGGGATGGCATTAATAGCGATGTCTAACACTCTATATGCTACGTGCCAAGGAACCTGATTTTGGAAGAAAATCAGGGAAAAGAAAGATATGATGTATTGTCTGAGGACAGACTGGGTAGACAACCGACAGTGGAATACTTCGGTATGGTCTCAATTATTAATTGAATATGCTAATGCGTTTGTTTATGTAATGCTCAAGCAAGGAAGGTACGTAAGAAACGTACGAGCATCAAACGGTAACATATTCCTAAACTATGACCTTGCATTAATTGCATGAGTATTTATGATGATGATTATGATGATGTTTACGATGATGTTTACGATGATGATGATTATGATGATGTTTATGATGATGTTTACGATGATGTTTACGATGATGATGATCATGATGATGTTTATGATGACGTATACGAGAGTGGGTAAGATGCCCCTGTGGTAAGATGCCACACAATGTTTATGATATGGCAAGACGCCATATGATTGGGTGAGATGCCCCTGTGGTAAGATGCCACACAGTGTTTATGATATGGTAAGACGCCATATGATTGGGTAAGATGCCCATGTGGTAAGATGCCACACGATGATTATGTTATGGAAAGATGTCGTATAACAGGGTAAGATGCCCATATGGTAAGAGACCATACGATGTTATTATGTGGTAAGACGCCACAGGGTAAGATGCCCATATGGTAAGAGACCATACAATGTTATTATGTGGTAAGACGCCACAGGGTAAGATGCCCATATGGTAAGAGACCATGCAATGTTATTATGTGGTAAGACGCCACGGGGTAAGATGCCCATATGGTAAATGTGGTAAGACGCCACAGGGTAAGATGCCCATATGGTAAGAGACCATACAATGTTATTATGTGGTAAGACGCCACAGGATGGGATGCCCATATGGTAAGAGACCATACAATGTTATTATGTGGTAAGACGCCACAGGGTAAGATGCCCATATGGTAAATGTGGTAAGACGCCACAGGGTAAGATGCCCATATGGTAAGAGACCATACAATGTTATTATGTGGTAAGACGCCACAGGATGGGATGCCCATATGGTAAGAGGCCATACAATGTTATTACGTGGTAAGACGCCACGGGGTAGGATGCCCATAAGGTAAGAGGCCATACAATGTTATTACGTGGTAAGACGCCACGGGGTAAGATGCCCATATGGTAAGAGGCCATACAATGTTATTACGTGGTAAGACGCCACGGGGTAAGATGCCCATATGGTAAGAGGCCATACAATGTTATTACGTGGTAAGACGCCACGGGGTAAGATGCCCATATGGTAAAATGCCATACAATGTTATCACGTGGTAAGATGCCACACGATGTTATGATATGGTAAGATGCCATACGATTGGGTAAGACGCCCACGTGGTAAGATGCCACACGATGTTATGATATGGTAAGATGCCATACGATTGGGTAAGACGCCCACGTGGTAAGATGTCACACGAGGTTATGATATGGTAAGATGACATACGATGGGGTATGATACCCATATGTACGAATGTGAATCAGGGTCAACAAAAAGAAGCTGACGAGTACCCAGCATGTTTACTTAACTATGATTTCGTACATTTACCGTTATACTTATATGACGATGATGTATAAGATGACGATGCTTATATGATGATGATGTATAAGATGACGATGCTTATATGATGATGATGTATAAGATGACGATGCTTATAAGATGATGATATATAAGATGATGATGCGTATATGATGATGATGTATAAGATGATGATGTATAAGATGATGACGCTTATATGATGATGATGTATAAGATGATGATGTATAAGATGATGATGCTATAAGATGATGATGCTTATAAGATGATGATGTATGAGATGATGATGTATAAGATGATGATGCTATAAGATGATGATGCTTATAAGATGATGATGTATGAGATGATGATGTATGAGATGATGATGTATGAGATGATGATGCTTATATGATGATGATGTATAAGATGATGATGCCTATATGATGATGATGTATAAGATGATGATGTATAAGATGGTGATGCTATAAGATGATGATGCTTATAAGATGATGATGTATGAGATGATGATGTATGAGATGATGATGTATGAGATGATGATGCTTATATGATGATGATGTATAAGATGATGATGCCTATATGATGATGATGTATAAGATGATGATGTATAAGATGGTGATGCTATAAGATGATGATGCTTATAAGATGATGATGTATAAGATGATGATGTATGAGATGATGATGTATGAGATGATGATGCTTATATGATGATGATGTATAAGATGATGATGCCTATAAGATGATGATGTATATGATGATGATGTAAGATGATGATGCTATAAGATGATGATGCTTATGTGATGATGATGTTATAAGATGATGATATTTATGAAATGATGATGCTCATATGATGAAGATGTTATAAGATGGTGATAATTATAAGATGATGATTTTAATCATTCATGTCAAGAATTAATGACTATATGCATGGCTATGAAACAGGGACATTGGAGTGTCCTGGGTGTATAGACATTAGAGGAATGTTGGGTAAAGACCCACTACTCTATTGATTTTCTTCCCACAGTATGGTATGCCGTGCGGAAACGTCCATCTTATTGGTAGGTTTGAGGTGAACCTAGAGAGGCAGCGACTAGTTTGTCTGCCGTGTGTATGCAGCACCAAGAGGGGCTTGTTAGAGCCGTTATACTGCTCGTAGGAACCAAGTGTGGCAAATCGTAAGGTGATACGATGTGGATTGTGGTGGACTCTAGTAGTCACCATGTCATCGAGGTTGAGGTTGTGCATGCCTCACTGAAACGTGTATACGTTATGTTTAATCTTGGTGAGACTTGTCTGTGACAGCTCATGATGTTGGAGTACCAACAAGAGAGTCATCAAGTCGTCGTTGATTCGATCTGGGAATCCATGTATTTGGGATGCAATGGGTTTATTGCATGTCCTTTCAAGTTTGAAACTCTGAGGAGTCTCGATTGTTTGTTTATGACCAGGATGTGGTTCTTGGGATATCCAGAGGTGGACATCTTATGAGATATCTTTTGTGTGAATCTGTGGCCGTGAGTTGCCCAATTTGAGTTGCAATGATGCGACTGCTCCTTCGACAGAGGAGGTTTGAAAGTGGAAACCAGGTTTGGTGTGTGTACACCGTGGGATACTAGTGTTTCCCTCGTAACGATGTATGTTAGACATCGTGAGTCATGATAAGAGATGTCATTGAATGATATCCACGATGGAATCGGGAGCGATTCGGATCCTCGCAGTTTCAGTTGACTAACTGCTTTTGGATTGTTAGCGTGGGTTGCGCTGACGCTTTTTGACGTTATGATGGATTTGGAAGTCTATTCCACTTCAGGGTTGACACGAGGTCAACATTCCCACGGTTGAGGTGTCATTCAGGATACGTTCTTACTAGTTGTATTAGAACGAAGGATGATTGTCCGATCTACAGTAGTAAGTATCGGTTGTTTTGCAGTCATGAGGGACTGACTTTTGGGATGACCCGCATCAAGGTACGTTGCCTCTTGGGTGATTTATTGGTTTTGGGTAAGTCGCCCTGTTTCAGAGTTTGATGAGAAGTAAGTATCCTCGCGTTTATTAATACGATTCTGTTATGATCAAGAATCGAGGTTATGGCTCCATATTGTGGTGTACCCCGGGTGTTACGGGATACACCGGTGCTAATTTCGAGGACGAAATTCTTTTAGTGGGGGATATTGTGATGACCTGGGATTGGAGATGTTAATCCCGGAGTGTTAATAACCCCTAAAGATGTTTTACGTAGCGATTTGGAGTTTAATCGCGATGTTGGGCCTTCTGGGCTCGTTTATTTGGGTAGTTGGGATCGTTGGATCCCGAGGATGAGATTGTATTCACATTACGGTGTAAAACCTAAGAGTTGAGTTTTTAATGTGTCTCGGAATCTCGGGTGCTGTGTGAGCACCGGTAGAGGGTTTTGGAGTTAGAGAGAGAGTTTTTGAAAACAGATGATTTTTAAGGAATCACGATGTATTTGTGGGGCTATTAGTTTTTCGGGGTATTTTGCTATAAATACAAGTTGAACCCGAGATTTTTATAAAAATATCATTTCAGCCCAATTTTCTTTCTCTCTCCCCGCCATTCCCGAAACCCGCTGCTACAGTACCCCCGCGCACGAAAACGCCGCGCCCGCCGCCGTCCGGCCGCCGTTCGGCGCGTGCGACCTATCACCGGCTTCGTCTCGACGAGACGCACCTTTCCCCTCCGTCAATTCGAAGTTTCATCGCGGTTTGAGTTCGGATTTTACAGAAGAGCGGCGATCCCCAAATTCTAGGGTTTGTCGATTTTAGTCGATTTTCCTTCCGATTTTCGATTGGGTAACGTTCTTTACCTCTTTTTCGTCCCTCTCATGTAATTCCCTGCTTTATTTGGTGGATTTATGTTCGAATTTAAAGAACTTTAAGGGTTCGAATTTTAAAGGCTTGTTTGGTTCGAATTTTGGGGATTTTTGGCAAGGGTGATGATTCTTGCTATTAATGGTTTAATTCACTTTTTAGATGAATTATGATGTTTAATTTGGGTTCGATTTGTGAGATAAGGGTTCGAAAATTTGTAGGGTATCCTTGAACAATTTTCGTTGTTGTCTCATTCGTTCCCCTCCCTGCATGTACCCTGCCCCGGGTCTTTTAAATGATTTATTGTCGTGTGTTGACAATATTTTGAGGGTGATGGGTGTGCTTGAGCATTGGTTGCATGTTCGTAAATAATCGTGAATTATTTATCGTGTTAGCACATCATTCCTCGGGGCATGGAACTCGAGCAAGGTTTGGCTCGGACTTCGAGGATTTAAGGTACGTTTAGCGTACGAGCATAACTTAAATGATGTTTTACAAGTATGATGCATGATTTAAAATACATGAAATGCTTTACTATGATGGCACCGTGACTTGGTTACGTTATGTTGAATCACATGGTGAAATGCTTGGTGCCGCTATGAAGCGAGCAAATGATGGGTGTGGTCGCTACGGAGCGAACACCAGTAGTATGACGCTACTTTGAAGTAAGAAATGAAAATGTGGTGTTGATTAGATATCTATGATATCTGTATTTTATTCCCTATTGGTAATGAATAGGAACAGAAACGTAGTTAATCAGAGAAGTGATTAACCAGTATCGGAAGTTAAGGAAGTCTCAATATGATATCTAGAATTATGATAATTGCTAGATAAAGAAAGATGTTATGAAATGTTGTTAATTCGAAACTGGTTAGGGTTAACCAATATGATGATTAACTGCATATTCAAGATTTGATGATTTATCTGTTTTGTGAACAGGGTCATTACAGGGGTACGCTAGGATGAGGATGATACCATCCAGGAAGTGTCACATATGTTCCACAATATTTACATTTCTGTAAATTATGTATTATGTCATTATGATTATGAAATTGTGGAATTGGTATGCTCACCCCGTTGGGGGCTGTCTCTGTTGGGGCAGGTGAACAGGTACATCGATGGCTTTGGAGATGAGCTCGAGCTGTTGATTGGATGTACTCCCAGGATCGTGGTACCAGGGCTTGATGGAGCACGGTATCGTATAGAGTACCTATATACCCATGATGATTATATACATGTTCATGATGCTCGCATGTGAGCACGATTATACTTGTATATGGGTTGTATGTAAAGGCATGAGCCTTTCTCTCTTTCATTCTATGTTGCATGCAATTAGAGGTAGAATTGCTAAATGATAAGAGAGTCATTGGTGTATTATGTGGGTGTTGAAACCCACTTTTGTTGCCATATGTGTGGTGTCTTCCCTGGCTGGGAATTTACTTGTATTACTGCTTTCTGATGAGTATTATGTGTTCCCTGGCCGGGAATTATGTTATATGCTGTGCTCTTTTTTTTTGGGATAGCTCTATTTATGGGGAGACTCTGCCCAAATTTTTATAAAAGTTCACAGTGTGAAAAATGGCACCAAGAGGTTGGTAAAGGGCAATCATATGAGTCTTTTTGTTAGGATGATGATCTTACAACATTGAGTATTAAAGGAAGTTTTGTAATTGACATTCAATGGTAAAGTATCATCTGAGCTTCCCGTTTGGCTTTTTATAGAAAGCATGTAACCACATAGTGGTTAATACACTAATCAAGGGTTAAGTATACGGGGTCCTTACAGTCTATCAGCTATGTTGGGCTCCTACTGCCATTTGGGATTTGATTATGATGTGTCTACTTCACCGGTACAGGTTTTGACCTTGTTAGCTGAGCCTGTCATTTATGATCACATCAGGAAGGCTCAGGGGACCGATGCAGAGGTTCAGAGATGGATGTCAGTGGTTCGTTCAGGTCAGCCATCGAGATTTAGAGTGGCTGAGGACGGTTCTCTGAGACTTGGCGACAGATGGGTGGTTCCAGATATACCCAAGTTGAGGCAGGGTATATTACAACGAGCTCATTGCAGCAGGATGAGTGTCCACCCGGGCGGGAAGAAGATGTATAAGGATCTACGCAGCCAGTTCTGGTGGAGGCGTATGAAACAAGATGTCACCTCTTTTGTCAAGCGCTGTTTGATTTGTCAGCAGGTGAAGGCTGAGAGGCAGAGGCCTGGAGATGAGCTAAGGAGTTTGGAGATACCCGAGTGGAAGTGGCCGCACGTGTCTATGGATTTCGTGACCCATTTACCATGGACTGTTTCGGGTTTCGATGCTATATGGGTAGTCGTCGACAGATTGACTAAGAGTGCTCATTTCATTCCCTACTGTATGACCTTCACGTACTTAAGGATGGCACAGTTATATGTCAGAGATGTGGTGAGACTGCATGGGATCCCTGTTTCGATTGTGTCTGATCGAGATCCGTGGTTTACATCTCACTTCTGGGAGGGTCTTCAGTCAGCTCTAGGTACAGAGTTGAGGTTGAGCACATCCTATCATCCCCAAATGGACGGACAGACCGAGCGTACGATACAGACGCTCGAAGATATGTTGAGGGCTTGTGTGCTGGAGTTCGACACTTCTTGGCAGGACTCAGTAGCCTTGGTGGAATTTTCATATAATAACAGTTACCATGCTAGCATACAGATGGCTCCATTTGAAGCCCTATATGGCAGGCGTTGCAGGTCGCCTTTGTGTTGGGATGATGTGGACCGTAAATCAGTCGGGGGACCAGAGTTGGTCCAGGATATGGAAGAAAAGGTAAAGGTTATCAAGAGAAAGATGAAGGCAGCTCAGGACAGACAGGCAGCGTATGCCAATCAGCGGCGAAGGCCGTTAGAGTTTCAGTTAGGCGACAGAGTTTTTCTGAAGATCTCACCTTTCAGAGGCGTAGTACGGTATGGTATGCGGGGGAAGTTGTCCCCGAGATATGTGTGGCCGTATGAGATCTTACAGCGTGTGGGTACTCTGGCGTACCGTTTGGCTTTACCGCCCTCTCTGTCTGGTATACACGACGTATTTCATGTGTCTATGCTGAGGAAGTATGAGCCGGATCCTTCACATGTGTTGCAGCCTTCAGAGGTTCAGATAGAGTCCGATGTTTCTTATGTGGAGCGGCCTATCAGGATTCTGGATAGGGCAGACCGCAGACTTTGGAACAAGGTTATTCCTATGATCAAGATTCAGTGGGATCGTAGGGGTGTTGAGGAGGCCACGTGGGAGACAGAGCGACACATGGTGCAACACTATCCAGAGCTGTTTTCTGGTATGCGTTTATGTATTGTTTTATCTCTTGTTGGCAGCATGTTTGATTTCGGGGACGAAATCTTATAAGTAGGGGAGTATTGTGATATCCCCGAAATGATTATGTGGGTAATCATGCAATTAAGGGTTGTTAATTGTGAGCCTATGTGTTAAAGGCGTATTTTATGTGGGAGTGATTTATTTATTTTGATGATGTGGTTTAGGGAGCATGTTAGGTGTTTTTAATTGTTGTGTTGATGTGGTAAAATAATAAAATATCAAGGAGAGATATTTTAATACATCGTATGAAATACCGGGACACAATTAAACACCACGAGGCCACCCAAACGCACCCCCCCCCCCCCACTTGGCCACAACTGGTAGCGCTTATCGTGTACGCCCAAATTAACCCCACACAATCCTCAAGATTGATAACAATAATGTAGTAGCGTGAGTAGGGATCGATCCCACGAGGAGGTGTGAATCTTTGTGTTAATGAGAATCAAAGTCAAAACAATAACAAAAGATGGGGTTGTGAGTGATTGAATTATACTACTTAAATTAAAATTAAAGATTAAACTAATGAAAGCGATTCTTGGTATCGGTCGACTCTTCCTTAGAATTATCATCTATTTCATCGATTCACAAAAGACTCAATTTTTCATATGAATATTCATCGTTGGACGTTTAATCCAATAATCAAAGTCCTATCTCACCTTACGTTTAGTTAAGTAGCCCAAGCGTTCTAGTTTAACCCTTATCAAACAATCAATCAAAATACAAGCGATTAAGATTTAAATCGATGATAGCATATGAACTAGTGAGATCGATGAAGCTAAACAACATAATCCAAGCGTCTATGTTTAATCTAGTCAAGTGTTTTTCCTAAGAATTTAACAAACTCACAAGCGGAATTTAATTAATCTTAGTTGCTTCGTAAATTAGAGGGATCAAACGATTCCGTATTTGATATCTAATTTAGCGTTAGATTTCATGCAAGTTACTAGGTTGTCAATCCAATAAACAAACATTAATCATATCAACAAAATCAGAAAAACTCTTGATATTCAATAAAATTGATATATAAAGCGTATGAATCTCCCCAAGATAAATAATTCCAAGGATTTGTCTTCCTCAACCAAGAATTAAAAACTAGCTAGACATAATCTAATAAAAACAATAAATAAAAGCAATGGAAAGAATACTAATCCGATCTCCGCTCGTCGAAGTGTCAATCCCGCCTTCGCTTCGATCTTCGTAGCCGTTCTTCAACAAAATTGAAAAGAAAATATAAAACTATCCTAAACTACTCTACCCTAACTATCTAGATGGTTAAAAGGTCTGAATTTCGAGTATATATGTATTGGGAGGCTGATGGAGTAGGTTAGAATCCATGTGGGAAGGAAAGAAATCAAGTTTTTTAATTTTCCAAAAGTCTTCAGGCGTAATTACGCGTATAATGGCGTAGCTACGCCTAGACATGCCGTAGCGTTGGCGTAATTACGCCTGTGAATGGCGTAATTACGCCTGTCCATCATTTTTCTGGCGAGTTTTGTATTTTGGCCATAACTTTCACATACGAACTCCGAATTCGACGAGTCAGCTGTCCACGCGAAGATAACTCAAAGTTCTACAACTTTTATATGGACCACATTCCCAAAACTTGGCTGGAATACATAGAAATTTGAGGAGAAAGGAGCAACATGTGTCTTTGATTCCGGTTTTTTCCTCTTTTCTTCAACTTTATTGCTTCTTTCATCATTTTAGCTTGATTTCTTCACCTTTCCCTACATTTACACAAATATACGATTAGGTAGCATATGTATCAATTTATCCATCAAAATATACCAAATCGTAGACAATTAAGTGCAATAGATGTGTCTATTTCTAGTCACATCAAACACCCCCATACTTACTCTTTACTCGACCTCGAGTAAACAAATAAAAACTACAATATTTTTGGTTAGCTCATAGGTTCATAACAAAGCAACTTATCCTCACTTTAATGCCTCAACAATTTTAACATGCACAGTAATGAAAGGCGGTGAAAAGTTAACAGTGGAACAAGTTCAATCCCTATACATTTCATACTCAACAAAATAGTGAACGTGTGTGTGTGGTCATAAACAAGTGTTGTGTACAAATTATAGTTCCAAAATATGTAAATCCACAATAGTTCAAGTCATACACTAACACAAGTATAAGCTCACTTGCACACTCTTCTCCACTATCTTAGCTACTTTGCAAACATAAATCAAGTAGGTCTTTATTAGCTTGTAGCTTGGCCTAGGTATTGGCTTATGAAAGAAAGGGTAAGGATATTCAAACAAGAGAGTATGATGAAATGCACACTAAAAGCTTCTCTTCTTGTATGAATTTTTCAAACCTTGTTCATTTTTTTCAAGGTTTATTTCAACATTTTTCTTCTTTAGTGCCTTGGCTCCCCTTGGAGTCATATTTTTATCTATTTTCTCAAGGCATTCCTTTTTCTTTCATGCATTCCATTCTTTTGACAATTAAGCTCACAAATATACTTCAATGATTCCCAAGTGCATTTGAATGAAATACATCATACTCCCTTAAAAGGTATGGATTAAAATCACATTTAGGCTCATTAGGGAAGGATGATAAGCTAGTCAAGGAATGTTGAATGGGGGTCTTGAGTATGCTTAGCATACTCCCATTCTTTTACATTAAGGCTCAAAAAGGGTACTAGAGATTGATTTTGTTTACATGGTAGGCTTGAAAGGCTCAAACGCATCAAAGATTGCCTATATCACTTTCATGTTTGCAAGTAGTCTAGACATACGCCTCAAAGAGCATGTAGTTAAGTTCTAGCATGTATTAGAGACTTCTTAAGACTATCACAAAGTTACACAATCTTCACTAAGCTATGCACACTTCACAAGCCATGACAATAATGTGCTCAAAATATTCAACTACTAAGTTAAAGTAAACTTTGCATTAGAGTTCAAAGTGTTCCAAGGTTAACAATTCACCTATGTTCAAAAGCATGCATGATATCAATTAGGTTTCATCATGGGCTAGTGATTCTAAGCATGTGTTCATTACTTATGAGCTCAAAATTTTAAATTTTTCGATTTTTTTGTATTTTTGAAATAAGAAAAACAATAACACACTACTAATCCCTCCCCCATACTTAAATCTTACATTGTCCCCAATGTAAGACAAAAATAGAAGAAAAGAGAAAAGTCTAACTAGTAAAGCAATAAAAATAAAAGGGAGAAAAGAAACTAACTCCCCTTGGGTTGCCTCCCAAGCAGCGCCTCTGTTTAACGTCGGTGGCCCGACGCCAGTTCTCTCGCTTAAGGCGATGCCTATTCGCCTTGCACCTCTTGGAGGGTTTTTGTCTTTTCACTATGTCGCCTTCCTCCAAAGAAGTCAGTTGAGGTCGATCAAGATCTACCTCGTGGCATCCTTTAACTTGTTGTCCCCTATGCTCGCCTTTGGGAATCCCATTCTGGTGAGATTCCTTGTTATCCACCTCAATCTCTGTTTGTTGTTCAAGTATTGATGGCCTCAGTACCATCGTTGCTGGAGTTTCTACCTCTTTGCCACTGTCCAAGGTGATGTTGTCTTCGAAAAAATAGTCCCAAGGATCCATTTCATCATAGTATTCTTTCGCCGAATCCTCTTCCACAGCACATGATTCATCTAAGTAATCAACATAGTTCTCAGTTGGAAACATACCATTCGGAGTTGTAGGATGTACAAGCTCCTTTTCTTCTATTGGCACATGTGTCTCCTCTTCTAGCTCGGGTGGCATCAGTACCACCTTCTCCATAGTCTCTTCTTCTTCATCACTACATGATTCGAATGCAATCATGGTCTCCTTTTGTGCTGCTATCCGATCGATCGATCTTATTAGTTGCTCCATTTGGTTACCCAAATTCTGAGTGCTAGCCCTGAATTCCTGTTGAAATTGCAAAGTACTATCATTAAGTCTTGAAACAAGATCCTCTAAATGTGGGGCCTGATTTACTTAATCCATTATGTATTCATTAAACATACATATGTGAGTCTGAATTAAGTAATATACCATGCACGGATTAAGAGTTCATGCTAGTTAAGTTGTTTACAAGGTTATCAAAAAAACCTAACAAACTATACATATCATGTACATAAACAACCTAATTCAAAAGAACTCCTAGGCAGTGGTTCCCCTCGCAGCGGAAATCATGACTCACGCTCCCCACGTCTATGAGTCCCTACAGAAACATTCACAACGTGAGTATAGATAACAACTATCTCAGTGCAATATCAAAACACAATATCAATATCAATGATAAAGCTCAATAAATCAGATAACGTGAATGTTCTGTATCATGCATCCACAAATGCATTATGTCATGACATGTCTCAACAAGTTCCCTATTATCACGAGTCTCATATGATATGCCTATTCAGCTCAATATGTCTGTGAGAAACCACATCACATCTTCATATTAGCAGCACATATCATAGTACCATACTCATCTGTGATAATAACCAGAGTATATACCCACACCAGGCGTATATCTCTCAAGCCAAAGCATATGTAGTATATCTATCGTGGCAACGATCCCAGCCCAAGCATATGCCCCACACTAGCATATCTATCCAGGCACCGATCCCAGTCAAAGCATATGCCCAACACTAGCATATCTATCGTGGCAGTCAAAGCATATACCCCACCAGGTATATCTATCAAGACAATGATCGTACCAAAGCATATACACATATCTATCAAGGCATCCATACCAATCATATGAAATTTATGTATGCACATGCATATGATATTACCAATCATATGACACAACGATAACATAAATCATATGATATCAAAACCATAATAGCATCATCATATCATATCTATACTCCGTACGTCAACACGTACCTGTACTGCGACACAAACGAGATAAAGCAGTTGTCAATAGCTAAGTGCCTCGTTGTCCTGTCCCCTGTGATGGTGCTACAACAATGCCAACAATATATCATGTTATCATAGGCATTAAAATCAAATTCCACAAAATATTTTATTTTTCAAAATATTACCACTGGCGATCGATCGCGATCAACACCGATCGATCGCCAAAACTCTCTGCCCCCTCGCGATCGATCGCAACAACTTGGCGATCGATCGCCACAATGCTCTGTTCATCGCGATCGATCGCGACACTTTCACCGATCGATCGCCATCCAATTTCACCGCCTTAAAATGTTACTGTCATCGGCGATCGATCGCTCACTCGCACCGATCGATCGCCGATGCCCAGAAAAATGAGAGCATGGCGATTTTCAAGCTTATCTCCATGAATCTTCTCCTACACCTCATATTAAACCATGTCAACATGTTTCTTGCAAGACCTAGGAACATATAAACATAAATCTAACATCATAGATTCCAATTCCTAGCATTGAAACATGATATGATTGTACACATGCACACTTGAGCTTTCCCTTCACATATATCAACATGAATGACATAATTCAAGTATATAACTATGAATTTCTTACCAAGATGGTACAATTCCACTTCACACACCCTCCTAGCTCAAGTTACAAGTGAAATCCAAGCTCAAACCAACAACTCCTTGAAAGAAATGGAGAGGAGCTTGTGTAGTGTTTTAGTAGGTGTAAAAGGTGTTGTATGTGATTTCATCCCCTTAATCCACTTGATATAGGATCTTTAATTCCTTAAGTCCCTTAGCTATCATACCATTTAAAGGTAATTACATGCTAACTAACATGTACATGCAATGCACTCCAAATTCAAATGCAACTCTAATGCACATGTTGATGCACTTTCAACACTTAATCCATAATTCACATGTTTATAGTATGAATGTATTACACACCATGTTTCATGCCTTCTCATATTTCATTTCATATCTAAATCAATGCATTCTTGGTTCCACTCGAACTCCCATTATTATATCGTCAAGTGATATGATTACACCATAATCATATCACACGTGTATTAAACAAATCGAGGCATTACAATTCTCCCCCACTTATTGAATTTCGTCCTCGAAATTGCCTATACAAAACATGCATATCGAAACACGCAACTCAACTATGATACGATATGAAAATAGGAAACATGATCATATATGCAACACTACAGTATATATGTACCAACCGTATCATAAAACTGTAAAATCATACCAGTAAACAAATCCGGATACCGTTGCATCATATGCTGCTCCGTCTCCCACGTTGCCTCTTCGACACCCCGTCTGTCCCACTGTACCTTTACCATAGGAATCACTTTGTTACGCAACCTGCGTTCAGCTCGATCCAAGATCATAACCGGTCGTTCCTCATACGACACATCTGTATCCAACTGTACATCAGGTAACTGTAATACGTGACTCGGATCTGGTTCATACTTCCTCAACAGTGAAACATGAAAAACATCATGAATACTACTCAAAGCTGGTGGTAGTGCCAAGCGATATGCCAACGTACCAATACGTTGCAACACCTCATACGGACCAACATATCGTGGAGACAATTTTCCACGCTTCCCAAATCGTACTACACCTTTAAAAGGTGAGATTTTCAAGAACACACGGTCACCAATTTGAAATTCAAGTGGTCTACGTCGCTTATTGGCATAAGCAGCCTGTCGATCCTGAGCAGCTTTCAATTTCAATCGTATTACCTTGACTTTCTCTTCCATGTCATGAATCATATCCGGTCCATGTAAGGAAGACTGATCCACATCATCCCAATACAATGGCGATCTACATCGTCGCCCATACAAGGCCTCAAATGGTGCCATCTGTATACTAGCCTGATAACTATTGTTATATGAAAATTCCACTAATGGCAATGACTCTTGCCATGAGTTATCAAACTCTAATACACAAGCACGCAACATATCCTCTAGCGTTTGTATCGTACGCTCTGTTTGTCCATCCGTCTGAGGATGATATGCTGTACTCAACCGCACTTCAGTTCCCAACGCTGTTTGTAACCCTTCCCAGAAATGAGAAGTAAATCTTGGATCCCTATCCGATACAATGGAAACTGGAATACCATGTAGTCTCACTACATGTTGACTGTACAACTGTGCCATTCTCAGATATGTATATGTCATACAATATGGCACAAAATGAGATACTTTGGTAAGTCTGTCAACAATTACCCAAATTGCATCGCAACCAGAAGACGTCCGTGGCAAATGAGTCACAAAATCCATCGTGATATGTTCCCATTTCCACTGAGGAATTTCCAAACTATGTAATTCACCTCCTGGTCTTTGTCTTTCCGCTTTCACTTGTTGACAAATCAAACATCGTTTCACAAAACTCAATACATCCTGTTTCATACGTTTCCACCAAAATTGGGTACGTAAATCATGGTACATTTTCTTCCCTCCAGGATGTATACTGTATCTACTACAATGAGCACGTTGTAGTAGTTCTTGGCGTAGTCCTAATGACGCAGGTACTACCCAACAGTTTCTGTACTTCAAAGTTCCATCACTTGTTAGTACAAATTGAGATGTTTGTCCTTGATTTATCTTTTCCTTCCAATGTTGTACCTCATCATCACTCCCTTGTGCCGTTCTTATTTTGTCAAAAATGTCAGGTTCAACCAACAATGTTGATACCCGTACCGGCACTGACTCCATATCAAAATCATAACCCAAAGTACAACAAGAAGTCATCAAAGCAGATAAATGAACCATCTCACCAGCCGTATGATGTACTTTCCGACTCAAGGCATCTGCTGTAAGATTAGCTTTTCCTGGATGATAATCAATCTCACAATCATAATCTTTCAACAGATCCATCCATCTCCTTTGTCTCATATTCAACTCCGCTTGAGTGAATAGAAATTTTAAGCTCTTATGATCAGTATATATGGTAAACGACGTACCATATAAATAATGTCGCCATATCTTCAATGCAAAGACAATGGCAGCCAATTCCAGATCATGTACTGGATATCTCATTTCATGTGGCTTCAACTGTCGTGATGCATAAGCCACTACATGTTTGTCCTGCATCAAAACACAACCTAATCCAAGTAATGATGCATCAGTATAAACTGCAAACCTGTCATGCTCAGATGGAATGATCAAGACTGGAGCTGTAGTCAATCGATGTTTTAATTCCTGGAAACTACGCTCACATGCCTCCGACCATTGGAATGATACTCCCTTCTGTGTCAAATGTGTCAATGGTTTGGCAATCGCTGAAAATCCTTCAACAAACCGTCTATAATATCCAGCCAAACCTAAGAAACTACGAATCTCTGGCACAGAAGTAGGTGCTGACCAATTCAACACTGCTTCCACTTTCTTCGGATCGACTGATATACCTTCCTCTGATATAACATGACCCAAAAATCCAACACTAGTCAACCAAAACTCACACTTACTGAGTTTGGCATACAACTGATGTGTCCTCAACAATTGCAACACCATATGCAAATGTTGAACATGTTCGGCATCACTCCGTGAATAGATCAATATATCATCGATAAAGACAATGACAAATCGATCAAGGTATTCCTGAAACACACGATTCATTAAACTCATAAAGACAGCAGGAGCATTTGTTACTCCAAATGGCATTACCAGAAACTCATAATGTCCATAACGAGTTCTGAATGCTGTCTTCTGTATATCTCCTTCCCTCACACGTATTTGATGATATCCTGACCTCAAGTCAATTTTAGAATAAATCCTTGATCCCTGCAACTGATCAAATAAATCATCAATACGAGGAAGAGGATATTTATTCTTTATGGTTACTTTGTTCAACTGTCTATAATCAATACACAATCTCATTGTCCCATCCTTCTTCTTCACAAATAATACCGGAGCACCCCAAGGCGATACACTAGGACGTATGTACCCCTTGTCCAATAAATCTTGCAATTGAGTTTTCAACTCTTTCAATTCAGTTGGTGCCATCCGATAAGGAGCACGTGAAATTGCAGAAGTACCAGGTATCAAATCAATACCAAATTCCACTTCTCGACTCGGTGGGAATCCAGGTATCTCATCTGGAAACACATCCGCATATTCTGCAATCACTGGTATCTCCTCCACTTTCCTTTCTCTTTTCTGTTCTATGACATCAAGGGCATAAATCAAATAACCTTCATGTCCACGTTCCAACAAACGCGACATTCGGATTGCTGATATCAAAGGAATCCTTGCCCTCGATCCCTGGCCATAGAAGTACCATTGAGTTCCAGTATCAGACTGAAATCTCACAACCTTATGACAACAATCCACAACAGACTGATATCTACTCAACACATCAATCCCAATAATACAATCAAAATCTGTCATGTCTAACACAATCAGATCAGCTTGTAATCCAAACTCAGTCTCAAACTGAATCTCACAATCAGACACACTCTGACAAGCCATTACAGTAGTTCCCATGGGTGTCGAAACATAAAGAGGCATCAACAGTGGAGACGAGCATATATGATACCGATCAACAAAAGTTTGTGCAACAAAAGAATGTGATGCACCAGTATCAATCAAAAGTAAGGCTGGATAAGTAAACAAAGTACACTTACCCGCTATCACAGCATCAGGAGCTGCCTCTGCTTCCTCCCTGTTCAGTGCATACACCTGAGCTTGAGGTGTTCCTGCCCTCTGTCCACCACCAGACTGTACTACACTCTGTGGTCTCTGCTGCACTGTATTCTCTGACATGGGTCCTCTCCTCTGTTGTCCGCCCACTTGAGGACAATCACGGATCACATGTCCTGGTTTCCCACAACGGAAACAAACTACTGTATCAAACTGTGGACAATTCTTTTGATAATGTGGCCCTCCACATTTAAAACATTGTAATCCTCGTCCACTAATGCTACTACTACTACCTTGGGACTGTCCCTTAGCCCTTCTGTCATCCCCTTTCCTTGGTCCAAACCGTTTCCCACTAAACCTAGATGACGATGCACCACCTCGTGGTGATTTAAAGGAATCTCCTCTAGGTCGCATACTGTCAGATGTAGGTGGTTGGGCTTGTCCAACATCTTTATACACCCCTACCGCAATCTCAGCCATCTCAGCTCGAGTCAAGGCTTCTTCATACGATGTAGGGTTATTGGACATGACCCTATCAAACAATTCAGGCCTCAACCCTTTCACAAATTGTCTGATCTTTGCCTTTGTATTGACAGCAATATGTGGCACATATCGGAGCAAAGAAGAATAGTGAACAGCATAATCAGATACTGTCATGGCTCCTTGTCTCAGGTTTGTAAATTCATCCTCTTTCCTCTGCCTTGCCGCAACAGAGAAATAATGCTCCAGAAACTTTGTTCGAAACACATCCCAGTTCACTGTCTGTCCTTGAGCCCTCAACTCAAGTACTGTGGATTTCCACCACATCATAGCTTTCTTGGCCAACTGATATTCAGCTAAACGTAACCAAGCAGTCTTGGCACACGGTGCTGATACAAATATCTGTTCTATACGTTCCAGCCACTCCTCTGACAGTTCCCCTGACTCAGTCCCTTCAAACCTAGGTGGCTGATAACTCAGAAACTGGGTCAAAGTCAATTCTCCAGGCAACAATACCTGTTCCACTGGCCCTTGTTCAATCGGTGGTGGTGGCACAGGCGCCATCCGTACACTCGCATTGCCACTCATGGCATCCCCAACATCCTCATGTAACCCTCTGTCTGTCATAGCTGTAGATCAAGGTTAACAATAACATTCACAATTATATATAACATGTTAGAATAACATCATATGCCAACTCCTAACATGCTATTACCATTCTCAACGTGTTTAGGTAACTCCCTAATACACTTCCTCTACCCATGTTCACCCCGTTCTCGAACCACTGCTCTGATACCACTAATGTGGGGCCTGATTTACTTAATCCATTATGTATTCATTAAACATACATATGTGAGTCTGAATTAAGTAATATACCATGCACGGATTAAGAGTTCATGCTAGTTAAGTTGTTTACAAGGTTATCAAAAAAACCTAACAAACTATACATATCATGTACATAAACAACCTAATTCAAAAGAACTCCTAGGCAGTGGTTCCCCTCGCAGCGGAAATCATGACTCACGCTCCCCACGTCTATGAGTCCCTACAGAAACATTCACAACGTGAGTATAGATAACAACTATCTCAGTGCAATATCAAAACACAATATCAATATCAATGATAAAGCTCAATAAATCAGATAACGTGAATGTTCTGTATCATGCATCCACAAATGCATTATGTCATGACATGTCTCAACAAGTTCCCTATTATCACGAGTCTCATATGATATGCCTATTCAGCTCAATATGTCTGTGAGAAACCACATCACATCTTCATATTAGCAGCACATATCATAGTACCATACTCATCTGTGATAATAACCAGAGTATATACCCACACCAGGCGTATATCTCTCAAGCCAAAGCATATGTAGTATATCTATCGTGGCAACGATCCCAGCCCAAGCATATGCCCCACACTAGCATATCTATCCAGGCACCGATCCCAGTCAAAGCATATGCCCAACACTAGCATATCTATCGTGGCAGTCAAAGCATATACCCCACCAGGTATATCTATCAAGACAATGATCGTACCAAAGCATATACACATATCTATCAAGGCATCCATACCAATCATATGAAATTTATGTATGCACATGCATATGATATTACCAATCATATGACACAACGATAACATAAATCATATGATATCAAAACCATAATAGCATCATCATATCATATCTATACTCCGTACGTCAACACGTACCTGTACTGCGACACAACGATAAGCAGTTGTCAATAGCTAAGTGCCTCGTTGTCCTGTCCCCTGTGATGGTGCTACAACAATGCCAACAATATATCATGTTATCATAGGCATTAAAATCAAATTCCACAAAATATTTAATTTTTCAAAATATTACCACTGGCGATCGATCGCGATCAACACCGATCGATCGCCAAAACTCTCTGCCCCCTCGCGATCGATCGCAACAACTTGGCGATCGATCGCCACAATGCTCTGTTCATCGCGATCGATCGCGACACTTTCACCGATCGATCGCCATCCAATTTCACCGCCTTAAAATGTTACTGTCATCGGCGATCGATCGCTCACTCGCACCGATCGATCGCCGATGCCCAGAAAAATGAGAGCATGGCGATTTTCAAGCTTATCTCCATGAATCTTCTCCTACACCTCATATTAAACCATGTCAACATGTTTCTTGCAAGACCTAGGAACATATAAACATAAATCTAACATCATAGATTCCAATTCCTAGCATTGAAACATGATATGATTGTACACATGCACACTTGAGCTTTCCCTTCACATATATCAACATGAATGACATAATTCAAGTATATAACTATGAATTTCTTACCAAGATGGTACAATTCCACTTCACACACCCTCCTAGCTCAAGTTACAAGTGAAATCCAAGCTCAAACCAACAACTCCTTGAAAGAAATGGAGAGGAGCTTGTGTAGTGTTTTAGTAGGTGTAAAAGGTGTTGTATGTGATTTCATCCCCTTAATCCACTTGATATAGGATCTTTAATTCCTTAAGTCCCTTGCTATCATACCATTTAAAGGTAATTACATGCTAACTAACATGTACATGCAATGCACTCCAAATTCAAATGCAACTCTAATGCACATGTTGATGCACTTTCAACACTTAATCCATAATTCACATGTTTATAGTATGAATGTATTACACACCATGTTTCATGCCTTCTCATATTTCATTTCATATCTAAATCAATGCATTCTTGGTTCCACTCGAACTCCCATTATTATATCGTCAAGTGATATGATTACACCATAATCATATCACACGTGTATTAAACAAATCGAGGCATTACACTAAAGACTCACCAGGGGTATGATATTGAGGTTGTTGTGGCCATGGCGGGTATTGCGGTATGTATGGCGGTAGGGTGGACTGCATGTAAGGTGGAGGTGGGCTCATCCATTGATTGCCATAGTTGAGATTGGGATGATCACTCCAACTTGAATTGTATGTTCTTTGTCCACTCCCTACGCCAAGTGGGTGCACAAGATACGCCAATTCATCTAGTCGCCTATAGTCCTCCATGAAAAGATCCAATTTTTTAAGAAATCAACCTGTAAGCACGAACAAACAAGAGTAGCGGTGTGGGGGAAAGAAAGAAATAAAACGAAATAGAGAAAAAAAAAACAGAAAATATTAACACAAAAATATACAACGCCTCCCCGGCAACGGCGCCAAAATTTGGTAGCGCTTATCGTGTACGCCCAAATTAACCCCACTCAATCCTCAAGATTGATAACAATAATGTAGTAGCGTGAGTAGGGATCGATCCCACGAGGAGGTGTGAATCTTTGTGTTAATGAGAATCAAAGTCAAAACAATAACAAAAGATGGGGTTGTGAGTGATTGAATTATACTACTTAAATTAAAATTAAAGATTAAACTAATGAAAGCGATTCTTGGTATCGGTCGACTCTTCCTTAGAATTATCATCTATTTCATCGATTCACAAAAGACTCAATTTTTCATATGAATATTCATCGTTGGACGTTTAATCCAATAATCAAAGTCCTATCTCACCTTACGTTTAGTTAAGTAGCCCAAGCGTTCTAGTTTAACCCTTATCAAACAATCAATCAAAATACAAGCGATTAAGATTTAAATCGATGATAGCATATGAACTAGTGAGATCGATGAAGCTAAACAACATAATCCAAGCGTCTATTTTTAATCTAGTCAAGTGTTTTTCCTAAGAATTTAACAAACTCACAAGCGGAATTTAATTAATCTTAGTTGCTTCGTAAATTAGAGGGATCAAACGATTCCGTATTTGATATCTAATTTAGCGTTAGATTTCATGCAAGTTACTAGGTTGTCAATCCAATAAACAAACATCAATCATATCAACAAAATCAGAAAAACTCTTGATATTCAATAAAATTGATATATAAAGCGTATGAATCTCCCCAAGATAAATAATTCCAAGGATTTGTCTTCCTCAACCAAGAATTAAAAACTAGCTAGACATAATCTAATAAAAACAATAAATAAAAGCAATGGAAAGAATACTAATCCGATCTCCGCTCGTCGAAGTGTCAATCCCGCCTTCGCTTCGATCTTCGTAGCCGTTCTTCAACAAAATTGAAAAGAAAATATAAAACTATCCTAAACTACTCTACCCTAACTATCTAGATGGTTAAAAGGTCTGAATTTCGAGTATATATGTATTGGGAGGCTGATGGAGTAGGTTAGAATCCATGTGGGAAGGAAAGAAATCAAGTTTTTTAATTTTCCAAAAGTCTTCAGGCGTAATTACGCGTATAAATGGCGTAGCTACGCCTAGACATGCCGTAGCGTTGGCGTAATTACGCCTGTGAATGGCGTAATTACGCCTGTCCATCATTTTTCTGGCGAGTTTTGTATTTTGGCCATAACTTTCACATACGAACTCCGAATTCGACGAGTCAGCTGTCCACGCGAAGATAACTCAAAGTTCTACAACTTTTATATGGACCACATTCCCAAAACTTGGCTGGAATACATAGAAATTTGAGGAGAAAGGAGCAACATGTGTCTTTGATTCCGGTTTTTTCCTCTTTTCTTCAACTTTATTGCTTCTTTCATCATTTTAGCTTGATTTCTTCACCTTTCCCTACATTTACACAAATATACGATTAGGTAGCATATGTATCAATTTATCCATCAAAATATACCTAATCGTAGACAATTAAGTGCAATAGATGTGTCTATTTCTAGTCACATCAACAACCCATGCCCCTACCCCTGTTTTTCGGAAAAGCAGAGTTGGTCAAGCATGACTTTTAGTCCATCTGCTTTAATCACTTCATCTCTTCCAAACTCTCCTCCTTCTCTCCAAAACCTCAAAAAAACACTCAGACAGCAGGTAGGAAGAAGAGGATCACGTTTTATGGTTCTTTTGCTTGAAGGAAAGTCGACCCAAAAAGTGGTGAGGAGTCATTCTTTTTCCCAGATTTCAGATTTCTAGCATGTGTTTTCTTTGTAGCAGATTTGGCATGCTAGTGTAGGGTACGATGAAATCTTGTTATGAGTACTTTTATGTGATGTTTATGAAGCCCCTAGCATGTTTTGTTAAGTAACTTGCATGCTTTATGTGTTAGATTTCTAGTTGAGAAAAGGGTTGCTCGAACATCTGAGCACGGGAAGTGCCATGTTTTCATGTTAAGTAAGGGTTCTATCATGAATATTTGAAGCATGCTAGCTTAGGTTTTGGTTGAACCTTTGATGTGAATACGTGTATGGTAGTTTGTTGAAGATACCAGTATATTCCCTTGAGCATGTTTCATGTATTATGTGAAGGGTTTAATCATGGGAAAAGTAGTGTTCGAAAATTCTGGGCAAGGTTCTAGTGCCCTATTTTTCTGGATTTTTGGTTGAGGGTCAAACTTTTGGGGTTATTATGATGCATGTTAGGCTAAGAGTTTATTGAAACTTTGGTCTAAGACCCTTCATGGAAGTATGGTGAAGCCCCTAGTATTTTTATTCGTACATATTATATGTGTTATGATAAGGTTTTAAGTGTATGAAAAGAGGTGCTCGGTAATTCTGGAAATCGCTCAAAGGAACAGAGTTGGCGATCGATCGCCAAGGAGGCGAGATCGATCGCGACGTTCCAGTGGGTTTTGGCGATCGATCGCCAATAAGGGGCGATCGATCGTTGATTGCATAATTTTGGTATACAAGGCAGTAGCATCTCGCGATCGATCGAGGCTAAGGGGCGATCGATCGCGAGATGACTTTTTAGGGTAAATGTGATTTTTATTTGAGTTTTGATTCCGGATTATTATGAGGTGCCTAATATTGTGTTGTGTGGTTATGTAGAACCATCACAGGTGCCAGCACAGCTGAGGAGATAAAGTCAGTTGACTTCTCTATCTTTTGGAAAGGTACGTAAGCGACGTACGGGCATCCCAACGGTAACATGTACTTTATGTTTGTCTATTTGACATATGATGAATGCAAGGTGATGCATTAAGAGTATAATACATGTTGACATGCATTGTTTTTGCATATGTATGTTGTGAAATATAAGAGGTGTATTTCACGAGTCAAGGTTATCCTAGTGAGGATTTTAATGCTTACGCTAACGTCCATAAGAAGCGAGGAAGAATTCCGCTTACGTGGATTTCCATAAGAAGCGAGGAAGAATTCCGCTTACGTGGAAAAGTAAGAAGCATTGAAATGCACTATTGATAAGTGACTCAGGATTGAAATAAGGATTTAAGAAGGAAAGATATGTCATGACATTTATTTATGAAACCATATGTTCATATAATGTGTTATTATGAGTTATGGTACAGGGACAACAAATGAGCATTGTAAATGCTTGGAAATACAGGAAGTGCTTTGTATTTATGATTTGTGCATTTACGCTTTACATTCATATTTTGTTGAATATGAATTACGGTATGCTCATGTGTTGGGGGTTGTCTTTGTAGGTGCTTTGGTGATGAGAACTAGGGTCGGGGTTGATATGCTGAGCTGTAAGGAGTGCTACAGGATTAGCATGTTAGAGAATTATTTTGTATAGCTTCTACAAGTGGTAGAGTAAGACTAATGTAGTACCTTTTTGTAGGAATATGTGAAATTCCTTTTTGAACTTTTGGTGTTGTAATCTCTTAAGCTCAGGTTAATCAACACGACTTACTACTCTGATTTATACATATGAATGTTTAGTTCTCTTAATTGCACCTAAGAGTATGTTTGAGATCACGGGGTCTCACAACGGCCTCAGGATTTGATGCGATCTGGGTGATCGTAGATAGGCTGACGAAGGTGGCTCACTTCATCCCTTACAGTATGTCATTTACATACTTGAAGATGGCCCAGATGTATATACGGGATGTGGTGAGATTGCATGGTATTCCAGTCTCGATAGTGTCTGACAGAGACCCGAGGTTCACTTCACATTTCTGGGAGGGTCTCCAGAAAGCTTTGGGCACAGAGGTGAGACTGAGTACGGCCTATCGCCCTCAGACAGACGGTCAGACGGAGCGTACCATTCAGATGCTCGAGGACATGTTGAGGGCATGTATTTTGGAGTTTGATACTCCATGGCAGGATTCACTAGCACTGGTGGAGTTCTCCTATAATAACAGCTATCAGGCGAGCATTCAAATGGCTCCTTTTGAAGCTCTTTACGGTAGACGATGTAGGTCACCGCTGTATTGGGAGGACTTGACTAGTAAAGAAGTCGGAGTACCGGACATGATTAAGGATATGGAAGGTAAGATAAAGTTGATACGCCAAAAGATGAAAGCGGCCCAGGATAGGCAAGCAGCCTATGCCAATAAGCGGCGACGACTGCTGGAATTCCAGTTAGGAGACAGGGTCTTCTTAAAGATCTCGCCCTTCAGGGGTGTGGTTCGGTTTGGTATGCGGGGAAAGTTATCTTCGAGGTATGTTGGGCCATATGAAGTATTGCAGCGTATCGGTACTTTAGCCTACTGTTTGGCACTACCGCCATCCTTGTCTAGCATACACGATGTTTTTCACGTTTCTATGTTACGGAAGTACGAGCCAGACCCGTCTCATGTATTACAGCCTACTGAAGTACAGTTTGACTCATATGTGTCCTATGTAGAACGACCAATCAGAATTCTGGATCGCGAGGATCGCAGACTACGAAGCAAAGTTATACCGATGGTCAAAGTTCAGTGGGATCGTCGGGGTGTCGAGGAGGCTACGTGGGAGACGGAACGGCATATGGTGCAGCACTATCCGGAACTATTCTCTGGTATGTTTTTATTTTAAGTTTCGATATAGTGAATGCATGTGGATTTCGGGGACGAAATCTTATAAGTGGGGGAGTAATGTAATACCCCCGAAATGGTTATATGTTTATGTGTTAACATATAAGTTTATGTTATGGTTAAGGGTGGTGGTGCATTTAAATTGGGGGTTATGATTATGTTATGATGATGTGTTTTAGGGAGCATGTTGGGTGTTTTTATGGGATGTATTAATTAAGTAATGTTATAAAATATCGAGTGAGAATATTTTAATACATCGTGCTAAATACCGGGACACAATTAAACACCACATGGCACCCCAACCACACCACCCCACCCCCATCACTCGGTCACCACCCATTCCCCCACTTGGCAACCCATACCTCTTCCCACTTGGCCAACTCACACTCCCATCATCCAATCATCCCATCTCTTCCACCTCCCTTCTCCTCCTTCTCTCCTCAACCTCCATTTTCGTCCCTGAATAAGCAGCAATAAGGCAAGGAAAAGCTTGGTAAAGGTGTTCAAAAGTCCTTGCAAAAAGAGGAGCAAGAGGAGGGGTAAGGATGGGTACTCTGTTTTCAGGGTTTTTGATTGGGTTTAAGTTTGGTGGAGTGGTTGTCATTCATGCTAGTATAGGTTTGGGTGAAACCTTGGTATGAGTACTTACATGGAAGTATTTTGTAGCTACTAGCATGTTTGTTCGAGCATGTTACATATTTTATGTAGTAGATTTCTAGTTATGAAAGTATGTGCTCGAAAATCTAGGCAAGAGGTGCATGCTCTGTTTTCTGTAAAGATTGGACGAGATCTAAGTTTATGAAGATGTTATGATGCATGCTAGCTTAGGTTTTGTAAAACCTTTTATTTAAGTGCCTACATGGAAGTTTTATGAAGTTCCTAGCATGTTTGTTTGAGCATGTATGATGTGTTATGAAGTAGATTTGATGCTATGAAATGAGGTGCTCGAAAATTTGGGAAGTCCCGATTTTTCAGAGTTCTCGATCGATCGAGATTTTGGTCCCGATCGATCGAGCGAGGCAGAAGATTTTATGTATGATTTGAATTTCAGGGGCCGATCGATCGAAGAAATTTCCGATCGATCGGTGAAGCTCCTCGATCGATCGATAATTCCTTCCGATCGATCGATCGAGGCAGAGTGTTTGGGCACTGTTTATGCATATTTTCTCGATCGATCGAGACCTTGGGGCCGATCAATCGAGAGGGGCAGAATGTTGAAAAATATGATGATGATTTATTTTGTTAAATTTATGGTATGAGATTGTATTAAGGCATCTAATATGGTATTATGTGGTTTTGTAGAACCATCCCAGGTACCAGCGCAATCAAGGAGATAGAGTTATCTACTTCTCCTCCTTTTAAAAAGGTACGTAAGAAACGTACGGGCATCGGACGGTAAAACACGCCTCTACATTATGACTATGCATTTATCGCATAAGTATGTACGATGAAATGATGACGTTTATATGAAATGATGTTTATATGTTATGATGGTTTAAATGATGTTACGATGTTTATGATATGGTAAGATGCCATATGATTGGGTAAGATGCCCATGTGGTAAGATGCCACACGATGTATATGATATGGTAAGATGCCATATGATTGGGTAAGGCCCATGTGGTAAGATGCCACACGATGATTATGATATGGTAAGATGCCATACGATTGGGTAAGATGCTCATGTGGTAAGATGCCACACGATGTTTATGTTATGGTAAGATGCCATACGATGGGGTAAGATGCCCTTATACATGAATGAGAATCAGGGACAACAAAAATAAGTTAAAGAACGACCAACAAATTTTACTTAACTAGGATGTTATGCATTTACTGTTATGCCTTTTAATATGATGTTAAGTAAACACTTGTATGCTCACGATGCGTTGTCCCTGTAGGTACGCTTTTGGACTGAAGGGGCTAAGGGTCGGGTTGAAACAGTGAGCTACAAGGATACAAGATGCATAGGATTCTGTTTATGTTTAGTATCTACTCTAGGAGTAGTATAACTCTAAAACGAGCATTCTTGTTTAGGAATGTATCTATTAAGTTACGAATTTTTTATTTTGGCCTGTAATCCTATTAGCTCACGTAACAACCGGAACCCTAAAACGTTATAAAATGCATGTTTAGTACAAATTTTGTTATCCTAACACAGTTAAGGTTGGAAGACCCCACATGAATGCTCCAAGAATTACCACATTAGCACATTTTCATTGTTGTTCATGTTTCATAAACTCATGCACAAAATCATTAGTTCACAATATATGATCGATACCACGTTCCAGTTACAACCACAATATTCCACATTAATCACTAGAAATGTGACTGTTCCGGTCGTGATACAACAGCGGAATTTTAGGACCCCTCGCTTCGACATAGAGCGGCATCATATGATATCCCTCGCTTCGACAATGACAGCGGCATGTACATCTCTTCGACATGACAACGGCAAATATCATATTACCATCGCTTCATATGACAGCGGCAAGTACCTCCCTCGCTCGGAGATAACAGCTACTGGAACATTCATCAATTCTCACACAATAATCAAACACAATAGTTGATTCCATTATCATGATATAACACTATCATTTCACATATTCCATCACATGTAAGGACTCACTATCCATGATATACATAATCAAAAGCGTAACACATTTTACCGTCCGATGCCCACGTCTCGCCCACGTCTCACTACGTACCTTAGTCTCAAAAGTGGAGAAGTTCAATAACTTTATCTCCTTGACATTGTTGGTACCTGGGATGGTTCTACACAACCATACAAATCAATATTAGTAGCCAATTGTAGTCCAATATCCAAAAATTCATCAAAAATCATCATTTTCCAACTTTTAAACAGTGGCGATCGATCGCTTAAAACATGGCGATCGATCGCCTGATTGTTCGCTTCGAGGCGATCGATCGCTTCATTTGAGGCGATCGATCGCCTGCTGTGCAAATCGCTACTGGCCATCGGCGATCTATCTCGCCATTTGAGGTGATCGATCGCCCACACTCGTTTTGCCCACTGTCTCTCGGCGATCGATCGCTGCTTTTGTAGCGATCGATCGCCACAACCAGTGGCCGCGATTTTCACCATTTTGCACATTAAAACCTTCACCAACCTCAACAACACTTATGCCAAACTCAAAAACATTAAAACACTTTAAACCTTCAATACACATCATTAAACAACCCCAAAATCTTACACCCAACCAAAAAAATCATACCATCCCAAAACAAACCCATTTCAAACTCAAACCTCAACCCAAAATAAAAATAAACCACATAAAAACAACAAGGAATGATATATATCCTTCCTAGGCCTCAAATCTTACCAAGAATCACAAGAATAAAGTTTTTGCAAGAACTCCTCTTCCACCTTGAAGCTCAACTCGAAAATGAGTGGAAATGGTAGGGTTTGAGAGTGTGATGGAGATTTGGTAAAGTGAGGGTTAAAGTGGATAGAAGGGGTATAGTGGGGTTATAAGAATTTAATTAAATTGCACCCACTAATTATCATGATGTATAAAATACCCCCAACATGGTATTTTAAAAGCATTTTACAAAAATGCACCAACTTCCACTAAATCCATATTTCCACATAATAACAACCAATACAATTTAATCATGTTAACTCCCCAATTTCAAACATGCATAACATGCACCCTGAAATGCCACCCTCGGGTCACGCCTACCAGGTGATTAAGCATATAATCAAGATAATTAATCACAACACATAATTCAATTATCACCATAATTAATCATGTAAACATAATTAATACCCAAATTGCACTTAATCATTTCGGGGATATCACACTTGCTTTTGGAATTGAATCTCTTGTGAGAATTTTGATTTGTTTTGTGAATTTAATTTCGATTTCAATTCTGTTTCTTGGTATCGATTTCAATGATTATTGTGTTTGTTTATTAGATTGATCACCTTGTATTCATATGCATAATCGATAGCTAATTAAGAAGCGACTAAGATTAATAATTACCGGCTGTAGGTGTTATTGAATTCTTAGGAGAAACGATTGGGTAATCAATAATTAACGGCTGTAGTTTCTATTGTTTGGATTTATCGAACTCGCTAGTTTTGAAATCTATCATTGATTTAATCATTAACGGCTGTAGTTGTGATTAGAGATTTGATAAGGGTCGGATTGAATGCTGTTTTCTCTTTGACTACGATTAAGGTGGGTAGGAATTAAATTTCCAATCGATGAATAATTGAAAGAATTCGAATGTTAGTGATTTGATGATCAAGAGAGAATTTTCCAAAAGTAAAGTTGACCGACAACCAAGAATCGCTTCGCTCTCATAAGTTTCAACCATTTTAGTTAATCTCGTTAATTAGTTTAATTCTTAAAATTGCTTAGTAGTAATCATTCAACCCCTTTTTACTATTCAGTTTTAATTGGCATGAAAAAAATACTACCTTCCCTGTGGGATCGATCCCTACTCTCGCTACTACATATTTTGCTATTAACTTGAGGAGGGTTAATTTGGGCATACGCGATAAACGCTACCACATATAACTGGTGATCCCTAAGGATCTGGAGTACTGTCCTCAAGTGCTTCACGTGTTCCTCTTCGGTCCGGGAGTAAATGAGTATATCGTCAATGAAAACAATGACGAATTGATCCAAATACGGTTGGAACACCCTGCTCATCAGGCTCATAAAAACAGCTGGGGCATTTGTCACCCCAAAAGGCATGACTAGGAATTCATAGTGCCCATATCTAGTCCTGAAAGCTGTCTTCTGAACATCATCTTCTCTTACTCGAATCTGATGATACCCCGACCTCAGATCGATCTTACTATAGGGCCTCGTACCCTGCAGCTAGTCAAACAAATCATCGATCCTCGGAAGTGGATACTTATTCTTCACTGTAGCTTTGTTCAGTTGTCTGTAATCGATGCACAGCCGCATCGAACCGTCTTTCTTCTTAACAAATAAAACTGGTGCACCCCAGGCCGATACGCTAGGGCGTATATAGCCCTTATCAAGGAGCTCTTCCAACTGAACTTTTAACTCCCTTAGTTCCGCTGGTGCCATCCTATATGGGGCACGAGAAATGGCAGACGTCCCTGGCAATACCTCAATCCCAAACTCGACCTCTCTCGTCGGTGGGAATCTGGGAATTTTTCCGGAAAGACATCGGGAAACTCCGCCACTACGGGCACATCCTCGACTTTTAGTTCTTTCCTCTTTTCCGTAATATCAACAGCATAGATGAGATATCCCATATGGCCTCGTTCCAACAACTGTGCCATCTTGACAGCAGATATCAACGGGATCTTAGAGCGAGAACCATCCCCAAAGAATGTCCACTGGACTCCCATATTATACCTGAATCGGACAGTCCTCTGCCTGCAGTTCACAACTGCCTGATACTGAACATCAATGCCCATAATGCAGTCAAAATCTGACATTCCCAGAACTATCAAATCTGACCTTAGCTCGTTATCCTCAAAATAAATGAGGCAATCATAGACAATCCGATCAGTAATCAAACTCCTTCCAGCGGGTGTCGAGACTACAAGAGGCGTGGGCGACGGAGAAGTGCATATGTGGTGCCTTTCCATAAAACTTGCCGACACGAAAGAGTGTGACGCACCTGTGTCTATCAATATAAAAGCAGGGTGCGTAAATAAAAGACACGTACCCGCTATCACTTCCTCCGGAGCCGCTGTAGCCTGCTCCCTCGTCAAAGCATAAACTTGCCCCTGAGGTGGCCCCATCGGCTGACCTCCATACTCTCTCGGTACAAACGGTGGTCTATGCTGCACTGCTCAGTCCGCAGGCCTCCCCGCAGAATTCTGTTGTCCCTCCCGATTGGGACATTGCCGAGCAAAGTGGCCTTTATTGCCACAAACATAACAACCGACGCAGTCTTTCGTAGAATGTGGTTGCCCACAAATAGAGCACCGAACCTTCCCAAATCTGTCTCCCTGAGACTGTCCTCTTCCCGACGGGGCATCATTCTTACGGCTTCCCTTCCAACGATTATCGGGCCTCTTACCACTAAACCTCGAAGTCGATGTGTTCCCCCTTGGCTTGAACTGATCATCCCTGGGCTTAAAATTGTCAGAAGTAGATTTCTGAGGGGGTGCTGGAGGTGGCACGGCATCAGAATATGCACCAACTCCCAGTTCAGCCAGCTCAGCCCGTGAAAGGGCATCATCAAAGCAAGCAGGGCCATAAGTGACCACTCTGTCATACAGTTCAGGCCTCAAGCCCTTCATGAAGTTCCTCATCTTTGCTTGAGTACTTGCGGCGATGTGAGGTACATATCTGAGCAAAGAACAGTAATGAAGAGCATAATCTGACACAGGCATGTTACCTTGCTTGAGGTTAGTAAACTCATCTTCCTTAGCCTGTCGTGCGGCAGCTGAAAAGTAGCGGGTCAGAAAGCAAGTTCTGAACAGCTTCCAATTTATTTCTTGACCCTGAGCCTCTTGCTCTATCAATGTGGTCTTCCACCACATCAGCGACTTCTTGGCTAATTGGAACTCCGCTAGCCTTATCCAGGCTGACTTAGCACAAGGAACCGCCACAAATATCTGCTCGATCCTCTCTAACCACTCCTCAGCATGTTCCCCTATCTCAATTCCCTCGAACATTGGGGGTCAGTATGTCAGGAACTGAGCCAAACTTAGCTCCCCGGGTAGTAATTGTTGCTCAGAGGGTTCTTCACCCAAGGCTAGCGGTGGTAGGGGATTGGTACGCCCAGCACTTGCATTCACACTCACCGCGTCTCCTATGTCGATATTTGTTGCCATACTGCAAGACAAGGGTTAACAACAATACCCAAAAGCAGTTCATATAATACATCGTTAGAGAACAAAACATGTTAGTATAACATCATATACTTCATATGCAACATATGCACAAAACATGTTTAAGAAGAAGCACATAGCCAACTTATTGCTAAGGCTACCCTTCACTCATTCCCGGGTTATCTAACCACTGGTCTGATACCACTAATGTAGGGTCTTCCTACCTTAACATCATAATAATAACGTATTATGGGCTAAACATGCCTTCATAACATCTTAGGGTACCGGTTGTAACTTTGAGCCAATAAGATTACAGGCCAAAAAAAACAAAATTTCAAAACTTAATTAATTACATTCTCAATAATGAATGTTAAAGCGATAGAATTACACTACTCCCAGAGTAGAGACTAGCAAAATCCTGTATCCTATCTTCTTTCATGCTCCTCATAGCTCACTGCCTCAACCCGACCCTTAATCTTTTAGTCCAAAAGTGTACCTACATGAACAATCCATCGTGAGCATGTACATCATTACTTAGCATCATAAGGTAATGGCATATAAATAAATGCACGAAAATAATCGTAACATATACTTCCTGGTTAATCGTATTAACCCACTTTGGTTGTCCCTGTTTCGTAGTCATGCATATAATCATTAACATAATGAGTAAAATCATACTTCACATATATGCTCACAAACCACAATGTTGTTGAGAAATGGGGATGTTTCTGGCCTTGTTATGTCCGCGGAACAATTGGCCCCCTCGCTTCGACATATAGCGGTACTGTGATTACCCCTCGCTACACCTTGATAGCGGATGTAATCTCCTCGCTAGCTATGTCAGCGGTAAGTACCTTCCTCGCTTTCCCATAACAACTGCCAGTACACTCAACCATTCTCAATAACATCGTTAAACACATACATCATCATCACATCATATACATCATCATCAAAACTTACTTATCATGATCATCATCATGAACATCATATCATCTTCATTCATCATAAACTTACTTATCATAATCATCATCATAACATCGTATCATCTTCATTCATCATAAACATCATTATCATAGACTTACTTATCATAATCATCATCATAACATCGTATCATCTTCATTCATCATAAACATCATCATCATAAACTTACTTATCATAATCATCATCATAACATCGTACATACTTATACAATTATTGCGTAGTCATAGTATAAGAATGTGTTACCGTCCGATGCCGGTACGCTTCTTACGTACCTTAATTCCCAAAGTGGAGAAATTGGAGAACTTTATCTACATGATGTCGTTGGTACCTGGGATGGTTCTACACAACCATACAAATCAATATTAGAAGCTAAATAATAGCCAAATACCAAACATTCATCCAAATTCATCATTTTCCAATTTTTAAACAGTGGCGATCGATCGCTTAAAACATGGCGATTGATCGCCTGACTGTTCGCTTCGCGGCGATCGATCGCCTCATATATGGCGATCGATCGCCACCTGCTGGTGCGCGATTTTTCACCATTTTTGAGCATTTTTCAAGCTCCATCTTATGCCCTTCAAACCAATACTTTCCTACAACACCAACATCATCATAACATACTAAAACCCACATAAAACACTTCAAAAATCATACCCCAACAACATACAACACATACTCAAAACAAACCCACATAAATCACTTCAAAATCATCCCATTTCAAAACCAAACATCATAAAAACTTTAGGAAGGGTTCCATACCTCTTGAAGACTCCAAATCTTAACAAAACTCACACAAACAAAAGTTTTGTGGAGCTTTCCTTCTCCTTCCTTGGTGAATTTCGAAAATGGGGAACGGGTAGGGTTTTGAGAGTGAATTGGGGATTTTAGAGGGGAAAGGGTAAAGTGAATAAAGTGTAGTGGGGTAAAGGGGTATAGTGGGGGTATATGGGTTAATAAAATCGTATCCCATCAATTAGCATGATGTATAAAATACCCCAACATGGTATTTTAAAAGCATTTACAAAAATGCATTAAACTTCCACTAAAATCATACCTTCCTCATAATTAACATCCAAAACAAATAAATCATGTTAACACTTCATTACCCAACATGCATAACATGTACCCTGAAATGCAACCCCCGGTTCACGCTTATCAAGTGACTATGCATTTCGACATGATAATTAATTTCAACACATAAATCAATTATCAACATAATTCATCATATAAACATAATTAATGCTCAGATTGCAATTAATTTCAGGGCATCACACAAGGTCTCACAATACTAAAACTTGACACCGTGCACTTGCGGTAGAATCGCTACATTGAGAAATTTCTGTTTAAAAAATAGGCGATCAAGTTTTTGGCGCCGTTGCCGGGGACTAATCTGTATAATATCATACGAGATTAGTTAATTGTAATTTAGCCATTAATTTTTGTTTTTGTTTTGTTTTGTCACTTTTGACCGTCAAATTTACTACAGTCGCATTTTCTCCTTTTGGATTAATTTTTACGGGTAGTTATTGTCTTGGTGCATGCTAAGGAGTAGCAACCCCACACTCGAGCCAATTGATCCAGAAATCGAGCGTACTTGTCTACGAAGAATTAGGGAAGCTCGAGCAATGGCTGAACATAATCAAGAAGGGGGCGCTAACAATGAAGCATTGAATCCCATATCGATGATGGATTATGCTCAACCGGCTTTTCATGGATCACTGTCCAGCATTACAAGATTCAAGCAAACAACTTTGAAATAAAGCCGGCGATAATACAGATGATCCAACATTCAGTGATGTTTGGAGGAGTAGCCACTGATGATCCGAACGCTCACATCTCCAACTTCTTGGAGATCTGTGACATTTAAACATAATGGCGTTTCTGACGACGCCATCATGTTAAGGTTATTTCCTTTCTCACTAAAGGATAAAGCTAAAGCGTGGTTGAACTCTTTACCTGTAGGATCGATAACAACTTGGGAGGGGATAACGCAAGCGTTTCTGTCCAAATACTTTCCTCCTTCCAAAACGGCAAAGATGTGGAACGATATCACCACGTTCGGGCAATTCGATCCTGAAACACTATATGAGGCGTGGGAACATTTCAAAGATTTGCTTAGGAGATGCCCACACCATGGACTTCCTATTTGGCTCCAGGTACAGACTTTCTATAACGGTTTATTTTCATCTAACCGTTCTATGATAGATGCAGCCTCAGGAGGTTCCATAATGCGCAAAACACCAGAACAATGTGTTGAACCCACAACAACAACCGGGAAGTACACCTAAGCCGAGCATGGAAGAACTCTTGACCAAGTTAATTTCATCTACTAAAACAAGGATGCAAAATCAGGATGCATCTATTAAGAACTTGGAGGTTCAAGTGGGGCAACTAGCAGCCATAATTCATGGACGAGCTCAGGGGACACTACCTACTGATACGGTAAAGAACCCAAAGGAGCAAGCAAAAATGGATCACTGAGACAGAGGTGATAGTCCAGCTTGGGACTATAAATTAAGAACTTTTCTCTATCCCTTGTTTGTTTTTCCTTTTTTGTTTTAGTCTAGTTGTTTTTGTTTTTCTTTTTTATTATTATTTTTGTTATTTTTAGAGCCTTAACTTCCTGCGTTAATTTTCAAATGCAGGAAAGTGGAATTATTCCAATCGGTGGGGCGGGTCAAATTTTGAAAAGTTAAAAAGTTTAAAAAATTTGTCTGGAAGGCTCGATCGATCGACCATGGGTTGAAAAAAAAATAAATAAATAAAAATTTTACTGGTGTCGTCGATCGATCGAGATTTCACTCTCGATCGATCGCCGAAGGTCATAAGTGAAGAAATTTATTCTGTCTCGCTCGATCGATCGAGCGGAAAGTCTCGATCGATCGAGAAAGTAAAAAATTCATTTTTAACATCTGACATCAGCAGTTTCACAGCACAATAATTCAACCCTTCAAAAATTTTCAAGCAAAAATTGCCTTTTCTACCTAATCCCCAAAATTCTTCCTATATTCTCCCCATTCATTCACAAATCTTGCAATTTACCAAGATTCATCTAATCACACTTTTTGCAACAGATTTGAAGTTTTAAAACTACAATTGGGAGGTTGCATCAACAAGGAGGAATTTAAGCACATTCCAAACCATCACCTAGATTTACTTGGTATATGATTTCAACTCTTCCCTATATCCATAATTTAGTGAATATTGTTGTTTGGATATATAGGGTTGAAGTTTTTGGTGATTTTGAAAATTAAGTAGTTGAATTGTGGGGAAGTGAAAGGTTGGTTGGTAAGGGTTGTACATTCTTGCTGTGGTTTGTGATATTGGTGATTGTTGTTGTGGTTGGGAGTGTCAAAGTAAGATTTGTTAATTGATCAAATGGCGCCAAAGAGGAAGCAAAAGCAAGTCGAAGCCACTACTTCGGCTGCCGATTATGATGAGAAGCGCTTTGTGAATTCCGTAGCGGCGGAATTGTACCCTAGCTATCACCGCAAACCCCTCAGTCGCGAAAGGGGAATGAGTTTGGATAAGCTTGAATGCCCGGTCATTCAAGAAGCTAGGCGACGGGGGTGGTTTGAATTCATCCAACACACTATTGATGTGGTGGTCCCGGTAGTAAGGGAGTTTTATGCTAATTTGAGGACGGTCCACCCCAATTCAAGGGAGGTTGTATTTGTCCGGGGTAAGGATATTGAATATGATCGGTTCAAGTTGAATGCAATTTTTAGGATGCCATCTATAAATAACAGTGATTACCAAGCGTTCAAAACAATCCACATCAATTAAGACGAGGTAATTTTTGTAATCGGTATCGAGGGAGTTGATTGGCAAAAAAATAGCAATGGAGAGCCTCAATTGGTCCTGAAGAAACATCTGAAGCCAGAGGCACAAGCTTGGTTCTCTTTTATAGCCGCCCGGGTCATGCCATCGACCCACACTTCGGAGGTTACTAAGGAGAGAGCTGCCTTGGTATATGCCATACTTATAGGGCAATCGGTGGATTTGGGGCATATTATCAATGAACATATCTGTGACATCGGTAGGAATCCACCCACCTCTGCATTGCCTTTTCCTTCGACTATCACAAAACTTTGCAAGAGAGGTGGAGTGAAGTGGGACACCGATGAGGAGCTCCTACCACCTAAAGGACCAATTGTGGTTGATGGGCCACCACCTCCTACAGGCCGATGAAGGGCCGAGCCACAACCCTCGACCAGCAGACATGCTGGGGCATCTTCCTCTTCCGCTGCAGAGCATACATCGATTACCTTGACTCCCTTCATAGGGATCTCCAAGACCTCCGCCTGGAGCAGCAGGGCATCCACAACTTGCAACGGGAACTACAGTGGGGCCAAGCACAAATCAGTGAGCACCTGCTGTGATGACCAGGGATTATAGGTGTTAATCCCGGAGTATTAATAATCCCTAAAGTGGTTTTACGTGACGATTTGGAGTTTAATTGAGGTATTGGGCCTTCTGGGCTCGTTTATTTGGGCAGTTGGGATCGTTGGATCCAGAGGTTGAGATTGTATTCACATTACGGTGTAAAACCTAAGAGTTGGGTTTTTGATGTGTCTCGGAATCTCGGGTGCTGTGTGAGCACCGGTAGGGGGTTTTGGAGTTAGAGAGAGAGTTTTTGAAAACAGATGATTTTTAAGGAATCATGATGTATTTGTGGGGCTATTAATTTTTCGGGGTATTTTTGCTATAAATACCATTTGAACCCAAGATTTTAAGAGAAATTTCATTTCAGCCCCAAATCTTTTCTTTCTCCTCCCTGCGTGCGATTCTCGTCACCTCCCCTGCCCCGCCGTTTCAGGCGCTCCGCCAGCCGCCGATCGGCGCGTCCGACCTACCCACGGCTTCGTCTCGACGAGGCGCTCCTTTCCCCTCCGTCAATTGAAGGTTTCGTCGCGTTTCTCGTTCGAATTTGGCTGGAATGCGTCGATCCCCAAAAGTTAGGGTTCATCGATTTTTCGTCCGATTTCTTCCGATTTCGTTTGGGTAACCTTCCTAACCCCCTTTTTCATGCTTGTGATGTGATTCCCTGCCTAATTGTGATTTATTGGCTCGAATTTATTTCGAATTTCGTGAGGATTGGTTCGAATTTTGTGATGTGTGCGTGAATGGGTTCGAAAATTGTAATCTTTGGCAGGGGTGTGGCGATTCTTGTTATGGGTCGTTTATTACATGCTTTAGTTGTATAAGGATGCTTCTTGTGTTCGAATTTTAGGGGTTTGGATTTCGAATTTGGGGGTTTGGCATGTGGGATGATTATTCATGCTATGGATTGATTAATTCATATGTGAGATGAATTATGGTATTTAATGGGTTCGATTTGTGTTGTGAAGGTTCGAGAATTTGTGGGGTATTCTTGAGCGATTTTCGATATTGGTTTATTGTCTTGTGTTGACAATATTTTTGAGGGTTATGGGTGTGCTTGAGCATGAGTTGCATGTTCGTAATTAATTGTGAATTAATTTATCGTGTTAGCACATCGTTCCTCGGGGCATGGAACTCGAGCAAGGTTTGGCTCGGACTTCGGAGATTTAAGGTACGTGCGACGTACGAGCATTACTACATATTAGAGCATTTGTGAATGCATAATGTATTTTGATTTTATTGAATAATCGTGCACGAGGATTATTTATATGTGTTGCATGAGGATTATTTATATGTGTTGAGAAGCTATGAAGCGACCTAATCTTGATATCGCCGTCAGGGGCGCACGTGACACTAGAGTAGTGTAACTCTCATAAGTTATATGGGGTACCTGATGTATATGACTATTGTAGGGCATTTGAGATGCCTGGGCATTTGAGATGCCTGAGAATGATCGTGGGATCATGTTTTCATTATAAGACATTTGAGATGTCTAGGTATAATGGAAAATTTGTAAAATAAATGTTAGGCATTTAATTCATTTATGATTAATAGCGAGGCTATGAAATCAGTGTTAGATATTGAGATATCTACTTTTGCATGAATGATGAACTTGGAATCATAATTATTGATATTCGAGAACTAGGCATGCAATGGGTTAAATCAATGTGTTGATTTACTGATTTATGAGATTTGATGAGTTTGATGATTGTGAGAACAGGGACAGTACACGGAATCCCGGATGAGGATGTTGCCATCCAGGGAGTATCATTTAAAATTCATTAATATTTACTTGTGTTGTAAATTATGAATTTCATTATTGTGATTATGAGATTTTGTGTATTGGTATGCTCACCCCGTTGGGGGCTGTCTCTGTTGGGGCAGGTGAACAGGTGCATCGATGGCTGTGGAGCTGAGCTCGAGCTGTTGATTGGACGTACTCACAGGATCGTGGTACCAGGGCTTGATGGAGCACGGTATCGTATAGAGTACTTATATACACCCGAGGTTTATATACACATTTATGATGCTCGCATGTGAGCACGGACATTCTTGTATATGGGTTGTATATAAAGGCATGAGCCTTCCTCTCTTTCATTATATGTTGCATGCAATTGTGGTAGAATTGCTAATGATATGAGAGTCGTTAGTGTATTATGTGGGTGTTGAGACCCATTTATGTCGTCATATGTGTGGTGTCTTCCCTGGCTGGGAATTTACTTGGTATTACTGCTTTCTGATGAGTATTATGTTTTCCCTGGCCGGGAATTATGTTATGTGTTGTGCTTCTATTTCGGGATAGCTCTATTTATGGGGAGACTCTGCCCAAATTTTTATAAAAGTCCACAATGTGAAAAGTGGCAAAAAGGGATGATATTGGGCGAACTTTGTGAGTCTATTTCGTTGTTAGACTGATGACCTTATAACATTGAGTGTTAAAGGAATTTTTTTTGTAATTGCCATGCAATGATAAAGTATCATCTGAGCTTCCCGATTGACTTTTATTGAAAGCATGTGCCACACATAGTGGTTAATACACTAATCAAGGATTAAGGGCTTGGGGTCCTTACACCTGCAATACAATGTGCATGGAATAATGCCTTGGCCCAAGGTTTCCCATATATACAGTTCCCGCCTGAGCCGCAATTTTGACCATTCCCGCCATACCATCAACCACCGCCACAGGATTATCCGCCACACCCACCATACCAACCTGAGGAGCCATATGATCCAGTACCACCTCCGGAGCATGATGAGGACGACAATCACTGACGATCATCGTCGAGGTATGTGCCTTGCCTTAGCATTTATTGTTTACCATACATTGAGGGCAATGCATGTACTAAGTTTGGGGGGGGGGGGGGTATTGGTTTCTGCTGTTGACTTGCGTTACTTCCTTGCATGACTAATCTAGCATGAGTTTGCATGAGATTAGGTCGTTTTTGGACATATAAAAAAAAGTTTTCTTGAAAATAAGTTCATCATTTAGAAATAATGAATTAGATCTGCAATGGTATTACATGATGATATTAATCCCCATCTCACCTTAAGTCTTGAAGACTTTTGACTTGTCTGTGAATATCTTAGGTTGAGTTAATCTTTCAAAATTGAGGAATATTTTGAGCACTTTTGGCTCATGATTGAGTGAATTATATATTGGAACAATTTTGTTAACAATGATTTGTCTTGAGGACCTTAAAACACTTTAGAACCTATTTGAGAGCACTTTGAGGCGAAATTTTATAGTTAGGAACTAGACTTGGAAATGATTTAGGCGATCTTTGGACCGTTTGAGCCTTTCAAGCTTACCATGTTATATCAATCTCTTAGTCCCTAATTTGAGCCTAAATGATAAGAGAATGGAGTATGTTTGACATACTATTAGCCCCATTCAACATTCTTTGGCAACCTCATTATACCCACCTTCTTGAGCCTAAATGGAAGATGTTTATCTTGACCCAAAGGGAGTATAATGATTATCATTAGATGCACTTGAATTGATAAACTTTGATGAGCTTATTGAAACAAATTTGAAGAATGAGAAAATAAAAAGATAGAAAAAGCCTTGAGAAAAAAATGAATAAATAAGACCCAAAGTGGCCAAGGCTATAATAGAAAATGAAGAGAGTGTGCTAAAATTTTGAATCTTCAAAGATTATACTCTCTTCTTTGTATTTTCCTATCTTTTCTTTGTAGCCAAACACCTAGGCCAAACATTTCAAGCTTTATATCCAAGTCTAGGGAATAACTACATTAGTGGAGAAGTGTTTGGAAAGTAGGCTTATGAAGTGTTTAAAAGAAAATCTTGATTTTGAGTTTAATAGCACTATTTGATCCTAAAAGTATATATGAAACTCATGATTGACATTAACACACACGCACGTTCCGCTTTTGCTATTTATTGCTTAACTTAGGAGGAAACACTTCTTGTTGAGTTTTGGATTGATTTATGGTTGATGTGTTAGTGGGATTGCTGAGCTTTTACATTCAAGTTGCTATGACTAATTCATTTAAAGCATTAATGATGAACTTTATATTTTGATCTTAATGTTTGCTCGAGGACGATCAAATCTAAGTTTGGGGGAGTTGATAGGGTTGATTATTACGCGTATTTATGTCTTGATTTGTATATATATTCGTGTAGATTCCGTGAAGATGTTATACTTTTTGGTATTTATTTGCTTGTTTCAGGAATTTAGGTGGAATATGGAAGAATTGAGCTACAAGGAAGAAAACGGATCAAATCAAGCCAATAAATGAAGATTTTGAGTTCTGGAACTCCTGATCGATCGGAACAAGCTACTCGATCGATCGAGCGAGGCAGAGGTTTTGGCCAACAACGAATTTGAATTCTCGATCGATCGGAACATCCTTCTCGATCGATCGACACGGGCAGAAAGTTGAAAAGAAATTGAGAAGAAATCTCGATCGATCGGAAGCTTCATCTCGATCGATCGAGAGAGGCAGAGAAGTTAAGACTCGAACGCTGAAGGCGCTCGATCGATCGTGACGTAAGGACCGATCGATCGAGACGTAGATTTTTCTGAAATTAAAACTCTTGATTTGGTCTGATTTTTTGGAAACAATTCCATATCTCCCCTCCTCTATAAATAAGGAAAAGAGGCACGAAAATTGCATCCCTATTCTGAAGAATAATCAGACCTAAACATTCTTAGCCGCCTTTCATCCTCCCGGAACAAGAGTTGAAGAATCCTTTGAAGTGCAAGGAAGGAAGCGAGAGAAGAAAGATCGTTCAACGCACGGAGTCGCTCCTACGTTTATCGTATTTCTAAACTCTAATTTGATTTTCATATTTAGTTGATGTTTTTGAGGTTGAGAGACGATTAAACATGTAGGGTCTTCCTACCTTAACATCATCTTATACACGTAATATGGACTAAACATGCATTCATAACACCTTAGGGTTCCGGTTGTAGCTTTGAGCTAATAAAATTACAGGTCAAAGTAAAATTTCAAAAGCTAATTAATTACATTCTCAATAATGAATGTTAAAGCTATAGATTTACACTACTCCTAGAGTAGAGACTATCAAAATCATGTATCCTATATTCATCTTGCTCCTTTTAGTTCACTGCCTCAACCCGACCCTAGGCCCTTCAGTCCAAAAGTGTACCTACAGGAACAACCCATCATGAGCATGTACATCGTTACTTAACATCATAAGGCAATGACATATAAATAAATGCATGAAAATAATCGTAACATATACTTCTTGGTTAATCGTATTAACACACTTAGTTGTCCCTGTTTCATAGTCATGCATATGGGCATCTTACCCTATCGTATGGCATCTTACCATATCATAAACATCGTGTGGCATCTTACCACGTGGGCATCTTACCCTATCGTATGGCATCTTACCATATCATAAACATCGTGTAGCATCTTACCACGAGGGCATCTTACCCTATCGTATGGCATCTTACCATATCATAACATCGTATAAACATTATCATAAACTTACTTATCACAATCATCATCATAAACATCATCATCATGAAGTTACTTATCATAATCATCATCATAAACATCATATCATAAACTTACTTATCATAATCATTAAAATCTTCACTGTGATCACCCCTGACTCGTGGAATACACCTCTTTTATTCCACATCACAATATGCAATCTGTAAGGACCCCAAGCCCTTAACCCTTGATTAGTGTACTAACCACTATGTGTGGCACATGCTTTCAATAAAAATCAATCGAGAAACTCAAATGATGATTTACCATTGAATGGCAATCACAAAATTTTCTTTAATATGCCGTGTTATAAGATCATCATCCTAACAACATATAGACTCATCAAGTTCGCCCATTACCATCCCCATTACACCACTTTTCACATGATAGACTTTTATAAAAATTTGGGCAGAGTCTCCCCATAAATAGAGCCATCCCGAAATAAAAGCGCATCACAATATATAGTTCCCGGCCAGGGAAACACATACTCAACAGAAACACAACAACACTAAGTAAATTCCCAGCCAGGGAAGACACCACACATAAGACGACATAAATGGGTCTCAACACCCACATAATACACCCATGACTCTCATATCATTAGCAATTCTACTCTAATTGCATGTAACCCAAAATGAAAGAGAGAAAGGCTCATGCCTTTATATACAATCCATATACAAGTATAATCGTGCTCACATGCGAGCATCATGAATATGTATATAATCCTCAGGTGTATATAGGTACTCTATACGATACCGTGCTCCATCAAGCCCTGGTATCACGATCCTGGGAGTGAATCCAATCAACAGCTCGAGCTCAACTCCAAAGCCATCGATGTACCTGTTCACCTGCCCCAACAGAGACAGCCCCCCAACGGGGTGAGCATACCAATACACAAAATCTCATAATCACAATAATGAAATTCATAATTTACACCACAAGTAAATATTAATGAACTTTAAATGATACTCCCTGGATGGCAACGTCCTCATCCGGGATTCCGTGTACTGTCCCTGTTCTCACAATCATCAAACTCATCAAATCTCATAAATCAGTAAATCAACACATTGATTTAACTCATAGCATGCTTGATTCTCAAACATCAATAATTAATGATTCCAAATTCATTATACATGCAAACATAGATATCTCGATATCTAATACTGATTTTTCAGTTTCGCTATCAATCACAGATAGCTCAAATGCCTAGCATTTATTTTACCAATTTTTCCATTATACCTAGACATCTCACATGTCTTATAATGAGTACATGATCCCACGATCATTCTCAGGCATCTCAAATGCCGTACAATAGTCATATAGACCCAGTACCCCAAATATATCAACACATAAATATAACCATACGCACAACAATCGATGAAATCAAAATACATTATGCATTTCACAAATGCTCTCATATAAAGTAATGCTCGTACGTCGCACGTACCTTAAATCTCCAAAGTCCGAGCCAAACCTTGCTCGAGTTCCATGCCCCGAGGAATGATGTGCTAACACGATAAATAATTCACAATTATTTACGAACATGCAACCCATGCTCAAGCACACCCATAACCCTTATATAGAAAATTATTGTCAACCCACGACAATGAACCATTAAAAGACCCAGGGCAGGGCATAAACAGGGAGGGAAATCGAAGAGGAAAATATCGAAAATTGCTCAAGAATTCCCCACAAATTCTCGAACCCTCACAACACAAATCGAACCCAATCAAGCACCATAATTCATCTAAAACATGAATTAATCAATCAACAACATGAATAATCGCCCCACATGCCAAAACCCCAATTTTCGAACCCTAACCCGTGAGCCAACAGCAAGAATTCGAACCACAATGCATCACCAAAGAGACTCAAAAGCTGAACCATGTGAAGCATAATAATTTATCCAAAATCAGCAAGGTTTTTCGAAAAATAGAACACCCAAAATCGAACCAATGGCAACGAATTTCTTTGAACCACAAAGCAAGAAATATTCGACCCAAATCAAAGCACCAAACGCCCCAAAATCGCCTGAAAAAAAGCCCCAAAAACGTACCAAAATTGAGCCCCAAAAATCGGACAGAATTTCAGTTCGAACCCTAGCGCTTTCTGCAGAAATCCGAGCTCAAATCGCGACCAAACTTCGAATTGATGGTATGAATAGCTGCGCCTCGGAGAGACGAATCCAACGGCGGGTCGGACGCGCCGAACGGCGGCCGGACGGCGGCGGGCGGACGCCTGGAAGCGGCGTGGGTCAAAACAGATCGGAAACTCGCGCGGACGGGGAGAGAGAAGAAGAAGAGGAAAATGGTTCCGATAATTAAAATCTCGGTTTCAACTGGTATTTATAGCAAAAATACCCCGAAATACTAATAGTCCCACAAATACATCATGATTCATTAAAAATCATCTGTTTCCAAAAATTCTCTCTCTAACTCCAAAACCTCCTACCGGTACCCACACAAAGCACCCGAGATTCCGAAACACTTCAACAACCCAACTCTTAGGTTTACACCGTAATGAGAATACAATCTCAACCTCGGTATCCAACAATCCCAACTACCCAAATAAACGAGTCCAGAAGGCCCAACACCGCGATTAAACTCCAAATCGCCACGTAAAACAACTTTAGAGGTTATTAACACTCCGGGATTAACATCCATAATTTCTGGTCATCACACAATCACAATGCATAATAACATGTATCATACTCTTAATGCATCACATTGCATTCATCATGTGTCAAATAGACAAACATAAAGTATATGTTACCGTTGGGATGCCCGTACGTCGCTTACGTACCTTTCCAAAATGTAGTGTGTTGCGGGACTCTATTCCCTGCGCTGTGTAGCTGTCTGTGAAGGCTCTACACCAGTGTACAACACAATATTAGATGTCACATTACAATCCAATATCAAAAATTAAACAAAATATAACAATTTATATTTTTCAACATTCTGGGTCTCTCGATCGATCGGCCCCTCTTTTCGATCGATCGAGAAGACGCCTAATGTGGGGGTCCTCGTTACTTAATCCATTATGTATCATATGAACATACATATGTGAGTCAGAATTAAGTAATTCATCCACTGTTTAAGAGTTTCTCACTAATAGGTTGTTACAGATGTACCAAATCCACTCGTACAAAAACTAAATAACTTTTTCACATATACATTACATGTAAAATTAACAACCTAATCCAGTACAACTCCTATGCAGTGGTTCACCTCGCAGCGGAAAAAGACTCACGATTCCCACGTCTATGAACTCCTACAGAAACATTCACACAACGTGAGTATAGATAAACAACTATCTCAGTGCGATATCAAAACACAATATCAATAACAATGATAAAGCACAATAAATCATCTAATGTGAATGTTCTGTATCATGCATCCATAAATGCACCATGTCATGACATGTCTCAACAATAACCCTATTATCACGAGCCCCATATGATATGCCTATTCAGCTCAATATGTCAGTGGAACCACATCACATCTTCATATTAGCAGCACATATCATAGTACCATACTCATCTGTGATAATAGCCAGAGCATATACCCACACCAGGCGTATATCTCTCAAGCCAAAGCATATGTAGTATATCTCTCGTGGCAACGATACCAGCCAAAGCATATACCACACCAGGCATATCTATCAAGGCACTGATCTTACCAAAGCATATACACATATCTATCAAGGCATCCATCCCAATCATATGAAATCCATGTATGTACATGCATATGATACTACAATCATATGATACAAGCTAACATAAATCATATGATATCAAAACCATAACATCATCATCACATCCTATCTATACTCCGTACGTCAACATGTACCTGTAAAACGACACAAACCAGATAAATCAGTCGTCACTGGTTAATTGCCTCTTTGCCCTGTCCCCTGTGATGATGCTACAAGCACATGAACAATATACCATGTTATAAGAGGCTTCAATACCAAAAGCTACAAAATATAACATTTTAAGTCTACCGATCGATCGGTCACTCTAGCGATCGATCGGTCCAAACATTAACCCTAGCGATCGGTCGGTCAAAAGCTAGCGATCGATCGCTCAAATGTTTGAATTTCTCAAAAATGCTACGGCATTTCACCGATCGATCGGTCGCTTTCAGCGATCGATCGGTACATGAACCGCTTTACTTCCCCTGTTTCTACCGATCGATCGATACGATCCTAGCGATCGATCGGTCGACAACTGAGTTTTAAAACCATGGCGATTTTTAATGCTTATCTTCATGGTTCTCAACCTACACCTCAAGTTAAACCATCAAAACTTGATATATGCATACTTTAACCTCAGATAAACATGTTTCTATCACAATACAACTTAATTCATTGAATTCAATCACATATGAATTCCATCTTCCTTCTAACAATCACATGCTTCTCAAATTGCACACAAAGCATCATAACTAAGTTATTACACCAACTAACTACATAAAGTAGAGTATGCAACTTCTCCTTACCACATATTTCATGGTGAACATATTTCCAAGCTAGAATCAAACAAAGACACCAAGAGACACTAGAGAGTATGTGTAGAGATTTGTAGGTGAATTTAGGTGAATTATGTGTTTAAAATCTGATATGCATCTATATAATCACCTTTAACTTCAAATGCACATTCACATGTAATTCCTCTCACATGCATGGTTAATGTATAGCCACATGCACATCCCCACTATACACCTCATGCTTGTGATTCTCTTGTCTATGCACATGCACCAACATTCCAAGTCAATAGACACATATGATATATGTTCTCAATTCACATCTCTAGTTTACTTCTCATATATCAATATGTATTGATTTATCATATAGACACATTCTTTCATTGTCACACAACCATTAGTCCTTTCTTTCATTAGTTCAACATTTTATTGTCATACATGGCAATAGTCTTACTCGGTTCAACCCGAACCCGAGTCCACATCATACTGTAATTAATCATAATTACGCCATAATCATATAACACGTGTATAAAGCAAATCGAGGCATTACAATTCTCCCCCACTCATTGAATTTCGTCCTCGAAATTCCATATTCATCATCTGAATCTCATATATCATCTAAAACTCATGTAGAAAGCCATAAGCTTTGCACACACATGCATTATAAATGCAACATTATTTGCCGGAACAAATAAGCTAAAGTAAATCTGCTACATACTCAACATGCTCAACTAGCAGATACTTACCAAACCAGCAGTATAAGAAACCAAAAGAAAACATACCAACATTGCACTTTGGATTCTACTGCATACTCATGTTCTCGCATAACAACTTGTTACCATTCACTTTTGTCCACGTAGTCATATGCTCACAACACTCTACACCAGCCAGGCATAGATAGCATGTATGTATCGTTGTATTCTCATCAACAGATAAACCTTTCACTAGTATCAGTGAACACGCATATACATATCCTGTTATACACAACAATATCCATCAAATTGACTTGATCTTATACAACTCATTGTAGAAGTGCTTTCCCTTAACCAAGTCATTGCCCACTCCCATTCCTGCTGGATGCATACAAATGATCCCCAATGAAGCATATGTTCATCTAATGTCTACTACATCCGTCCCTCCTTGGACAACTAGTCACCATATAGTAATACAGTCAATGGTTCAAATCCTGGTATTACACATTATGCCACACTTTAGATACACAGCAACACACACCTGCGTTGTGTATTGTATAACGGTCTAGAATGTTTCCATTCGTCTGTACTCCTGTGTAAGCCTACGCAGAATGTCGAGATCAGCAAGATACTCTAAACCAAGTACCTCGGTCCTTGTCACAGTCAGATTCTACACATCCAAATGTGCACAGAGCCATCTCTGCTCTAACATTTCACAAAGTTGTATTATAGTATGTAATTACACAATGTGATAGATACAACATATCCATCTATCGTTTGCATACTAATCTCCCACGCCAGACTTCTCAGTCTAGATTAAACACTGAACACGATACTAGTCCAGAACAAACACTGGACACCAACTTGTCCAAACCACAAAAAGTAATCCACATCACACTCATATGTCATCAATGTATACTGTACACCAAAGCTATGTACAATACATATGTCCATATGAGTATATGGTCATCTCACCCAATGACTATGGTTTCATAGTATCTATCCACACCATTTGCGTGGTTCAATATTCCCTGTCCTGACCCCTGTACCGGAAATGTCATTCTTTGTACCAACTATTTCCCCCAAGACTACCATCTTGAGTACGACAAGCTTTTACAACGATTTCTTACTTTCTATTCACTGTTCCCTGTAATGATCAACACAAAATATCATGTAGCAATGGAAACCAACATGTTTTCCAACCGACACGTTTTTCCACGCATGTGCAATTCACTTGCTACATGGATTACGCCAACAAGTCCCACACATCACAGGTACCTGATAATCCATTCCGTTCTACTTCACGAACCTATCCATAAGGATTATCATATCACCCGGATAAATCATACAATCAAAGATATCACCCGACTATATCACATGATTGAATATATCACTCAGATATATTACATGATCGCATATAGTACATAATCGAAACCAACAGTTGTTTACCTCGCCATATTCATTGAATCTTTCTTTATTGGAATGCATTCCTGATAAACACGACTTCTACCAGCAAATCGTTATCACCTCTGGTTCATAAAGGAATAGCCAATCCAACAATACATGGAAAGTAACAAATTCCAACTCAACTGCAATCACACAATCCACACACTATTGTTGACATGAATGACAATCAACTTACCATACCACTCATGGTCATTCTGGCACTATGACACTACAATCAGACCCAAAAGAATTGTCATATCATATAGCAGTGCCAATGATACCTTCACAATACTGTAATCGTCTTATGCTACTAGTACACCTTCCGTGTATCATCAAAGGATATCTTATCAGCATACTCAAGTCAAGTACAACCATATAGCAAAAATACCATCCACCATCTGGTATATGTCAAATCAGTTCATATTGGTCGTACCACTATATCATGACACAAACTTCAATGCTATACACATATGTGTACTAACAAGCTCAAGAACTAATTCATTTCATGGACAATCAAGTCCCATCACACTATCTCATACGTGTGCGCTTCTTCAGCCTTCTCATAACCATCTGCTATTCATGAAACATATTCGCAGACTGTCCATCAATAGATATCAATCCAACATGTATCGAGCACAAAATGCAAACCAATCAATTATGCAAACCAATCACATGACGAGATCGGCATATCACAATCACGATCCCATCAGTCATACATCTTCCGTCCTGACTCAAGAATATATGAATTTCATGTCAAACGCATAGTACCATCACAACACAACGGAAACTCTGATTGCATTAGCACTACAATCGCAGTGTACAATCAATCTACGGAAACTCAAACTTCCTTATCAATCTGGATAACTTGGACATGCAACATCAGACTTGTGAACCATACATCATAGCCACCAAGCTATGCTATCATACAATAGCTCACACTCAATATTTACCGGATACTCACATTGCCAACCAATCTCTGTTGGTCTCACATTGCCAACCACTCTCTGTTGGTCTCACGTGTACAGATCACTACTGTCCTGTAATAATCCAAAATATGACAAGATGTCATACACAGTTCCACTAAAGAACCAATTTACGGATGTCTCTCATGACGTCCTTTTCTATATCCAAAAGTCATACAAACATCCAATGCTCTCAGCAACAACACTATGTTCAAAGCAGACCAACCAATTTCAACTTCATAAATACAGGTCACAAACATAGAACTAGTTGTTCATATGCAACATCCCATACACAACTGTATGTACGTGAGGTATCTCGTGTCACTCAAAGACACCCATGGCTGCCACACATACCACATATCATACGGACAACCTTAGAACTCGGACGGAGTTCATATCAAAACAATGATATCCATTCCTATCACTATACACTAGCCATCCTACATGGCCACATCGCACCATGTATGTCTCTGTCTAGCCATCACAAAGATCACATGTGCAGACGTCACAGCAATCTTTGCCGATGATCATTGCATCACTGCAATCTCCACCGGTACTCATTTTCTTTAAATCTGAAAGACTTCCATGCCCAAATCCATATGATACAACAAGAACGAACACAAGAAGCTAATACACAGAAAGGATCACACAGTCCTGTGAACCAGTCACCAAACACGAGTGACTTGAACGACATCAACTGATAACAGTCAAACATACTGCGGTTGTACCGCTCCATCAATACGCCTCAGCGCCACTATCATTGAACTCTCCCAATTTCATGTTCCTTGCCAACTCCATGACAACAAACATAGAGATCAACATACACATACATACCTCAGAACCATACACAGATGATACCCTGACAAGATAATCATCACCACGATGATCTCACAAATCACCAATTACCGCTGTGAAATACCACAATAAAGAATACTATTATTGTACACTAATTTAACAGTCGCTACATGTACCATCTGAAACTCCCAATGTAAACACAATGCGTTAGCCATACTATCCACAGATCAAGAGCAAAGTATTACATTCCCATTCAGACCATACATGTCAAACTAACAATGCAACCACAGACTACAATATCACGAATTGCCCCTGAACTAGATACAGTGATCACTAACCTGTATCTTTACTTCCATTCACACATCATGTGTCAACGGCCAGTCCATCATTAGGTCGGATACACAATCTCATGCAGGCTGACTTTGCACACGGAGCTGATACCAGGCTTTGATTTTCACGCTCCAACCACTGTACAACTTACTCTTCCGATTCGGTATCGAACTACATACCATTACCACGGAATCAGTGGACTAGCTCCCGTGAAACATATCATGTTTTCCCCTGCCAAATGATAGTACAGAAATCCGGTATACCAATCACGGTACACCCACAACATCACTTATGCCACGCATAAGGATTCATACCAAATCCTGCAAAACAAGGGTTAACAATAACAGATACAAATACAAAGTATGTTCCCCTAGACACTATATCATAAGTATCACATGCCATTAAGTGATTAGGTAACTCCCTAACACACTTCCTCTACCCTTGTTCATCCCGTTCTCGAACCACTGCTCTGATACCACTAATGTTGGGGTCCTCGTTACTTAATCCATTATGTATCATATTAACATACATATGTGAGTCAGAATTAAGTAATTCATCCACTGTTTAAGAGTTTCTCACTAATAGGTTGTTACAGATGTACCAAATCCACTCGTACAAAAACTAAATAACTTTTTCACATATACATTACATGTAAAATTAACAACCTAATCCAGTACAACTCCTATGCAGTGGTTCACCTCGCAGCGGAAAAAGACTCACGATTCCCACGTCTATGAACTCCTACAGAAACATTCACACAACGTGAGTATAGATAAACAACTATCTCAGTGCGATATCAAAACACAATATCAATAACAATGATAAAGCACAATAAATCATCTAATGTGAATGTTCTGTATCATGCATCCATAAATGCACCATGTCATGACATGTCTCAACAATAACCCTATTATCACGAGCCCCATATGATATGCCTATTCAGCTCAATATGTCAGTGGAACCACATCACATCTTCATATTAGCAGCACATATCATAGTACCATACTCATCTGTGATAATAGCCAGAGCATATACCCACACCAGGCGTATATCTCTCAAGCCAAAGCATATGTAGTATATCTCTCGTGGCAACGATACCAGCCAAAGCATATACCACACCAGGCATATCTATCAAGGCACTGATCTTACCAAAGCATATACACATATCTATCAAGGCATCCATCCCAATCATATGAAATCCATGTATGTACATGCATATGATACTACAATCATATGATACAAGCTAACATAAATCATATGATATCAAAACCATAACATCATCATCACATCCTATCTATACTCCGTACGTCAACATGTACCTGTAAAACGACACAAACCAGATAAATCAGTCGTCACTGGTTAATTGCCTCTTTGCCCTGTCCCCTGTGATGATGCTACAAGCACATGAACAATATACCATGTTATAAGAGGCTTCAATACCAAAAGCTACAAAATATAACATTTTAAGTCTACCGATCGATCGGTCACTCTAGCGATCGATCGGTCCAAACATTAACCCTAGCGATCGGTCGGTCAAAAGCTAGCGATCGATCGCTCAAATGTTTGAATTTCTCAAAAATGCTACGGCATTTCACCGATCGATCGGTCGCTTTCAGCGATCGATCGGTACATGAACCGCTTTACTTCCCCTGTTTCTACCGATCGATCGATACGATCCTAGCGATCGATCGGTCGACAACTGAGTTTTAAAACCATGGCGATTTTTAATGCTTATCTTCATGGTTCTCAACCTACACCTCAAGTTAAACCATCAAAACTTGATATATGCATACTTTAACCTCAGATAAACATGTTTCTATCACAATACAACTTAATTCATTGAATTCAATCACATATGAATTCCATCTTCCTTCTAACAATCACATGCTTCTCAAATTGCACACAAAGCATCATAACTAAGTTATTACACCAACTAACTACATAAAGTAGAGTATGCAACTTCTCCTTACCACATATTTCATGGTGAACATATTTCCAAGCTAGAATCAAACAAAGACACCAAGAGACACTAGAGAGTATGTGTAGAGATTTGTAGGTGAATTTAGGTGAATTATGTGTTTAAAATCTGATATGCATCTATATAATCACCTTTAACTTCAAATGCACATTCACATGTAATTCCTCTCACATGCATGGTTAATGTATAGCCACATGCACATCCCCACTATACACCTCATGCTTGTGATTCTCTTGTCTATGCACATGCACCAACATTCCAAGTCAATAGACACATATGATATATGTTCTCAATTCACATCTCTAGTTTACTTCTCATATATCAATATGTATTGATTTATCATATAGACACATTCTTTCATTGTCACACAACCATTAGTCCTTTCTTTCATTAGTTCAACATTTTATTGTCATACATGGCAATAGTCTTGCTCGGTTCAACCCGAACCCGAGTCCACATCATACTGTAATTAATCATAATTACGCCATAATCATATAACACGTGTATAAAGCAAATCGAGGCATTACACCTTCTTTCAAAGCCAATGTTCTGCCTCGCTTGATCTCTCGAGATGGAATTTTCGATCGATCGAGATGCTCTGTTCGAGAAACACAATTCCAGAATTCTCGAACACCTATTTCCATACCCTTTAATCTAGCATATAAGATACACCACATGCTTAAACAATTATGCTAGTAGCTACAATACACTACCCTGAGTGTATTCATATCAAGATCATACCCCAAACTCAAACCCACGTGCATTAAAATTGCCCATTTACATCAGTACTCAACCAACCTTTCCGGAAACAGGGCAACATATTTCATTTCCAGATTTCTTGAGCACCTCATTTCATGCTATTTAAAACTAAAACATATAACATAAAACATGCTCGAACAAAAATACTGAGAGCTTCATACTAACACCATGTAAGCATTTAAATCGAAGGTTTTAAGAAACCTAAGCTAACATGCCATTTTCACACTACTTATGTAAGGACCCTAATCCTTAAATGCGGAACCAAGGCATAATAGAGCTAATATAAATGATCAGAGTGAGAAATAACGTGTTGAGTTTATGAGCTTAAGCATTACATGCCAAAAATAAGGACTACCAAAAATTGATTAATTACATTCCCCATCAAATGAATGCTATCAACTAGTTTTACACTACTCCTAGGAGTAACACTAGGCAAAATAATCCTGTCCTTCATCTACCAAAGATGCTCTTCAAGCTCACTGTCTCAACCCGTCTAGCCCTCCTATCATGCCAAACGTGTACCTACAAGGACAACCCCCAAACATGAGCAATAATAATCATTCATATTCAATACACTATGAAGATAAAGCGTAAATGCATAATCATAATAAAACACTTCCTGTTTTCACATGCATTTCAAACGCTTCCCGTTTAGTTGTCCCTGTACCATAACTCATGAGTATAATCAATAGATTATTTTTAATGGTCTAAACATGTCATGACATATACCAGCTCATCAATACCAAATACTGACCACCAATCCCTAGTCTGTCCATCACAATGTATTTTAATGCCCCTCGCTTATTTACATATAGGCGGCATAGGATAACCTCGCTTCAATGGACTGCGGGACTCCCACCCCTCGCCTATCATTGAGCGGCAAATACCCTTTCCTCGCCCTATATGATAACCACGCTCAAATGTGACATGCGGCGCTCCCACCCCTCGCTTCACATTTAGCGGAACCAAACCAAATAGCGGCAAGCATTAAAATCATCAAGGGATGACCACGACTCATGGGATATGCACCAATAATCATATGCATCTATAAACATCATGCATAACATGTATTTGCATCCACAATGCAATACCACATATATACTTGTATCCACAATGCATAACAATAAGTATATAAGATACATGTACCGTTGGGGTGCCCGTACGTCCACTACGTACCTTTCCAAAATGTAGGATATGGTAGGACTTCAATGCCTTGGCTGTGTTGCCACCTGGGATGGTTCTACACATTCACACAAATCAATATTAGAACCCAATAATAGTACAATACCAAAAATCCTACAAAAAATCCAAAATACCATATTTTGGCCTTCGCGATCGATCGCCCATCACGGCGATCGATCGCCAAACCTCACTGTCCGAGAACCAAAATTTTCACCCTTCGGCGATCGATCGCCACCCCTGGCGCGATCGATCGCCAGTCCCGCCGATCGATCGCCCAATGCTTGAAAAGCCCACTGCCTGGGCGCGATCGATCGCCTGGAATGGGCGATCGATCGCCAACCCCTGTTACCCGAAAAACCTCCATTTTTGCACCTCAAAACCATTCCAACCCATTCCAACACTTATACAAACAATCAACAACATAAATAACAACTTAAACCACCAAAATACACCTTAAAACAACCATAAATCCAACCCCCAAACAAAACCACAATAACCCAACACAAACCCATTTCAAAACCATACCAAACTCAAACAAAACCGTACAAAATTAACCATGAGGTATCCATACCTCTTGGGGACCTCAAATCACCCAACAATCTCCACAAAACAAGATTTTTGAAAGGTTTCTCTTCTCCCCAAAGCTCAAGTTCGAAAATGAAGGAAGAAGGGTTTGTTGGAAGTTGATTTGGTAAAGTTAAAAAGTGATGGATGGTAAAGTGGGGTTGGGGATAATAAAAGGTGAGTTTATTTAAAATGCCATCCACAAATCATGGTGTATAAAACACCCCAACATGATATTTTCCAAAGCATTAAACCAAATGCACCAAAATATCAATTAAACACATGATTTCTAATTAATTGCTAACCAAGGCAAATAAATCATGCTTCCAACCATAATTCCCAATATGCTCAACATGCACCCGGAAATGCAACCCGATCATATCTACCATGTGACTAAACATTTCCACATAATAATTCCAACACATAATTAATTACCACATAATTAATCATATAAACACAATTAATGCACCAAATTGCAATTAATCATTTCGGGGATATCACAATACTCCCCTACTTATAAGATTTCGTCCTCGAAATCACATGCACTTACCCCAAAAGGAAACTAAACATAAACACATACCAGAGAATAGTTCCGGGTAGTGCTGCACCATATGCCGCTCCGTCTCCCACGTAGCCTCCTCGACACCCCTGCGATCCCACTGAACCTTGATCATAGGTATCACTTTGTTCCGAAGTCTACGGTCTGCTCGATCCAGAATTCTGACAGGCCGTTCCACATAAGACACATCGGACTCTAACTGAACTTCGGAAGGCTGTAACACATGCGACGGATCCGGCTCATACTTCCGCAGCATCGATACATGAAACACATCATGTATACCAGATAAAGAAGGCGGCAAGGCCAGTCGGTAAGCTAAGGTGCCAATGCGCTGCAAAATCTCGTACGGTCCAACATACCTCGGAGACAGTTTCCCGCGCATCCCAAATCGCACAACGCCTCTGAAAGGCGAGATCTTCAAAAAGACCTTATCTCCCAAAACGGTCTCCGCCGTTTATTCGCATAAGCGGCCTGTCTGTCCTGGGCCGCTTTCATTTTCTGCCTTATCGTCTTTATCTTTTCTTCCATCTCCCGAATCAACTCCGGTCCTCCGACCGATTTGCGGTCCAAATCATCCCAACACAAGGGTGATCTACACCGTCTGCCATAAAGAGCTTCAAACGGAGCCATCTGAATACTCGCCTGGTAGCTATTGTTATAAGAAAACTCTACCAAGGGCACTGAATCCTGCCAAGAGGCATCGAACCTCAAAACACAAGCTCTCAGCATGTCCTCGAGCGTCTGAATAGTGCGCTCGGTCTGGCCATCCGTCTGAGGATGATAAGCAGTGCTCAATCTGACTTCAGTTCCCAAGGCTGACTGAAGGCCTTCCCAGAAATGAGATGTGAATCGTGGATCTCGATCTGACACTATGAAAACGGGGATCCCATGCAATCTCACCACATCTCTAATATACAACTGCGCCATCCTCAAAAAGGTGAAAGTCATGCTATAGGGGATAAAATGGGCTACCTTAGTCAATCATCCACGATCACCCAAATAGCATCAAAGCCTGAAGCACTCCTCGGCAAATGAGTCACGAAGTCCATGGAAATGTGCTCCCACTTCCACTTCGGTATCTCCAAGCTTCTCAACTCGCCGCCAGGTCTCTGTCTCTCTGCCTTAACCTGCTGGCAGATCAAACACCTCTTTACAAAAGCGACGACATCAGACTTCATCCTTTTCCACCAAAACTGACCACGCAGATCTCTGTACATCTTCTTCCCACCTGGGTGGATGCTAAGTCTACTACTATGAGCTCGCTCCAAGATCCCTTTACGCAGCTCCGGCGTACTCGGAACCACCCAACGGTCCCCCAATCTCACGGATCCCTCATCTGCCACCCTGAACTTTGTTGGCTGACCAAGATGTACTAAAGATAACCACCTCTGAACCTCATCATCTGACCTCTGAGCTCTCCTGATGTTCTCATAGATGTCTGGCTCGGTTAACAGAGTCGATACATACACAGGTGATGCATCTATGTCAAAGTCATAGCCCAAATGGCAATAGGAGGTCATCATAGCTGACAAATGGATGACGTCCTCAGCAGAACTCCTCACTTTCCAGCTCAGAGCATCTGCTGTCAAATTGGCTTTTCCGGGATGGTACTCGATCTCGCAATCATAGTCCTTGAGTAGGTCCATCCACCTCCTCTGCCTCATGTTCAGCTCTGCCTGAGTGAATAAAAACTTGAGGCTCTTGTGATCCGTGTAAATGGTAAATGAAGTACCATATAAATAATGCCTCCAAATCTTCAGTGCGAAGATGATAGCTGCCAATTCCAAGTCATGAACTGGATATCTGGTCTCATGCGGCTTCAACTGCCTCGATGCATAAGCTACCACATGCTTATCTTGCATCAGAACACACCCAAGGCCCTGAAGTGATGCGTCAGTATACAGGACAAATCTGGAGTTCTCCGTAGGGATCACTAAAACTGGCGCCGTCGTCAACCGGTGCTTTAACTCCTGGAAGCTCTCCTCACAAGCTTCTGACCAAAAGAAAGGTACTCCCTTCTGAGTCAACTGTGTCAGCGGCTTGGCAATCTTCGAAAAGCCCTCGACAAAGCGTCGATAATACCCGGCCAAACCAAGGAAGCTCCGAATCTCAGGCGCAGAAGTGGGGGCAGCCCACTCCATCACAGCCTCAATCTTCTTGGGATCTACAGATATCCCGCTGCTCGATATGACATGCCCCAGAAACACTACACTGCTCAGCCAAAATTCACACTTACTGAGCTTAGCATATAACTGATGCTCTCTGAGAATCTGAAGCACTGTCCTCAAGTGTTTCACATGCTCCTCCTCGCTCCGGGAGTAGATAAGAATATCGTCAATAAACACAATGACGAACTGATCAAGATACTGCTGAAACACTCTGTTCATCAGACTCATGAAGACTGCTGGAGCATTCGTCACGCCGAACGGCATCACTAGGAACTCATAATGTCCATATCGGGTCCGGAATGCTGTCTTCTGCACATCATCCTCTCTGACTCGAATCTGATGATACCCGGATCTCAAATCAATCTTGCTATACACCCTGGTACCTTGCAACTGATCAAACAGATCGTCGATCCTTGGAAGAGGATACTTGTTCTTCACTGTAGCTTTATTCAGTTGCCGGTAATCGATGCACAACCGCATCGAACCGTCCTTCTTCTTCACAAAGAGAACTGGTGCGCCCCATGGCGACACACTCGGGCGTATATATCCCTTGTCCAGGAGATCCTGCAACTATTCTTTCAACTCTCTCAACTCAGCCGGTGCCATCCTATAAGGTGCACGAGAGATAGCGGATGTCCCTGGCAACAGCTCGATCCCAAACTCAACTTCCTTAGCCGGTGAGAAACCTGGGATCTCTTCTGGAAATACATCAGCAAACTCTGCTACCACTGGTACATCCTCAACTCTTAGTTCTTTACTCTTCCCAGACGTGTCCACGGCATAAATGAGATAGCCCTTGTGTCCACGTTCCAATAACTGAGTCATCTTGATCGCTGAAATCAACGGAATCTTCGCACGAGAACCGTTGCCATAGAAAGTCCACTGACTGCCCAACTCAGGTCTGAACTTTACTGTCCTCTGTCGGCAATCTACCACTGCCTGATATCTGTTCAGAACATCAATACCCAAGATGCAGTCGAAGTCTGACATACCCAGCACAATCAAGTCTGATCTCAATTCGTTGCCCTCAAAATAAATGAGGCTATCTGCCAAAAACTGATCAGCAACGACATTTCTTCCAGTGGGTGTCGAGACTAAAAGAGGCGTGGGTAAAGAAGACGTGCGCATATGGTGTCTTTCCACAAAACCCACCGATACAAAAGAATGGGAGGCACCTGTATCGATCAAAATAAAAGCAGGGTACGTAAATAAATGACACGTACCGGCGATCACCTCCTCTGGGGCTGCCTGGGCATGCTCCCTGGTCAGTGCATACACCTGTCCCTGGGGCGGTCCTACTGTCTGACCTCCCGATGGTCGAGGCCCAAACTGCTGCCTCTGCTGCACTGTCCTATCATCAAACCTCGGCCTGTTGCCCTGATACTATGATTGTCCTCCCCGAGTGGGGCAATACCGAGCGATGTGGCCCATCTTGCCACAGATATAACATGCAGGACACTTTTTGAAGAATGTGGCCCTCCACAATTGTTGCACCTCGGCTCTCCCGGCCTATCCCCTTGCGCGGATCCTCGGTTGGCGGACCAATTGCCCTTCTTGCCATCCTGTTTCTGACCAAAGTGTTTCTTTCCACCATATCGCGAAGATGAAGAGGCACCACGGGGTTTAAATGGCTCACCCCGGGGCCTCAAGCTGTCACTAGTCTGCCTCTGTTGCGGTACCGGTGGTGGCATAGCACTAGAATAAGCTCCCACCCCAAGCTCGGCAAGCTCCGCCCTTGTGAGAGCATCATCAAAAGAAGTTGGGTTATTGGTGATAACCCGATCATAGAGCTCCGGTCGCAACCCCTTCATAAAGTTCCTCATCTTTGCGTGCCCACTGGTGGCAATGTGGGGAACGTACCTCAGCAACGAAGAGTACCGTGTGGCATAGTCTGCCACTGTCATGTTCCCCTGCTTCAAACTTGTGAATTCATCCTCCTTTGTCTGTCTCGCCGCTGCGGAGAAGTACCGGTTCAGAAACCTATTCCTGAAGAGTGTCCAATCAATCACAGCACCTAGTGCTCTTAGCTCCATCACCGTGCTCCTCCACCACATGAGAGGTTTCTTGGCTAATTGAAACTCCGCCAGCCTCAGCCAAGCTGTCACAGCACAAGGAGCCGATACAAAGATCTGCTCAAGTCTTTCCAGCCACTCTTCAGCCTCCTCTCCGGACTCTGTCCCCTCAAACCGGGGCGGATGGTAAGACAGAAATTGCGTCAAGCTGATCTCACCCGACAGTAATAACTGAACCACTGGTTCCATGCCTACGGCCGGTGGAGGTAGAGGGTTTGCCTGTCCGATACTTGCATTCACACTACCAACATCTCCAACCTCTTCATTAGCAGTCATGCTGTAACACAAATGTTAACAACAATTCCAAAGCAATATATATGTTATGCCGTTAGATAACAGGAATGAGAATAAGCACGTTAGTATAACAGGATATACATCAATATGCACCACATGCATAAACATGCTTCAAATGTAAGCACCTAGCCAATCATGCTAAGGCTACCCTTCACTCGTTCCCGGGTTCTCTAACCTGGCTCTGATACCACTAATGTAAGGACCCTAATCCTTAAATGCGGAACCAAGGCATAATAGAGCTAATATAAATGATCAGAGTGAGAAATAACGTGTTGAGTTTATGAGCTTAAGCATTACATGCCAAAAATAAGGACTACCAAAAATTGATTAATTACATTCCCCATCAAATGAATGCTATCAACTAGTTTTACACTACTCCTAGAGTAGACACTAGGCAAAATAATCCTGTCCTTCATCTACCAAAGATGCTCTTCAAGCTCACTGTCTCAACCCGTCTAGCCCTCCTATCATGCCAAACGTGTACCTACAAGGACAACCCCCAAACATGAGCAATTATAATCATTCATATTCAACACAATATGAAGATAAAGCGTAAATGCATAATCATAATAAAACACTTCCTGTTTTCCCATGCATTTCAAACGCTTCCCGTTTAGTTGTCCCTGTACCATAACTCATGAGTATAATCAATAGATTATTTTTACTGGTCTAAACATGTCATGACATATACCAGCTCATCAATACCAAATACTGACCACCAATCCCTAGTCTGTCCATCACAATGTATTTTAATGCCCCTCGCTTATTTACATATAGGCGGCATAGGATAACCTCGCTTCAATGGACTGCGGGACTCCCACCCCTCGCCTCTCATTGAGCGGCAAATACCCTTTCCTCGCCCTATATGATAACCACGCTCAAATGTGACATGCGGCGCTCCCACCCCTGGCTTCACATTTAGCGGAACCAAACCAAATAGCGGCAAGCATTAAAATCATCAAGGGATGACCACGACTCATGGGATATGCACCAATAATCATATGCATCTATAAACATCATGCATAACATGTATTTGCATCCACAATGCAATACCACATATATACTTGCATCCACAATGCATAACAATAAGTATATAAGATACATGTACCGTTGGGGTGCCCGTACATCCACTACGTACCTTTCCAAAATGTAGGATATGGTAGGACTTCAATGCCTTGGTTGTGTTGCCACCTGGGATGGTTCTACACATTCACACAAATCAATATTAGAACCCAATAATAGTCCAATACCAAAAATCCTACAAAAAATCCAAAAATACCATATTTTGGCCTTCACGATCGATCGCCCATCACGGCGATCGATCGCCAAACCTCACTGTCCGAGAACCAAAAATTTTCACCCTTCGGCGATCGATCGCCACCCCTGGCGCGATCGATCGCCAGTCCCGCCGATCGATCGCCCAATGCTTGAAAAGCCCACTGCCTGGGCGCGATCGATCGCCTGGAATGGCGATCGATCGCCAACCCCTGTTACCCGAAAAACCTCCATTTTTGCACCTCAAAACCATTCCAACCCATTCCAACACTTATACAAACAATCAACAACATAAATAACAACTTAAACCACCAAAATACACCTTAAAACAACCATAAATCCAACCCCCAAACAAAACCACAATAACCCAACACAAACCTATTTCAAAACCATACCAAACTCAAACAAAACCTTACAAAATTAACCATGAGGTATCCATACCTCTTGGGACCTCAAATCACCCAACAATCTCCACAAAACAAGATTTTTGAAAGGTTTCTCTTCTCCCCAAAGCTCAAGTTCGAAAATGAAGGAAGAAGGGTTTGTTGGAAGTTGATTTGGTAAAGTTAAAAAGTGATGGATGGTAAAGTGGGGTTGGGGATAATAAAAGGTGAGTTTATTTAAAATGCCATCCACAAATCATGGTGTATAAAACACCCCAACATGATATTTTCCAAAGCATTAAATCAAATGCACCAAAATATCAATTAAACACATGATTTCTAATTAATTGCTAACCAAGGCAAATAAATCATGCTTCCAACATGCACCCAATATGCTCAACATGCACCCGGAAATGCAACCCGATCACATCTACCATGTGACTAAACATTTCCACATAATAATTCCAACACATAATTAATTACCACATAATTAATCATATAAACACAATTAATGCACCAAATTGCAATTAATCATTTCTGGGATATCACAACTTAAAAGCAAGAACTTAATCAATCTTAAATCAAAACAGAGCATGGTTTCTCACCCTACTTTGCTCCGATTTTTGAGAGGCCTCCAAGCAATGAAAATGGAAGGGCTCCACACGATTTTGCTTAGCAGATGCTGGAGGTTATTTGGGAGAGAAAGGTCAAGATTTGGAATGGAGGAGAATGGTTGAATGATTGTGCCAAGTGGGGTGGAAAGTCAGCCTTACTCAGCTGATTGGTATGGGTTGGGGGGGGGGGGGGGGGTGGTTGGGTGTTGGGTGGTATGATGTGTTATGTTTTGGTCCCGGTATTTAGCACGATGTATTAAAATATCCTCACATGATATTTATAGTATTTTCTCAATAAAATACTTCAATTCCCATTTAAACATGCTTCACCAAAACAAATAACACACACCCCAAATAAACATGCCACAACCCCAAAATCCCAACATATATCGCATGCACCCTGAAATGTATCTCCTCAATAATATTAATTCAATCCCATGAATTAACACCAAAATCATCATAATTAATTAATGATTAAAATCACATAATCATTTCGGGGATATCACAGCATCCAATCCAGAGGTCGTCCTTGGCAAGTGGGTCACGAAGTCCATAGATATGTGCTCCCACTTCCACTTAGGTACTTCCAAGCTCTTCAGCTCGCCACCATGCCTCTGTCTTTCTGCCTTTACCTGCTGGCAGATCAAACATCTTTTAACAAAAGTGATCACATCCGCTTCATGCGTCTCCACCAGAATTGACCGCATAGGTCCTTGTACATCTTCCTTCCTCCTGGGTGGATACTGAACCGACTACTGTGAGCTCGCTCCAATATTCCTCTACGCAACTCTGGTGTATCTGGGACTACCCATCGGTTGCCCAGTATCAAGGAATCATCTTCTGCCACTCTAAACTTTGATGGCTGACCTTGGAGTACTATTGATGACCATCTCTGAACCTCATCATCCGACCTCTGGGCTTTCCTGATAGTCTCAAAAATGTTTGGCTCAGCCAACAAGGTTGACACTCGCACCGACGACGTGTCTACATCGAAATCATAGCCCAGATGGCAATAAGAAGTCATCATAGCTGATAAACACATAGCATCCTCAGCAGTACTCTTCACTTTCTGACTTAAGGCGTGTGCTATCAAATTTGCTTTACCAGGATGGTACTCAATCTCACAGTCATAATCCTTGAGTAAATCCATCCATCTTCTTTGCTTCATATTCAAATCAGCCTGTGTGAATAGAAACTTCAGGATCTTATGGTCCGTAAAGATGGTAAATGATGTACCATATAGGTAATGCCGCCAAATCTTCAAGGCGAAAATGATAGCCGCCAATTCCAAGTCATGAACTGGGTATCTAGTCTCATGAGGCTTCAACTGCCTTGAAGCATAAGCCACCACGTGCTTATCTTGCATCAACACACAGCCCAAACCTTGCAATGATGTATCCGTGTACAAGGCAAACTTCTTATTCTCAAACGGAATCACCAATACAGGTGTCGTGGTCAAACGGCGCTTCAATTCTTGGAAGCTTTCCTCACAAGCTTCGGACCAATAGAACGGCACTCCTTTCTGAGTCAGCTGTGTCAACGGCTTAGCGATCTTAGAGAATCCCTCGACGAAACGTCGGTAATAACCTGCTAAGCCAAGGAAGCTCCGTATCTCGGGCACAGAAGTGGGTGCAGACCACTCCATCACAGCTTCAATCTTCTTGGGATCCACAGATATCCCGCTGCTAGATATAACATGACCCAAGAACACTACACTGCTCAACCAGAACTCGCACTTGCTAAGCTTTGCATATAACTGATGATCCCCAAGGATCTGGAGTACCGTCCTCAAGTGCTTTACGTGTTCCTCTTCGTTCCGGGAGTAAATGAGTATATCGTCAATGAAAACAATGACGAACTGATCCAAATACGGTTGGAACACCCTGTTCATCAGGCTCATAAAAACAGCTGGGGCATTCGTCACTCCAAAAGGCATGACTAGGAATTCATAGTGCCCATACCTAGTCTTGAATGCTGTCTTTTGAACATCATCTTCTCTTACTCGAATCTGATGATACCCCGACCTCAGATCGATCTTACTGTAGAGCCTCGTACCCTGCAACTGGTCAAACAAATCATCGAACCATCTTTCTTCTTGACAAATAGGACTGGTGCACCCCAGGGCGATACGCTAGGACGTATATAGCACTTATCAAGGATGTCTTGCAACTGAACCTTTAGTTCCCTTAACTCCGCTGGTACCATCCTATACGGGGCACGAGAAATGGCAGACGACCCCGGTAGTAACTCAATCCCAAACTCGACCTCTCTCGTCGGTGGTAATCCGAGAATCTCTTCCGGAAAGACATCAGGATACTCCGCCACTGTAAGGACCCCAAGCCCTTAAACCTTGATTAGTGTATTAACCACTATGTGTGGTACATGCTTTCTATAAAATGTCAATCGGGAAGCTCTGATGATACTTAATCATTGCCTGTCAATGAAAGACTCATATGTTTGCCCTTTACCATCCTCTTGGTGCCACTTTTCACATTGTAAACTTTTATAAAAATTTGGGCAGAGTCTCCCCATAAATAGAGCTATCCCAAAAAAAAGAGTACAACACATAACAAAATTCCCGGCCAGGGAAAGCATAATACTCAACAGAAAGCAGCAATACAAGTAAATTCCCAGCCAGGGAAGACACCACACATAATACACCAATGACTCTCATATCATTCTAGCAATTCAACCTCTAATTGCATGCAACCTTAAATGAAAGAGAGATAGGCTCATGCCTTTATATACAATCCATATACAAGTATAATCGTGCTCACATGCGAGCATCATGAATATGTATAAATCCTCAGGTGTATATATAGGTACTCTATACGATACCGTGCTCCATCAAGCCCTGGTACCACGATCCTGGGAGTACCTCAAATCAACAGCTCGAGCTCAGCTCCATAGCCATCGATGTACCTGTCCACCTGTCCCAACAGAGACAGCCCCCAACGGGGTGAGCATACCAATACACAAAATCCCATAATCATAATAATGAAATTCATAATTTACAACAAAGGTAAATGCTAATGAATTTAAATGATACTCCCTGGATGGCAACATCCTCATCCGGGATTCCGTGTACTGTCCCTGTTCTCACAACATCAAACTCATCAAATCTCATAAATCAGTAAATCAACACATTGATTTACACATCGCATGCCTGATTCTCAAATATCAAGAATGAATGATTCCAAGTTCATATATATGCAAATATAGATATATCAATATCTAATATTGATTTCATAATCTCGCTTTCCATTATACCTAGACATCTCAAATGTCTCATAATGAATACATGATTCTACGAACCTAGACATCTCAATGTCTCACGAAGAATACATGATTCTACAAACCTAGACATCTCAAATGTCTCATAATATAGTCATATAAACCCAGTACCCCTTATATCATGTAAGAGTCATCCTACTCTAGTGTCACGCACGCTACAAGCGGCGATATCAAGATTTGGGTCATTCCTTGGCTATATCAACATATATATATAACCATACGCAAAACATTCAATGCAATCAAAAACACCTTATGCATTTCATATATATATAGTAATGCTCGTACGTCGCACGTACCTTAAATCTCCGAAGTCCGAGCCAAACCTTGCTCGAGTTCCATGCCCCGAGGAATGATGTGCTAACACGATAAATAATTCACAATTATTTACGAACATGTAACCTATGCTCAAGCACACCCATATCCCTCAAAATATTGTCAACACACGACAATTATCCTCTTAAAAGACCCGGGGCAGGGTAAATGCAGGGAGGGAAATAAATGAGACAATATCGAAATTTGTTCAAGAATACCCTACAAAAATCGAACCCTAATCTCACAATTTCGAACCCAATTAAATACCATAATTCATCTAAAATGTGAATTAAGCTATCCAAGCAAGAATCAACATCCTTTGACAAAAACCCCCAATTTTCGAACTTAACACCCAAAAATTCGAACCCAAACAAGCCCTTAAATTCGAACCCTTAAAATCCTTCAAATTCGAACACAATAAAGGCATGGAAATACACGAAAAGGACGAACAAGGGGTTAGGGAGGTTACCCAACGAAAATCGGAAGCAAAATCGTTCGAAATCGATGAACCCTAACTTTTGGGGATCGACGCCTTTCTGCAAAATCCGAACGAGAAACGCGACGAACCTTCAATTGACGGAGGGGAAAGGAGCGCCTGGACGAGACGAAGCCGGTGATAGGTCGCACGCCCCGAACGGCGGCCGGACGGCGGCGGGCGAGGCGTTTTTACGCGCGGAGGCAGGGGAGGATCGGGAATGGCGCGGCCGCGGGAGAGAGAGAAGGATGAGGGCTGAAATGAAAATTTTCTTAAAATCTCGGGTTCAACTTGTATTTATAGCAAAATACCCCGAAAAACTAATAGCCCCACAAATACATCATGATTCCTTAAAAATCATCTGTTTTCAAAAACTCTCTCTCTAACTCCAAAACCCTCTACCGGTGCTCACATAGCACCCGAGATTCCGAGACACATCAAAAACCCAACTCTTAGGTTTTACACCGTAATGTGAATACAATCTCAACCTCTGGATCCAACGATCCCAACTGCCCAAATAAACGAGCCCAGAAGGCCCAACACCTCGATTAAATTCCAAATCGCCACGTAAAACCACTTTAGGGATTATTAACACTACGGGATTAACACCTATAATCCCTGGTCATCACAATATCCCCCACTAAAAGAATTTCGTCCTCGAAATTAGCACTGGTGTATCACGTAACACCCAGGCTACACAACAACATGAAGCCATAACCTCGATTCCTGACCATATCAGAATCGTATTTAAAAAAAACGCGAGGATACCTACCTCGCACCAACTCTGAAACAAGGCGACTTACCAAAACCAACATATCACCCAAGAGGCAAAACGTACCTCGATGCGGGTCATCCCAAAAGTCAGCCTCTCATGACTGCAAAACAACCAATACCTACGACCGTAGATCGGTCAGTCATCCTTCGATCTAATACTACAGTACGAACACGTCCTGAATGACACCTCAACCGTAAGAACGTTGACCTCGTGTCAATCTCTGGAGTGGAATAGACTTCCAAATCCATCATAACGTCAAAGAGCGTCAGCACAGCTCAACGCTAATAATCCAAAAGCAGTTAGTCAACTGAAACTGTAAGGATTCGAATCGCTCCTGATTCTATCGTAGATATCATCCAATGGCATCTTTATCAAGACTCACGATGTCTAACCTACATCGTTACGAGGGAAACACTAGTACACCACGGTGTACACATACCAAACCTGGTTTCCGCTTTCAAACTTCCTCCATCGAAGGAGTAGTCGCCTCATTGCAACTTAATTTGGGCAACTCACGGCCACAAATTCAAACAAAAGACATCTCACAAGATGTCCACCTCCGGATGTTCCAAGAATCACGTCCTGATCATAAATAACAACCGAGACTCCGCAGAGTTTAAATTTCTTAAGGGGCATGCAATAAACCCATTGCATCCTCAACGCTTGTGTCGTCAGCGACACTCAACCAATCCGAAATCCTGCCATCCCTTGAAAATCCTCGGATTTAACAATCCAAACTTGGGAAGGCTGTCGCATAACTCGAAGGAAAACACCAACAAGGGAAATACCTTAACCCTCACAAGAAAATCCCTCTTCAAGGGAGTCAACTAACTTCACGATTATCCCTCATAATCATCGTGCCATGGAGATTCCCAATCTCAAGGTGTTCCATATCTCACATCAGAGATTTAACCATCCTAAAATAGCATAACTCTATGCTTAACAGAGAGGAAATCAATAACTGGCATCCGTATACTCACCGGTATACCTGCCTAAGCACTGATATCGCATGCATACTCAATGCACTCGGCTCGGGTATCTACCACATATCCCTAAGCCCCAAACACAACCGTCAATTCTGAGTCATTCCTTACTCAGTGGAGGATGATAATCGACGATTAACAATACACGGTGTGATTCCCAAAATCAACACCACTTGCACCAACTTACCGAATCTTTCAAAGATTCCCAAATAGGTATAATACTACCTCCTTCCTCGCAAGGGAAGCGCCATTGAACTCGAGATCCACAAGTCTCGAACCATCGTTCGGAAAAACTGGATATAATAACACCCATTGTATCCCTAATACACGGGTTCCCTTAGATTGAGTCAATAACGACCTGATGACTCTCTTGTTGGTACTCCAACATCCTGAGCTGTCCCAGACAAGTCTCCAAGTTTAAACATAAACGTATACACGTTTCAGTGAGGCATGAACAACCTTAACCTCAATGACATGGTGACTACTAGAGTCCACCACAATCCACATCGTATCACCTTACGATTTGCCAAACTTGGTTCCAACGAGCAGTGTAACGGCTCTAGCAAGCCCATCATGGTGCTACACACACGCGGCAGACAAACCAGTCGCTGCCTCTCTAGGTTCACCTCAAACCTACCAACAAGACGGACGTTTCCACATGGTATAACATACTATGGGAAGAAAACTCAATAGAGTAGCGGGTCTTTATCCAACATTCCTCAATGCCGATACACCCTGGACACTCCAATGTCCCTATGTACTTAACATAACCTGATCCTACTCCCTTAGGACCCATCCTACACCCTCAAGGGTGGTGTGATCATGTCTACCACATGTCACATCGACAGAAAGCGAGTAATTTCCTCCATGATTACTCCTGTCGTCAAATCACATGGCCAAAAGCCATTCCAACGAGCATACCTCAAGGGTATCACCACTCGTAAAATGATTACCCCCAAACATAAGCTGCGGTACAATCACATGTACAGCGCATCCATCCATTCCTCGAGCAACCCGCTCGGTATAAGGGTCACGTCAATCGGTGCCGCACACACCACCTTGTGCTCGGTACTGGCACCCAAGGCATACCACAGAATACGTATACTCAACGCATCGATCATCGTAACGATGATGCATGTCTAATAAGACATCTCCTACACCATCGTCATCGTCATCCTGTGACGACACATGCCAACTCATGGCATCTAAAACATTGTCAACTAGTGACGATACATGTACATCAGCATATGTCAATCCACTATCATGCTAGTAAAATAGGCATAATAAAACATGTATATCAATGCATGCCAGCTAAAATAAAGCTAATAAAATAGCAATATCTCATACCTCATCGCTAGCAATATAGCGTCATACCTGTCTCCGTCGCTCAATAATAGTGCGTAATCAGCACCCATCGCTCGAAGGCGGCAAAATCCTGTGCTGAGTACATAGCGGCAAAATCCCTCGCTATAGAATCGACGGCGTGACACCTCGTCATATAATAAGTGGCATGAAACCTCGCTATACACCTGAGTATGAATCATCGTCCACATAGTAGCGGAAAGAGGCATCGCTATCAATGCACCTGGCGGAATGAACCATCGCCAATCAATATAGCGGAATGAACCGTCGCTATAAATACACCTGACGGAATGAACCATCGCCAATAGATATAGCGGAATGAACCATCGCTATAAATACACCTGGCGGAATGAACCATCGCCAATAGATATAGCGGAATGAACCATCGCTATAAATACACCTGGCGGAATGAACCATCGCCAATAGATATAGCGGAATGAACCATCGCTATAAATACACCTGGCGGAATGAACCATCGCCAATAGATATAGCGGAATGAACCATCGCTATAAATACACCTCGAATTGAGTCACTTATCAGTAGTGTATTTCAATGCTTCTCACTACTCCATATAAGCGGAATCCTTCCTCGCTTCATATGGACCTTAGTGCAAGCATTGAAATCCTCACTAGGATAACCTGGACTCGTGAAATATCAGTGCATTTCAATGCTTCTCACTACTCCATATAAGCGGAATCCTTCCTCGCTTCATATGGACCTTAGTGTAAGCATTGAAATCCTCACTTTATATTTCACAATATACATATGCAAAACGATGCGTATCAACATGTATCATATCATAATGCACTATCTTATGCATACCTTGATTTACCTTGTGTTAAATGACTAACCACATAATACATGTTGCCCTTGGGATGCCCGTGCATATGTATAATCATCATTCCTTTTCGTATTCCTTATTTCCTGTAACCTGCAACCATCAGGGTTAACAACAATAGCCATATACGCTATGCATCAACATTCAATACATAATAAAAACGCATTATAAGAATGTATGGTTTCATAAATAAATGTCATGACATCCTTCCTCTTTAAATCCATATTTCATCTTGAGCCCTTATCATTAGTACATTTTAATGCTTCTTGCTACTCCATGTAAGCGGGACTCTTCATCGCTTCCAATGGACTTTAGCGTTGCTACTCCATGTAAGCGGAACTCTTCATCGCTTCCAATGGACTTTAGCGTTGCTACTCCATATAAGCGGGACTCTTCATCGCTTCATATGGACTTTAGCGTTGCTACTCCATGCAATGGACTTTAGCGTTGCTACTCCATGTAAGCGGGATTCTTCATCGCTTCCAATGGACTTTAGCGTTGCTACTCCATGCAATGGACTTTAGCATAAGCCATTAAAATCCTTACTAAGATAACTTTGACTCAAGAAATACACCTCTTATATTTCACAACATGCATATACAAAAACAATGCACAATAACATATATCATAACCTTAATGCACCACTTTGCATTCATCATGTGTCAACAAGACAACATAAAGTACATGTTACCTCGGAAATATCCCTATTAATGCCATCCTATCGTGTTCCACACGATTCCTGCAACCACAATGGTTAGCAATACCACTTTTCATATCATAATAGCACATAAACAATTTGTTATGTCATACAACATTGATGCCATCATGCATAAATATGTGCTATCAATAACTTCCTAGGCCCTTAACAGCCCCAATGAGCAACCACTGCTCTGATACCACTAATGTAAGGACCCCAAGCCCTTAAACCTTGATTAGTGTATTAACCACTATGTGTGGTACATGCTTTCTATAAAATGTCAATCGGGAAGCTCTGATGATACTTAATCATTGCCTGTCAATGAAAGACTCATATGTTTGCCCTTTACCATCCTCTTGGTGCCACTTTTCACATTGTAAACTTTTATAAAAATTTGGGCAGAGTCTCCCCATAAATAGAGCTATCCCAAAAAAAAGAGTACAACACATAACAAAATTCCCGGCCAGGGAAAGCATAATACTCAACAGAAAGCAGCAATACAAGTAAATTCCCAGCCAGGGAAGACACCACACATAATACACCAATGACTCTCATATCATTCTAGCAATTCAACCTCTAATTGCATGCAACCTTAAATGAAAGAGAGATAGGCTCATGCCTTTATATACAATCCATATACAAGTATAATCGTGCTCACATGCGAGCATCATGAATATGTATAAATCCTCAGGTGTATATATAGGTACTCTATACGATACCGTGCTCCATCAAGCCCTGGTACCACGATCCTGGGAGTACCTCAAATCAACAGCTCGAGCTCAGCTCCATAGCCATCGATGTACCTGTCCACCTGTCCCAACAGAGACAGCCCCCAACGGGGTGAGCATACCAATACACAAAATCCCATAATCATAATAATGAAATTCATAATTTACAACAAAGGTAAATGCTAATGAATTTAAATGATACTCCCTGGATGGCAACATCCTCATCCGGGATTCCGTGTACTGTCCCTGTTCTCACAACATCAAACTCATCAAATCTCATAAATCAGTAAATCAACACATTGATTTACACATCGCATGCCTGATTCTCAAATATCAAGAATGAATGATTCCAAGTTCATATATATGCAAATATAGATATATCAATATCTAATATTGATTTCATAATCTCGCTTTCCATTATACCTAGACATCTCAAATGTCTCATAATGAATACATGATTCTACGAACCTAGACATCTCAATGTCTCACGAAGAATACATGATTCTACAAACCTAGACATCTCAAATGTCTCATAATATAGTCATATAAACCCAGTACCCCTTATATCATGTAAGAGTCATCCTACTCTAGTGTCACGCACGCTACAAGCGGCGATATCAAGATTTGGGTCATTCCTTGGCTATATCAACATATATATATAACCATACGCAAAACATTCAATGCAATCAAAAACACCTTATGCATTTCATATATATATAGTAATGCTCGTACGTCGCACGTACCTTAAATCTCCGAAGTCCGAGCCAAACCTTGCTCGAGTTCCATGCCCCGAGGAATGATGTGCTAACACGATAAATAATTCACAATTATTTACGAACATGTAACCTATGCTCAAGCACACCCATATCCCTCAAAATATTGTCAACACACGACAATTATCCTCTTAAAAGACCCGGGGCAGGGTAAATGCAGGGAGGGAAATAAATGAGACAATATCGAAATTTGTTCAAGAATACCCTACAAAAATCGAACCCTAATCTCACAATTTCGAACCCAATTAAATACCATAATTCATCTAAAATGTGAATTAAGCTATCCAAGCAAGAATCAACATCCTTTGACAAAAACCCCCAATTTTCGAACTTAACACCCAAAAATTCGAACCCAAACAAGCCCTTAAATTCGAACCCTTAAAATCCTTCAAATTCGAACACAATAAAGGCATGGAAATACACGAAAAGGACGAACAAGGGGTTAGGGAGGTTACCCAACGAAAATCGGAAGCAAAATCGTTCGAAATCGATGAACCCTAACTTTTGGGGATCGACGCCTTTCTGCAAAATCCGAACGAGAAACGCGACGAAACCTTCAATTGACGGAGGGGAAAGGAGCGCCTGGACGAGACGAAGCCGGGTGATAGGTCGCACGCCCCGAACGGCGGCCGGACGGCGGCGGGCGAGGCGTTTTTACGCGCGGAGGCAGGGGAGGATCGGGAATGGCGCGGCCGCGGGAGAGAGAGAAGGATGAGGGCTGAAATGAAAATTTTCTTAAAATCTCGGGTTCAACTTGTATTTATAGCAAAATACCCCGAAAAACTAATAGCCCCACAAATACATCATGATTCCTTAAAAATCATCTGTTTTCAAAAACTCTCTCTCTAACTCCAAAACCCTCTACCGGTGCTCACATAGCACCCGAGATTCCGAGACACATCAAAAACCCAACTCTTAGGTTTTACACCGTAATGTGAATACAATCTCAACCTCTGGATCCAACGATCCCAACTGCCCAAATAAACGAGCCCAGAAGGCCCAACACCTCGATTAAATTCCAAATCGCCACGTAAAACCACTTTAGGGATTATTAACACTACGGGATTAACACCTATAATCCCTGGTCATCACAGCCACTACGGGCACATCCCCAACTTTTAATTCTTCCCTCTTCTCAGTAACATCAACAGCATAGATGAGATATCCTGTATGGCCCCGTTCCAACAACTGTGCCATCTTGACAGCAGATATCAACGGGATCTTAGAATGAGAACCATCCCCAAAGAATGTCCATTGGACTCCTATATCAGACTTGAATCGGACAGTCCTCTGCCTGCAGTTCACAACTGCCTGATACCTGTTCAGAACATCAATGCCTACAATGCAGTCAAAGTCTGACATCCCCAGAACAATCAAATCTGACATTAGCTCGTTATCCTCAAAATAAATGAGGCCATCATAGACAATCCGATCAGTAATCAAACTTCTTCCAGCGGGTGTAGAGACTACAAGAGGCGTGGGCGACGGAGAAGTGCATATGTGGTACCTTTCCACAAAACTCGTCGACACAAAAGAGTGTGACGTACCTGTGTCGATCAATATAAAAGCAGGGTGCATAAATAAAAGACACGTACCCGCTATAACCTCCTCCGGAGCCGCTGTAGCCTGCTCCCTCGTCAATGCATAGACCTGCCCTTGAGGTGGCCCCATAGGTTGACCTCCATACTGTCTCGGCACAAATGGTGGTCTGTGCTGTGCTGATCTATCCGTAGGCCTCCCCGCAGAGTCCTGTTGTCTTCCCATGTTGGGACACTGCCTAGCAAAGTGGCCTTTGTCGCCACAAACATAACATCCCACGCAGTCTTTTGTCAGATGTGGTTGCCCACAAAGAGTGCACTGGACCTTCCCGAATCTGTCTCCCTGAGACTGCCCTCTTCCAGATGGGGCATTGTTCCTACGGTTTCCTTTCCATCGGTTGTCGGGCCTCTTACCACTGAACCTCGACACCGATGTGTTCCCCCTTGGCTTGAACTGATCACCCCTCGGCTTCAAATTTTCGGGAGTGGATTTCTGAGGGGGTGCTGGAGGTGGTACGACATCAGGGTAGGCACCAACCCCTACCTCGGCTAGCTCATGTAAGTAACCCGATGAGCATACAACGCAGCGGAATAAAAAATTGGGATTACTAACACCGGATCTATACATAGGGATTCATATCGGATTAGAGTAATACATAAGAGTCTCACCCTTGTAGCGTGTTTGAAGCAGATTCCACGGAGCAGCACGTCCAACGAACTCCGAGTCATAAACGAAAGTTTTCACCTTCGTCTCTACGGTATCCACACGATCAAATCGAAAGGGATGTTCAAGCACAAGTTGCTAGACTTATTCTTGAACCAATACACGAAGCAAACTCGATTCACAATCGAATAATGGCTCAAAACCACCAAGGAACCACACGGCTATTGAGGAGGCCGAGAGCTCAAGATGGTGGCGGCCGAGAGCTTCCTTTTGTTGTGTAGGTTTTGTGTTATGAAAATTGTCTTGCAATTAAAACCTTGTAATCATCTTTTATATAATTAATTAAAGGCTTTCATAAAGCCTCATGGGCTTAAGCCCATGATTTAATTAATCATCATGATTATTAATTAAGACTCCTCTTAATTATTTAATTCATCCCATGAATTTAATTTCCCTTCTCGATTTAATCTTTTGTGCGACCCGATAGGATCTCGTAATGTTGGCAGTGACATAAAATCTCATTTTATGTCGCAAGCATTGAGCGGTATCTAGCAACACATCGATGCTACCCAAATTACGAGAATGTCAATGACTCGACATAACCTTTAGAACTTGTGATAATATTAATCATGTAACTTAATCCCTTTGTCCATTGTGTTTAGATTGAACACGAGTCATGGAATAGTCATACTCGTATATTCAATCTTTATTTCTTGATCCCCAAGTAGAACTAGAATAAACGAATAAGCTCGATATCTCATATCGACTCATTCGAGCATGGCCATGCATTTAGTTCTCACTTGATCAAGGGCCAAACACATCTCCTGTTATATAGGAGGGACAAATCCTATCTCGATCAGTCAACATCCCTCTACATAATTCGTAGTGTATCCAATAGTCGCCTTTATAGTTTACCCTGTTACGGGTAACGTTTGACGATATCAAGATACATAACTCCTTATGTTGGGATCTCTGATGATCACAAGTCGTAAGGATTACATACATTATTATCACTATGAGAATTGCATATGACGATCATATAACTATCCATGTTGCATTCTCATGGTGGGTCTGTTAAGTACATCGTTCTCTAACATGTACCCATATGTTGATTTGATATCTCATATCAATGAACAATTCATCGATCAACACATACTAGTCTCTACGTATTATCATTATCCCTTTCATGATAATACTTGACTAGGAACATCTTTAAGAATAATACAATATTATTCTAAGGACATTAACATATATATTAATTCACAATGCACAGTTAAAAGAATAATATATAATAATGAATTGCCATTCATAAATCCATAAACATTGTATGTCTTAAACAATCATCTAATGACTTGTCTTAGGGCATATCCCAACAAATCTCCCACTTGCACTAAGACCACTCAGACATATACCTAATGCCTAGAGATCTAGTATGACGATCATGCTTCTGCTGTGACAGCGGCTTCGTCAATGGGTCAGATACATTATCATCTGTTGGTACTTTGCATATTTTAACATCTCCCCTTTCAACGATTTCTGAATGAAATGGAAACGCCTAAGTATGTGCTTGGATCTTTGGTGAGATCTTGGTTCCTTAGCCAATGCGATCGCTCCATTATTGTCACAATAGAGTTCTATCGGATCTTTAATGCTAGGCACCACTCCCAGTTCAGAAATGAACTTCTTCATCCAAACAGCTTCCTTTGCTGCATCCGAGGCAGCAATATACTCAGCTTCCGTTGTAGAATCGGCTACTGTTTCTTGCTTTGAACTCTTCCAGCTCACAGCACCTCCATTTAGGCAATACACATATCCAGATTGCGATCGAAAATCATCTTTGTCGGTTTGGAAGCTAGCATCAGTGTAACCCATTACATTGAGCTCTTCCTCACCTCCATAAATCAAGAATGTATCCTTAGTCCTTCTCAAGTACTTCAGGATGTTCTTGACAGCAATCCAGTGACCTTCACCTGGATCAACTTGATATCTGCTCGTCATGCTCAAAGCATACGATACATCGGGACGAGTACATATCATGGCATACATGATAGATCCAATAGCTGACGCGTATGGAATCTTACTCATGCGTTGTCTCTCTTCTGGTGTTGAAGGACACTGTTCCTTCGAGAGATAAATACCATGTGTCATAGGCACGAATCCTTTCTTGGATTCTTGCATGCTAAACCTTTTAAGCACCTTGTCTATGTATGTACTTTGACTTAGACCAAGAAGCCTTCTCGATCTATCTCTATAGATCTTGATTCCTAATACATAGGTGGCTTCTCCTAAGTCTTTCATCGAAAAGCAGTTCCCTAGCCAAATCTTTACAGATTGCAAGGCAGGGATATCATTTCCAATAAGAAGTATGTCATCTACATACAACACTAGGAAAATGATTACGCTCCCACTGACCTACTTGTAGACACAAGGTTCATCTTCGTTTTTGATAAAACCAAACTCTTTGATTGCATCATCAAAACGAAGATTCCAACTCCGAGAAGCTTGCTTCAATCCATAAATGGATCGTTGTAGCTTGCATATCTTTCCAGCATCCTTTGGATCGACAAAACCCTCGGGCTGTGTCATGTACACATCCTCGAGCAGATTTCCATTAAGGAAAGCTGTTTTGACATCCATCTGCCAGATTTCATAATCATGAAATGCAGCTATTGCAAGTAAGATCCTTATGGATTTAACCATGGCCACTGGTGAAAAGGTTTCATCATAGTCAATACCATGAATTTGTTTGAATCCTTTTGCAACCAGCCGACCTTTATAGGTTTGTACGTTACCATCCATATCGGTCTTTTTCTTGAAAATCCATTTGCACCCTATGGGTCGTACCCCTTCAGGTGGATCAACCAAAGTCCATACTTGGTTTGCATACATGGATTCCATCTCAGATTTCATGGCCTCTTGCCATTTCTCAGAATCATTGCCCATTATAGCTTGTTGATAAGATGACGGCTCATCCTCATCAATAAGTAGTAAGTCACCTTGTTGAGTCACAAGAAATCCATATCTCTATGGCTCCCGGTGTTCTCTTACAGACCTACGCTGGGCTTGTGTCTCTTGAGCAGGTACTTCTTCCACAACAGCTTGTGGTGCCTGCTCTGTTTCCATCTCAATCTCAGGTTCAGTGTTTTCTTGTGGTTGAACTTCACTAAGTTCTATTTTTCTCCCACTGGTTTTTCTAGAAATAAATTCTCTTTCAAGAAATACACCAGTCCGAGCAACAACTATTTTGTTCTCGGTGGGATAATAGAAATAGTACCCTTTCGTTTCCTTAGGATACCCCACAAATAAACACTTATCAGATTTGGGTCCAAGTTTGTTAGTGGCGTGACGTCTAACGAAAGCCTCACAACCCCAAATCTTCATAAAAGACATACTAGGACGCTTCCCAGTCCATATCTCATATGGTGTCTTTTCCACTGATTTAGATGGAACACGGTTCAGTAAGAAAATTGCTGTTTCTAGAGTGTGTCCCCAAAACGATATCGGAAGATCTGCATGACTCATCATTGATCTAACCATGTCTAACAAGGTTCGATTTCTCCTCTCGGATACACCATTCCATTGTGGAGTATACGGAGGAGTGAGTTGTGGGACTATCCCACACTCCTTTAGATAGTCATGAAACTCTTGGCTTAAGTATTCTCCTCCTCGATCTGATCGAAGGATTTTGATACTTTTGCCAAGTTGGTTTTGTACTTCATTCTTGAAATCTTTGAACTTTTCAAAGGTTTCATGTTTATGTTTCATTAGGTACACATACCCATATCTACTGAGGTCATCAGTAAATGTAACGAAGTATTGAAAACCACCTCTAGCTTGTGTACTTATTGGTCCACATACATCACTATGTATTAGTCCCAATAAAACATTTGCCCTTTCAACATGTCCCTTGAAAGGGGCTTTAGTCATCTTGCCCATTAAACAAGATTCGCATGTTTCATATGATTCAAAATCAAATGAATCTAATACTCCATCTTTATGAAGTTTAGATATGCGGTTCTCGTTTATGTGGCCCAAGCGGCAGTGCCAGAGATAAGTCGGATTACAATCATTATTTTTAATCCTTTTAGTATTTATGTTATAGATAGGCATATCAAGATTCAATACATAAAGACCATTCACCATTTGTGCACTAGCATAAAACATATCATTTAAATAAATAGAACAACAATTGTCCTTTATTATAAATGAAAAACCATACTTGTCTAAACAAGAAATAGAAATAATGTTTTTAGTAATTGAAGGCACAAAATAACAGTCTTTTAAAATCAGTGATAAACCAGAAGGTAAAGCTAAATGATAATCTCCTATAGCTAATGCAGCAACTCTTGCTCCATTTCCAACTCGGAGATCAACTTCACCTTTCGCCAATGTCCTACTCCTTTTGAGATCCTGCACATTTACACAAATGTGAGATCCACATCCAGTATCTAATACCCATGATGAAGAAGTAGATAAATTGACTTCTATAACAAAAATACCTGAAGCGGAAGTCATACTTCCTTTCTTTAGATCCTCCAGATATACTTTGCAGTTTCTTTTCCAATGGCCGGTCTCACCGCAATGGAAACAGTTCCCTTCCTTTGCTATCCCTCCCTTTGGCTTTAGTGCAGAAGACTTTGGCTTAGATTTAGCAAAGACCTTCTTTGCTTTCTTGTTGCCTTTAGCTTTGGCCCTTCCTTTGCCCTTATTCACAATAAGGACATTTGTGGCCTTAGTCTTCTTAGTATTTGCTTCATATGTTCTCAACATACCAAGCAACTGTGGTAGAGTCTTTTCCATGTCAGTCATATTGTAATTTACTACAAATTGACTGAAGCTCTCAGGCAACGATTGCAAGATCACATCGGTGGCCAACTCTTGGTCCAATGGAAAACCCAGCTTGTCCAGATTCTCAATGTACCCAATCATCTTGAGTACATGAGTTCCAACCAAGCTTCCTTCTACCATCCTGCACTGAAATAACGCCTTAGAGACGTCATACCTCTCTTGTCTTGCTTGCTGTTGGTACAACTGCTTTAAGTGTTCATGTAAGGACCCCAAGCCCTTAAAACCTTGATTAGTGTATTAACCACTATGTGTGGTACATGCTTTCTATAAAATGTCAATCGGGAAGCTCTGATGATACTTAATCATTGCCTGTCAATAAAAGACTCATATGTTTGCCCTTTACCAACCCCTTGGTGCCGCTTTTCACATTGTAAACTTTTACAAAAATTTGGGCAGAGTCTCCCCATAAATAGAGCTATCCCAAAACAGAGTACAACACATAACAAAATTCCCGGCCAGGGAACACATAATACTCAACAGAAAGCAGTAATACAAGTAGATTCCCAGCCAGGGAAGACACCACACATACGTCAACAAAAGTGGGTTCCAACACCCACATAATACACCAATGACTCTCATATCATTCTAGCAATTCAACCTAATTGCATGCAACCTTAAATGAAAGAGAGAAAGGCTCATGCCTTTATATACAATCCATATACAAGTATAATCGTGCTCACATGCGAGCATCATGAATATGAATATGTATAAATCCTCAGGTGTATATATAGGTACTCTATACGATACCGTGCTCCATCAAGCCCTGGTACCACGATCCTGGGAGTACCTCAAATCAACAGCTCGAGCTCAGCTCCATAGCCATCGATGTACCTGTCCACCTGTCCCAACAGAGACAGCCCCCAACGGGGTGAGCATACCAATACACAAAATCCCATAATCATAATAATGAAATTCATAATTTACAACAAAGGTAAATGCTAATGAATTTAAATGATACTCCCTGGATGGCAACATCCTCATCCGGGATTCCGTGTACTGTCCCTGTTCTCACAACATCAAACTCATCAAATCTCATAAATCAGTAAATCAACACATTGATTTACACATCGCATGCCTGATCCTCGAATATCAACATATAGTGATTACAAATTCATTAAACATGCAATTACAGATATCACAATATCTAATACTGATTTCACAACCTTGCTATCAATCACAGATAGCTCAAATGCCTTAGCATTTATTTTACCAATCCTTCATTATACTTAGACATCTCAAGTGTCTTATAATGAATACATGAGTCTACAAACCTAGACATCTCAAATGTCTCATAATGAATACATGATTCTACGAACCTAGACATCTCAAATGTCTTACGAAGAATGCATGATTCTACAAACCTAGACATCTCAAATGTCTCATAATATAGTCATATAAATCCAGTACCCCATATATCATGCAAGAGTCATCCTACTCTAGTGTCACGCACGCTACAAGCGGCGATATCAAGATTTGGGTCATTCCTTGGCTATATCAACATATATGTATAACCATACGCAAAACATTCAATGCAATCAAAAACACCTTATGCATTTCACATATATATAGTAATGCTCGTACGTCGCACGTACCTTAAATCTCCGAAGTCCGAGCCAAGCCTTGCTCGAGTTCCATGCCCCGAGGAATGATGTGCTAACACGATAAACAATTCACAATTATTTACGAACATGCAACCTATGCTCAAGCACACCCATATCCCTCACAACATTGTCAATACACGACAATTATCCTCTTAAAAGACCCGGGGCAGGGTACATGCAGGGAAGGAAATAAATGAGACAATCGAAATTTGTTCAAGAATGCCCTACAAAAATCGAACCTTAATCTCACAATTTCGAACCCAATAATTCCATAATTCATCTAAAATGTGAATTAATCAATCCATAGCATGAATAATCATCCTACATGCCAAACCCCCAAATTTGAAATCCAAATCCCTAAAATTCGAAACCCAAGCCCCTAAAATTCGAAATCCAAGAAGCATCATAATGCATCTACAACATAAATTATCAATCCATAACAAGAATCACCACAACCCTTCCAAAACCCCCAAAATTCGAACCCACTTCATGCATACAACCAAAATTTCGAACCAATCCCACCAACAACAATAATCCGAACAAATCGAACACAAAAATGGCAGGGAATTGCACGAAAATAACGAAAAAGGGGTTAGGAAGATTACCCAAACGAAATCGGAAGAAAAATCGACCAAAATCGATAAACCCTAGAATTTGGGGATCGCCGCTTATCTGCAAAATTCGACTTCCACACGCGACGAAACTTCGAATTGATGGAGGGGAAAGAAGCGCCTCGCCGAGACGACGCCGTGGGTAGGTCGGACGCGCCCATCGGCGGCCGGACGGCGGCGGGCGCACCGCTTGAAGCCGCGGGGGCAGGGGCTGACGGGAGTGGCACGCGGGGGGGGGGAGAGAAGAATAAAGGGGCTGAAATGAATTTTTGTGTAAAATTTTGGGTTTAATTGGTATTTATAGCAAAAATACTCCGAAAAATTAATAGCCCCACAAATACATCATGATTCCTTAAAAATCATCTGTTTTCAAAAACTCTCTCTCTAACTCCAAAATCCCCTACCGGTGCTCACACAGCACCCGAGATTCCGAGACACATCAAAAACCCAACTCTTAGGTTTTACACCGTAATGTGAATACAATCTCAACCTCTGGATCCAACGATCCCAACTGCCCAAATAAACGAGCCCAGAAGGCCCAACACCTCGATTAAATCCCTAATCGCCACGTAAAACCACTTTAGGGATTATTAATACTACGGGATTAACACCTATAATCCCTGGTCATCACAATATCCCCCACTAAAAGAATTTCGTCCTCGAAATTTGCACTGGTGTATCACGTAACACCCAGGCTACACAACAACATGAAGCCATAACATCGATTCCTGACCATATCAGAATCGTATTAATAAACGCGAGGATACTTACCTCTCATCTAACTCTGAAACAGAGCGACATACCAAAACCAACATAACACCCAAGAGGTAAAACGTACCTCGATGCGGGTCATCCCAAAAGTCAGTCCCTCATGACTGCGAAACAACTGATACTTACGACTGTAGATCAGACAGTCATCCTTCGTTCTAATACAACAGTACGAACACATCCCGAATGACACCTCAACCGTAAGAACGTTGACCTCGTGTCAAACTCTGGAGTGGAATAGACTTCCAAATCCATCATAACGTCAAAGAGCGTCAGCACAACTCAACGCTAACAGTCCAAAAGCAGTTAGTCAACTGAAACTGCAAGGATTCGAATCGCTCTTGATTCTATCGTAGATATCATTCCATGACATCTCTATCAAGACTCACGATGTCTAATATACATCGTTACGAAGGAAACACTAGTACAACCACGGTGTACACATACCAAACCTGGTTTCCACTTTCAAACTTCCTCCATCGAAGGAGTAGTCGCCTCATTGCAACTTAATTTGGGCAACTCACGGCCACAAATTCAAACAAAAGACATCTCACAAGATGTCCACCTCCGGATGTTCCAAGAATCACGTTCTGATCATAAATAACAACCGAGACTCCGCAGAGTTTAAATTTCTTAAGGGGCATGCAATAAACCCATTGCATCCTCAACGCTTGTGTCGTCAGCGACACTCAACCAATCCGAAATCCTGCCATCCCTTGAAAATCCTCGGATTTAACAATCCAAACTTGGGAAGGCTGTCGCATAACTCGAAGGAAAACACCAACAAGGGAAATACCTTAACCCTCACAAGAAAATCCCTCCTCAAGGGAGTCAACTAACTTCACGATCATTCCTCATAATCATCGTGCCATGGAGATTCCCAATCTCAAGGTGTTCCATATCTCTCATCAGAGATTTAACCATCCAAAAATAGCATAACTCTATGCTTAACAGAGAGGAAATCAATAACTGGCATCCGTATACTCACCGGTATACCTGCCTAAGCACTGATGTCGCATGCATACTCAATGCACTCGGCTCGGGTATCTACCACATATCCCTAAGCCCCAAACACAACCGTCAATTCTGAGTCATTCCTTACTCAGTGGAGGATGAAAATCGACGATTAACAATACACGGTGTGATTCCCAAGATCAACACCACTTGCACCAACTTACCGAATCTTTCAAGATTCCCAAATAGGTATAATACTACCTCCTTCCTCGCAAGGGAAATGCCATCGAACTCGAGATCCACAAGTCTCGAACCATCGTTCGGAAAAACTGGATATAATAACACCCATTGTATCCCAATACACGGGTTCCTTTAGATTGAGTCAATAACAACCTGATGACTCTCTTGTTGGTACTCCAACATCCTGAGCTGTCCCAGACAAGTCTCCAAGATTTAAACATAAACGTATACACGTTTCAGCGAGGCATGAACAACCTTAACCTCAATGACATGGTGACTACTAGAGTCCACCACAATCCTCATCGTATCACCTTACGATTGCCAAACTTGGTTCCAACGAGCAGTATAACAGTTCTAGCAAGCCCATCATGGTGCTACACACACGCGGCAGATAACCTAGTCTCTGCCTCTTTAGGTTTACCTCAAACCTACCAATAAGACGGACGTTTCCACATGGTATAACATACTATGGGAGAAAACTCAATAGAGTAGTGGGTCTTTATCCAACATTCCTCAATGCCGATACACCCTGGACAACCCAATGTCCCTATGTACTTAACATAACCTGATCCTACTCCCTTAGGACCCATCCTACACCCTCAAGGGTGGTGTGATCATGTCTACGACATGTCACATCGACAGAAAGCGAGTACTTTCCTCCATGATTACTCCTGTCGTCAAATCACATGGCCAAAAGCCATTCCAACGAGCATACCTCAAGGGTATCACCACTCGTAAAATGATCCCCCAATCGTAAGCTGCGGTACAATCACATGTACAGCGCATCCAACCATTCCTCGAGCAACCCGCTCGGTATAAGGGTCACGTCCATCGGTGTCGCACACACCACCTTGTGCTCGGTACTGGCACCCAAGGCATACCACTGAATACGTATACTCAACGCATCGATCATCGTAACGATGATGCATGTCTAATAAGACATCTCCTACACCATCGTCATCGTCATCCCGTGACGACACATGCCAACTCATGGCATCTAAAACATTGCCCACTAGTGACGATACATGTACATCAGCGTATGTCATCCACTAACATGCTAGTAAAATAGGCATAATAAAAACACATTATGAGAATGTATGGTTTCACAAATAAATGTCATGATATCCTTCTTTAAATCCTTATTTCATCCTGAGCCCTTATCATTAGTACATTTTAATGCTTCTTGCTACTCCAGGAAAGCGGAATTCTTCCTCGCTTCCACTGGACTTTAGCGTTGCTACTCCATGTAAGCGGAACTCTTCATCGCTTCCAATGGACTTTAGCGTTGCTACTCCATATAAGCGGGACTCTTCATCGCTTCATATGGACTTTAGCATAAGCCATTAAAATCCTTACTAAGATAACTTTGACTCAAGACATGCATATGCAAAAACAATGCACAATAACATATATCATAACCTCAATGCACCACTTTGCATTCATCATGTGTCAACAAGACAACGTAAAATACATGTTACCTCGGAAATATCCCTTTATCTGATTTTCTTAAAACCAGCTTCCTTGGCACATAACACACGGAGTGCCAGACATCCCCATAAATGTCATCCTATCGTGTTCCACACGATTCCTGCAACCACAATGGTTAGCAATACCACTTTTCATATCATAAGAGCACATAAACAATGTGTTATGTCATACAACATTAATGCCATCATGCATAAATATGTGCTATCAATAACTTCCTAGGCCCTTAACAGCCCCAATGAGCAACCTGGCTCTGATACCACTAATGTAAGGACCCCAAGCCCTTAAAACCTTGATTAGTGTATTAACCACTATGTGTGGTACATGCTTTCTATAAAATGTCAATCGGGAAGCTCTGATGATACTTAATCATTGCCTGTCAATAAAAGACTCATATGTTTGCCCTTTACCAACCCCTTGGTGCCGCTTTTCACATTGTAAACTTTTACAAAAATTTGGGCAGAGTCTCCCCATAAATAGAGCTATCCCAAAACAGAGTACAACACATAACAAAATTCCCGGCCAGGGAACACATAATACTCAACAGAAAGCAGTAATACAAGTAGATTCCCAGCCAGGGAAGACACCACACATACGTCAACAAAAGTGGGTTCCAACACCCACATAATACACCAATGACTCTCATATCATTCTAGCAATTCAACCTAATTGCATGCAACCTTAAATGAAAGAGAGAAAGGCTCATGCCTTTATATACAATCCATATACAAGTATAATCGTGCTCACATGCGAGCATCATGAATATGAATATGTATAAATCCTCAGGTGTATATATAGGTACTCTATACGATACCGTGCTCCATCAAGCCCTGGTACCACGATCCTGGGAGTACCTCAAATCAACAGCTCGAGCTCAGCTCCATAGCCATCGATGTACCTGTCCACCTGTCCCAACAGAGACAGCCCCCAACGGGGTGAGCATACCAATACACAAAATCCCATAATCATAATAATGAAATTCATAATTTACAACAAAGGTAAATGCTAATGAATTTAAATGATACTCCCTGGATGGCAACATCCTCATCCGGGATTCCGTGTACTGTCCCTGTTCTCACAACATCAAACTCATCAAATCTCATAAATCAGTAAATCAACACATTGATTTACACATCGCATGCCTGATCCTCGAATATCAACATATAGTGATTACAAATTCATTAAACATGCAATTACAGATATCACAATATCTAATACTGATTTCACAACCTTGCTATCAATCACAGATAGCTCAAATGCCTTAGCATTTATTTTACCAATCCTTCATTATACTTAGACATCTCAAGTGTCTTATAATGAATACATGAGTCTACAAACCTAGACATCTCAAATGTCTCATAATGAATACATGATTCTACGAACCTAGACATCTCAAATGTCTTACGAAGAATGCATGATTCTACAAACCTAGACATCTCAAATGTCTCATAATATAGTCATATAAATCCAGTACCCCATATATCATGCAAGAGTCATCCTACTCTAGTGTCACGCACGCTACAAGCGGCGATATCAAGATTTGGGTCATTCCTTGGCTATATCAACATATATGTATAACCATACGCAAAACATTCAATGCAATCAAAAACACCTTATGCATTTCACATATATATAGTAATGCTCGTACGTCGCACGTACCTTAAATCTCCGAAGTCCGAGCCAAGCCTTGCTCGAGTTCCATGCCCCGAGGAATGATGTGCTAACACGATAAACAATTCACAATTATTTACGAACATGCAACCTATGCTCAAGCACACCCATATCCCTCACAACATTGTCAATACACGACAATTATCCTCTTAAAAGACCCGGGGCAGGGTACATGCAGGGAAGGAAATAAATGAGACAATCGAAATTTGTTCAAGAATGCCCTACAAAAATCGAACCTTAATCTCACAATTTCGAACCCAATAATTCCATAATTCATCTAAAATGTGAATTAATCAATCCATAGCATGAATAATCATCCTACATGCCAAACCCCCAAATTTGAAATCCAAATCCCTAAAATTCGAAACCCAAGCCCCTAAAATTCGAAATCCAAGAAGCATCATAATGCATCTACAACATAAATTATCAATCCATAACAAGAATCACCACAACCCTTCCAAAACCCCCAAAATTCGAACCCACTTCATGCATACAACCAAAATTTCGAACCAATCCCACCAACAACAATAATCCGAACAAATCGAACACAAAAATGGCAGGGAATTGCACGAAAATAACGAAAAAGGGGTTAGGAAGATTACCCAAACGAAATCGGAAGAAAAATCGACCAAAATCGATAAACCCTAGAATTTGGGGATCGCCGCTTATCTGCAAAATTCGACTTCCACACGCGACGAAACTTCGAATTGATGGAGGGGAAAGAAGCGCCTCGCCGAGACGACGCCGTGGGTAGGTCGGACGCGCCCATCGGCGGCCGGACGGCGGCGGGCGCACCGCTTGAAGCCGCGGGGGCAGGGGCTGACGGGAGTGGCACGCGGGGGGGGGGAGAGAAGAATAAAGGGGCTGAAATGAATTTTTGTGTAAAATTTTGGGTTTAATTGGTATTTATAGCAAAAATACTCCGAAAAATTAATAGCCCCACAAATACATCATGATTCCTTAAAAATCATCTGTTTTCAAAAACTCTCTCTCTAACTCCAAAATCCCCTACCGGTGCTCACACAGCACCCGAGATTCCGAGACACATCAAAAACCCAACTCTTAGGTTTTACACCGTAATGTGAATACAATCTCAACCTCTGGATCCAACGATCCCAACTGCCCAAATAAACGAGCCCAGAAGGCCCAACACCTCGATTAAATCCCTAATCGCCACGTAAAACCACTTTAGGGATTATTAATACTACGGGATTAACACCTATAATCCCTGGTCATCACAGTTCAATCATATCGAACGCCTCCATTTCCTCATGTTGCTTCTGAAGCTCAGAGTTCATGGTGGCAAGCATGAGGCACCCAACATCAAGTGCGTCACTCTGATGCTTCTTGTAAGCATCTTTTTCAGCTCTTGTAGCTGTTAGGGGAGGTTCCTCAGCGGGCAAGGGTTCCTCTAGGACATATTGTTTCTTTTCTTGTTTGAGGACTATCCTCAAGTTCCTATGCCAGTCTAGGAAATTTGTCCCATTTAATTTGTCCTTCTCAAGGACCGATCGCAGTGATAAAGTGCTAGTAACGTTGTTAGTTACCATGGATATCTACAATATAAATATGCAAAATAAGTTTATGATTTAAATCATTTAACATGGTCTTATATTAAATGATACTCCCACTATTTTGTTTGAAAAATATCAACCCTCGAAACCTTTAGTGGGCCAAGATCCATATTTTACCTAATCTTGAGTTAGCTTTGGCTAATCGCCCAAGACTCGGTTATTTAGGTAGACAACACTTTGTCAATTATATCACATATAATTCTTGGATAGTTGGACGAACAACACTTTGTTCAATTCATCAAATGAATTATAATCCAACCCATGCCTCTAGGTTCCCAATCCTATTGAGATAACCTAGTTAAGTCGTACCCAATTAAAGTATAACGGATATCATTTTTATCCTTTCGCGCCTTACTAAGATTACCACGGTGCTTTGCTTTGGCAAACCCACACATGTACAATCGAAGTTATTGACGAGTACTTTTATTTTGGAAGGCATCTAAAACTTAATATTTTAGAGGGATTTATTGATCTCATGATTAATTTGATAATTTAAAATATGTCCACTACATATAGTTGTATACATATCTACATATATGTGTAATACTATTATCAAACTAAAAACATAAGATAAATCATGCATCAACATACATAATTAAACGTGACATGGTTATAGCCCCTACTATTGATTTTCTCAAGCCAATGAGAAAATCCTATGAGTCAACCTAAGGTAACTTCATAAGCACCTTCCTTTGGCTCCAATTTGTGAATGGCCTCCTCATCCCGGCACGATGCTCCATCTTCATTGATCACCATCAATAAAATAAACTACACTATTTACAAGATATAGAATTCCTCGATTCACATTCGAGGGGAACATAGGGGAGGGATTACATTTAGAATGAAATAGAGAAAGGCACGACACGCAGGTCGTATTATAAATTACAAACATCCACAAATCCTATCTAATAGGTCAAAGGGCTATAACCACGCACCATGCTCAAACAACACATAAAGCATGCATTAACATTTAATTAATTAAATTCTAAACATTTTAAATTTAATTCTAATTAAAACTGTAAAATAATTTTTGAAAAATTATCGTACGCTCGGGACATCACATGCCACGAACTAAAGCGACTAAGACTCGAACCACCATGGTTCGAACCATGAAGCACACGGCTGGACCAATAGTGGGCCTAGGTTCGAAACCCTAGCCCATGGCCGAGCCATGCTCGAGCGGTGGCGGCGAGCCCATGCACGGCTGCTAGGGTTCGAAACCCTAGCCGTCATGAGTTAGCCGTCACGAGCCAATGGGTTCAAAAACCCTAATTTTGCGGCGGCTCGACTCATGCTCGAGCCAGGGTCCGAACCATAGCCCTTAAGCGGCGGCTGCTTGGCCATGCACGAGCCAATGGGTTCGAAACCCTAGCAACATGCGGCGGCCGTGAGCCATGATGACTAGGGTTCGAAACCCTAGCCTTTCGGTGGCTGCGGCCGTGAGCCAGGGTGACTAGGGTTCGAAACCCTAGTCCTTTGGTGGCTGCGGCCGTGAGCCATACATGAGCTAACACATCGATTTTACGCTTTCATGTATCGTATACAATTATTCGCCAATTATATCAAATACAATTATACGATGATTTTCATAAACTCAATTTATTTCATATCATATATGAATTAAACAGTTTTAATAGCATGCAATATTAATTCTAATATGATTAACATAATTTAATCACATAAATCCGATATGAGCCTTGTACACGGCTCTGATACCACTGTAAGTAACCCGATGAGCATACAACGCAGCGGAATAAAAAATTGGGATTACTAACACCGGATCTATACATAGGGATTCATGTCGGATTAGAGTAATACATAAGAGTCTCACCCTTGTAGCGTGTTTGAAGCAGATTCCACGGAGCAGCACGTCCAACGAACTCCGAGTCACAAACGAAAGTTTTCACCTTCGTCTCTACGGTATCCACACGATCAAATCGAAAGGGATGTTCAAGAACAAGTTGCTAGACTTATTCTTGAACCAATACACGAAGCAAACTCGATTCACAATCGAATAATGGCTCAAAACCACCAAGGAACCACACGGCTATTGAGGAGGCCGAGAGCTCAAGATGGTGGCGGCCGAGAGCTTCCTTTTGTTGTGTAGGTTTTGTGTTATGAAAATTGTCTTGCAATTAAAACCTTGTAATCATCTTTTATATAATTAATTAAAGGCTTTCATAAAGCCTCATGGGCTTAAGCCCATGATTTAATTAATCATCATGATTATTAATTAAGACTCCTCTTAATTATTTAATTCATCCCATGAATTTAATTTCCCTTCTCGATTTAATCTTTTGTGCGACCCGATAGGATCTCGTAATGTTGGCAGTGACATAAAATCTCATTTTATGTCGCAAGCATTGAGCGGTATCTAGCAACACATCGATGCTACCCAAATTACGAGAATGTCAATGACTCGACATAACCTTTAGAACTTGTGATAATATTAATCATGTAACTTAATCCCTTTGTCCATTGTGTTTAGATTGAACACGAGTCATGGAATAGTCATACTCGTATATTCAATCTTTATTTCTTGATCCCCAAGTAGAACTAGAATAAACGAATAAGCTCGATATCTCATATCGACTCATTCGAGCATGGCCATGCATTTAGTTCTCACTTGATCAAGGGCCAAACACATCTCCTGTTATATAGGAGGGACAAATCCTATCTCGATCAGTCAACATCCCTCTACATAATTCGTAGTGTATCCAATAGTCGCCTTTATAGTTTACCCTGTTACGGGTAACGTTTGACGATATCAAGATACATAACTCCTTATGTTGGGATCTCTGATGATCACAAGTCGTAAGGATTACATACATTATTATCACTATGAGAATTGCATATGACGATCATATAACTATCCATGTTGCATTCTCATGGTGGGTCTGTTAAGTACATCGTTCTCTAACATGTACCCATATGTTGATTTGATATCTCATATCAATGAACAATTCATCGATCAACACATACTAGTCTCTACGTATTATCATTATCCCTTTCATGATAATACTTGACTAGGAACATCTTTAAGAATAATACAATATTATTCTAAGGACATTAACATATATATTAATTCACAATGCACAGTTAAAAGAATAATATATAATAATGAATTGCCATTCATAAATCCATAAACATTGTATGTCTTAAACAATCATCTAATGACTTGTCTTAGGGCATATCCCAACAGCTCAGCCCGTGAAAGTGAATCATCAAAGCAAGTAGGGCCATAAGTGATCACCCTATCATACAGTTCCGGCCTCAAGCCCTTCATGAAGTTCCTCATCTTTGCTTGAGTACTTGTGGCGATATGAGGTACATATCTGAGCAAGGAACAGTAATGAAGAGCATAATCTGACACTGACATGTTACCTTGCTTGAGGTGAGTAAATTCGTCTTCCTTGGCCTGTCGTGCAGCAGCCGAAAAATAGCGGTTCAGAAACCGAGTTCAAACATCTTCCAATTTACTTCATGACCTTGAGCCTCTTGCTCTACCACTGTGGTCTTCCACCACATCAGCGCCTTCTTGGCCAACTGGAATTCTGCTAGTCTTATCCAGGCCGTCTTAGCACAAGGAGTTGCCACAAATATTTGCTCTATTCTTTCCAACAACTCTTCTGCCTGTTCCCCCGTCTCAGTTCCTTCAAACATCGGGGTCGGTATGCAAGAAATTGAGTCAAGCTCAGTTCCCCAGGCAGCAAATGCTGTTCAGACGGTTCTTCGCCAAAAGCTGGCGGGGGTAGGGGATTCGTACGCCCAGCACTTGCATTAACACTTACCGCATCGCCCACTTCCACATTTGCTGCCATACTGCAAGACAAGGGTTAACAACAACACCCAAAAGCAGTTCATATAATACATCGTTAGATAATGAAACAAGTTAGTGTAACATCATATACTTCATATGCAACACATGCACAAAACATGTTTAAAAGAAGCACCTAGCCAACTTATTGCTAAGGCTACCCTTCACTCATTCCCGGGTTATCTAACCACTGCTCTGATACCACTAATGTAGGGTCTTCCTACCTTAACATCATCTTATTCACGTAATATGGACTAAACATGCATTCATAACACCTTAGGGTTCCGATTGTAGCTTTGAGCTAATAAGATTACAGGTCAAAGTAAAATTTCAAAAGCTATTACATTCTCAAGAATGAATGTTAAAGCTATAGATTTACACTACTCCTAGAGTAGAGACTATCAAAATCATGTATCATATATTCATCTTGCTCCTTTTAGTTCACTGCCTCAACCCGACTCTAGGCCCTTTAGTCCAAAAGTGTACCTACAGGAACAACTCATCATGAGCATGTACATCGTTACTTAACATCATAAGGCAATGGCATATAAATAAATGCATGAAAATAATCGTAACATATACTTCTTGGTTAATCGTATTAACACACTTAGTTGTCCCTGTTTCATAGTCATGCATATGGGCATCTTACCCTATCGTATGGCATCTTACCATATCATAAACATCGTGTGACATCTTACCACGTGGGCATCTTACCCTATCGTATAGCATCTTACCATATCATAAACATCGTGTAGCATCTTACCACGAGGGCATCTTACCCTATCATAACATAGTATAAACATTATCATAAACTTACTTATCACAATCATCAGCATAAACATCATAATCATGAAGTTACTTATCATAATCATCATCATAAACATCATATCATAAACTTACTTATCATAATCATCATCATCATGAACTTACTTATCATAATCATCATCATAAACATCATCATCATGAACTTACTTATCATAATCATCATCATAAACATCATATCATAGACTTACTTATCATAATCATCATCATAAACATCATATGTAGGAGTATGGTTTACCGTCCGATGCCCGTACCTTAATTTCCAAAAGTGGAGAAATTGGAGAACTTTATCTCCTTGAAGTTGTGGGTACATGGGATGGTTCTACACAACCATACAAATCGATATTAGAAGCTCATTATAGTTCCACATCCAAAAATCTCACAAAAACATCAAAAACACATAATTATGTGTCTCGCGATCGATCGCTGGGTTGTCCCGATCGATCGCGAGATCACACTGCCCGCTGTTGAAATTTTGAGTCTTCGGCGATCAATCGCCACTTTTGGCGCGATCGATCGCCAGCTCGCCGATCGGTCGCCCAAAGGTGGCGATCGATCGCCAAATGCTACTGGCGCACACTGGTGACTCGCGATCGATTGCCAAGAACGGGCGATCGATCGCCGAGTCCTGAACCACGAAAAATCGCCATTAATGAGCATTTTACAAGCTCCACTAATCCTTACAAACCCAAACTTTCCTACAACACCAACATCATCATAACTCACAAAAACCCACATAAAACACTTCAAAAATCATACCCCAAACATTTATAACATATACTCAAACAAACTCACATATAAAACATAAAAAACCAACCCATTTCAACACCAAACATCATAAAAACTTTATGAAGGGTTCCATACCTCTTAAGGACTCCAAATCCTACAATAAATCTCACAAACAAAGGTTTTGTGAAGATTTCACCTTCCACTTTTGCTCAAAATCGAAAATAGTGAAATGTGTAGGGTTTGAGAGTGAATTGGGGATTTTAAAGTGTAAAGGGGTAAAGTGATAAAGTGTAGTGGGTATGGGTTTTAAAGTTAAATTTGTACCCCAACAATTAACATGATGTATAAAATACTCCAACATGGTATTTTAAAAGCATTTTACAAAAATGCAACAAACTTCCTCTAACTTCATATCTTCCTCATAATTGACAATTCAAAACAATAAATCATGTTAACACTTCATTACCCATCACATAAACCAATTACCAACATAATTCATCATATAACCATCATTAAAGCCAAAATTGCATATAATCTGTGACATCCCCGAAATGGTTAATTGCTATTTGGCTTTAATTGTGTTTACATGATTAATTATGTGGTAATTGATTATGTTTTGGGATTTATTTACCTTATGTGGAAATGCATGGTCATGTGGATAGGGTGACCCGGGGTTGCATTTCCGGGTGCATGTGGTGCATGTTGGGTAAATATTATTGGAAGCATGATTATTTGCCTTTGGTTAGCAATTTATTAGAAATCATGTGTTAATTGATATTATGTTGCATTTTGAGTAAATGCTTTGAAAAATATCATGTTGGAGTATTTTATACACCATGGAAGATCTTGGTATGCATTTTAATTTTAATCCAACACCTTTTATACCCAACCCCACCCCCATCCACTCTTATTTCACTTTACCAAATCAAATCCACAAACCCTACCCCTTCCATTTTCGAGCTCAAGCCTTTGGGTGGAGAGAAGTCCTTGCAAAATCTTGTATTGTGGAGAGTATTGGGTGATTTGAGATCCCCAAGAGGTATGGGTACCTCATGCTTTAATTTGTAAGGTTTTGTTTGAGTTTGGTTTGATTTTTAATGATTTTGAAATGGGTTTGTGTGGGTTGTTGTGGTTTGGTTAATGGTTGGATTTATGGTTGTTTTAAGGTGTATTTTGGAAGTTTATGTTGATATTTATGTTGTTGGTTGGTTGGTATAAATGTTGGAATGGTTTGGAAGGATTTTGGGTGCAAAAATGGCAGAAAAACGCATGTCTGTGCGAGGCGATCGATCGCCTGAAAAGAGGCGACCGATCGCCAAGAGGCAGTAGACTTTTTACGTGTTAGGCGATCGATCGCCTAAAATGGGGCGACCGATCGCCGAGAGGCAGTAGGTTTTTCAAAGGAATGGCGATCGATCGCCATGTTTGGGGCGACCGATCGCCGCTGTGTAAATTTTGAGGCGACCGATCGCCTATGGGAAGCGATCGATCGCCGCCTGTGGAATTTTGGAAAATGGTTTATTTTGTCAAATTTTTGGTATTTGGCTATTATTTGGCTTCTAATATGGGGTTGTGTGATTGTGTAGAACCATCCCAGGTAGCAACACAACCGAGGAATTGAAGCCGGACCAATTCCACTTTTGGAAAGGTACGTAGTGGACGTACGGGCACCCAACGGTAACATGTATTTTATATACTCATTGATTATGCATTGTGGATGCGGGTATATATGTGGTATTGCATTGTGGATGCATATACATGTTGATTTATGCCATATGTGGTATTGCATTGTGGATGCACATACATGGTAATTGATGCATATTGATGATAGATGCATATTATGATTATTGGATGCACATCCCATGAGTCGTGGTCATCCTTTGATGATTTTAATGCTTGCCGCTTTTTGTATTGGTTCCGCTAAATGTGAAGCGAGGGGTGGGAGCGCCGCATGTCACATTTGAGCGTGGTTATCATATGGGGCGAGGAAAGGGTATTTGCCGCTCAACGAGAGGCGAGGGGTGGGAGTCCCGCAGTCCGTTGAAGCGAGGTTATCCTATGCCGCTCATATGAAAATAAGCGAGGGGCATTAAAATACACTGTGATGGACAGACTAGGGAATGGTGACCAATATTTGGTACAGTTGAGATGGTATATGATGTCATGACATGTTTGGCCATTAAAAATAATCTGTTGATTATACTCATGAGTTATGGTACAGGGACAACCAAACGGGAAGCGTTTGAAATGCATGGAAAACAGGAAGTGTTTTATATTGATTATGCATTTACGCTTTATCTTCATATTGTGTTGAATATGAATGATTATTATTGCTCATGTTTGGGGGTTGTCCTTGTAGGTACCTTTTTGGCATGATAGCAAGCTTTGAACGGGTTGAGGTGGTGAGCTTGTGAAGCATTCTTTTGAGGATTAAAGGACAGGATAATTTCGTCTAGTGTCTACTCTAGGAGTAGTATAAAACTAGTTGATAGCATTATGTAATTAATCCATTCTTTTTGGAAGTCCTTATTATTATGGCATGAAATGCTTAAAGCTCATAGACTCAACATGTTCTTTTCTCACTCTGATCATTATATTAGCTCTATTATGCCTTATTTCCGCACTTAAGGATTAGGGTCCTTACATTAGTGGTATCAGAGCAGTGGTTAGAGAACCCGGGAACGAGTGAAGGGTAGCCTTAGCATGGTTGGCTAGGTGCTTACATTTGAAGCATGGTTATGCATGTGGTGCATATGTTGTATACCTTGTTATACTAACATGCTTATATCACTCCTGTTATCTAACGATATGATGTATATTGCTTTGGATTGTTGTTAACATTTGTGTTACAGCATGGCTGCTAATGAGGAAGTCGGAGATGTTGGGAGTGTAAATGCGAGTATTGGACAGGCTAACCCTCTACCTCCACCGGCTGTAGGAATGGAACCAGTGGTTCAGTTGCTGCTACCGGGTGAGATTAGCTTGACTCAGTTTCTGTCTTATCATCCGCCCCGGTTTGAGGGGACAGAGTCCGGAGAAGAAGCTGAAGAGTGGCTGGAGAGACTTGAGCAGATCTTTGTATCGGCTCCTTGTGCTATTACTGCTTGGCTGAGGCTGGCGGAGTTCCAGTTGGCTAAGAAACCATTGATGTGGTGGAGGAGCACAGTGATGGAGATGGGAGCACTAGGTGCTGTGATTGATTGGACGCTCTTCAGGACAAGGTTCTTGAACCGATACTTCTCCGCGGTAGCAAGACAGACAAAGGAGGATGAATTTACCAGTTTGAGGCAAGGGAACATGACAGTGGCGGACTATGCCACACAGTACTCATCACTACTGAGGTATGTCCCCCATATTGCCTCTGATGGACGTGCCAAGATGAGAAATTTCATGAAAGGACTGCGACCGGAACTCTATGACCGGGTTATCATCAATAACCCAACTTCTTTTGATGATGCTCTCACAAGAGCGGAGCTTGCTGAGCTAGGAGTGGGAGCTTATACCATGCCACCATCGGGTACCGCAACAGAGGCAGACTAGTGACAGTTTGAGGCCTCGGGGTGAGCCATTTAAACCCCGTGGTGCCTCTTCATCTTCGCGATATGGTGGAAAGAAACATTTTGGTCAGAAGCAGGATAACAAGAAAGGCAATTGGTCCGCCAATAGAGGATCTTCACAAGGGGATAGGCCGGGAGAGCCGAGGTGCAACAATTGTGGAGGACCACATTCTTCAAACAAGTGTCCTGCATGTTATGTTTGTGGCAAGATGGGCCACATTGCTCGGTATTGTCCCACCAGGGGAGGCCAGTCAGAGTATCAGGGCAGCAGGCCAAGGTTTGAGGACAGGACAGTGCAGCAGAGGCAGCAGTTTGGGCCTCGTCCGTCGGGAGGTCAGACAGTGGGACCGCCCCAGGGACAGGTATATGCACTGACCAGAGAGCAGGCTCAGGCAGCCCCGGAGGAGGTGATTGCCGGTACGTGCCATTTATTTACGTACCCTGCTTTTGTTTTGATAGATACAGGTGCCTCCCATTCCTTTGTGTCTGTGGGATTTGTGGAAAGACACCATATGCGCATGTCTTCTTTACCCACGCCTCTCCTTGTCTCGACACCCACTGGAAGAAATGTCGTTGCGGATCAGTTTATGGCAGACTGCCTCATTTATTTTGAGGGCAACGAGTTGAGATCAGACTTGATTGTGCTGGGTATGTCAGACTTCGACTGCATCTTGGGTATTGATGTTCTGAACAGATATCAGGCAGTGGTAGATTGCCGGCAGAGGACAGTGAAGTTCAGACCTGAGTTGGGCAGTCAGTGGACTTTCTATGGCAACGGTTCTCGTGCGAAGATTCCGTTGATTTCAGCGATCAAGATGACTCAGTTGTTGGAACGTGGACACACGGGTTATCTCATTTATGCCGTGGACACGTCTGGGAAGAGTAAAGAACTCAGAGTTGAGGATGTGCCAGTGGTAGCAGAATTTGCTGATGTATTCCCAGAAGAGATCCCAGGATTCCCACCGGCTAGGGAAGTCGAGTTTGGGATCGAGCTGTTGCCAGGGACATCCGCTATCTCTCGTGCACCTTATAGGATGGCACCGGCTGAGCTGAGAGAGTTGAAAGAACAGTTGCAGGATCTCTTGGACAAGGGATATATACGCCCGAGCGTGTCGCCATGGGGCGCACCAGTTCTCTTTGTGAAAAAGAAGGACGGTTCGATGCGGCTGTGTATCGATTACCGGCAACTGAATAAGGCTACAGTGAAGAACAAGTATCCTCTTCCAAGGATAGATGACTTGTTTGATCAGTTGCAAGGTACCAGGGTGTATAGCAAGATTGATTTGAGATCCGGGTATCATCAGATTCGGGTCAGAGAGGAAGATGTGCAGAAGACAGCATTCCGGACCCGATATGGGCATTATGAGTTCCTAGTGATGCCGTTCAGTGTGACGAATGCTCCAGCAGTCTTCATGAGTCTGATGAACAGAGTGTTTCAGCAGTATCTTGATCAGTTCGTCATCGTGTTCATAGACGACATTCTTATCTACTCCCGGAGCGAGGAGGAGCATGTGAAACACTTGAGGACAGTGCTTCAGATTCTCAGAGAGCATCAGTTGTATGCTAAGCTCAGTAAGTGTGAATTTTGGCTGAGCAGTGTGGTGTTTCTGGGGCATGTCATTTCGAGCAGTGGGATATCTGTAGATCCCAAGAAGATTGAGGCTGTGATGGAGTGGGCTGCCCCCACTTCTGTGCCTGAGATCCGGAGTTTTCTTGGTTTGGCCGGGTATTATCGGCGCTTTGTTGAGGGCTTTTCGAAGATTGCCAAGCCGCTGACTCGGTTGACTCAGAAGGGTGTGCCTTTCTTTTGGTCAGAAGCTTGTGAGGAGAGCTTCCAGGAATTGAAGCACCGGTTGACGACGGTGCCAGTGTTAGTGATCCCGACGGAGAACTCCAGATTTGTTCTGTATACTGATGCATCACTGCAGGGCCTTGGATGTGTTCTGATGCAAGATAAGCATGTGGTAGCTTATGCATCGAGGCAGTTGAAGCCGCATGAGACCAGATATCCAGTTCATGACTTGGAATTGGCGGCTATCATCTTCGCCCTGAAGATCTGGAGACATTATTTGTATGGTACTTCATTCACCATATACACGGACCACAAGAGCCTCAAATTTTTATTCACTCAGGCGGAGCTGAACATGAGGCAGAGGAGATGGATGGACCTACTCAAGGACTATGACTGTGAGATAGAGTACCATCCCGGGAAAGCCAATTTGACAGCGGACGCCTTGAGCCGGAAGGTGAGGAGTTCTGCTGAGGACGTCATCCATTTGTCGGCTATGATGACCTCCTATTGCCATCTCGGCTATGATTTTGATATAGATGCATCACCAGTGTATGTCTCTACCTTATTAGCTGAGCCAGATATTTATGAGAACATCAGGAGAGCTCAGAGATCAGATGCTGAGGTTCAGAGATGGTTGTCTATAGTGCATCTTGGTCAGCCGACGAAGTTCAGAGTGGCCGACGACGGATCTTTGAGATTGGGTAACCGCTGGGTAGTTCCGAGTACGCCGGAGTTGCGTAAGGGAATCTTGGAGCGAGCTCACAGTAGCAGACTTAGCATCCACCCAGGCGGAAAGAAGATGTACAGAGATCTGCGTGGCCAGTTTTGGTGGAAGAGAATGAAGTCTGATGTCGTCGCTTTTGTGAAGAGGTGTCTGATCTGCCAGCAGGTTAAGACAGAGAGGCAGAGACCTGGCGGCGAATTAAGGAGCTTGGAGATACCGAAGTGGAAGTGGGAACACATTTCCATGGACTTCGTGACTCATTTGCCGAGGAGCGCTTCAGGCTTCGACGCTATTTGGGTGATTGTGGACAGATTGACTAAGGTAGCCCATTTTATCCCCTATAACATGACATTTACATTCTTGAGGATGGCGCAGTTATATATTAGAGATGTGGTGAGATTGCACGGGATCCCCGTTTCCATTGTGTCAGATCGAGATCCGCGATTCACATCTCATTTCTGGGAAGGCCTTCAGTCAGCTTTGGGAACTGAGGTCAGATTGAGTACTGCTTATCATCCTCAGACGGATGGCCAGACCGAGCGCACTATCCAGACGCTCGAGGACATGTTGAGAGCTTGCGTATTGGAGTTCGACGCCTCTTGGCAAGATTCAGTGCCTCTGGTAGAGTTTTCTTATAACAATAGCTACCAAGCGAGTATTCAGATGGCTCCGTTTGAAGCTCTTTATGGCAGACGGTGTAGATCACCCTTATGTTGGGATGATTTGGACCGCAAATCGGTCGGAGGACCAGAGCTGATTCGGGAGATGGAAGAGAAGATAAAGACAATAAGGCAGAAAATGAAAGCGGCTCAGGACAGACAGGCTGCTTATGCAAATAAACGGCGGAGACCGTTGGAATTTCAGTTGGGAGATAGGGTCTTTTTGAAGATCTCGCCTTTCAGAGGCGTTGTACGATTTGGAATGCGCGGGAAACTGTCTCCGAGGTATGTTGGACCGTACGAGATCTTGCAGCGCATTGGCACCTTAGCTTACCGACTGGCTTTGCCGCCTTCTTTATCTGGTATACATGATGTGTTTCATGTATCAATGCTGCGGAAGTATGAGCCGGATCCGTCTCACGTGTTGCAGCCTTCCGAAGTTCAGTTAGAGTCAGATGTAACTTATGTAGAACGGCCTGTTAGAATTCTGGACAGAGCAGACCGTATACTTCGGAACAAAGTGATACCGATGATCAAAGTTCAGTGGGATCGCAGGGGTGTCGAGGAGGCTACGTGGGAGACGGAGCAGCATATGGTGCAGCACTACCCGGAACTATTCTCTGGTATGAGTTTATGTTTAGTTTCTGTTGGGGTAAGTGCATGTGATTTCGAGGACGAAATCTTATAAGTAGGGGAGTATTGTGACATCCCCGAAATGGTTAATTGCTATTTGGCTTTAATTGTGTTTACATGATTAATTATGTGGTAATTGATTATGTTTTGGGATTTATTTACCTTATGTGGAAATGCATGGTCATGTGGATAGGGTGACCCGGGGTTGCATTTCAGGGTGCATGTGGTGCATGTTGGGTAAATATTATTGGAAGCATGATTATTTGCCTTTGGTTAGCAATTTATTAGAAATCATGTGTTAATTGATAGTATGGTGCATTTTGAGTAAATGCTTTGAAAAATATCATGTTGGAGTATTTTATACACCATGGAAGATCTTGGTATGCATTTTAATTTTCGAGCTCAAGCCTTTGGGTGGAGAGAAGTCCTTGCAAAATCTTGTATTGTGGAGAGTATTGGGTGATTTGAGATCCCCAAGAGGTATGGGTACCTCATGCTTTAATTTTGTAAGGTTTTGTTTGAGTTTGGTTTGATTTTTAATGATTTTGAAATGGGTTTGTGTGGGTTGTTGTGGTTTGGTTAATGGTTGGATTTATGGTTGTTTTAAGGTGTATTTTGGAAGTTTATGTTGATATTTATGTTGTTGGTTGGTTGGTATAAATGTTGGAATGGTTTGGAAGGATTTTGGGTGCAAAAATGGCAGAAAAAACGCATGTCTGTGCGAGGCGATCGATCGCCTGAAAAGAGGCGACCGATCGCCAAGAGGCAGTAGACTTTTTACGTGTTAGGCGATCGATCGCCTAAAATGGGGCGACCGATCGCCGAGAGGCAGTAGGTTTTTCAAAGGAATGGCGATCGATCGCCATGTTTGGGGCGACCGATCGCCGCTGTGTAAATTTTGAGGCGACCGATCGCCTATGGGAAGCGATCGATCGCCGCCTGTGGAATTTTGGAAAATGGTTTATTTTGTCAAATTTTTGGTATTTGGCTATTATTTGGCTTCTAATATGGGGTTGTGTGATTGTGTAGAACCATCCCAGGTAGCAACACAACCGAGGAATTGAAGCCGGACCAATTCCACTTTTGGAAAGGTACGTAGTGGACGTACGGGCACCCAACGGTAACATGTATTTTATATACTCATCGATTATGCATTGTGGATGCGGGTATATATGTGGTATTGCATTGTGGATGCATATACATGTTGATTTATGCCATATGTGGTATTGCATTGTGGATGCACATACATGGTAATTGATGCATATTGATGATAGATGCATATTATGATTATTGGATGCACATCCCATGAGTCGTGGTCATCCTTTGATGATTTTAAGGCTTGCCGCTTTTTGTATTGGTTCCGCTAAATGTGAAGCGAGGGGTGGGAGCGCCGCATGTCACATTTGAGCGTGGTTATCATATGGGGCGAGGAAAGGGTATTTGCCGCTCAACGAGAGGCGAGGGGTGGGAGTCCCGCAGTCCGTTGAAGCGAGGTTATCCTATGCCGCTCATATGAAAATAAGCGAGGGGCATTAAAATACACTGTGATGGACAGACTAGGGAATGGTGACCAATATTTGGTACAGTTGAGATGGTATATGATGTCATGACATGTTTGGCCATTAAAAATAATCTGTTGATTATACTCATGAGTTATGGTACAGGGACAACCAAACGGGAAGCGTTTGAAATGCATGGAAAACAGGAAGTGTTTTATATTGATTATGCATTTACGCTTTATCTTCATATTGTGTTGAATATGAATGATTATTATTGCTCATGTTTGGGGGTTGTCCTTGTAGGTACCTTTTTGGCATGATAGCAAGCTTTGAACGGGTTGAGGTGGTGAGCTTGTGAAGCATTCTTTTGAGGATTAAAGGACAGGATAATTTCGTCTAGTGTCTACTCTAGGAGTAGTATAAAACTAGTTGATAGCATTATGTAATTAATCCATTCTTTTTGGAAGTCCTTATTATTATGGCATGAAATGCTTAAAGCTCATAGACTCAACATGTTCTTTTCTCACTCTGATCATTATATTAGCTCTATTATGCCTTATTTCCGCACTTAAGGATTAGGGTCCTTACATAATCAATTTCGGGGCATCACAAAACATCTATTTGAATTTGATTTGAATTTAATCTGGTTTATTCTATCAATTTTAAGGAATTTTGTGTTTGAATCTTTGATTTGGTTGTGTTTGAGTGAATCAATATCTTTTGTTCATGAATTATATGCTCCATGCTATCAAAGCCTAGCTATCTTTGATTGAACTTGTGAATTACAATTGAGATCGAGAGATTAAATCACATACGTGGTCACTTAAAATTGAAAGATTTAAAGATCAACGGTTTTCATAAAGATTTATTCGGTATTAAATTGGTATTAGTGAATGAGAGTTACTTGTGTCAATTTATTGCTAGTTTCAATACAGCTCAAGAGAGTGTATTGATTATATTCGGGAAACCATCACCTTAAGAATTGATTGATAAGTAATTGTTTTAGCAAACAAATCACTGACGATACACAATTGAACGAACATCTTTATAGATTTCTCGAGCGGAATTCCTTCGCATCTTCAAAGGAATTGTGTTAGTTTTGAGTTTTTAATTCTTAAGTTTAATTCGTTAATTAATCATCTTTTTCGTAGACTAAATATAATTTAACTAATTTTATTTGGTACTTATACGTTAGTCCCTGTGGGTTCGACATCCTTTCTTATATAACACTATACTAAAACTTGACACCGTGCACTTGCGGTAGAATCGCTACATTGAGAAATTTCTGTTTAAAAAATAAGCGATCAGCAACGGTCCCACAGCTCCCGACAAACTCAGGCTGCCACTCCACCCTCAACCCGTGACTACTCCCAGCATTGGTTAGGGGGCAAACAGTAACCTTTATTGTCTTTTTGTATTTATCATTTTCTGTTTTTCATACATATTCACAGTATTGTCAATTCGTCTCTATCTGTATCTGCATTCTTTTAGCAAGATATGACACTTCACACTACAACTTGCTAGTTTTTCGCTATAAATAGCATGCTCATTCTCTAACTCAAACTATCAATCATGCAACTCTTAACTAATATTCTTAATGGTCTTGCAACTGATTCTCCACAAATATCTATTCATGGGTTTATTACTTATCTAAATCAACCCTACATGGGTTGATTACTTATCTAACCCACGTCTGCTAGCTTAAGCTTTCTGGACCAGCCCTAGTGTTCTCCACCAGCCTGGAATTTGGAACAGCAGATGCCTGGGTGCTGATGACAAAAAGGGGGAAGACAGAGAATTTTCATTGAAGACACAGATCTTGCCAAATGAACAGAAGACTACTTTGAAGATAATGAACTCTTTCTAGGCCTTTCTCTGTTCTAAGCCCCTCTGTATGCACTTTCTCTCTCCCTCCCTTTGTCAATAACCCTGAAACTAGCTGGCTCGGATCATTCCATACTGGCTATATTTCTCTATTTGGATAAATTGTAAAAATAGGTCTGTTGTATGACTTATAAGATGTTTGTTGTAATTTGTAAGATGTACCATGTAAACAGAATTCATTTTATATAAAAATTATATTTCTTCATTGGCTCAGTTTGATTACTACTCGTAATCTGCTTTTTTATTCTAACAAATTGCAAATTGGCTCAGTAACTTCAGAGCTGATTTTTTCAAAGTCTCGATCGATCGAGCGAGGCAGTGAGTTTCAAAGGCTGGCATGAACAGTGCACCGATCGATCGGACGAAAATCTCGATCGATCGAGACGCAAATCCGGGAAAATCTTATCTTCCATTTTTGAAATGATTTTTGAGGTATAAAAGGGAAAATCTCTTCCAAATCAAAGAGAGACGATACCAGACGTGAATTAGGTCAAGAGGAACAGCCCTAGCCGCCGCCTAACGCCGCCAAAGGAGATTTAATCTTCGTTCATCGTCCAAAGTCAAGCCAATCCATTCCGGAGTGCAAGGAAGGAACAAGAGAAGAAATCACGGTGCAACGCACGGATTCATCCACCGTTTATCGTATTTCTAAACTTTAATTTATTTGATTTTCAATTTCATTTGATGTTTTTGAGGTCGAGAGACAATAAAACTCTTATGTATTTGATTTGAATTAAATCTAGTTTATTTTATTCGAGTTTTAGTTTCGTTGTGTTTGATTACTGATTCAATTGTGTCGCATTGATTGCTTTTGTTCATAAATTAATTGTTTGTGTAGATCAAAGTCTAGCTAGCTTTGATTGAATCTGAGAGTTATAACCGAGATCGAGAGATAACGTTGTAACACGCTCCATTAATTTATGATGTATGTTACGATTGAGATCGAGAGATGACATCGCATACGTGAGAACTTGGAATCGAGAGATTTAGAGTTATAAGGTTTTGATAATTTATGCAACTTTGAATTAGTAAATAGGTGCACGAGAGTGACTTATTCTAATTTATTGTTAGTTTCTTTACAGCTCGAGAGAGTGTAACGAATAATAAAGAAAACCTTTCACCTTTAGAATCAATTGGTTGATATTTTGAGAATTCAGTTGAATCATTAAAGATAACATAGTTGAACGATAAGCTTGGTAAATTTCTCGAGTAACTTACCTTTGCATATCCGGAACCATTCATTTTATTATTTCTTGTTTATCTTTTGGATGTTAGTTTAGTTGGTATCAGAGAATCACCTTTGTTAATCGTAGGCTAAATATAATTTTATTAATCTTATTTGGTACTTATATGTTAGTCCCTGTGGATTCGACAACCCATACTTAATTTTCACTATACTAAAACTTGACAACCGTGCACTTGCGGTAGAATCGCTTCACAATATTCTTTGAAATATCTTTTGTTTAAAAATTAAAGCGGTCAAGTTTTTGGCGCCGTTGCCGGGGACTAATCTGTATAATATCATACGAGATTAGTTAATTGTAATTTAGCCAATTCTTTTATTATTGCGTTTTTGTTTTTCTTTTCTGTTTTCTTTTGTTGATCGTTGTTAATAACTGTGTGTATTTTGTTGTCTCCTTTTGTCTAGTTTGTACAGAAGCCGTTTCTCTAGTGCATGCTCAGAAGAGAGGAGCCCATTCTCGAGCCTTTCGATCCGGAGATAGAGAGAACTTTACTTAGGCGATTACGAGAAGCTCGAACGATGGCAGATAACAATGAAGCACAAAACCCAAGGTCAATGATGGACTTTGCGCAACCGGCATTTCATGGATCGTTGTCCAGTATTACGAGGCCGACGATTCAAGCGAACAATTTTGAGATCAAGCCGGCGATCATACAAATGATACAGCACTCGGTTATGTTTGGGGGAGCGGCTACGGACGACCCGAATAATCACATCTCCAACTTTTTGGAGATTTGTGACACGTTCAAACATAATGGCGTCTCTGACGACGCCATCAGGTTAAGACTTTTTCCCTTTTCATTACGAGACAAAGCTAAGGCATGGTTGAATTCACTACCTGCAGGTTCTATAACAACATGGGAGGGGATGACGAAGGCGTTTTTATCAAAGTACTTTCCCCCTTCCAAGACGGCGAAGATGAGGAACGATATCACGACTTTTGGGCAGTTTGACCCCGAGACATTATATGAAGCGTGGGATCGTTTTAAGGAATTGTTGAGGAGATGCTCACACCATGGTCTACCCATTTGGTTGCAGGTACAAACTTTCTATAACGGTTTATTTTCTTCTAACCGTTCAATGATTGATGCAGCATCTGGGGGATCAATAATGAGGAAGACACCGGAAGAGGCATATAGCTTGTTGGAGGAAATGGCGTGCGACAGTTACCAGTGGCAGTCAGAGAGGAGCACGCCACAGAAGCCAATGGGAGTCCATCAAGTGGACGAGATCACTGCTCTTTCGGCTCAATTAGAAGCCATGAACCGGAAGATAGACAGCATGGGAGCGGCAGCAATGCAAGCCCAAGCTATCTTCTGTGAGCTGTGTGGAGGCGGTCATCCTAGCATCGAGTGTCAGGCAGGTAACCTGTTCAACCAATCTGTTGAGGCTGTGAATTTTGTAGGTAACAGGCCACCCAACAATTCATATTCGAATTATAACCAACCATGGAGGAACCACCCGAATTTGAGGTGGTCGAATCAAGAGAATGTGTAGAACCCACAACCGCATGCAGGGTTCACACAAAAGCCGAGTATGGAGGAACTTATGGCAAAGCTGATTTCATCGACAGAGGTAAGGATGCAAAATCAAGATGCATCGATCAAAAATTTGGAAGTGCAGATAGGGCAGTTGGCCACATTGATATCTGGGAGGACGCAAGGTACGCTCCCGAGTGATTCTGTAAAGAATCCAAAGGAGCCATCGAATTGACAAGACAATGAGGTGACAGTCCAGCTTGGGACTATAAATTAAGAACTTTCTCTTCCTTCCTCGAGTTTCGTTTCAATTCCTTGTTTTAGTTTGTTTTGTTGTTAGTTTTGTTTCTAGTTTGTCTGGGAATGAATTCGTGTGTTTTCTATTGCAGGTGTGAAAGCAAGAGCAATTTGGTTGTAGGCGAGGCAATCCGAGAGATAGTGTTGAGAAATATTTTAAATTTCTGGCTTCTGGTGTTGGCGATCGATCGAGACAAAATCTCGATCGATCGCCCAAAGTTTTTAAAAGACGTTTTAAGCTACTGCCTCGCTCGATCGATCGAGATTTTTTTCCGATCGATCGAGCGAGAGAAAATTTCGAAAAAAAAATATAGGGCACCGACGACAAAGATGCACTTTACAAAACACCTTCTCTCTTACTCCATAGCAAAACCCTAGGCACCTCTTCCAAATTTTGCACCAAATCTCATCTTATTTCCATCAAATTTCCAATTTACTTCAACTCTTGGAAGTAATATTTACTCTAATAAGATTTTCATTGCAGATTTGAAGAATTGCAAGGCAAATTGGGTAGAAGTGCATCAAAAAGGGAATTCCAAGCCAAGTGCAAAACTTTTCCAAGATCGGATTTTTAAGCGGTAATTGGTTTCCAATTCTCAAAGATTTTATCTTTTGGTGAAATTCCTTGAATTGTAGTAGAATTGGGTTAGGAAGGATTTAAATTTGGAGGAAGTTTTGTGGTGTTGAAGGGTGTTGGATTTACAGTGTTGTGTGGTGTTAGTTGAATTTAATTGAGTTAGTTGGGAATCATTTAGCAAGAAAATGTCGTCCAGAAAGAGGTCAAAGCAGGCGGAGGCTTCCCAAAAGCAAAAGCAAAAGCAAAAGCAGGCAGAGGCCACTGTTTCTGAGCCAGGGTATGACGAACAAAAGTTTATCAATGCCACAATTGCTGAATTATATCCCACCTATCATAAGAAACCCCTGAGCCGTGAAAGGGGAATGAGCATGGATAAATTGGAGTGTCCTGTCATTAGGACAGTACGCCGAAAAGGGTGGTTTCAATTTGTTCAGACACTGATTGATGATGTGGTGCCGCTGGTAAGGGAGTTTTACACAAATCTTCGAGCTGTTAAACCAGGGCACCAAGTAAGTGTTTATGTTCGAGGGAAGGATGTGTTGGTGGATCGAGCCGCAATCAACAATATTCACCGGATGCCTTTAATTCAAAACTGTGCATACCAATCTTTCAAGAGTAGCAGGATTGACTACGATGAGGTATTGACAGTTATTGGCAAGCCGGGAGTGGATTGGCAAAGGAATGATAAAGCAGAGCCACGGTTGGTTCTAAAGAAACATTTGAAGCCAGAGGCCCAAGCATGGTTTTCATTTGTCGCCTCGCGGGTCATGCCTTCGACCCACACTTCTGAGGTGACAAAAGACAGAGCGGTCCTGGTATATGCCATCCTCTCAGGGAAGGAAGTGGACTTCGGCAAGATCATTAGTGATCACATTGCAGAGATTGGGAGCAGCCCACCGACCTCCGCACTACCGTTTCCATCCACGATCACTGCTTTATGTCAGCGGTACGGAGTGACATGGGGGGAAGACGAGGAGCTACTATGATATCCCCGAAATGATTAATTGCAATTTGAGCATTAATTGTGTTTATATGATTACTCATGGTGGTAATTAATTGATCATGTGCTGGATTTATTTAATGTGTGGAAATGCATGGTCACATGGAAAGGATGACCCGGGAGTGCATTTCAGGGTGCATGTTGGGCATGTTGGGGAAATTGCTTTTAGCATGATTTATTTGCCATGATTAGCAATTATTTGGAAAGCATGAGTTAATTGATATTTTGGTGCATTTTGGATTAATGCTTTTAAAAATATCATGTTGGGGTGTTTTATACACCATGGGTTTGTGGATGCATTTTAATTTAACCCAACCCCTTTTATACCCCAACCCCACCCTACCTTTACCTCACTTTCATTTTTACTTTACCAAACCACACAAACCCTTCCTTTCCCCTTATTTTCGAATTGGAGCATAAAGGTGGAGAGAAGCCCTTCCAAAAATCTTGTTTTGTGGAGTTTATTGGGAGATTTGAGGTCCCCAAGAGGTATGGATACCTCATTGTTAATTTTGTAAGGTTTTATTTAAGTTTGGTATGATTTTGAAGGGTTTTAAAATGGGTTTGTGTTGGGTTGTTGTGGTTTTGGTTTAATGTTGGATTTTTGAGGTACTTAAAGTGTTTATGGAAGGGTATTATGTATTTGATGTTGTTGGTTTGATGGTTTAAGTGTTGGTATGGATTGGAAGGTTTTGGTATGCAAAAATGGTGAAAAATCGCGAGTCTGTGCGAGGCGATCGACCGCCTGAAATGGGGCGATCGATCGCCGAAGGGCAGTACCAAATTTTCGGGACAGGCGATCGATCGCCTGATATGAGGCGACCGATCGCCGAGAGGCAGTGGCCAATCCAAGGGTTAGGCGATCGATTGCCATGTTTGGCGCGATCGATCGCCGCGAAGGAAAAATTGAGGCGATCGATCGCCGACTGTGGAATTTTGAGAAATGCTTTCTTTTGTCGAATTTTTGGTATTTGACTATTGTTTGGCTTCTAATATGGGGTTGTGTGATTGTGTAGAACCATCCCAGGTAGCAACGCAACCAAGGAACTGAAGCCATATCAATTCCACTTTTGAAAAGGTACGTAGAGGACGTACATGGTACCCAACGGTACATGTATCTAATATACTCATTGTTTATGCATTGTGGATGTGAGTATATATGGAATTGTGCATTGTGGATGCAAATACATGTTGAATTATGCATGATGATTGTATATGCATATGATGGTTATTGGTGCACATCCCATGAGTCGTGGTCACCCCTTGATGATTTTAATGCTTGCCGCTATTTGATTTGCTGCCGCTAAATGTGAAGCGAGGGGTGGGAGCGCCGCATGTCACATTTGAGCGTGGTTGTCATATAGGGCGAGGAAAGGATATTTGCCGCTCAATGTGAGGCAAGGGGTGGGAGTACCGCATGTCCATTGAAGCGAGGTTATTCTATGCCACCTATATGTAAATAAGCGAGGGGCATTAAAATACATTGTGATGGACAGACTATGGATTGGTGACTGGTATTTGGTTTTGATGAGATGGTATTGTGTTATGACATGTCTAGACCATTAAAAATAATCTATTGATTATACTCATGAGTTATGGTACAGGGACAACCAAACTGGAAGCGTTTTGAAATGCATGGGAAAAACATGAAGTGTTTTATTATGATTATGCATTTACGCTTTATATTCATATTGTGTTGTATATGAATGATATCATTGCTCATGTTTGGGGGTTGTCCTTGTAGGTACTTTTGGCATGATATGAAGGGGGCTAAGACGGGTTGAGACCGTGAGCTTGAAGAGCACTTTTGGTAGATGAAGGACAGGATTATTTTGTATAGTGTCTACTCTAGGAGTAGTGTAAAACTATAATTGATAACATTCTTTTGATGGGGAATGTAATTAATCCATTGATAGTCCTCATTTTGGCATGTAACTTTTAGGCTCATAGCCTCAACACGATTAATTTACTCTGATCATTTATATTAGCTCTAATTATGCCTTTGAGCCGCACTTAAGGATTAGGGTCCTTACATTAGTGGTATCAGAGCAGTGGTTAGAGAACCCGGGAACGAGTGAAGGGTAGCCTTAGCATGATTGGCTAGGTGCTTACATTTGAGGCATGTTTATGCATGTGGTGCATATTGATGTATATTCTGTTATACTAACATGCTTATTATCATTCCTGTTATCTAACGGCATAACATGTATATTTGTTTTGGAATTGTTGTTAACCTTTGTGTTACAGCATGGCTGCTATGAATGCGGGGAACCTTAACGAAGAAGTTGGCGATGTGGGCAGTGTTGACGCTAGCGTTGGACAAGTGAACCCTCTACCTCCACCAGCAGTAGGCATGGAGCCAGTGGCTCAGTTATTGCTGCCCGGTGAGATTAACTTGACTCAGTTTCTGTCTTACCACCCGCCCCGGTTTGAAGGAACAGAATCAGGGGAGGAAGCTGAGGAGTGGCTGGAGAGACTTGAGCAGATATTTGTGTCGGCTCCTTGTGTTGTTACAGCGTGGCTGAGGCTGGCAGAGTTCCAGTTAGTAAAGAAACCTCTAATGTGGTGGAGGAGCACTGTCATGGAGCTAAGAGCACTGGGTGTTGTGATTGATTGGACACTCTTCAGGACCCGGTTTCTGAACCGGTACTTCTCCGCAGCTGCGAGACAGACGAAGGAGGACGAGTTTAAAAAGTTTGAAACAGGGGAACATGACAGTGTCAGACTATGCCATGCGGTACTCTTCGTTGCTGAGGTATGTTCCCCACATTGCCACCAATGGGCACGCAAAGATGAGAAATTTTATGAAGGGGTTGCGACCGGAGCTCTATGACCGGGTTATCACCAATAACCCAACTTCTTTTGATGATGCTCTCACAAGAGCGGAGCTTGCCGAGCTTGGAGTGGGAGCTTATCCTAGTGCTGTGCCACCACAAGTACCACAACAGAGGCAGACTAATGACAGCTTGAGGCCCCGAGGAGAGCCATTTAAACCTCGTGGTGCCTCTTCATCTTCACGGTTTGGTGGAAAGAAGTTCTTTGGTCGGAAACAGGAGAACAAGAAGAATTGGTCGGCCAATCGAGGGTCTTTACAAGGGAATAGGCCGGGAGAGCCGAGGTGCGACAATTGTGGAGGGCCACATTCTTCAAGTAAGTGCCCTGCCTATTATAGCTGTGGCAAGATGGGCCACATCTCTCGGCATTGCCCCACTCGGGGAGGACAGTCAGAGTTTCAGGGCAACAGGCCGAGGTTTGATGACAGGACTGTACACCAGAGGCAGCAGTTTGGGCCTCGACCATCGGGAGGTCAGACAGTGGGACCGCCCCAGGGACAGGTGTATGCGCTGACTAGAGAGCAGGCCCAGGCAGCCCCAGAGGAGGTGATCGCCGGTACGTGTCATTTATTTACGTACCCTGCTTTTATTTTGATAGATACAGGTGCCTCCCACTCTTTTGTATCTGTTGGCTTTGTGGAAAGACACCATATGCGCACGTCTTCTCTACCCACGCCTCTCCTTGTCTCGACACCCACTGGAAGAAATGTCGTTGCTGATCAGTTTATGGCAGATTGCCTCAGTTGTTGGAACGTGGCCACACGGGCTATCTCATCTATGCCGTGGACACGTCTGGGAAGAATAAGGAATTGAGAGTTGAGGATGTACCAATCGTGGCAGAATTTGCTGATGTATTCCCAGAAGAGATCCCAGGATTCCCACCGGCTAGGGAAGTTGAGTTTGGGATCGAGTTGTTACCGGGGACATCCGCTATCTCTCGTGCACCTTACAGGATGGCACCGGCGGAATTGAGGGAATTGAAGGAACAGTTGCAGGATCTCCTTCACAAGGGATATATACGCCCGAGCGTATCGCCATGGGGCGCACCGGTTCTCTTTGTGAAAAAGAAGGATGGCTCGATGCGTATGTGCATCGATTACCGGCAACTGAATAAAGCCACAGTGAAGAACAAGTATCCTCTCCCAAGGATTGATGATTTGTTTGATCAGTTGCAAGATACAAGATTATATAGCAAGATTGATTTGAGGTCCGGGTATCACCAGATTCGAGTCAGGGAAGAAGATGTGCAGAAGACAACGTTCCGGACTCGATATGGACATTATGAGTTCTTAGTGATGCCGTTCGGTGTGACGAATGCTCCAGCGGTCTTTATGAGTCTGATGAACAGAGTGTTTCAGCCGTATCTGGATCAGTTCGTCATTGTATTTATTGACGACATTCTCATCTATTCCCGGAGCGAGGAAGAGCACGTGAAACACTTGAGGACAGTGCTCCAGATTCTCCGAGATCACCAGTTGTATGCCAAGCTCAGTAAGTGTGAGTTCTGGTTGAGCAGTGTAGTATTTCTGGGCCATGTCATATCAAGCAGCGGAATATCTGTGGATCCCAGGAAGATTGAAGCTGTAATGGAGTGGGCTGCACCCACTTCTGTGCCTGAAATACGGAGCTTCCTTGGCTTGGCCTGTTATTATCGACGCTTTGTCGAGGGATTTTCGAAGATCGCCAAGCCGTTGACACAGTTGACCCAGAAAGGAGTACCTTTCTTTTGGTCAGAAGCTTGTGAGGAGAGCTTCCAGGAGTTGAAGCACCGTTTGACGACGGCGCCAGTGTTAGTGATCCCTACGGAGAACTCCAGATTTGTTTTGTATATCGATGCATCACTTCAGGGCCTTGGGTGTGTACTGATGCAAGATAGGCATGTGGTAGCTTATGCATCGAGGCAGTTGAAGCCGCATGAGACGAGATACCCAGTCCATGACTTGGAACTGGCGGCTATCATCTTCGCCCTGAAGATTTGGAGACATTATTTGTATGGTACTTCGTTTACCATTTACACGGATCACAAGAGCCTTAAGTTTTTATTCACTCAGGCAGAGCTGAACATGAGGCAGAGGAGGTGGATGGACTTACTCAAGGACTATGATTGTGAGATTGAGTACCATCCCGGAAAAGCTAATTTGACAGCAGATGCTTTGAGCCGGAAAGTGAAGAGTTCTGCTGAGGACGTTATCCATTTGTCCGCCATGATGACCTCCTATTGCCATCTGGGCTATGATTTCGACATAGATGCATCACCTGTGTATGTATCGACCTTGTTAGCTGAGCCAGATATCTATGAGAACATCAGGAGAGCTCAGAGGTCAGATGATGAGGTTCAGAGGTGGTTATCTTTAGTACATCTTGGTCAGCCAACGAAATTCAGAGTGGCCGATGACGGATCTTTGAGGTTGGGTAACGGTTGGGTGGTTCCGAGTATGCCGGAGTTGCGTAGAGGGATCTTGGAGCGAGCTCATAGTAGCAGACTTAGCATCCACCCAGGCGGGAAGAAGATGTATAAAGATCTGCGTGGTCAGTTTTGGTGGAAAAGGATGAAGAGTGACGTCGTCGCTTTTGTAAAGAGGTGTTTGATCTGCCAGCAGGTTAAGGCAGAGAGGCAGAGACCTGGCGGCGAGTTGAAAAGCTTGGAGATACCGAAGTGGAAGTGGGAACACATTTCCATGGACTTCGTGACTCACCTGCCGAGGAGTACTTCAGGCTTTGATGCTATTTGGGTGATTGTGGATCGATTTGTAAGTAATCCTATGAGTATACAACGCATCGGAATAAAAATTTTAGGATTACAAACCAGCAGATCTATACATAGGTTATCATATCGGATTAAGGTATACGAAGGTCTCACCCTTGTAGCGTGTTTGAAGCAGAATCCTCGTTGTAGCACCACGAGTCACAAACGAAAGTTTGCACCTTCGTCTCTACGGTATCCACATGATCAAATTGAAAGGGATGTTCAAGAACAAGTTGCTAGACTTATTCTTGAACCAAAGCTCAACTCTCGGTTCAAAACCGATCAACGACGACCAAACAAAAACCCAAAACCACCACACTATCGGCGGCGGCGGTGGAGGTTATAAAGTTGGTGGCCGAGAGCTTTTAGGAGTGGAGGCTAGGTTTTGATATCAAACAATGATATGAAAGTATGATTAACAATTAATCAAAACCTCTTATTTATATTATAAGGCTTTTAATTAAGGTTCAAGACTTTCTTAAAGTCTTATGGGCCCAAACCCATGATTTAATTAAAACCCTTTAATCACTTAATTAAGACTCTTCTTAATTAATTAATTCATCCAATGAATTTAATTTCCCTTATCGATTTAATCTTTTGTGCGACCCGATAGGATCTCGTAATGTTGGCAGTGACATAAAATCTCATTTTATGTCGCAAGCATTGAGCGGTATCTAGCAACACATCGATGCTACCCAAATTACAAGAATGTCAATGACTCGACATAACCTTTAGAACTTGTGATAATATTAATCATGTAACTTAATCCCTTTGTCCTTTGTGTTTAGATTGAACACGAGTCATGGAATTGTCATACTCGTATATCCAATCTTTATTTCTTGATCCCCAAGTAGAACTAGAATAAACGAATAAGCTCGATATCTCATATCGACTCATTCGAGCATGGCCATGCATTTTAGTTCTCACTTGATCAAGGGCCAAACACATCTCCTGTTATATTGGAGGGACAAATCCTATCTCGATCAGTCAACATCCTCTACATAATTCGTAGTGTATCCAATAGTCGCCTTTATAGTATACCCTGTTACGGGTAACGTTTGACGATATCAAGATACATAACTCCTTATGTTGGGATCTCTGATGATCACAAGTCGTAAGGATTACATACATTATTATCACTATGAGAATTGCATATGACGATCATATAACTATCCATGTTGCATTCTCATGGTGGGTCTGTCCAGTACATCGTTCTCTAACATGTACCCATATGTTGATTTGATATCTCATATCAATGAACAATTCATCGATCAACATATACTAGTCTCTACGTATTATCATTATCCCTATTCATGATAATACTTGACTAGGGACATCTTTAAGAATAATACAACATTATTCTAAGGACATTAACATATATATTAATTCACAATGCACAGTTAAAAAAATAATATATAATAATGAATTGACATTCATAAAACCATAAACATTGTATGTCTTAAACAATCATCTAATGACTTGTCTTAGGGCATATCCCAACAAATCTCCCACTTGCACTAAGACCACTTAGACATATACCTAATGCCTAGAGATCTAGTATGACGATCATGCTTCTGCTGTGACAGTGGCTTCGTCAATGGGTCAGATACATTATCATCTGTTGGTACTTTGCATATTTTAACATCTCCTCTTTCAACGATTTCTCGAATGAAATGGAAACGCCTAAGTATGTGCTTGGATCTTTGGTGAGATCTTGGTTCCTTAGCCAATGCGATCGCTCCATTGTTGTCACAATAGAGTTCTATCGGATCTTTAATGCTAGGCACCACTCCAAGTTCAGAAATGAACTTCCTCATCCAAACAGCTTCCTTTGCTGCATCCGAGGCAGCAATATACTCAGCTTCCGTTGTAGAATCGGCTACTGTTTCTTGCTTTGAACTCTTCCAGCTCACAACACGTCCATTCAGGCAATACACATATCCAGATTGCGATCGAAAATCATCTTTGTCGGTTTGGAATCTTGCATCAGTGTAACCCATTACATTGAGCTCTTCCTCACCTCCATAAATCAAGAATGTATCCTTAGTCCTTCTCAAGTACTTTAGGATATTCTTGACAGCAATCCAGTGACCTTCACCTGGATCAACTTGATATCTGCTCGTCATGCTCAAAGCATACGATACATCGGGACGAGTACATATCATGTCATACGTGATAGATCCAATAGCTGACGCGTATGGAATCTTACTCATGCGTTGTCTCTCATCTGGTGTTGAAGGACACTGTTCCTTCGAGAGATAAATGCCATGCGTCATAGGCACGAATCCTTTCTTTGATTCTTGCATGCTAAACCTTTTAAGCACCTTGTCTATGTATGTACTTTGACTTAGACCAAGAAGCCTTCTCGATCTATCTCTATAGATCTTGATTCCTAATACATAGGTGGCTTCTCTTAAGTCTTTCATCGAAAAGCAATTCCCTAGCCAAATCTTTACAGATTGCAAGGCAGGGATATCATTTCCAATAAGAAGTATGTCATCTACATACAACACTAGGAAAATGATTACGCTCCCACTGACCTTCTTGTAGACACAAGGTTCATCTTCATTTTTGATAAAACCAAACTCTTTGATTGCATCATCAAAACGAAGATTCCAACTCCGAGAAGCTTGCTTCAATCCATAAATGGATCGTTGTAGCTTGCATATCTTTCCAGCATCCTTTGGATCGACAAAACCCTCGGGTTGTGTCATGTACACATCCTCGAGGAGATTTCCATTAAGGAAAGCTGTTTTGACATCCATCTGCCAGATTTCATAATCATGAAATGCAGCTATTGCAAGTAAGATCCTTATGGATTTAACCATGGCCACTGGTGAAAAGGTTTCATCATAGTCAATACCATGAATTTGTTTGAATCCTTTTGCAACCAGCCGACCTTTATAGGTTTGTACATTACCATCCATATCGGTCTTTTTCTTGAAAATCCATTTGCACCCTATGGGTCGTACCCCTTCAGGTGGATTAACCAAAGTCCATACTTGGTTTGTATACATGGATTCCATCTCAGATTTCATGGCCTCTTGCCATTTCTCAGAATCATTGCCCATTATAGCTTGTTGATAAGATGACGGCTCATCCTCATCAATAAGTAGTAAGTCACCTTGTTGAGTCACAAGAAATCCATATCTCTGTGGCTCCCGGTGTTCTCTTACAGACCTACGCTGGGCTTGTGTCTCTTGAGCAGGTGCTTCTTCCACAACAGCTTGCGGTGCCTGCTCTGTTTCCATCTCAATCTCAGGTTCAGTGTTTTCTTGTGGTTGAACTTCACTAAGTTCTATTTTTCTCCCACTGGTTTTTCAAGAAATAAATTCTCTTTCAAGAAATACACCAGTCCGAGCAACAACTACTTTGTTCTCGGTGGGATAATAGAAATAGTATCCTTTCGTTTCCTTAGGATACCCCACAAATAAACACTTATCAGATTTGGGTCCAAGTTTGTTAGTGGCGTGACGTCTAACGAAAGCCTCACAACCCCAAATCTTCATAAAAGACATACTAGGACGCTTCCCAGTCCATATCTCATATGGTGTCTTTTCCACTGATTTAGATGGAACACGGTTCAGTAAGAAAATCGTTGTTTCTAGAGCGTGTCCCCAAAACGATATCGGAAGATCTGCATGACTCATCATTGATCTAACCATGTCTAACAAGGTTCGATTTCTCCTCTCGGATACACCATTCCATTGTGGAGAATACGGAGGAGTGAGTTGTGGGACTATCCCACACTCCTTTAGATAGTCATGAAACTCTTGGCTTAAGTATCGATCTGATCGAAGGATTTTGATACTTTTGCCAAGTTGGTTTTGTACTTCATTCTTGAAATCTTTGAACTTTTCAAAGGTTTCACGCTTATGCTTCATTAGGTACACATACCCATATCTACTGAGGTCATCAGTAAATGTAACGAAGTATTGAAAACCACCTCTAGCTTGTGTACTTATTGGTCCACATACATCACTATGTATTAGTCCCAATAAAACATTTGCCCTTTCAACATGTCCCTTGAAAGGGGCTTTAGTCATCTTGCCTATTAAACAAGATTCGCATGTTTCATATGATTCAAAATCAAATGAATCTAATACTCCATCCTTATGAAGTTTAGATATGCGGTTCTCGTTTATGTGGCCCAAGCGACAGTGCCAGAGATAAGTCGGATTACAATCATTATTTTTAATCCTTTTAGTATTTATGTTATAGATAGGCATATCAAGATTTAATACATAAAGACCATTCACCATTTGTGCACTAGCATAAAACATATCATTTAAATAAATAGAACAACAATTGTCCTTTATTATAAATGAAAAACCATACTTGTCCAAACAAGAAATAGATATTATGTTTTTAGTAATAGAAGGCACAAAATAACAATCTTTCAAAATCAGTGATAAACCACAAGGTAAAGCTAAATGATAATCTCATATAGCTAATGCAGCAACTCTTGCTCCATTTCCAACTCGGAGATCAACTTCACATTTCGCCAATGTCCTACTCCTTTTGAGATCCTGCACATTTACACAAATGTGAGATCCACATCCAGTATCTAATACCCATGATGAAGAAGTAGATAAATTGACTTCTATAAGAAAAATACCTGAAGCGGAAGTCACACTTCGTTTCTTTCAGATCCTCCAGATATACTTTGCAGTTCCTTTTCCAATGGCCGGTCTCACCGCAATGGAAACAGTTCCCTTCCTTTGATATCCCTCCCTTTGGCTTCAGTGCATAAGACTTTGGCTTAGATTTAGCAAAGACTTTCTTTGCTTTCTTGTTGCCTTTAGCTTTGGCCCTTACTTTGCCCTTATTCACAATAAGAACATTTGTGGTTTTAGTCTTCTTAGTATTTGCTTCATATGTTCTCAACATACCAAGCAATTGTGGTAGAGTCTTTTCCATGTCAGTCATATTGTAATTTACTACAAATTGACTGAAGCTCTCATGCAACGATTGCAAGATCACATCGGTGGCCAACTCTTGGTCCAATGGAAAACCCAGCTTGTCCAGATTCTCAATGTACCCAATCATCTTGAGCACATGAGTTCCAACTAGGCTTCCTTCTACCATCCTGCACTGAAATAACGCCTTAAAGACGTCATACCTCTCTTGTCTTGCTTGCTGTTGGTACAACTGCTTTAAGTGTTCGATCATATCGAACGCCTCCATTTCCTCATGTTATGGTGGCAAGCATGAGGCACCCAACATCAATTGCGTCACTCTGATGCTTCTTGTAAGCATCTTTTTCAGCTCTTGTAGCTGTTAGGGGAGGTTCCTCAGCGAGTAAGGGTTCCTCTAGGACATATTGTTTCTTTTCTTGTTTGAGGACTATCCTCAAGTTCCTATGCCAGTCTAGGAAATTCGTCCCATTTAATTTGTCCTTCTCAAGGACCGATCGCAGTGATAAAGTGCTAGTAACGTTGTTAGTTGCCATGGATATCTACAATATAAATATGCAAAATAAGTTTATGATTTAAATCATTTAACATGGTCTTATATTAAATGATACTCCCACTATTTTGTTTGAAAAATATCAACCCTCGAAACCTTTAGTGGGCCAAGATCCATATTTCGTCTAATCTTGAGTTAGCTTTGGCTAATCGCCCAAGACTCGGTTATTTAGGTAGACAACACTTTGTCAATTACATCACATATAATTCTTGGATAGTTGGACGAACAACACTTTGTTCAATTCATCAAATGAATTATAATCCAACCCATGCCTCTAGGTTCCCAATCCTATTGAGATAACCCAGTTAAGTCGTACCCAATTAAAGTATAACGGATATCACTTTTATCCTTTCGCGCCTTACTAAGATTGCCATGGTGCTTTGCTTTGGCAAACCCACACATGTACAATCGAAGTTATTGACGAGTACTTTTATTTGGAAGGCATCTAAAACTTAATATTTTAGAGGGATTTATTGATCTCATGATTAATTTGATAATTTAAAATATGTCCACTACATATAGTTGTATACATATCTACATATATGTGTAATACTATTATCAAACTAAAACATAAGATAAATCATGCATCAACATACATAATTAAAACGTGACATGGTTATAGCCCCTACTAATGATTTTCTCAAGCCAATGAGAAAATCCTATGAGTCAACCTAAGGTAACTTCACAAGCACCTTCCTTTGGCTCCAATTTGTGAATGGCCTCATCATCCCGGCACGATGCTCCATCTTCATTGATCACCATCAATAAAAATAAACTACACTATTTACAAGATATAGAATTCCTCGATTCACATTCGAGGGGAACATAGGGGAGGGATTACATTTAGAATGAAATAGAGAAAGGCACGACACGCAGGTCGTATTATAAATTACAAACATCCACAAATCCTATCTAATAGGTCAAAGGGCTATAACCACGCACCATGCTTCAACAACACATAAAGCATGCATTAACATTTAATTAATTAAATTCTAAACATTTTAAATTTAATTCTAATTAGAACTGTAATATAATTTTTGAAAAATTATCGTACGCTCGGGACATCACATGCCACGAACGAAAGCGACTAAGACACGAACCACCATGGTTCGAACCATGAAGCACACGGCTGGACCAATATTGGGCCTAGGGTTCGAAACCCTAGCCCATGGCAGAGCCATGGCTCATGCGGCGGCGGCGCTAGGGTTCCAACCCTAGCCGCCTCGCACCTTTATGCACTTTTATCGAGCCATCTTGTTTTAAACGCTGGAATTTGTTAGCCACGATTCACGGTCATGCCATGCACGGGGTTCGCTCAACCATCTCGAGCTAAGGGTTCGAAAAAACCTTGCTCTCATGTGGTAAAGTTACTAATCCATGCATGCGTGAACCATTATCGAGTCAAGGAGTTCAAAACTCATCCAAGCATCAAAACTATAGAAAATAAGGCGATGATGGCCGAGCCATGCACGGCTATTAGGTTTCGAAACCCTAGCCGTCATGAGCTAGCCGTCACGTCCAATGGGTTCCAAACCCTAATTAATTTTCGACACTTCCATGCACAATTATTAGCCACAACGACTAAGCCATCTCGAGCCAAGGGTTCGAAAACCCTAGCCCTCATGTGGCTAGCCGTCGTGTCATTTGTGATGGTGATGGCCGAAAATTGATGCTCAATAAATATTATTATTCGCCAATTATATCAAATACAATTATTACGATGATTTTCATAAACTAAAATTAATTTCATATCATATATGAATTTAAACAGTTTTAATAGCATGCAATATTAATTCTAATATGATTAACACAATTTAATCACATAAATCCGATATGAGCCTTGTACACGGCTCTGATACCACTGTAAGTAATCCTATGAGCATACAACGCAGCGGAATAAAAATTTTAGGATTACAAACCAGCAGATCTATACATAGGTTATCATATCGGATTAAGGTATACGAAGGTCTCACCCTTGTAGCGTGTTTGAAGCAGAATCCTCGTTGTAGCACCACGAGTCACAAACGAAAGTTTGCACCTTCGTCTCTACGGTATCCACACGATCAAATCGAAAGGGATGTTCAAGAACAAGTTGCTAGACTTATTCTTGAACCAAAGCTCAACTCTCGGTTCAAAACCGATCAACGACGACCAAACAAAAACCCAAAACCACCACACTATCGGCGGCGGCGGTGGAGGTTATAAAATTGGTGGCCGAGAGCTTTTAGGAGTGGAGGCTAGGTTTTGATATCAAACAATGATAAGAAAGTATGATTAACAATTAATCAAAACCTCTTATTTATATTATAAGGCTTTTAATTAAGGTTCAAGACTTTCTTAAAGTCTTATGGGCCCAAACCCATGATTTAATTAAAACCCTTTAATCACTTAATTAAGACTCTTCTTAATTAATTAATTCATCCAATGAATTTAATTTCCCTTATCGATTTAATCTTTTGTGCGACCCGATAGGATCTCGTAATGTTGGCAGTGACATAAAATCTCATTTTATGTCGCAAGCATTGAGCGGTATCTAGCAACACATCGATGCTACCCAAATTACGAGAATGTCAATGACTCGACATAACCTTTAGAACTTGTGATAATATTAATCATGTAACTTAATCCCTTTGTCCTTTGTGTTTAGATTGAACACGAGTCATGGAATTGTCATACTCGTATATCCAATCTTTATTTCTTGATCCCCAAGTAGAACTAGAATAAACGAATAAGCTCGATATCTCATATCGACTCATTCGAGCATGGCCATGCATTTTAGTTCTCACTTGATCAAGGTCCAAACACATCTCCTGTTATATAGGAGGGACAAATCCTATCTCGATCAGTCAACATCCCTCTACATAATTCGTAGTGTATCCAATAGTCGCCTTTATAGTATACCCTGTTACGGGTAACGTTTGACGATATCAAGATACATAACTCCTTATGTTGGGATCTCTGATGATCACAAGTCGTAAGGATTACATACATTATTATCACTATGAGAATTGCATATGGCGATCATATAACTATCCATGTTGCATTCTCATGGTGGGTCTGTTCAGTACATCGTTCTCTAACATGTACCCATATGTTGATTTGATATCTCATATCAATGAACAATTCATCGATCAACATATACTAGTCTCTACGTATTATCATTATCCCTATTCATGATAATACTTGACTAGGGACATCTTTAAGAATAATACAACATTATTCTAAGGACATTAACATATATATTAATTCACAATGCACTAGTTAAAAGAATAATATATAATAATGAATTGCCATTCATAAAACCATAAACATTGTATGTCTTAAACAATCATCTAATGACTTGTCTTAGGGCATATCCCAACACGATTGACTAAGGTAGCTCATTTCATCCCCTATAGCACGACTTGTACCTTTTTGAGGATGGCGCAGTTGTATATTCGAGATGTGGTGAGATTGCATGGGATCCCCATTTCCATAGTGTCGGATCGAGATCCGCGATTCACATCTCAGTTTTGGGAAGGTCTTCAGTCAGCCTTGGGAACTGAAGTTAGGTTGAGCACTGCCTATCATCCTCAGACGGATGGCCAGACCGAGCGTACTATTCAGACGCTCGAGGACATGTTGAGAGCTTGTGTTTTGGAGTTCGATGTTTCTTGGCAAGATTCAGTGCCTTTGGTAGAGTTCTCTTATAACAACAGCTACCAGGCGAGTATTCAGATGGCTCCTTTTGAAGCCCTATACGGCAGACGGTGTAGATCACCCTTGTGTTGGGATGATTTGGACCGCAAATCGGTCGGAGGACCGGAGTTGGTTCGGGAAATGGAAGAAAAGATAAAGATGATAAGGCAGAAAATGAAAGCAGCCCAGGACAGACAGGCATCTTACGCGAACAAACGGCGGAGACCGTTGGAATTTCAGTTGGGAGATAAGGTCTTTTTGAAGATCTTGCCTTTCAGAGGCGTTGTGCGATTTGGGATGCGCGGGAAACTGTCTCCGAGGTATGTTGGACCGTACGAGATTTTGCAGCGCATTGGCACCTTAGCTTACCGACTAGCTCTGCCGCCTTCTTTATCTGGTATACATGACGTGTTTCATGTATCGATGCTGCGGAAGTATGAGCCGGATCCGTCGCATGTATTACAGCCTTCCGAAGTTCAGTTAGAGTCCGATGTGTCTTATGTGGAACGGCCTGTCAGAATTCTGGATCGAGCAGACCGTAGACTTCGGAACAAAGTGATACCTATGATCAAGGTTCAGTGGGATCGCAGAGTGTCGAGGAGGCTACGTGGGAGACGGAGCGGCATATGGTGCAGCACTACCCGGAACTATTCTCTGGTATGTAATTATGTTTAGTTTCACTTTGGGGTAAGTGCATGTGATTTCGAGGACGAAATCTTATAAGTAGGGGAGTATTGTGATATCCCCGAAATGATTAATTGCAATTTGAGCATTAATTGTGTTTATATGATTAATCATGGTGGTAATTAATTGATCATGTGCTGGATTTATTTAATGTGTGGAAATGCATGGTCACATGGAAAGGATGACCCGGGAGTGCATTTCAGGGTGCATGTTGGGCATGTTGGGGAAATTGCTTTTAGCATGATTTATTTGCCATGATTAGCAATTATTTGGAAAGCATGAGTTAATTGATATTTTGGTGCATTTTGGATTAATGCTTTTAAAAATATCATGTTGGGGTGTTTTATACACCATGGGTTTGTGGATGCATTTTAATTTAACCCAACCCCTTTTATACCCCAACCCCACCCTACCTTTACCTCACTTTCATTTTTACTTTACCAAACCACACAAACCCTTCCTTTCCCCTTATTTTCGAATTGGAGCATAAAGGTGGAGAGAAGCCCTTCCAAAAATCTTGTTTTGTGGAGTTTATTGGGAGATTTGAGGTCCCCAAGAGGTATGGATACCTCATTGTTAATTTTGTAAGGTTTTATTTAAGTTTGGTATGATTTTGAAGGGTTTTAAAATGGGTTTGTGTTGGGTTGTTGTGGTTTTGGTTTAATGTTGGATTTTTGAGGTACTTAAAGTGTTTATGGAAGGGTATTATGTATTTGATGTTGTTGGTTTGATGGTTTAAGTGTTGGTATGGATTGGAAGGTTTTGGTATGCAAAAATGGTGAAAAATCGCGAGTCTGTGCGAGGCGATCGACCGCCTGAAATGGGGCGATCGATCGCCGAAGGGCAGTACCAAATTTTCGGGACAGGCGATCGATCGCCTGATATGAGGCGACCGATCGCCGAGAGGCAGTGGCCAATCCAAGGGTTAGGCGATCGATCGCCATGTTTGGCGCGATCGATCGCCGCGACGGAAAAATTGAGGCGATCGATCGCCTCAGCCAAGCGATCGATCGCCGACTGTGGAATTTTGAGAAATGCTTTCTTTTGTCGAATTTTTGGTATTTGACTATTATTTGTCTTCTAATATGGGGGTTGTGTGATTGTGTAGAACCATCCCAGGTAGCAACGCAACCAAGGAACTGAAGCCATATCAATTCCACTTTTGAAAAGGTACGTAGAGGACGTACGGGCACCCAACGGTACATGTATCTAATATACTCATTGTTTATGCATTGTGGATGCGAGTATATATAGAATTGTGCATTGTGGATGCAAATACATGTTGAATTATGCATGATGATTGTATATGCATATGATGGTTATTGGTGCACATCCCATGAGTCGTGGTCATCCCTTGATGATTTTAATGCTTGCCGCTATTTGATTTGTTGCCGCTAAATGTGAAGCGAGGGGTGGGAGCGCCGCATGTCACATTTGAGCGTGGTTGTCATATAGGGCGAGGAAAAGATTGTTGGGATATGCCCTAAGACAAGTCATTAGATGATTGTTTAAGACATACAATGTTTATGGATTTATGAATGGCAATTCATTATTATATATTATTCTTTTAACTGTGCATTGTGAATTAATATATATGTTAATGTCCTTAGAATAATATTGTATTATTCTTAAAGATGTTCCTAGTCAAGTATTATCATGAAAGGGATAATGATAATACGTAGAGACTAGTATGTGTTGATCGATGAATTGTTCATTGATATGAGATATCAAATCAACATATGGGTACATGTTAGAGAACGATGTACTGAACAGACCCACCATGAGAATGCAACATGGATAGTTATATGATCGTCATATGCAATTCTCATAGTGATAATAATGTATGTAATCCTTACGACTTGTGATCATCAGAGATCCCAACATAAGGAGTTATGTATCTTGATATCGTCAAACGTTACCCGTAACAGGGTAAACTATAAAGGCGACTATTGGATACACTACGAATTATGTAGAGGGATGTTGACTCATCGAGATAGGATTTGTCCCTCCTATATAACAGGAGATGTGTTTGGCCCTTGATCAAGTGAGAACTAAATGCATGGCCATGCTCGAATGAGTCGATATGAGATATCGAGCTTATTCGTTTATTCTAGTTCTACTTGGGGATCAAGAAATAAAGATTGAATATACGAGTATGACTATTCCATGACTCGTGTTCAATCTAAACACAATGGACAAAGGGATTAAGTTACATGATTAATATTATCACAAGTTCTAAAGGTTATGTCGAGTCATTGACATTCTCGTAATTTGGGTAGCATCGATGTGTTGCTAGATACCGCTCAGTGCTTGCGACATAAAATGAGATTTTATGTCACTGCCAACATTACGAGATCCTATCGGGTCGCACAAAAGATTAAATCGAGAAGGGAAATTAAATTCATGGGATGAATTAAATAATTAAGAGGAGTCTTAATTAATAATCATGATGATTAATTAAATCATGGGCTTAAGCCCATGAGGCTTTATGAAAGCCTTTAATTAATTATATAAAAGATGATTACAAGGTTTTAATTGCAAGACAATTTTCATAACACAAAACCTACACAACAAAAGGAAGCTCTCGGCCGCCACCATCTTGAGCTCTCGGCCTCCTCAATAGCCGTGTGGTTCCTTGGTGGTTTTGAGCCATTATTCGATTGTGAATCGAGTTTGCTTCGTGTATTGGTTCAAGAATAAGTCTAGCAACTTGTTCTTGAACATCCCTTTCGATTTGATCGTGTGGATACCGTAGAGACGAAGGTGAAAACTTTCGTTTGTGACTCGGAGTTCGTTGGACGTGCTGCTCCGTGGAATCTGTTTCAAACACGCTACAAGGGTGAGACTCTTATGTATTACTCTAATCCGATATGAATCCCTTTGTATAGATCCGGTGTTAGTAATCCCAATTTTTTATTCCGCTGCGTTGTATGCTCATCGGGTTACTTACAGTGGTATCAGAGCCGTGTACAAGGCTCATATCGGATTTATGTGATTAAATTATGTTAATCATATTAGAATTAATATTGCATGCTATTAAAACTGTTTAATTCATATATGATATGAAATAAATTGAGTTTATGAAAATCATCGTATAATTGTATTTGATATAATTGGCGAATAATTGTATACGATACATGAAAGCGTAAAATCGATGTGTTAGCTCATGTATGGCTCACGGCCGCAGCCACCAAAGGACTAGGGTTTCGAACCCTAGTCACCCTGGCTCACTGCCGCAGCCACCGAAAGGCTAAGGTTTCGAACCCTAGTCATCATGGCTCACGGCCGCCGCATGTTGCTAGGGTTTCGAACCCATTGGCTCGTGCATGGCCAAGCAGCCGCCGCTTAAGGGCTAGGGTTCGGACCCTGGCTCGAGCATGAGCCGAGCCGCCGCAAAATTAGGGTTTTTGAACCCATTGGCTCGTGACGGCTAACTCATGAAGGCTAGGGTTTCGAACTCTAGCAGCCGTGCATGGGCTCGCCGCCACCGCTCGAGCATGGCTCGGCCATGGGCTAGGGTTTCGAACCCTAGGCCCACTATTGGTCCAGCCGTGTGCTTCATGGTTCGAACCATGGTGGTTCGAGTCTTAGTCGCTTTAGTGCGTGGCATGTGATGTCCCGAGCGTACGATAATTTTTCAAAAATTATTTTACAGTTTTAATTAGAATTAAATTTAAAATGTTTATAATTTAATTAATTAAATGTTAATGCATGCTTTATGTGTTGTTTGAGCATGGTGCGTGGTTATAGCCCTTTGACCTATTAGATATGATTTGTGGATGTTTGTAATTTATAATACGACCTGCGTGTCGTGCCTTTCTCTATTTCATTCTAAATGTAATCCCTCCCCTATGTTCCCCTCGAATGTGAATCGAGGAATTCTATATCTTGTAAATAGTGTAGTTTATTTTATTGATGGTGATCAATGAAGATGGAGCATCGTGCCGGGATGAGGAGGCCATTCACAAATTGGAGCCAAAGGAAGGTGCTTATGAAGTTACCTTAGGTTGACTCATAGGATTTTCTCATTGGCTTGAGAAAATCAATAGTAGGGGCTATAACCATGTCACGTTTAATTATGTATTTTGATGCATGATTTATCTTATGTTTTAGTTTGTTAATAGTATTACACATATATGTAGATATGTATACAACTATATGTAGTGGACATATTTTAAATTATCAAATTAATCATGAGATCAATAAATCCCTCTAAAATATTAAGTTTTAGATGCCTTCCAAAATAAAAGTACTCGTCAATAACTTCGATTGTACATGTGTGGGTTTGCCAAAGCAAAGCACCGTGGTAATCTTAGTAAGGCGCGAAAGGATAAAAGTGATATCCATTATACTTTAATTGGGTACGACTTAACTAGGTTATCTCAATAGGATTGGGAACCTAGAGGCATGGGTTGGATTATAATTCATTTGATGAATTGAACAAAGTGTTGTTCGTCCAACTATCCAAGAATTATATGTGATATAATTGACAAAGTGTTGTCTACCTAAATAACCGAGTCTTGGGCGATTAGCCAAAGCTAACTCAAGATTAGGTGAAATATGGATCTTGGCCCACTAAAGGTTTCGAGGGTTGATATTTTTCAAACAAAATAGTGGGAGTATCATTTAATATAAGACCATGTTAAATGATTTAAATCATAAACTTATTTTGCATATTTATATTGTAGATATCCATGGCAACTAACAACGTTACTAGCACTTTATCACTGCGATCGGTCCTTGAGAAGGACAAATTAAATGGGACAAATTTCCTAGACTGGCATAGGAACTTGAGGATAGTCCTCAAACAAGAAAAGAAACAATATGTCCTAGAGGAACCCTTGCCCGCTGAGGAACCTCCCCTAACAGCTACAAGAGCTGAAAAAGATGCTTACAAGAAGCATCAGAGTGACGCACTTGATGTTGGGTGCCTCATGCTTGCCACCATGAACTCTGAGCTTCAGAAGCAACATGAGGAAATGGAGGCGTTCGATATGATTGAACACTTAAAGCAGTTGTACCAACAGCAAGCAAGACAAGAGAGGTATGACGTCTCTAAGGCGTTATTTCAGTGCAGGATGGTAGAAGGAAGCTTGGTTGGAACTCATGTACTCAAGATGATTGGGTACATTGAGAATCTGGACAAGCTGGGTTTTCCATTGGACCAAGAGTTGGCCACCGATGTGATCTTGCAATTGTTGCCTGAGAGCTTCAGTCAATTTGTAGTAAATTACAATATGACTGACATGGAAAAGACTCTACCACAGTTGCTTGGTATGTTGAGAACATATGAAGCAAATACTAAGAAGACTAAGGCCACAAATGTCCTTATTGTGAATAAGGGCAAAGGAAGGGCCAAAGCTAAAGGCAACAAGAAAGCAAAGAAGGTCTTTGCTAAATCTAAGCCAAAGTCTTCTGCACTAAAGCCAAAGGGAGGGATAGCAAAGGAAGGGAACTGTTTCCATTGCGGTGAGACCGGCCATTGGAAAAGAAACTGCAAAGTATATCTGGAGGATCTAAAGAAAGGAAGTATGACTTCCGCTTCAGGTATTTTTTTATTATCTACTTCTTCATCATGGGTATTAGATACTGGATGTGGATCTCACATTTGTGTAAATGTGCAGGATCTCAAAAGGAGTAGGACATTGGCGAAAGGTGAAGTTGATCTCCGAGTTGGAAATGGAGCAAGAGTTGCTGCATTAGCTATAGGAGATTATCATTTAGCTTTACCTTCTGGTTTATCACTGATTTTAAAAGACTGTTATTTTGTGCCTTCAATTACTAAAAACATTATTTCTATTTCTTGTTTGGACAAGTATGGTTTTTCATTTATAATAAAGGACAATTGTTGTTCTATTTATTTAAATGATATGTTTTATGCTAGTGCACAAATGGTGAATGGTCTTTATGTATTGAATCTTGATATGCCTATCTATAACATAAATACTAAAAGGATTAAAAATAATGATTGTAATCCGACTTATCTCTGGCACTGTCGCTTGGGCCACATAAACGAGAACCGCATATCTAAACTTCATAAGGATGAGTATAGATTCATTTGATTTTGAATCATATGAAACATGCGAATCTTGTTTAATGGGCAAGATGACTAAAGCCCCTTTCAAGGGACATGTTGAAAGGGCAAATGTTTTATTGGGACTAACACATAGTGATGTATGTGGACCAATAAGTACACAAGCTAGAGGTGGTTTTCAATACTTCGTTACATTTACTGATGACCTCAGTAGATATGGGTATGTGTACCTAATGAAACATAAACATGAAACCTTTGAAAAGTTCAAAGATTTCAAGAATGAAGTACAAAACCAACTTGGCAAAAGTATCAAAATCCTTCGATCAGATCGAGGAGGAGAATACTTAAGCCAAGAGTTTCATGACTATCTAAAGGAGTGTGGGATAGTCCCACAACTCACTCCTCCGTATACTCCACAATGGAATGGTGTATCCGAGAGGAGAAATCGAACCTTGTTAGACATGGTTAGATCAATGACGAGTCATGCAGATCTTCCGATATCGTTTTGGGGACACGCTCTAGAAACAGCAATTTTCTTACTGAACCGTGTTCCATCTAAATCAGTGGAAAAGACACCATATGAGATATGGACTGGGAAGCGTCCTAGTATGTCTTTTATGAAGATTTGGGGTTGTGAGGCTTTCGTTAGACGTCACGCCACTAACAAACATGGACCCAAATCTGATAAGTGTTTATTTGTGGGGTATCCTAAGGAAACGAAAGGGTACTATTTCTATTATCCCACCGAGAACAAAGTAGTTGTTGCTCGGACTGGTGTATTTCTTGAAAGAGAATTTATTTCTAGAAAAACCAGTGGGAGAAAAATAGAACTTAGTGAAGTTCAACCACAAGAAAACACTGAACCTGAGATTGAGATGGAAACAGAGCAGGCACCACAAGCTGTTGTGGAAGAAGTACCTGCTCAAGAGACACAAGCCCAGCGTAGGTCTGTAAGAGAACACCGGGAGCCACAGAGATATGGATTTCTTGTGACTCAACAAGGTGACTTACTACTTATTGATGATGATGAGCCGTCATCTTATCAACAAGCTATAATGGACAATGATTCTGAGAAATGGCAAGAGGCCATGAAATCTGAGATGGAATCCATGTATGCAAACCAAGTATGGACTTTGGTTAATCCACCTGAAGGGGTACGACCCATAGGGTGCAAATGGATTTTCAAGAAAAAGACCGATATGGATGGTAACGTACAAACCTATAAAGGTCGGCTGGTTGCAAAAGGATTCAAACAAATTCATGGTATTGACTATGATGAAACCTTTTCACCAGTGGCCATGGTTAAATCCATAAGGATCTTATTTGCAATAGCTGCATTTCATGATTATGAAATCTGGCAGATGGATGTCAAAACAGCTTTCCTTAATGGAAATCTGCTCGAGGATGTGTACATGACACAGCCCGAGGGTTTTGTCGATCCAAAGGATGCTGGAAAGATATGCAAGCTACAACGATCCATTTATGGATTGAAGCAATCTTCTCGGAGTTGGAATCTTCGTTTTGATGATGCAATCAAAGAGTTTGGTTTTATCAAAAACGAAGATGAACCTTGTGTCTACAAGAAGGTCAGTGGGAGCGTAATCATTTTCCTAGTGTTGTATGTAGATGACATACTTCTTATTGGAAATGATATCCCTGCCTTGCAATCTGTAAAGATTTGGCTAGGGAACTGCTTTTCGATGAAAGACTTAGGAGAAGCCACCTATGTATTAGGAATCAAGATCTATAGAGATAGATCGAGAAGGCTTCTTGGTCTAAGTCAAAGTACATACATAGACAATGTGCTTAAAAGGTTTAGCATGCAAGAATCCAAGAAAGGATTCGTGCCTATGACACATGGTATTTATCTCTCGAAGGAACAGTGTCCTTCAACACCAGATGAGAGACAACGCATGAGTAAGATTCCATACGCGTCAGCTATTGGATCTATCATGTATGCCATGATATGTACTCGTCCCGATGTATCGTATGCTTTGAGCATGACGAGCAGATATCAAGTTGATCCAGGTGAAGGTCACTGGATTGCTGTCAAGAACATCCTGAAGTACTTGAGAAGGACTAAGGATACATTCTTGATTTATGGAGGTGAGGAAGAGCTCAATGTAATGGGTTACAGTGATGCTAGCTTCCAAACCGACAAAGATGATTTTCGATCGCAATCTGGATATGTGTATTGCCTAAATGGAGGTGCTGTGAGCTGGAAGAGTTCAAAGCAAGAAACAGTAGCCGATTCTACAACGGAAGCTGAGTATATTGCTGCCTCGGATGCAGCAAAGGAAGCTGTTTGGATGAGGAAGTTCATTTCTGAATTGGGAGTGGTGCCTAGCATTAAAGATCCGATAGAACTCTATTGTGACAACAATGGAGCGATCGCATTGGCTAAGGAACCAAGATCTCACCAAAGATCCAAGCACATACTTAGGCGTTTCCATTTCATTCGAGAAATCGTTGAAAGGGGAGATGTTAAAATATGCAAAGTACCAACAGATGATAATGTATCTGACCCATTGACGAAGCCGCTGTCACAGCAGAAGCATGATCGTCATACTAGATCTCTAGGCATTAGGTATATGTCTGAGTGGTCTTAGTGCAAGTGGGAGATTTGTTGGGATATGCCCTAAGACAAGTCATTAGATGATTGTTTAAGACATACAATGTTTATGGATTTATGAATGGCAATTCATTATTATATATTATTCTTTTAACTGTGCATTGTGAATTAATATATATGTTAATGTCCTTAGAATAATATTGTATTATTCTTAAAGATGTTCCTAGTCAAGTATTATCATGAAAGGGATAATGATAATACGTAGAGACTAGTATGTGTTGATCGATGAATTGTTCATTGATATGAGATATCAAATCAACATATGGGTACATGTTAGAGAACGATGTACTGAACAGACCCACCATGAGAATGCAACATGGATAGTTATATGATCGTCATATGCAATTCTCATAGTGATAATAATGTATGTAATCCTTACGACTTGTGATCATCAGAGATCCCAACATAAGGAGTTATGTATCTTGATATCGTCAAACGTTACCCGTAACAGGGTAAACTATAAAGGCGACTATTGGATACACTACGAATTATGTAGAGGGATGTTGACTCATCGAGATAGGATTTGTCCCTCCTATATAACAGGAGATGTGTTTGGCCCTTGATCAAGTGAGAACTAAATGCATGGCCATGCTCGAATGAGTCGATATGAGATATCGAGCTTATTCGTTTATTCTAGTTCTACTTGGGGATCAAGAAATAAAGATTGAATATACGAGTATGACTATTCCATGACTCGTGTTCAATCTAAACACAATGGACAAAGGGATTAAGTTACATGATTAATATTATCACAAGTTCTAAAGGTTATGTCGAGTCATTGACATTCTCGTAATTTGGGTAGCATCGATGTGTTGCTAGATACCGCTCAGTGCTTGCGACATAAAATGAGATTTTATGTCACTGCCAACATTACGAGATCCTATCGGGTCGCACAAAAGATTAAATCGAGAATGGAAATTAAATTCATGGGATGAATTAAATAATTAAGAGGAGTCTTAATTAATAATCATGATGATTAATTAAATCATGGGCTTAAGCCCATGAGGCTTTATGAAAGCCTTTAATTAATTATATAAAAGATGATTACAAGGTTTTAATTGCAAGACAATTTTCATAACACAAAACCTACACAACAAAAGGAAGCTCTCGGCCGCCACCATCTTGAGCTCTCGGCCTCCTCAATAGCCGTGTGGTTCCTTGGTGGTTTTGAGCCATTAGAGTTTGCTTCGTGTATTGGTTCAAGAATAAGTCTAGCAACTTGTTCTTGAACATCCCTTTCGATTTGATCGTGTGGATACCGTAGAGACGAAGGTGAAAACTTTCGTTTGTGACTCGGAGTTCGTTGGACGTGCTGCTCCGTGGAATCTGCTTCAAACACGCTACAAGGGTGAGACTCTTATGTATTACTCTAATCCGATATGAATCCCTTTGTATAGATCCGGTGTTAGTAATCCCAATTTTTTATTCCGCTGCGTTGTATGCTCATCGGGTTACTTACAAAGATATTTGCCGCTCAATGTGAGGCGAGGGGTGGGAGTACCGCATGTCCATTGAAGCGAGGTTATTCTATGCCGCCTATATGTAAATAAGCGAGGGGAATTAAAATACATTGTGATGGACAGACTAGGGATTGGTGACTGATATTTGGTTTTGATGAGATGGTATTGTGTTATGACATGTCTAGACCATTAAAAATAATCTATTGATTATACTAATGAGTTATGGTAAAGGGACAACCAAACTGGAAGCGTTTTGAAATGCATGGGAAAAACATGAAGTGTTTTATTATGATTATGCATTTACGCTTTATATTCATATTGTGTTGTATATGAATGATATCATTGCTCATGTTTGGGGGTTGTCCTTGTAGGTACTTTTGGCATGATATGAAGGGGGCTAAGACGGGTTGAGACCGTGAGCTTGAAGAGCACTTTTGGTAGATGAAGGACATGATTATTTTGTATAGTGTCTACTCTAGGAGTAGTGTAAAACTATAATTGATAACATTCTTTTGATGGGGAATGTAATTAATCCATTGATAGTCCTCATTTTGGCATGTAACTTTTAGGCTCATAGCCTCAACACGATTAATTTACTCTGACCATTTATATTAGCTCTAATTATGCCTTTGAGCCGCACTTAAGGATTAGGGTCCTTACAGCTACTTCCGCCGAAGACACCGATCATTGTGGACGGTCCACCACCTCCTACGGGCCGACGAAGACCTTCGGACACTACACAAGCTGGAGCATCATCCTCTGCTGCAGAACATACACGTGTTACTTTGGACTCTCTTCATAGGGATCTCCAAGATATTCGCCTGGAGCAGCAGAGCATTCACAGCATGCAGCGGGACATTCATAGCATGCAGAGAGCATTGCAGATGGACCATGAGCAGGTAGCTCAGCGTCAGATGGAGTTCATGCACTATCAGAGTGCATGGAACACTGCCATGGCCCAGGGCTTTCCAGGTTTCCAGTTCCCGCCGGAGCCACACTTTGCACCTTATCATCCACATGCACCTCCACCTTCTGAGTACCCACCATTTCCGCCATTTCAGGGCGAGGAGCACCACTACCCAGTCCCCCCTCCGGAGCATGATGGGGACGACGATCAGTGATGATCGTCGTCATGGTATTTGTCTTTGCCTGTGCATTCATTTTTCTTGTTCATTGAGGGCAATTCACATGCTAATTTTGGGGGGGTTTTTGAGTATATGTATATATCTTGCTTTTGCACATTCTGCTACTTGTCTTGTTTCTTTTCCCAGCATGACTGCATGATTTTGAGACTGATTCATCCTTGAGCATTACCAACAAAAAAAAAAAAAATTTATTTGATTGAGTTATTCTTGAGAATTGATGAGTTGGAATTGCAACGGTAATACATGATGAAATTAATCCTCATCTAGATAGGAGTCGTGGAAATGTTTAACTTGTTTGCATATATCCGTTGTTAACCATATGTCAAAACTGAGGAATTATTTGAGCACTTATTGAGTCATGATTGAGTGAAGTATGTATTGATTAAATTGAAAATTTGTGTTAACTATGATGAGTCTTGAGTATCTTAGATAACTCTACAGTTTAGTTGAAAGCACTTTGAGGCGAAATTTATAATTAGGAACTAGACTTGGAGATGATTTAGGCGATCTTTGGACCGTTTGAGCCTTTCAAGCCTACCTGTTATACATTATTCCTTAGTGTCCCCTTTTGAGCCTTATTGAAAAAGAATGGTATATGCATTGCATATGATTAGACCCCCATTCGGCATTCTTGGCAAACTCATTATACCCACCTTGGTTTGAGCCTAAAAGAACAATTTTATCCATCCCTAGGAGAGTATGATGAATCTCATTCATTGCACGGAATTGTTATATGCAAATGAGTTCAAAAAGGACGAAACAATGAGCAAAGAAAAAAGAAATGTTGTAGAGAAAAGCCTTGAAAAGAAAAATTCAAATAAGACCCAAAGTGGCCAAGGCTAGAAAAAGTTGAAGAGAAGCTCAAAATAGTTGAACTGATTTTATTATACTCTCTTCTTTGAATTCATCCTACCTTTTCTTTGAAGCCGACACCAAAAGGCCTAACGTTATAAGCTTTTAAGACCTTTTGATCCAAGTCTAGGGAATAATTACATTAGTGGAGAAGTGCTGGATAGTAAATTTGTAGAGTAGTTCAAAGTAATCTTGACTAGGAGTTGATATGGCACATGTTGATCTTAAAGATATATATGTAACTCATGTTTGACAATAGCACAGACGCACGTTCCGATGTTGCGATGTATTGTTTAACTTAGGAGGAATTGCTTCTTGTTAAATGTTGAATGACTTCTATTGATGTGTAAGTAGGATTTTTGAGTTTTTACGTATGTTGTAAAGATGATTCATGCTTAGTATCGAGTTTAACTTTTCTTTTTGAGCTTATTGCTTGCTCGAGGACGATCAAATCTAAGTTTGGGGGAGTTGATAGGCTTAGATTTTGAGTGTTTTTAACTGTAATTTCTTCCTACTTTCCGTATTTTTTCATGGATGATATTATGCTTTTTGGTGTTTATTCGTTTGTTTCAGGAAAATAGATCGGAAGTGGAAGAAATGAGCTAATATGAAGATAACGGGCGAAATCGAGGCGTGAAAGAGCTAAAATTGAGGAAATGAGATTTTTGGAATCTCGATCGATCGAGATTATGTCTCGATCGATCGAGCCAGACAGTGCGCTGAGAAGAAAAGTTTTTCAAGTCTCGATCGATCGGAACAATTTTCCGATCGATCGAGCGAGACAGTAACTTCAGAGCTGATTTTTTCAAAGTCTCGATCGATCGGTAGAAAATCTCGATCAATCGAGCGAGGCAGTGAGTTTCAAAGGCTGGCATGAACAGTGCACCGATCGATCGGACGAAAATCTCGATCGATCGAGACGCAAATCCGGGAAAATCTTATCTTCCATTTTTTAAATGATTTTTGAGGTATAAAAGGGAAAATCTCTTCCAAATCAAAGAGAGACGATACCAGACGTGAATTAGGTCAAGAGGAGCAGCCCTAGCCGCCGCCTAACGCCTCCAAAGGAGATTTAATCTCCGTTCATCGTCCAAAGTCAAGCCAATCCATTCCGGAGTGCAAGGAAGGAACAAGAGAAGAAATCACGGTGCAACGCACGGATTCATCCACCGTTTATCGTATTTCTAAACTTTAATTTATTTGATTTTCAATTTCATTTGATGTTTTTGAGGTCGAGAGACAATAAAACTCTTATGTATTTGATTTGAATTAAATCTAGTTTATTTTATTCGAGTTTTAGTTTCGTTGTGTTTGATTACTGATTCAATTGTGTTTGAGCGCATTGATTGCTTTTGTTCATAAATTAATTGTTTGTGTAGATCAAAGTCTAGCTAGCTTTGATTGAATCTGAGAGTTATAACCGAGATCGAGAGATAACGTTGTAACACGCTCTATTAATTTATGATGTATGTTACGATTGAGATCGAGTGATGACATCGCATACGTGAGAACTTGGAATCGAGAGATTTAGAGTTATAAGGTTTTGATAATTTATGCAACTTTGAATTAGTAAATAGGTGCACGAGAGTGACTTATTCTAATTTATTGTTAGTTTCTTTACAGCTCGAGAGAGTGTAACGAATAATAAAGAAAACCTTTCACCTTTAGAATCAATTGGTTGATATTTTGAGAATTCAGTTGAATCATTAAAGATAACATAGTTGAACGATAAGCTTGGTAAATTTCTCGAGTAACTTACCTTTGCATATCCGGAACCATTCATTTTATTATTTCTTGTTTATCTTTTGGATGTTAGTTTAGTTTGGTATCAGAGAATCACCTTTGTTAATCGTAGGCTAAATATAATTTTATTAATCTTATTTGGTACTTATACGTTAGTCCTTGTGGATTCGACAACCCGTACTTAATTTTTCACTATACTAAAACTTGACAACCGTGCACTTGCGGTAGAATCGCTTCACAATATTCTTTGAAATATCTTTTGTTTAAAAATTAAAGCGGTCAATCAAGCAAGAGTCTCCAGTACTAAGTTTTGTCATCACAAAAAAGGGGGAAATTGTTGGGAAAACATTTCTAAGTTTTGGTGGTGACAAACATCAACTGGATGGACATCAACTGATGACAAAGATCTACCGGGTGATGGACATCAACTGGATACAAAGATCTACCGGGTGACAAAGACCTACCGGGTGATGGACATCAACTGGACAAAGACCAACCGGATGGACATCTACCGGACAAACATCTACCGGATGGACACCTACTGGATGGACACCAACCGGATGGACATCTACCGGACAAACACCTACCTGATGGACACCTACTTGATTGACACCAACTGGACAAGCGTCTACTGGATAGTCATATATTGAGCAAAGACATCTACTGGTTACATAAGAATGAACGACCAGTTGAACGAAGAAAGCCAGCATAGGTCTAACCATCCAGCAAGAGCTCAAAGCAACAAGACAAAACAAGTACAACCTATTCTGACAAAGGTACAACAGAGCGGCGCACCCTGCTATATCTCCGCCACCATTAGCGTCAGAATAAAAGTGCCGTTGCTAAACAAAATAGGAAAGAAGACAATCAGAATATGGAATGGTAACAGAAAGTGGATATCTTCCAAATATAAACAAGTTGCCGTTAAGATCAAGGAGTCTATAAATACGCCCAAGTGAAGAATGAAGAGGTTAACTGAACGATCTAATCAAACAAAGAGAAACACCTCAACGCAAAAAGAAACTCATCTCACTGATATTCTCTAAAGGTTCAGCAAGAGCAGACAAGCACTATCACTGTAATCGTGACAGATTATCTTCCTCTGAGTCTGCTGCTCAAGAACATTCGAAGCTAAACAATTTATTTTTGTGTGAGTGCCATAGAAACTATTGTAATCAAATTAAGAAGTTGTGATTGCTAGGAGTTTAGGACAAGCTGTGTGAGTTCCTAAGAACGTTGTATATTGTAAAGTGTAAACCAAGTTCTTCTATTGTAACCTTCCTGCAAAGGAAGAATGGGAGACGTAGAAGCGTTCTGCTTCGAACTTCCAGAAACATACTTGTGTTATTTACCTTCTGCTTATTTATCATTCAGTTTTTATCCCTCACAAGTCCAGCAGACGTCTTCCGCACTATAATCAGTGTCTGCTGACTTGCTATATATTGAGAAGCTACTGCAGTACTTAACAGTCTGCAGCAAACCCGAGCAAAATCGAAATTGAATCTAGTGTTTATTCAACCCCTCCTTCTAAATACTACATCGATCCTAACACTCATCTACTTACTTATGTCTTAAATTGGTCCATATGTATCTTATGAATAAATCATTCTAGGTTTGAATATGAAAACTGGCATTTAAGAACTATTGTACTATTGTCTGCTTATGACGAGGTGTGTCTATTAGAATGTTTTGTACTGTTATAGTTCAAAGATAGACGATTTTTATATTCTGTAGAAGTTCGAGGTTTATGATGAATTCATAGGAGGTCTGAATGGTATCAGAGCCAATTAGATCATAAGTTTAAGTAGAAGATGATAAGAGATATATAAAGCAACACTAATTTATATATATACATAATAATAATAAAATAACAATAAATTATGTTGTTAATTAATAATAAATACGTTGAGATAATTTTTATCTAAAATCAAAACTCAAACAATATTTTATATAAGGAATAATTTCGTTAGATTTCGTACCATTTCATTCCCATGGGGCATGGCTGATTAAAATCAGAGCTGCATTCAGCTGGGAAACTATGGATATTTTGTGTCTCCCCGCCACCGCACACTATTCTAACCCTCCGTCTCCATACTCCGCCGTAAAACATCTCAGCGCCGTCACCACATCCTCCTTCATTCTTACTTCAGAATTATCACAAGACAGCCCCGTTAAAACCTCCGCCGCCCTCCGCCGCCCTATATCTCACAATCCCACACAAACTTCTTCAACGGAAAACCCCCTGAAAAAACTTAGTACTTCCCAGAACACTCCCGCTCATACTCCCAATTTATCACCCCCGTATCAACTAAGCAATAAGCTTCGGTTGTCAAGCAAGCTCTCCCCACCACCCCCGGACATACCTGTACTTCCATTGGAAGAGACACTTCCAGTGGAATTTGAAGATGGTGTTCTTGAAAATTCAAAAGAAAATGAAAAGGAAATGGAGTTCAGGGAAAAGGGTAAAATCTTTGTGGGTAATCTACCTCTGTGGATAAATAAAAGTGAGGTGGCTGGGTTTTTCAGGCAGTTTGGGCCAATCAAGAATGTGATTCTTATAAAGGGTTACGATGACTTGGAGAGGAACATGGGGTTTGGGTTCGTCCTATACGATGGGCTGATGGCCGAAAAGGCTGCAATGAAGGCTGTGGAGTTTGACGGGGTGGAATTTCATGGGCGAGTGTTAACTGTGAAGTTGGACAATGGAAGAAGAGTTAAGGAAAAAATGGTGGAGAGGGTTAGATGGGTGGAGGGCAGAGATGAAGATGGAAGTGGGTTTAGGACCTTTAGGTCTAAGTGGCACCAAGAGAGGGACGAGTCACGAAGAGATTTCCAGAGGGTTTTGGAGACTCAACCGGAGAATTGGCAGGCTGTTGTGCGAGCTTTTGAGAGGATTAAGAAGGTTTATTTCTATTATATTTAGGCCATATTTGCTTGTGAATTATGCTTTTTTCTTGCATACTTCTTCACGAATTGATTAATCATCTACTTCTGCATTTACTGTGGGATATGAATCATGTGTGTGCTGTCAGAGAAAGTGACCCGCCAAACTTTCTGTTTTTGAATCAGGCAAATGATAATAGATACAACAAAAGAGTGCCAGAAGTACTCGAAAATATACAAAAATACAGTTTGCAATTAGAAAACCACCTAAACTAAAGTGCTAGTAAACAAAGACGAGGTTTCCTAATCCATTCCAGAAACAAGTAAGAAGAGTTAAATTTAGTTCTACTGCTAATCCATAACCAAGTTCGATAATTAATCAAATCTAGCAACTCATCCTCATTATCTTGTGTCCCCTTGAATATTCTTCAGTTTCTGTCTAAGTTGTCCATATCACTGCTTTACAAATTGTCATCCAACCAACCCTTCATGCCTTTGCTATGTCCCCATAGGCCTCTCTGATGGAAAAGATGATTCACTATGTACTTGTGAAGAGCAAGCTTCATGCCAATCACTCATAGCATTTCATCCATAACGAATATGACTCTGGGCAATAGAAAAGTAGATGCTGGGATGTTTCCTCTTCTGACAGGCACAAGTCACACAAATGCGATAAGGCCTGTCCTGATATTCCGTTTCCTCAAGTTTTGTTTAGCAGGGCTACGATCTTTGATTATCCTCCAAACAAATGTTGCAACCTTATTAGAAGCTAAAGTGTCCCATGTAATTTCATATTTTGTTTTGAGTCTCCTGCCGACTGATTATCCTCAAGAATAACGTTGTAAGCCTAGTGCGTTGAAAATAACTTGGAAGTGTTGTGTCGCCACCTGTCTTCTGACTTCTGAACCATAACAATAACTATCTTGTCAATAAAATTTAGTAAAACAGCAAAAGATCCTTCTTTCCACTCAAAAAGATCTCGTCTCTAGTCCCATCTCCACACCCATAACCCCTCAACCCATGTTCCCATATTCCCCACTAAAATTCTCTATCTCTTTCTATAGAAGCCAATCTTGGGAATCGATTTTCTAGGCTATCCTCTCCCTACTCCAAAATTTCATCACAAGCCCATTCCCCACCTTTCTAAACACCCCTCCATGAAACCACCCTAAAGGATCTCTACAAATAAATTTTCCAATATCTTTCCACCATGAATCATGCTATTTCTAGTTTAACAACATGGATTTTCATGTGAAGTGAATTTATTTGCCACTGCGTTCAGAAGATGTCTGATGCACTACAGACCTTCTTAAGTACTGCCTATGCAAGAGTTAGAGTTACCTTCATTTTGTGAAAGCCTTCCTTTTAATATTGGAGGGCTTCACTGAAGTTGAAAAGCTTCTAAGTACTGTTACTATAGTTTTTCCTTCTCAATTGATGGAAATGAGAGTAGCGCAATAGACATGGGGGCAGGAGTGGCTGATAATTTAAGACGAATGATGTTAGATTTTTAATTCAATGCCCTTTCGTTCGGGGTTTGATACCATTATATAGAAAAAAATAGGTTACAAAGTTTCCTAATTTACAATCCAAATATGTTCCTAATCTATAGCATAAAATCTTTCTAATTGATTTTGATATCTACTAAAATATAATAAAGATTTACAATGCATAAATTAATGTCTTATCTAAGGTAATATCCTTGACATCCCCCTCAAATTGATGCTGGGCGATCAGAAGCATCAATATGTCAACCAAGAAATGATGTCGACTTCGAGTTAAAGCTTTCGTGAATATGTCAGGCAGTTTGATGTTCAATTAAACATGAGGAATATCAATCACATGCTTGTCGAAAGCTTCTCGGATGGAATGACAATCAACTTCGATGTGCTTGGTACGCTCATGAAAGACCGGATTAGCAGTAATTTGAATAGCACTGTTTTTATCAGCATGCAAAGGTGTAGATTGAAGTTGGGAAAAGCCAAGCTCTCCCAATAACCCACGAAGCCAAGTAACCTCAGAACAAGTAGAAGACATAACACGAGACTCAGTAGAAGACTTGGAAACTCTGTCTTGCTTTTTGCTTTTCCAAGAGATGAGTGCAGAACCAAGAAACATGCACCATCCTGTGACAGAACGTCGGGTATCGGTACACCTAGCTCAATCAGCATCACTGTAAGCTACTAACTGCAATGACGAGGAACAACCCTCGAGAAGATGTGCCTTTGAGATAGCGGATAATACGACGAACAACAGCAAGACAACCACCACGAGAAAAACAAACATCACAGTTATTATCAACCAATTGCCCAACAGAGATTAAATTGGTAATTAATTCAGGAGAAATGTCGGACTGGGTTACTGAGCCGAGGATTTGCTTATTAGCTTCTTGATCATTTTATTTAGGCTTCTTTTTGGGTCTGTGCGAGCCTGCTCGCTTTTTTTGTAAACTTTCGTAGTACCTCTGGTACTCTGTTATATATATGCTTTTTTCCGATCAAAAAAAAAAATTCAGGAGAAACAAATATATCACGGAATGAAGACCCCAAGTTACCAACAACAATAATCGGTAAAGAACTACCATCAGACGTCCATATTTGCGAACATCATGGAGGCCGAGAGTTCTATTGGCTATATGATTATAAGCTCATGAATCAATAATCCAAGCAGGAACAGGAACAGGAACAAAACCAGTACCTTGCAGACCTAAAGCCGTAAAAGAGGACACAATCATTGGCTGGACCATGGCAGGAGTAAGAACGGGCGATTCAGATGATACGGCCGGAGGTGTATATGATGAAACCGCAGCTTGGAAAGCCTGAGGAGAACGTTTTGGAGGCCGCATCAGACAGTCCTTCAGAAAATGACCTTCCTTTTTTCAGTAATTGCAAACCTTCTTAGAGCAATTGCGAGCAGAATGACCAAATTCTTTTCAACGAAAGCACTGAACTGTCTCTTTCCCTTTGCCATCAGCAGCATAGACCACGTTCAGAGGAACAGATTCAGACGAGAAACTGGAGTGAGTGGATAGACGTTGTTCTCACGAAGTAAGTCACCAAGACACAAATCCAAAGAGGGAATAGAATTACGACTTAATAATCCGCTCGAAAATGTTCAAACTCGGGTCGGAGTTTCATCAGAAATTGATCACGTTGACTCTCAGAGTGAATAGCTTGAAGAGCCTCAAGAGCCGTAGCAGGAACCTTAACATGAATAATAGCAGAGTATTCGCTCCAAAGATTAATAAAATCCAAATAGAATTCGGCAATCGGAAGAGTTCCCTGAGTAAACTAATGAATTTCAATTCCAATTGGAATTTGCGAGCACTATGATCTTGATGATAGACGCGCTGCAAATAATCCCACATATAGTGAAGCACCAGAGATTGGACAAAAGATGAGGATCAATCGTGCCCAAGAGCCAAGAGATAACCTTAGCATCTTTTGTCTCCCATAGAGCCTGTTCTTTCGCTTCGGTCGGAACAGGAGCAGATTTATCAAGATGATGAGCTAACTCCTTGCCTTTCAGAAACATCTGAAATTGAAAAGCCTAGGTGGAAATTTTTTACCAGTCAAGCGGACAATAATATTTTCAATCGACATGATGCAAAAAGAAAACCCTAGCTGCCAGACAATACTCACAGCCATGAAACCCTAGCCACCACTCACAGCCACGAAACCCTAGACAACAGTAAACACTGCCGCGCGTGGATCCCAAGACCGCCGCACCTTAGACCGTCGGAAAACCCTAGATCGGCGCACAGAAGCTGTGCACGAAACCCTAATCGGCGCAGATAAAGAGACACTCAAGAACCGCCAGAACGAAACCCTAGATTGGCGCACACAGATCGGTTGTGAAGGACCTTAAATCGCTGCCCAATAGTGGTGTACGAATACTTCTGTGCAAAACCCACAAAAAACACAGCAAGAAACCGGTGGGAAAGAAGAAATCGCCCCAAGATCGACTCAAAAAAATAATCAAATGACTGATACCATGTTAGATTTTTGATTCAATGCCCTTTCAATCAGGGTTTGATACCATTATATAGAGAAAATAGGTTATAAAGTTTACTAATTTACAGTCTAAATATCTTCCTAATTAATTTTAATATCTACTAAAATACAATAAAGATTTATAATACATAAATTAATGTATTATCTAAGGTAATATCCTTGACAAATGAGTCATCTGGCTATGGGACTTTATACTCTAAAGTAGATCATGCCTGTCATACTATATTAACCTCATTTGTGCTCTCAAGAGCATCGGTCAGCTAAAAGAAGTTGCACTGTCTTGATTCAGGTTACCAGTGGAAAAAAGTAAATAGAGAGAACAATAGTTGTTTATTCATGAAATTAAAGCACATAGTCTTCATGTAACCTTATCAAGAGTTTTCTTGTGCATAGTATTCCGACCAATCTAATTTGCATTTATTGTTTTGTGTAGCCTGCCAGGAAAGAGTACGGGTTAATGGTGAATTTTTATGCCAAGCGAGGTGATATGCATCGTGCACGCGAAACATTTGAGAAGATGCGGGCACGAGGGATAGAGCCTACTTTACATGTATACACAAAGTAAAAGTTTACTATGTAGTTTAACTCTTTAATGGTGCACTTTTAGGACATTGCCATTTCTCGAGTTGCCTTAGATGTTGCAGTTTAGTCCATTGTCATTTCTGAAATTGTCTTTAATGTTGCACTTTTACTCGTCTCCAAGCTGATTGGTAGAACTTATCCAATTTTTTGATGTTCATAAATTCTCTACACTTGCTTTTATGTTGATGATTATAAATTAATTTACGAGTAGTTCGCAGCTTTTGCATGAATATATTATCACTCAGTGGTTATCCATGATGTCATAATCAATAAATGTGGCATGGTGCAGTCTCATTCACGCTTATGCAGTTGGAAGGGACATGGAAGAAGCATTGTCATGCGTGAGGAAGATGAAGGGTGAGGGAATTGACATGAGTTTGGTGACATACAGTATTCTTGTTGGAGGATTTGGCAGAATTGGAGACTTTGAGTAAGTGGCTATGTGCTGCATAAAGACTAATTCTATTATAACACATCCTCTACTAATGTTTCTTTATTCGGTTTCCGAAAGAGCTGCGGAGCTTTGGTTTAAGGAGGCAAAAGAGAAGCTTGCAGGCTTAAATGCTATCATATACGGAAACATAATTTACGCTTGTTGGTGAGCATCAAAGATTTATTTATTTTATTAGTAGTGCTTTCTGTTTTTATTTCATGTTCGGCATCTCAATGTTTTTCATTTTACTACTTGAACATTAATTCTAGCACATGATTTTAGCAGTTATGACCCGCAATCCTGTATTTATCGTGTTGTAGGTGCCTCTCTCCGTTTTCCCTCTGCCTTTCTCCCTCTCCCTCTATCCCCTTTCTCCCTCTCCCTCTATCTCTCTGTTTCTCTCTTTCTCTTTGTCTTGTGTTTTTTGTGTTTGAGTATTGTTTGGGGCATTACGGCTCAAGAACAACCCAATGATATTCCAACCGAAGGTCAATTCCAAACCAAAGGAAGCTGTCTACAAACGATTCACCCATAATTATTAAGGCACACAGTGCACTGAAGCACAAATATAACTTGGGGCTATAGCTCAATGCAAAGCGCGTGTTTTAATTTTAGTAAAGCGCAACAACTTATATATTCTTAGTTTATAAAAAATGTCCATAAATTTTAACAGTTATAAATAAGCAAATTTAAAGATAACAAAGTTAAATAATAAAGTAAGCATCAAATAACAACAAAATTAAATAATGTTATAATGTAAAATATCGTTCAACAAATATTACAGTTTAGAGGTTTCATGCCAACACTTAATTGGCCAATTGCTTCCATCATAGCAATAACTTATATATTCTTAGTATATCAAAAATATCCATAAATTTTAACAGTTATCGAAGAATAAGAGAGTTTAAAGAGAAGAGGAAAACTCTTATTTCTGAATGAAACTAAAGAAGATACAAAGTAGGTTTAAATAGACTCATAATATCCAAAGGCTCCTAAGATAAGAAACTACTAAATATTCAAATACAAGGATTTATCCCTATCTCCTTATCAGATAACAAGATTATCATTATCTAATATTCAACACTCCTCCTCAAGATGGGTCATATATGTCTAGCATGCCCAACTTGCAACTTAGGTCTTCAAAAAGAGGATGGCAAAGAGCTTTAGTCAACATGCCTGCAAGTTGCATATGAGAGGGGACATAGTTGAGGTCAATGATTTTCTTCTCAATCTTTTCACTGATGAAGTGTCGATCTAACTCAATATGCTTTGTTCTGTCATGGTGTACTAGATTCTTAGCAATGCTAGTAGCTGCTTGATTGTCACACATCATTTCCACTGATTGATTGTTGTCGAACTTCAATTCATTCCATAATCTCTTCAGCCACATTCCTTCACATATGCTTGGCGCTCGATACTCTGCTTCTGCACTACTGCGAGCTACTACATAATGTTTCTTGCTTCTCCATGTTACTAGATTTCCCCATACAAATGCACAGCAGACAGAGGTCGACCTTCTATCGGTGTGGGAACCAGCCCAATCAGCATCACAATCTACTTTGATATTTTTGTTCGATGATTTATTGTAGCGCAATCATTTTCCTAGGTTACTGTTTAGGTATCTCAATATTCGGTATACAACATCCATGTGATCCTTAGTTGGGTTATTCATGAATTGGCTTACACCAACCACAAAACCAAATCAGGCCGTATTTGTGAAAGATAAATTAGCTTCCCAACCAATCATTGATATCAACCAAAGGATAGTCATCCCTTGTTTCCAGTTTTACCTTGGCGTCCATAGGTGTATCTATGGATTTGCATCCCAACATCCCAGTTTCTTTAAGGAGATCTAATGCATATTTCCTTTGCTAGATATAAATTATCTTCCCAACCAATATCAGGCCGTGTTTGTGAAAGATAAATTAGCTTCCCAACCAATCGTTGATATCAAGCAACAGACAGTCATCCTTTGCTTCCAATTTTACCTTGGCGTCCATAGGTGTATCTATTGGTTTGCATTCCAACATCCCAGTTTCTTAAGGAGATCTAACACATATTTCCTTTGCGATATATAAATACCGTGTGATGATTTGACGACCTCCATTCCCAGAAAACATTTCAGATGTCCTAGATCTTTCATTTCAAATTCTTTTGATAGTAGAGCTTTAACTTGAGTCATTTCTTCACTGTGATTTCCTGTGAGGACAATATCATCAACATTGACTATGAGGACAGTAATTTTTCCTTCCTCTGGATGTTTGACAAACATACAGAGTATGATCAGACTGACATTGAATGTATCCGTTCCCTTTTAGAACAGTGGAGAATCGATGAAACCATGCTCTGGGTGACTGTTTGATGCCATAAAGAGATTTCTTTAATTTGCACACCTTATTAACTGTCGATGCATTTCCAAATCCATGTGGAATTTCCATATAAATATCTTCTTCAAGGTCTCCATTTAGGAAATCATTTTTCACATCAAGTTAATAGCCAATCCATAGTGGCAGCAAGGCACAAAAGAACACGGATGGTATTTAACCTGGCAACTGGAGCAAAAGTCTCTTTGTAATCAATACCATAAGATTGAGTGTATCCTTTAGCAACTAATCTGGCTTGATATCGTTCTATGTTCCCATCTGCTTTATGCTTCACTGAAAAAATCCGTCTACATCCAACAGTTCTTTTCCCTGATGGCAGATCAGTAATGAGCCATGTATTGTTTTTCTCAGGAGATCGAATTTTTTCAAAAACCGCGGATTTCCAATTTTGGTCGAGCAAAGCATTTTCATTTTCAATTGTAGATGGAACCTGGACCTTATCGAAATTTGACACAAATGCTCGATATGTAGGAGATAAATGCTCAATTGATACAAACTTACATATAGGATGTTGTGTGCATGATCTGACCCTTTTTCTCACTGCAATGGGCCTGTCATCAGAGTCATTAGTAGTATGTTGAGAAGTTTCTGAGGTACCTTGTGGTTTTTCAGTGGGTCTTGGATCCAAGGCTGAGTCGACGCAAGGCTGAAGTTGTGCAGGTTGCTGATGCTCCTAGAATAAACCTGCAGAGGGATAGTAGACGAAGGAATTGGAGCCTGAGTGGATGTGATAGGCTCTAATTTTTGGGAAAGCTGATCAGAGTGTTACCTTATTCGAAGATTCATCACTGTTAAGCTCCCCCTGAATCGAAGAATTGGGGTAAAATGGCTCATTTTTGAAAAAAGTTACACCCATGGAATTGAAAAAAGCGTTTGAGAGTTGGGGATTAACACTTATACCCTTTTTGATTTGGAGAGTAACCAAGGAGAATGCTTTTGATCGCACGAGGGTCCAGTTTGCCCCTATGATGTTGATGTATGTGGACAAAAGCAGTGCAACCAAAACTTTGAGAATGATAGGGAAGGTGTGAAGTAGGATAAACCTGGAGTAACGTATGAATAGGCGTATCAAATTTGAGGGTACGAGAGGGCATCCTATTAATTAGATATGCTGCAGTAAGGATCGCATCTCCCCAAAAACGATGTGGGCCATTATGGGAGAAGAGCAATTATCGGGCAACCTCAAGTAAATGACGGGTTTTACGTTCCGAGACCCTATTTTGTTGGGGTGTGTGAACACATGAACTCTGGTGGACAATCCCGTGGCTAAGAAGATATGAACCAAGGTTTAATTAAAGAAGTCACGAGCGCGGTCAGATTTTAACACCTTTATTCGAGTATTAAATTGGGTCTGAATCATGGTGTTAAATTGCTTGAAAATAGCACTAGTTTCAGATTTGTCTTTCTTTAAAAATACCTTGATAACCTGGTTTGATCATCAACAAAAAGTAAGAACCATCTAGACCCGGTGACATTGTAAAGGGGGATCTTACTTTGAGCCGAATGTTAACTTCGATGAAATCTTTGGCAAAAGTTAGAGAGGTTGATTTTTGTGGGGTAGTGTTGGTTAAGTGGAATCAAGATGATGAAAGGGAAGAAGGGCATAGAAAACACTTCTTGATCAATACAGGGAAGTGTTACAAGAAGCCCACGACTTACCATCGAGACGTGCAAAGGACCATGCTATTGTAATCAAGGTAGCGCCTGTAAGCAAAAAGACGGGATTGAATGCATGGTAGCAGAAATGCTACAGGCTGGAGTGATCCAACCGAGCTCTAGTCCGTACTCGAGCCCAATGATTATTTGTGAGGAAAAAAGATGGAAGTTGGCGATTCTGTATGGATGATCGGGCACTAAATAATATCACTGTTGTGGATAAGTTTCCTATCAGTGGTGAAAGAGTTGTTTGATGAATTATATGATACTTTTCTAAGCTGGATCTCAAATCTGGACACTATCAAATTCTAGTCAAGGATGAGGATGTACACAAAACGGCTTTTAGAATGCATGGAGGGCATTATGAGTTTCTTGTCATGCCTTTCGGATTGAAAAATGTACCAGCTACTTTTCAATTTACGATGAATGGGGTATTCCGTCCTTATTTGCGTAAATTCGTTTTAGTATTTTTTATGACATTTTGGTGTACACTGAAGATTGGGGGGCACATGTGAAACAATTGGGGGTAGCGTTGAAAGTGCTGTCACAAAATAGCCTAGAATTAAAAGAAATGTCAATTTGGGTTGGAGCAACTGGAATATTTGGGACACAAAATGTCTAACCATGGGGTGGAAGTGGATGATAAAAAATTGAGAGTGTCACACTATGGCCACAACCAAAAAACGTGAAGGGATTGAGGGGATTTCTGGGGTTAACGGGTTATCATTGTAAGTTCATTAAGGACTATGAAAAGATAGCAGGCCCTTTGACCGATCAATTAAAAAATAATTTTGGATGGGCTTGTAAAGCACAAACTGCCTTCAAATTATTGAAGAAAGCTTTAGGCAGTGCTCCTGTGTCAAAAATGCCCGACTTTAAAAAGAGTTCGTCAATGAGTGTGATGCGTCTGGGATTGGGTTGGGAGTTGTGCTAATGCAAAAAGGTTGGTCCTTAGCTTATTACAGTAAGGCTTTGTCTGACCAAGCAATATCAAAATCCATTTATGAAAAAGAATTGATGGCATTGGTTTTGGTGATGCAACATTGACGACATTATCTCTCAGGGTGAAGGTTATTGTTCTTACGGACCACAAACCACTTAAGAACCTGCTGCATCAACAAATCACAACACCAGACCAACAATTTTGGTTGGCTAACTTATTGGGATATGAATTTGACATTAAGAGTCGGGCAAGGGTAGAGAATAGGGGAGCAGACGTACTATCAAGTAGGGAAGACTTTGGAGACTTAAATGCTATATCAGTTTTAACTTGGGGGGTTAGAGGATATAAAAGGGCTGTATTGAAGGATCCACGTCTGGGAAAAAGGTTTCACCGATTAGAAAAAGGGGAGGAGAGGGATAAACATTATTCATTGATCAATGGATGTCTACTTCATAAAGGGAGAGTTGTTCCTAGGACATCATAGTGGGTTCGAAAGCTTTTGAATGAATTTCATTTCACTCCAATGGGAGGACATGTGGTACTTTAAGATCTTACAAGAGGATAGCAGCAAATTTCTTTTGGTTGGGCATCAAAAGAGATGTGAGGAAATTTGTAGATGCATGTTTAGTGTGTCAAAAACAGAAAACGAGACTGGTCTACCTACTTTACAACCGCTGGATATTCCAGAAGCAATATGGGAAGATGTGGCGATGGATTTTATTGTAGAGTTGCAAAATCGAAAGGGTTTGATTTCATTCTTGTGGTAATTGATTATCCAAATATGCACACTTTTCGACTCTTAAACATTTAGCATTGTTGCAGAACTGTTTGCCAAGGAGATTGTTAGGCTGCATGGAGTTCCGAAAAATAGTCAGCGATCGAGATGCTATATTCACGAGTTTGTTTTGGTCCGAGTTGTTTAAATTGCAGGGAACCCATCTCAAGATGAGCACCGCGTATCAGCCTGAGACGGATGGACAAAGTGAAGCCTTGAACAAGTGTCTTGAAGTTGAAACATATCTCAGATGTTTTTCGTCTGAGCAACCTAAAGGATGGACGTCATGGATCTATTAGGCGGAATATTGGTACAACACTTCATATCAAACCGCAGCTGAAATGACACCATTTTGAAGTAGCAATAGGCCGAAAATCACCCAACATTGTGAAGTACGTACCAGGGGACACTAATGTGGCAGCAGTTTCACAATCTTTAGAAGGCAGGAATGAGATTCTAAGGCAAGTCAAGTTCAATCTTACTCGAGCACAACATCATATGACCATTACGCTAACAGGAGACGGAGAGACATAAATTTTGAGGGGGACATGGTTTTCTTGAAACTAAGACCACATCGACAAAATTCGGTGGCTACAAGGGTGTTTCAAAAATTATCAGCTCGATACTATTGCCCCTTTTGAAACCATTAAGAAGGTAGGACGGGTAGCATATCGTTTGCTACTGCCGGAATGTACAAAAAATACATCCCGTGTTTCATATATCATGTTTGAAGAGGGCTGTGGCCGAGGAGAGTTCCATAGTTGTATTGCCGAAGAACTTGGATAAAGACCTGTTTCTTGATTATGAACCAAAGAAGATGTTGGGACAAAGGATTAAGCATGAGAGAGGGCACCCTTGTCAACAATTATTAGTACAATGGAAAGGAAGATTGGAAAAAGAGTCTACATGGGAAGATCGAGATGAATTATTGCACCAATTTCCAGATTTTCGCCTTGAGGATAAGGCAAGTTTTGTAGAAGGCGGGCCCGAATGTTGTGGGCCAAGATAATGAAGTCATAAGACAGCCCATTATTTAGTATGCCAACACCAGAAGAGGGGGAAAGCATGGCGCACGTGATGGAAGGAAGAAATGGAGTGGGATAAAATCATCCAGTTATTTTTATTTTGATAATTATAGCGGAGAGCTAGGGGAAACAGAGGAATGGGGTTATTTAATTAAATAACCTACATAAAATAAACAATTACAAAAATAACCTGAAAAATTAACAAATTTAAAAAGTAACCTTACCCGCCAACTGAGTTGGCGTGACCATATAAAATATTTGTCACGCCAACTGAGTTGGCGTGACCAACGTAGAATAGTAGTCACGCCAACTCAGTTGGCGTGACCTTTGTTTTATACGGTCACGCCAACTGGGTTGGCGTGACATTATTATAATAGTTCCGCCAACTCAGTTGGCGGAACTATTTGTGCTATAAATAAAGGCCTCCGCCTCTGATTTCTCCCACCCATTCACGAGTCTCTTTTAATATTTTTATTATATGATAAAATTCTGATTATGCTCTGTAGTTGCAGCTTTAGCTGATCTTCTACATCAGAAAAGATTTTATTAGCTACTAGTAATAGTTATCTATAGTTATCAAAATATGTCTATTCAAGTTTTATTTTATTCGGGGGGTAATATTATACAAGATTCTGAGTTCGTCCGATATGATCGTGGTCCATCAAGAGGTACAACTATACGGCGTACAATTAATTTTCTACAAGTATTATTAGATAAAATATATGATATCACTGGGTTCGATCGCAACCAGTTTCTTTTGAAATTATATGCTAGGCATATGTTCAAAGATTTTTCGGGGTTACGTCAGACTATTTTACCCATAGATGATGATTACAATTTAGCATGGCTACTTGATTCAGAACAGGGTCATAGTTGCTTGGAATTTTATATACAAGCAGAACCAAGGAATTATGATTATATTCCAGAAATGCTAATGAGTGGCAGTTTTTCAGAAGGATTGACGACATCTGTTATTCAAGAGACGTCTGTTGCTCGACATCAAGCTGAGGGTTCATATAGTGGTAGAGACCGAGATGATCATCCAGTAGATGTTGATAATGTTGCCGATGAGCCACGAGCAGACAGATCAAATTAATTCTGAACCAGAGGGGATTCCATCTGATGATGAGACTGATGCTGATGATGATGAAGTTGATATTGGTGTGATGGCAGAAGCAGTTGCAAACCAAGAGGAGGGGGCACCAATGAGACGAGAAGTGTCAGTTACAACCATGACAAATGATCATAATCTTTATCCAACAATCCCATTCTTTTCCACGACACATCTAGAAGTTTTTGGAGATTCGATTGACAATCCAACAGGCCGTTGGGGGAGTTTTTATGATTACTCCAAAGGTGAAATCCATCGCAACATGGTCTTCAAAGATAAATCTCATCTGCAGGTAGCTGTGAAGGATTATTCAGTACGTGTTGCAAATCGTGAGTACCACGTTGTTAAGAGTACAAAAACATTGTGGAAAGTAATATGCAAACACGGTACAGATGATATACCTTGCAGATGGTACCTGCGTGCATGTTTGGATAAAAAAGTTGGGTTATTCAAAATAACCAAATATGGTGGTCCTCACACTTGTCTGCTGAGTGAGCTGTCGCTTGATCATTCGAACTTGGATAAGAATATGATTGCTAGCTTGTTATTGGGAATCGTTCGTCGTGATCCAGCTTATGAAATCAAGTATGTGATTCAAACAGTGAAAGATAAGTATGGATTTGAAATATCATATGCAAAAGGCTGGCATAGTTTGAAACGTGCAGTACGGAACGTGTATGGAACCTGGGAGAGCTCGGTCAATAAATTACCTTTCTATATGGGAGCTTTGCAAAAATGGAATCCAGGCACAGTCGTGGAGTGGGATCATCTTGATAATGCAAGACCAAGAGAAAAAACTTTGAGTTATGTTTTCTGGGCCTTCCAACCGTGTATAGATGGTTTCCGGCACTGTCGTCAAGTTATTACAGTGGATGGCACACATCTGTATATAAAATATCAGCATAAGATGTTGATTGCTGTCTCCATGGACCCGAATAATCAAGTGTTACCGCTGGCATTTTCAATTGTCGATGAAGAGAACTTTTTGTCATGGAAATGGTTCTTGGAGATGGTTAGCAAACACATTATTGGAGAATCTGCCGGCGTGTGTTTGATTTCTGATCGACATCCGGGCCTTATTGCAGCAGCCGAATGTATCCCCGACTTCGCATCGATTTTGTTTGAGACATCTTTGCTCAAACTTTAATAGTCGTTTCAAAAACGTGCACTTGAAAGACTTGTGTTGGAAAGCTGGATCAGAAAACCAGCTGATAAAATTTGAGCGTACGATGGAAGAGATCAAAACCATTGAACCAAGGGCTTTTGATTACCTGAATCGGATTGATAAGTCTCAGTGGACACTTGCTCATGATGAAGGATGGCGTTGTGGTATCCTAACAACAAATATGTCGGAGTGCATAAATGGAGTAATGAAAGGTGCACGTCGCCTTCCAATCACTGCCATTGTACAATTAACATTCGATCGTTGTGTGCATTATTTTCTCGAGCGAGTGAACAAAGCGGATAGAATGATCCAAAATAATCAAGAATGACCGGATTATGCTTTTGAAAATTATGCTCGGGCTGATCTTCACTCCATTCATCATGAAGTTCAGATGTTTGATCGAAGGCATCTAACAGCCTCAGTTATCACAAGGATGCAAGTTGGACGTGGGGGTAATACTCATGTTGTGAAGCTCAAATCAAGAGAATGTTCTCGTGGGAAGTGGAAAGAATTTGGAATTCCTTGCTCACATGTGATACAAGTATGTCGAGCTTATGGCATAAACGCAAAAACATTTGTCAAGGAGTATTATAATATGCAAGAATATTGGAGCACATATCAAGGTCAATTTGAGCCATTATGGGGAGAGCAGTATTGGGAAACCCCGTCATTCGAACTGTACCACAATTCCACCTTGCGTACTATAAGAAGACGAGGTCGAGACCGAACAACACGCATGCAAAATGAGATGGATTGGCCTGAAGCCCGGGCAAGACGACGTATGGCATCGAGTTCCCAAAACCGATAAAGTTGTAATTGTTTTTTGATATTGTTATTGTTATTGTTATTGTTATTGTCACATATCAAATAAGACATTCATATGGAAGTACATTCATTACATTTAATAATAAGATTCACAATAGGCAAACATGACTACATATATTAAGGCTAAAACTCTATAATGCCCCTCCAGTACCACAACGACGTGGCTGTTTTCGTCTCTGACCGCGTCCTTCCTGAATGGCCTGGTCATCTTGCACTACAGGTACATCGTCCAGCTGAACATCAGGTGACAAATTAGGGAACACAACCGGTGACACGTCAAATTTTGGTGACATCGATGCATGTGCTTTAACCCATATAGTCATGTACCGCCTATGGTGTGCAGACCAGTCTTGTTTTACCCCTGCGGTTAACGGCATGTAATATATCATCCCCTAACCGTGGATCTGGTGGGATGTTTTGTACCATGCCGAATTGACGAAAAACCCGCTCAGGACGATGCATCTCAACTATGTCATACAAAATCAGTGGGCCGCTGTATGTCCATAACTCAGTATGCAGTCCTTCAATATAATCATCAGGGTACGGCTGCCAATTAAACTACAAATATAGTATTACATTAAAATAATGTTCAAAGACTATTATGTTTTATACATGAATATAAAAAATAAAATTACTTGGCTTAATGGCTGCTGGTCAAGGATGTCCCTAATAATTCGTAATGAATGTGTGCCAGTTTCTGTAAATCTTACTTTACATGTCCACCTGTGTACTCATAATCATCATAAAAAAACATAAATTATATAACAAAATATTAAATATAATATTATACATTGCAAAATAATTTGTAACACATCACCTTGCACCATATGGAGCAACAGGTAAGTAATTGTCCTCGTCGATTGGTATTGGCCCAATATCAATTCTCAGGCGTCCTAGTTGAGGAGCTAAACTTTCGAGCCGGGACCATGCCCAAATCTAAAACATTAACATGAAGAATATAAATTAAATATGCAAGATATATTTTTTCAGTATTATAAAATAAAGGTAACGATTACCTGTAGGAGTTGTAATGCACCACATATTACTTTTTTCCCTCTCTCCGCTGAAGTGCACAACTCACGATATAAGAATGCCAGCACAGCACCAGCTAAAATTACCAACAGAACTGATATCTTCTAATTTCTGTATGTACAATAATTTTACAGTATTGCCGGAGCCATCAGAGCACAAAATCCCACCTATCATTAATAATGCACAACCTCGTGCATATTTAGCAACCTCATCCGCCGTACTATGCAAATGGAGGCGATTAATCAGTAAATGATGACTCAACGCAGACATTAACAAACATGCACCTTTAAAGTGACCCGGATCTGGTGTAAATCCCAAATGAAGATCACAATATTCTTGCCACTCGGGTATTGTCTTGTCAAAATTGGTACCTGACACTGCAAGACCATTTATTGGCAGACCCCAAATAACTGCAATGTCTTGCAGTGTAATAGTCGCCTCTCCAGATCTAAGATGGAATGTGTGCGTTTCACGACGCCATCTCTCTACTAGCGCCGTGATTAGATGAGGGTCAATGGTAATCTTATTACACCTATATACACCATAAAACCCAAACTCATTTAACATACTTACAACACGTATGTCTAATGGGCAAAGATCCCAAAAATAGCTGCCCGGATTTCTCACACTCAAGGGCCGATCAATATCACCTGCCCATACATCTTCAGAACGATGACATGACTGCAATGACAACAGATGATCATCGATTGGGCCTGGTACGGTCATCGGATCTATCCTATTATATGAAATAAAAAATATATTAGTACATATAGACAACATAAAGTAAACAAAATAATTTAAAACTGATAAAACATGACGAAGCATAGCAGCCACCACCGACAACTACCAGCCATCAGCAACCGGCGACAGCGACGGCGGCGGCGGCGGACGGCAGCGACAAAACTGCGATAGAAATTAATACACGGCGACATGATTTTTACCTCTAAATTCTGAAACTATGAAGTGACTGGAAGCAAAATGAGAAAAAAACGATTGTAGCTTGGAGGTTGCCGAGGAAGAAATATAGACTATAAGTTGGAGGTTACCGAAGAAGAGGGGGGGGGGGGGGGCAAATTTATAACACCAAGTCACGCCAACTGAGTTGGCGTGACCCGTGATATTAATTGGTCACGCCAACTCGGTTGGCGTGACCAATTATTCACGCCAACTTGCAGGTTGGCGTGACCAATTATTCACGCCAACTTGCAGAAAGCTGGAACCAGTTGGCGTGAAATAATGGTCACGCCAACTGGGTTGGCGTGACTACTATTCTACTTTGGTCACGCCAACAGTTGGCGTCACCTATTGGACCCGCCAACTCTCAATTGGCGTCACCCATTGGACCCGCCAACTGAGTTGGCGGGTAAGGTTACTTTTAAAATTTGTTAATTTTTCAGGTTATTTGTGTAATTGTTTATTTTATATAGGTTATTTAATTAAATAACCCCAGAGGAATGCCTCTGGGAATATTTCGCATTGTAATTTCAGTTCATAGTACTTAATATATTTCAGTTTAATTCCATTACATTCGAAAATTCCATTCACGATTGTTACTGTAATTGTCGATTCAAAGTAATTCATTACAGTATAATGGGGCCCTGTTATCTTGGCATTCTTGGTTGATTGATCCCAAGTGTTATTCATAACAAATTTATTATGGAACTTTCCATTGTCTTAACATTGACATAAATTGGGTGGGTTTTTTTGCTGAAGTATTATGTAATTTTTTTTGGTAATTGCATTTTCCAAAATATAAGTTCCTATTTTTTTATCCCTTTGATTCGTTTGTTTATTTGCAATTTCTGCAGTCAAACATGTAACATGAACCGTGCTGAAGCATTGGTAAGAGAGATGGAGGAAGAGGGTATAGATGCTCCAATAGACATTTATCACACCATGATGGATGGTTATACCATGATACAAGATGAACACAAATGTTTAATGGTGTTTGATAGACTTAGGGTAAGTCAATGAAAATTACCGAGTGTTGTTGATTAAGTAGACCATTACTTTACTTGCAAACTGCGAGACGAAAACATTCTTTGGCCATTCTATTCAATATTATTTTCTTGATCTCTTGAATGTAGCTACTCACCAATCAAATTGTCTTGTGGACAAGATAAAAGTGACTTATTATCACTATAATACTTAAGTGCCACTTGGTTGCAAAGAATGGGATCAAAGTCAGGGAGCTTATTACTGATTGTTGGATAAATATAAATGGCAGGGTGCGAGGACTGAATTTAACAGTTATGGTCTTGACAAATTGTTTTAGTTAAATATGTAATTGTCATTGTGCTGTAAGAAATGATAGTTCATTATCCTTCCGGGAGTAAATATTACTGGGAGAACATCTATCAAGAAAAAGGTTGCTCATATTCATCCTTGAAGAACAATATACTAATTGTTTCTTTGTATTTTTCGCCATGGGTAAAATTTTTTTAGTCTGTAAACATGCAGAGGCTATGTGGTGATAAGCTCTGGCATCCGCTATTATTTTTGAGCTACTATATCAATGTTACTTGCTGACTAGATTGATGTTGTAGGAATGTGGCTTAACACCTTCTGTAATAAGTTATGGATGTCTCATCAATCTTTATACCAAGGTAACTGATTCATTTCTCGTGATAATTTAATTGCATGATTCTTTGAGATTTAATTATGCACTTTCTGATTTCCTTCAGCCTGTATTTATCTGCATTCCTGAACTCATTTTAACATTAGAAAAATTTACTCTTCTGTTACACTAATATCTTTATATGGTCCTCTTATTCAGCCATAGAATATCCGATACTATGAGTGAATGCATATAACATGTTAAAGAAACCATGCTGGATGTAATAAAAATAGAGGAAGAAGATGAGAGTTGCTAGAGTCCATATGGTGCGTTGATTCTAGGTTGGTGAAAGAGTACCTTTGAGTGAATCTTCGTAAAATCCATGATTCTAAAGCATTATTGTTTATGTGGGTTACTTGAGAGGAAGGTGAGAGTGGGCATGAATTGATAAATTAGCTGAATGATTTTCATATATTTTCAGGAGATATTTTTATTAAACGACATGTTCTATGAAATTCAATATTACTATCAAATTCAAAATTGACAACTAATATTCGCATTCTAATCAACAAATCCTATATCAAGAGAATATAATAATACAGAATATTATGCAAGTTGTATACGCTAACTCTCTCTCTCAAGTTGGGGGGCGTAGATATCTCACATTCCCAACTTGGATAGTTCTGTATAGAATGGCCCACTTGGAACAACATGAGTCATCTTTTTCAATTAGTTGGTCTACATCCTTAACAAACCTTTATTATACCAGAATCTAGGTTATCTTTGATATAGTTCCTGTCAAGCTCTACATTTTTTGTCCAATCTTGTTGCACTGGATTATTTGCAATCTCAATAGTTGTCATGTTATTGCAGAAGAGTGTCATAGGTTTTTTGAGCCAAAATTGAGTACACTTCGGAGGTTTTTCAGCGGAGATACGCATTATTGCACGATGAAGTGCATGGTATTCAGCTGCTTATGCACTAGACAATAAAACCACATTCTGTTACTTGCATCTCTAAATCACTAGATTGCCTCCAACAAATTACTCATATCGTAGAGAGACTTCCTATCCAATTGAACTTCAGCAATCCTTTTGTAGGAATATCTGCAATTTGCTCATTAGAAGATATGTAGAGCATATTAATGACCCCTCATCTATCTTCTCCTTGATGAAGTGTTTATCTATTTCCATGTGCTTTGTCCTATCATGAAGGACTGGATTGTGTGCAATAGCAATTGATGCCTTGTTGTCTCAATACACATTTGTAGGCTATGAGCTTTGAACTTTTAGGCCTTCTAGTAATCTTTTGATCCATAATGACTGAAAGATCGGAATAGACAGTCTTTCATTTCCCGCTAAACTTCAAAGCCTGACAAAATCTGAATTGGAGAAATAATTCTCTATCTTATTCATTAACATAGATATCTCAATATATATACAGGATGGATGAGTGATTCGAGCTCTTATTTATGGTAATCTATAGCTAAATCTTAGGCTCTAATTAGTAGAGAAAATCAGGGTACATAATTCCTAATTTGCTCAATCAACTAAATAAGGAAAGAACAAATTAAGGGGAATTAGTTCTAGAACTACAACTGTACAACTATTAATTACAATTAGATTTTCAACACTCCCCCTCAAGTTGGGTAGTAGATGTTAATCATACCGAACTTGGAGTTTAACTCCTCAAAGTTGGACTTAGGTAGGGCTTTAGTCAGAATATCTGCTATTTGGTGCTTTGTAGGAATGTATTGCAACAGAATTACCCCGTCTTCTATCTTTTCTTTGATGAAGTGTCGATCTATCTCAACATGTTTGGTCCTGTCATGCTGTACAGGGTTCTTGGCAATGCTGATTGTAGCTTGATTATCACAGAACATGTGTAAAGGTTCTTCATCTTGAATTTTGAGTTCCTTCAGTAATCTTTTAAGCCACATTCCTTCACAAATTCCTTGTGCCATACCTCTGAATTCGGCCTCTGCACTACTCCTTGAACCCACCGTTTGTTTCTTACTTCTCCAAGTGACTAAATTGCCCCACACGAAGGTGCAATAACCTGATGTGGTTCTTCGATCGATAATAGAGCCTGCCCAGTCTGCATCAGTAAATATTTCCAAGCTCCTCTTCGTGTTTTTCTTGAAATATAAACCTTTGCCTGGAGTCATCTTGAGGTACCTGAGAATTCTGTAGACTGGTGTCATGTGTTCTTCCACAGGGTTGTTCATGAATTGGCTTACAACGCTAACAGAGAAGCCAATGTCAGGTCTCGTATGTGAGAGATAGATAAGTTTTCCGACGAGACGTTGGTATCTTCCTTTGTCGACCGGTGTCATATTCTCTCCATTTCCTAGTTTTATATTCGAATCCATTGGCGTATCAGCGGGCTTGCATCCAAGCATTCCGGTTTCTTTTAGAAGGTCCAGAACGTATTTACGTTGTGAGACTGATATGCCATCTTTTTTCCGAGATACCTCCATCCCCAAAAAATATCTGAGTGTCCCTAAATCTTTGATCTCAAATTCTTTTGCAAGAGATTTCTTTAGACTGTCCATTTCTTCAAGGAAGTCTCCTGTGAGGACTATGTCGTCTACATAGACAATGAGAATGGATGATTTTCCTTGAACTGATCGTTTGATAAATAGAGTATGATCTGTCTGACATTGCAAATAGACAAATTTCTTCATTGCCTTAGAGAAACGATCAAACCATGCTCGAGGAGATTGTTTCAACCGGTATAAAGACTTCTTGAGTTTGCAGACTTTATTATTTGTGGCTTGATTTCCTAGGCAAGTAGGAATCTCCATGTACACTTCTTCTTCAAGGTCTCCGTTGAGGAAAGCGTTCTTGATGTCAAGTTGGAACAATGACCAATCAAGATTTGCTGCAATGGACAAGAGAACTCTCACAGTGTTGAGTTTAGCAACTGGGGCAAACGTCTCTTGATAATCAATACCATAGACTGAGTAAATCCCTTTGCTACTAATCGAGCTTTGAATCTTTCCACACTCCCATCAGCTTTATGTTTTACGGTAAATATCCATTTGCAGCCCACTGGTCGTTTTCCTTGTGGTATTCGACTATCTCCCATGTTTTGTTCTTTTCTAAAGCCCTAACTTCTTCCATAATGGCAGCCTTCCAGTGTGGTATTTTCAGGGCTTCATGGATGTGATTTGGAACCTGTATCTTGTCAATATTTGAGATAAAAGCACTATATTCTGGAGATAATCAAATAGGATGATTTGTACAAGATCTCAAACCTTTCCTGAAAGCAATGGGCCGACTATCAAGTAACTCATGAGAAGAAGAATCTGGCGGAGAGCTACCTTGTGATGTTTCAGGTGAACTTGGAGTCAGATCAGATTCATGGAATTGCTCAGGAAATACCCGGTGTGCCGTCCCCGTTTTGTGCCAATTTCCCCTAGAGTAAACACGAAGTTCACTGTTCTCCACAGTAGGTTCAGGAGGACTTTGTGCAGGAGATGACTCAATGGTCAGATTATGAGTTTCAGCATGAGATGATTCTGGAGATGATTCAATGACCAAGTTAGGAGTAGTTGGAGATTCACCCACAATGAAAGGGGCTTGTGGAAGAGCTTGAGGTTGGATTTCACCAGGAGAGGGCTGTTGGTTTTCAATGATGTTCCAAAAACGATGTTCTGTTGATGTACTCTCCCCCTGAATATTGGTTTTGGCATGGTATGGTTGTTCTCAAAGAAGGTCACATCTCTTGTATTATAGAATCTTTTTGTGGTAGGAGAGTAACATTTGTACCCCTTTTGATTCGGTGAGTACCCAAGGAAGATACATTTAATGGCTTTGGGATCAAGTTTGCTCCTGTTGTGAGGATATACATGCACAAAGGCCGTACATCCGAATACTTTTGGGGGAATTGTGGAGATGATGCGACATTCTGGATAAGTTTTAAGAAGAACTTGACTTGGTGTTTGGAATTTTAGGACACGAGATGGCATTCTATTGATAAGATAGGCTGCTGTAAGGACAGCTTCCCCCAGAAGTGTTTTGGAACGTGAGTAGTGAATATCAAGGATCTAGCAGCTTCAAGGAGATGTCTATTCTTTCTTTCGGCAGTCCCATTTTGTTCATGGGTATGGGCACATGAACTTTGGTGAATTATGCCTTGGTTATTTAGATAATCACTCAAAGCAGATGAAAAATATTCTTTTGCATTATCTGTTTGAAGAATTTGGATTTGTGTTTGGAATTGATTCTGGATCATGGTATTGAAAGTTTTGAAAATCCCCCCCACTTCAGATTTTTCTTTCATGAGAAATATCCAAGTGATTCTGGTATGATCATCAACAAAGGATACAAACCAACGTGCCCCAGTGATATTTTTGACATTATATGGTCCCCATACGTCGCTGTGAATCATTGAGAAAGGGTGTGTTACTTTATATGGGCGACTGATAAGAATTACGAATATGCTTTGACAACTGACACACTTCACTTTGAAGATTCTTTTCTCTTTTATTCCTGAATAATGAAGGAAACAATTTTTTCAAGATAAACGAAATTAGGATGTCCTAGACGATAGTGCAGTAACATAATCTCACTATCCTTATTTTCTGGAAAGTAATTTTTGTGAAGCTGACTTGAACAAACTGCTTTGTGAGCTTTTTTCTTCGGGGGATAATTATTAGTGAGGAGATGAGTCCCGAGTAAACCTTAGCATTGCCAATCATCTTCCCCGAGTCCGAGTCCTGAAATTCACAAAATTTTTGGAAGAATTTAGCAACACAATTTTTGTCTCGGGTGAGTTTACTGATGGACAGTGGGTTACAATTGAGATTTGGTACAAGTAGGACATAATGAAGTGACAAATTTTCAGAAATTTTAACCGAACCATAGCCTTCAACTTTCGAAATGGATCCATCTGCAATCTTGTGCAATCTTGACCGAATGATTCTCATTGCAAGGTATAAATTCATTAAGTAAATTTTATCACCCGTCATGTGATCCGATGCTCCTGAGTCAACAATCCAGATATTGTTTCTTTCCCTGGAAATATTTAAAGCTTTTGAAAATTTACCTTTCTGAGTTAGGGATCCTGTAGCAACAGCGGAAGAGCCAGTGGCTGATTATTTTCTGGAGAAGTTCAAGTTGTTCTTTGCTAAAGAGAATTGGTTCAGAAGTTCCATTCTCATTGACTGAGGATGTATTGACTGAGGATGTGGCATTACCACGACTTTCATGAGATGAGCGTGAGGGATTCCAGTCAGCGGGTTTCCCATGGATCTTCCAACATGTGTCTCTGGAATGGCCTTGTCTTCGACAATAATCACACCAGGACTCCCCTTTTTTGTCTTGTTGTTTGGGTTGCTTGGTTGAGGGCCACGTATGGCTAGGGCTATTCCTTCGGTGGTGAGTTGATTGTTTGGGGTTCCCAACATCACCTTCTTCCGGCTTTCTTCTCTTCTTACTTCAGAGAATGGTTCTCTTACACTTGGCAGAGGTTTTGTTCCCAAGATTCTTCCACGTACTTCATCTAATTCTTTGTTAAGTCCCATTAAGAACTTAAACACTCGTTTCTTCTCAATGATCCGCTTATACTGAATTCCGTCCTTGGGACTTTCCCAAGTGTGCTCCTCGAACATATCCATCTGCTGCCAGTAACGGGTTAAATTATTATAGTATTGGGTGACAGAAGCTTCGCCTTGTCGGAGATCATGAAGTCCACTCCAAACAATTCAAAGGTGTTTTCTTTGCTGGAATATGTTTCTTTTGCAGAATCCCAGATTTCTTTGGCAGTACCATAAAGGAGGAAATTTTCGCCAATGTCGTTGATCATGGAGTTGATTAACCAGGACATAACCATGCAGTCCTCGGCCCTCCATGATCTATATTTGGGATCTTTCTCTCCTGGTGAGGCCGAGAGGCCTGTGAGATGGTCATCTTTGCCTTTTCCTCGGATGAACATGAGGACTGGTTGAGACCACTGGAGGAAATTGTGCCCATTAAGTTTATGACTTGTGATTGGAATGCCTTCGCTGCTATCTCCATTTCCAGTCATTGGAATTTCCTGACTGGAGGTGGCCCTGGATGTGGAGTGGTATTGTTCGGCCATACCGTATTTTGTCATAGAGAACTATTGGTTCAGAGAAAGTGCTCTGATACCATGACAAAATCTGAATTGGAGAAATAATTCTCTATCTTATTCATTAACATAGATGTCTCAATATATATTCAGGGATGGATGAGTGATTCGAGCTCTTATTTATGGTAATCTATAGCTAAATCTTAGGCTGTAATTAGTAGAGAAATCAGGGTACATAATTCCTGATTTGCTCAATCAACTAAATAAAGAAAGAACAAATTAAGGGGAATCAGTTCTAGAACTACAGCTGTCCAACTACAGTTGTACAACAATTAATTATAATTAGATTTTCAACATTCTCACATCTTAAACTATCTGAATATGATATGTTTGGGATCGGGGAATCTAGATATCGATTCACTGCTTGTCTACAGAGATCATTATCTAAGGTAAGGTAAGCGGAAACCTAGAAGAAAATTTAGATTGTTCCAGATTCCATGAGCCACTGATCTGAATTCTGCTATAACACTATTTCTAGATACTACACTCTGTTTTTTGCAGGCTTCTCCAAAAAACCAAGTTTTCACCTACAAATGTACAGTATCCGGAAGTAGATCTTCTAGCAATAGAGCAACCAGCCCAGTCTACATCAGTGTAGAAACCGATTTTAAGGTGTCCTTGTTTTTAAACAGTAGCCCTCTCCAAGGTGTGCCTTTCAAGTATCTTAGGACACGATATACTGCCTCAAAATGTTCTTGGCTTGGCGAGTGCATGAATTGGCTAACTCTACTAACTGCGAATGCTATATCAGGGCGAGTGTGAGATAAGTAGATTAGCCTTCCAACGAGTCTCTGGAATTGCTCAATCTTGCCTTACTCTCGGCCTTTGCGTGCTGAAGTTTTTGATTTGGTTCGACTGGGGTTTCGGCAGTTCGACATCCAAGAAGACCAGTATCAGTCAGTAGATCAAGTGTGTATTTGCGTTGGGTAACAAATATACCCTCCTTTGACCGTGCAAAATTCCATTCCTAAGAAGTATTTTAGGGTACCTAGATCCTTGATCTCGAAATTTTTGGCAAGCCCTTTCTTGAACTTATTCAATTCTACAATGTCATCGCCTGTCAAAACAATGTCATCCACATAAACAATTAGGATTGCAATTTTACCTTCACTTGAGTGTTTGTAGAACATGTGAAGAGAGTGTTGGGAGAATTAAGGATTCTCTTATTTCAGAATTGTCATTAATAAAGAGATACAAATAAACCTTAAATAGACTCCTAAACCTAAGATAAGATAAAAGATTTAAATTACAAATATAAATCTGAATCTACTAGATAGATAACAATCTTATCAGTATCTATTATCCAACACTCCCCCTCAAGCTGGGTCATATATGTCTATCATGCCTAGCTTGGAACTTAGGTCTTCAAACTGTGGATGGTGAAGTGCCTTAGTTAAGATGTCTGCAAGTTGACTGTGTGTGGAGATATAATTGAGGTCAATGATTTTCTCCTCAATCTTCTCACTAATGAAATGTCGATCCAACTCAATGTGTTTTGTTCGATCATGATGCACAGGATTCTTGGCTATGCTTATGGTTGCTTGATTGACACACATCATTTCCACTGGTTGAGCACTGTCCAACTTTAATTCAGTTAGCAACCTTTTCAGCCACATTCCTTCGCATATGCCTTGGGCTAATGCACGATACTCAGCTTCAGCACTGCTACGAGCAACTACAGACTGCTTTTTACTTCTCCAAGTGACCAAATTTCCCCATACAAATGCACAGTAGGCAGAAGTGGATCTTCGATCTGTGTGCGAGCCAGCCCAGTCAGCATCACTGTACACTTTGATGTTCCTGATAGATGATTTCTTGAAAAGTAGTCCTTTTCCTGGGTTTCTTTTGAGGTATCGCAATATGCGGTACACGGCATCCATGTGATCTTTGGTTGGGTTGTTCATGAATCTACTAACCACACCGACTACAAAGCTGATATCTGGGCGTGTGTGTGAAAGATAGATTAGTTTCCCAACTAATCGTTGATAGCGTCCTTTGTCAACTAGCGGACAATTGTCCCTTTCCTCAAGTTTTACCCTTGTATCCATAGGAGTATCCACAGGTTTGCATCCCAACATTCCAGTTTCTTTCAGGAGATCCAACACGTATTTTCTTTGGGAGATATAAACTCCAAGAGATGATCTGGCGACTTCCATTCCCAAGAAATATTTCAGGGGTCCAAGATCTTTCATTTCGAATTCCCTTGAGAGCAGAGCTTTTACAAGTGTCATCTCTGAAGTGTGATTTCCAGTGAGTACTATATCATCGACATACACTATGAGGATGGTGATTTTTCCGTCCTCGGAGTGTTTTACAAACAGGGTATGATCTGACTGACACTGTAGGTATCCGTTCCCCTTTAGAACAGTGGAAAATCTATGAAACCAAGCCCTGGGAGATTGCTTTAAACCATAAAGTGATTTCTTCAGTTTGCACACTTTATCGGCAGTTGATGGATTTCCGAACCCTGGGGGAATATCCATATAAATTTCTTCATCAAGATCTCCATTTAGGAAGGCATTCTTGACATCCAGCTGATACAAGGGCCAGTCCATGTTAGCAGCAACAGATAAGAGGACTCGGATGGTGTTCAATCTAGCCACTGAAGCAAATGTCTCTTGATAATCAATCCCATAAGACTGTGTGTACCCTTTCGCAACTAATCTTTCTTTATATCGCTCCATGCTTCCATCAGCTTTATGTTTTACTGAAAAAATCCATCTGCAGCCAACTGTCCTTTTCCCTGGTGGTAATTCAGTAATGAGCCATGTATTGTTCTTCTCGAGTGCCTGAATTTCTTCAAGGGCTGCAGATTTCCAATCAGGATGTTGTAAAGTTGTTTCAATAGTAGATGGTACCTGGACCTGATCTAAGTTGGACACAAAGGCACGATATGATGGTGATAAATGTTCAACTGAGACAAATTTGCATATAGGGTGCTGTGTGCAAGATCTGACGCCTTTCTTACTGCAATAGGCCTATTATCTGAATCAGTATTATTTTCAGAAGGAACAAAAGTACCTTGTGATTGCTCAGGTGATTCAGGCTTCAAGGTGGAGTCTTGGCAAGGCTGACTTTGTGCAAGTTGCTGATTTCTCCTAGAGTACACCAATAATGGTTTAGTGATTGTAGTAGGCTCCGGAGGTAATGTGATGTTTTCACTCGGTTCTAGACTGGGAAAGGCTTGGTCGAGTGATTCTTTATTGCGAGATTCGTCTTGATTGTGCTCCCCTTGAATCGAGCAATTGGGATAAAATGGCTCACGTTCAAAAAAGGTGACGTCCATAGAACGGAAATATCGTTTGAGAGAAGGGGAATAGCATTTGTAGCCTTTTTGATTTGGAGAGTAGCCAAGGAAAATGCACTTGATTGCACGTGGGTCAAGTTTACCACGGTTATGCTAGTGTATATGGACAAATGCCGTGCAACCAAAGACCTTTAATGGGATAGTAGGAATCAGGTGTGATGAAGGGTAAGAGTGAAGAATTGTTTGGATCGGTGTATCAAACTTTAGGATATATAATCTGCACACCTTTTCGAAGTGCTATAGGACAGGAATCATCAAGGGAGATTGAGGGAGAATTGGTTACCTGATTTTTCCGGATCAGTGCGCGGGGAATCCAATTGAACTTGTGGTAGAATGTTCGAACAATCTTGAGTTTTGTGTTTTTTCCTGGTATAGACCAAGTATTCCGGTTCATGGTTGGTAGGTGGTTGTTTCCCCTTGCATGTGAGTGATCTAGGCCTGGCAGATTTGGTTCAGAAGTCTCCTTATTTCCAATATTTGGTTCCAGGTCAGTAAGTAGGACAAGTGTATTGGGCAAAGAATCTGAGTTGGTATCCTGAAAATTTCCTTCACAAGTACGCTCCACCTAAAAGGAAGTTTTGGGAAAATAGGGGCGACTTTCACTAAAGGAAACATCAACGCTGACAAAAAACTTCTTTGTGTGAGGGTTATAGCACTTGTAACCCCTTTGGTTTGAGGCATAACCAAGGAAGACACATTTTTCAGCCCTAGGATCTAATTTGGAGCAAAAAATGTTGGGTAAATGGACATACGTAACACACCCAAATACTTTTAATGGTATATCGGAAGCTAATCGGCAATTGGGGAACAAGTCAGTAAAACACCGTAATGGGGTAACATGTTTTAGGACGCGAGTTGGCATGCGGTATTAGATAAGATGCTGTTAACACAGCATCACCCCAAAAATATTTTGGTACATGCATTGTAAACATTACATGCATTGTAAACATTATTGCATGGGCCACCTCAAGTAAGTGTTTGTTTTTGCGTTCAACAATACCATTTTGTTGGGGCGTGCCCCGACACGTGGACCGATGAACAATGCCATGCGTTCGAAAAAATTCGCCAAGAGATGAATTAAAGTACTCGGTTCCATTATCAGAGTGAAAAACACAACTTTTGGCTCCAAATTGGGTGGCAATCATCGTGTGAAAAGTTTGGAAAACACTTTTAACTTCAAATTTATTGTTAAGGAGAAATACCCTACAAAGACGTTCCCGAAAAGCTAATCATAGGTTCTTCTCTCCATCGGAACAATAGGGCCGTTATGCTCATTACTAAACTTGTTGAATCCCGTTTTAGGATAAGACTTGGGAAAAATCTCCAATCGGAGCGGTGAAAAGACAAAAGTTCCTTCTAAAAGCGCTTTTGTGATCACAATAAATGTGACAAACCACTTTTTTTCCGGTCAAGGAGGGAACCTGTGAGGGGCTCAAACATCGCTATGAATTATGTAGAATGGTGCAGAAGCATGATAACGTTTTGGTCAAAATGTAGATCGACGACTTTAGATAATAAACAACTGTCACATTGAAAAGATGAATAATCCAAAGATGTAAACGACTGAGGAAATAAATGTTTTAAATACTAAAAACTAGGATCCCCTAAACGTAGATGCCAAAGCATTATTTCATCACGCGGAAGAGACTGACAGACACTACCACCATAACCTTGAGAAGTCACTTGTGGGAAGAAGTCATTATCAAAGTAGTATAGGCCATTGACCATTCTAGCACTGCCAATCATCATCCCCGAGCTCCGGTCCTAAAAGAAAGAGCGAGTAGGAGAGAAAATAACACGACAGCTAGAATCCTTAGAGAGGCGACTAACCGATAATAAGTTAAAAGTTAATTTTGGAACAAAAAAGGACCGAATGTAGTGTGATTTTGTTTGAGAGAGTAATATAGCCTTTTCCGAGAGTAGGGGAGAAACTCCCTCGGCTATACGAACATGTTCAACCCGAGACAAGGCTGAATATCGGCTGAAACGATTGGGAAGAAACGTCATGTGATCCGAAGCACCAGAGTCAATGATCCACGGGATAATGGTGGTATGAGATGAAAAAACACTAGAGAGACTACCTGTTTGTGCAATAGCACTAGTAGGGGTACCGGATAAGAAGTTGGAATGTAGCAGCTTTAGGCAGAAGGGATGAGTCGCAGTGGCGGTATCCTGAAGCGGGCGTTGCATAGGCTTATTATTTTTCTAGTTGGCGGGCTTGCCATGAAGCTGCCAACAATTAGCCTGAGTATGATTAGGCTTGTTGCAGAACTCACATTTTGGGTGGGGTCTATCAGCTGATTGTCGATTGGAAAAGGCCTTGTTGGCTGCTCTTCCAGGAACAACAAGTGCGGAAGTTTCAATCGGAGAAGCAACTTGTTTAGCAAGCATAGCACAAATAATTGGAGCTGGTCTCCTCATCCATGGAATTGACCAACCAAGTCATGACCATTGAATTTTCAGCATCCCAAATCGGGAAAGATTTTTCCGTAGGTGCTGGTTCGGGGATATCGACGGTCAAATATTCAAGTTTGCCACTTCCCGGAGATACATGCGAATGGATTGGGACCAGCGCAAGAAGTTATCACCATTCAGCTTGATAGTTGTGATTTGAACAGAATGAGAGTGGGCGTAGGATAGTTTGAGAAGAGCCGCATCAGTGGAAGGAGTTTCAGATGACATAGCTACGACGGTGGCGGAGGTAGGGCAAAAAAAACTCGAAGGGCAGGCGGCGGTGAATAGCGTTGGAAAAAAATCAACCCTTGCTCTTAATACCATGTTGGAAACAATATTTGAGAGTTATGAATACTCTTTTATTAATAGAATAAATCAAAGAGTTACAATGGTAACCTATTTATAAGTAAATACAAAAATTAATAGAAGGAAACTACCTATCTAAATCAAATCAAATCAAATCAATACAAATCTAAAAAGGTAAGGATCCCATATATAACAAATTCTTCCTTATCTAATCACCAACAGAATCTTGGTGATTCTCAACAATATCATTGTCAGTAGATAAACCATCCCGCAGCCACTCCATACATTGACATGAATGTGATTTGCATTCGATTATCCCGTGGCATCGAATTATGTGCAAAATAACTCTCTGCTGTGACGACCCAGCCCCTGGATCGACTCCTTTGAACGCTGGCAGCTCACCATACCCTGAACACTCGAAAAACATTTTGTGTCTGCTTTCTTCATCGATCGTGGCAATGCTTTTGATCTCCTCAGTCGCATCGTTGTCGGCAGGTCGGACCAATTGTTAGGAACCAAAATATATGCTAGCAGAACGGAAACCGAATAACGAACAAGAGCCGATGAATCTACTGAATTAATCTACTGAAATGGAAGATTGTATTGCTAAAATGAAAGAAAATTACACTGAAGTAGAAAAACTTAACCTACACAGTCAAGAGAGAAACCCCTCTTGCCCAAGCCTAAGCTTGCACTCAACACAATACTATAAAATCTGGAATGCCAACTAACTCTACTCTACCCCACTTTTATTAATTATTTTCCCTCCAAAACCCCAACAAACTATCGGATGCTTCACACGACTTCCTTGGACTTCTAGATATTTCTTCCCCTAACATACTTGTTGAAAGAGAAAGATTACGCACTTAGACCGAGAGACTTCAATGCCCAAGAAACATTTATAGCTCCCATTACTTTGTTTTAGCTTCTCTATCTCGTTGGAGCTAGTTCTTACGATTATCATATCGTCAATGTAGACAATATATAGAGTAATATCATCACCATTTCTGCTATAAAACAAAGTATGATCAACCTTAGCTTGCTTGAAACCATATTGTGTCATAAAGTAGCTCAATTTTCCAAACCATGGCCTTGGCGATTGTTTTAATCAGGACATAGTCTTTTCCACTTCCATATTGAAGAAGAATAAATAAGAGAATGAAATGATTCTCTATATTTTCTCATATCATGATCAGTACGTTTTGTAAGTACTCATCTTTATTAATGTCTGTTACATAGCTTCTCTACATAGCTCCGCAATATCCACTTTCTTCGAATGTGTTCATTGTGTTGTCTATGTTCTTCAGGTAGGAAAAATTTCTAAAGCTTTGGAAGTCAGTGACATGATGAAACTGGCAGGCATAAAGCATAACATGAAGACTTATTCCATGTTGATCAATGGATTTACGAAACTGAAAGATTGGGCTAATATTTTCTCAATTTTTGAAGATGTGATCAGAGATGGATTAAAACCAGATGTCATTCTTTACAATAACATCATAAGAGCATTTTGTGGCATGGGTAATGTAGAACGTGCAATTCGCACTATTGAAGAAATGAAAAGGGAGAGACATCGACCCTCTACAAGGACATTTATGCCCATAATTCTAACTTTTGCGAGAGCAGGAGAAATGAGAAAAGCACTAGAGGTTTTTGATTTGATGAGGAGGAGCGGCTGCATTCCCACTGTGCACACATATAATGCTCTTATTCTTGGCCTTGCCAAGAAACGGCAGGTACATCATTCATGGAGAAAGCATTTTTACTCTATTTAGTCAAAGTTAGTGTGTTGTTACAGTACATTAGTTATATTCTATTAAAAGTTGTGTACTTGACCATATATCCATCATTGCTTCGTGTGTTTTAGTATTAGCAATTCTCTTTTGAATGGAAAGATCGAATATGATAACTCAGACTTGTAACATTTTTATTAATGGTTATCTATTCATGATTATTTATTACTTGCAGATGGAGAAGGCTGTGGCTATCTTAGAAGAAATGTTACTTGCAAGCATTAGTCCCAATGAGCGCACGTACACAATCATTATGGATGGTTATGCATCATCAGGAGATACTGGAAAGGCTTTTGAATACTTCTCTAAACTAAAAAATGAAGGACTTGAGCTTGATGTATACACTTACGAGGCTTTACTCAAGGCATGCTGTAAAGCAGGCAGGATGCAAAGTGCTCTAGCAGTAACGAAAGAGATGAGAGTTCAAAACATCCCAAGGAACACTTTTATTTTCAACATATTAATTGATGGGTATGATTAATCTGTATTTTATGCGCTATATTTCGACATCTACTTGGAACTTCAGATATTCTTCAAGTTGCTCGTGTATATCTATTCTTGATTTCATAATGTCGTTCAATGCAGATGGGCTCGCAGAGGTGATGTTTGGGAGGCTGCAGATCTGATGCAGCAAATGAGGCAAGAAGGGGTACAGCCAGACATCCATACTTTCACATCTTTTATAAATGCTTGTTGCAAGGCCGGAGATATGCTGGTAAGTTTTTTACACTGCATGACAATTTAGTTTTCACTTCTTTTACTGAGATATCTTGTTTCAACATGGTGTATATTTAAAGAAGAGTTTCATTGCTCTTTTTTCTCCTGATTATATTTTTTATCATGAGATTTCTGCTATTTGTTCTGTGTTTTGAACACGTTTTCTTATGTAATGTATGGTCTGTAATCGACTGTCATATATAGTGACCATAATTTGGTTATATCACGTTGACCTTTTCCGGTGTTAGATCTGGAAATTTCACAAATTGGCAGTGTTAAATCTGGGATTTTCACAATTTGGTAGCAGCGTTAATGATGATATACCAGTTAAGAACCTGCAATGTGGAGACAAACTTTTTAATGCTGAGAAGCATAGAATTATCAATAATGAGAACTATGCTAAAGCCTATTTCTTAGGGAATGAAATGACGCGGCTAATTTAAAAGCTTTCTCCGTGGAGCAAATAGGTAAGACTTGAGAGAATCAGTAGATGAAGATTTACGGATGGCATTAAGATCTAAACCATGGTATCTTTTATCACTTTGGAAATAAACGCGGGGGAATATTCCATGTGTATGCCACAATGTGTTCAATTCGTACAATTTGACTCCAAGCATCAGTGGTTTGTTTTCAACCATAATGTGAAAAACAAGTTTACTGTACTTTTGAAGATTTCTCACACATTGGCTGATCATGGTCTTAAGATGTACAACAAACAACAACTAAGCCTTTAATCCCAATGAATTGGGGTAGGCTACATGAACAATAGAGAGAATTAAGTCGGGTCGGACGCATGCGTCAGTATTCCCCAAACGCTTTTATCGGTCACATATCTTCTAATCCCCCTGCACTCCAAGTCTTTGCGTATAACTTGAGCCATGTCTTCTTCGGTCGTCCTATCGCTCTCGTGAACTAGCCGAAATCCATGGTCTCCACTCGACGCATAGGTACACTGCTGGGCGTACGTCGAACATGACCAAACCAACGTAAACGGCTTTCTTGCATCTTCTCTTCTATACAAGCTATACCTACTTCAGTTCGAATATCCTCGTTCCTTATTTTATCTCTTATAGTCTTACCGCACATCCAACGAAGCATACGCATCTCTGTCACACTCATCTTTTGGATGTGATTCCTCTTGGGTGCCCATCATTCCGTCTCATACAACATTGCGGGTCTAACGACGGTTCTATTAAACTTTCCCTTCACTGTGTGGTGTTGCGTCTTAAAACGCTACAATTCTCGTTTGTCAAAATTAAATAAAATTATCAAAATATCAATTTTTGTTTTGATGATTACAAAACCTGTGATTTTTGTACTAATGATTTGTGTTAAGTATGCAACATTATTTTTTATCAAATCAAGCAAATCGAAGATTGACAAAGGGTTGAAATTTCTTCAGGAAAACGCCCCAGGCGATGCCGAGCATCGCCCCAGGCGTTGCGTGCCAGGCCCGAGCATCGCCCCGCACATCGACTGAAGCGACGTTGAGGAGTACGCGCAGGCAGGAATGCCCGTGGCCTTGACACGAAACGCCTCAGGCGTTCAACAGGAACGCCTGAGGTGATGAAAATTTACTGTTCATTTTGAGGCACGGCCCTGATTTTTGTGGAAGAACGCTTGAGGCAGTCCTGTATCGCCTGTGGCGATTTGTGTGCATTTTCAAATCATTTGACCGTTGGGCTAAGGCTATCTAAGATAGTTTCAGGCGATGCATGAGCGTTTTTGGCCTTAACTGTTGCTAACGGCTATAAACGGCTAGTATGACCCTTGGGACCCTCCTACACTATAAATATGGACAATTGTGCTCAAGTTGAGGACACGAAACCACAAGATACAATACAAGCAAGCTATACTCAATCCAACTCAAGCTATCATAGCAAAACATCATATATTTCTATTTTATTGTCTTGTATTGAGTGTTTGTTTCTTATTCTTGTGTGAGAGCTTTGTTCCTCATTTGGTTATACCGTGAAGGTGTCACTTGTTGTAACACACAAGTTGTGAATCATTGTAAAGGTCCTCCAACACCGACGCAAGTTGAAAAATTGTATAAGTCGCCGATAAGTGAAGTTGGTGCAAGATTGTCGCTATCCTTGGAGCCCTCAAAGGCCAAGAAAAAGTTGTGTGGCTATCCTTGGAGCCCTTAAGGCCAGGAAGAAGTTCTAATAGAACCTCGGTTAAACGGTTTTTAACCGGAAAGATGAGACGTAGGCGATTTATCGCCGAACTTCTATAATAAATACTTGTGTTCTTTATTGTATTATTTACTTTACGCATTTATATTATTGCTTCTTATTGTTTTGGTTTCGATTGACATCACCAAACTCGATTTTTGCATAACCACTTTACATCGCTAAAGTAGCCAAGGAATCTCATTCACCCCTCTTCGGTTCCAACATGTGGGAAGCCGTAAGCGAAACCTACTCTGACGCCGAAAATGCCTCTCAAATCTTTGAAATAAAAACACGGCTATGGCAGTTGAAGCAAGGCGACAGGGAGGTGACTGAGTATAATTACACGGAGATGCTTAGTTTATGGCAAGAATTAGATCTCAGCAATGAAGAAACATGGGAGTGCAAGGGTGACTACGTGCGATTCACGGAACGCATAGAGAACGAACGTGGGTATGAGTTTCTGGCCGGACTCAACCGCGATCTTGACGACGTGTGAAGTAGAGTACTGGGTCGCTGATCGCTATTTATTTAAACAGAAAATTCTAGTGTAGCGATTTATACCTCAAGTGCACGGTGTCAAGTTTTAGTATAGTAGATTTTAAGAAAAGGTTGTCGAACCCACAAGGACTTGAAAATAAGTACCGTACTCAATTAATTTAACTATATTTAGCCTACGATAATTAGTAATGGAAATTATACTAATTTGACTTAATGACACAATAATTCACCCAAACAAGTAGTAAAGAATGAGAATAAAATCAGTAGAGATAATTATCAAAACTCTGGTTCACCCATGTAATCCCCCACAATTCGCCTATTAGTTAAGAATTAAATTCAAACATTCTAAGGTGTTGGAAGACATAAATTGATTAATTTCCAGCCTGTAGGAGTAATTATAGGAAGAGATTTGTATCTATAAATAGGGAAGATTTGTTTACTGATTTTTAGGGATTGATAAGATATTATTTACTTTCCAAGAATATGTTTAATTCATTGTATAAATTATTTTATCCTACCAGTTGATGAATAAGAAAAATCCTTACCATTTTTCTTCACATGGTATCAGAGCCCTAGGAGTTCCTGGAAATCACGTTACCTACCTTTACCTCCATAGCCATACTTGTTGATTAATCGGTCATCCTCACCATTAACTTTCCTTGCCATTTGTCCAACAATATGTCAGAAGCTTCTGAAACATCTTTCCATGCCACTGAAGAGATCACACGGAAAAAAACCCCACTGGATCTACAAAATCTTCAGGCAGCTTATCAATTAAATGGAAAAAACTACTTGAAATGGTTTCAAGTAGTCCGGACGTTTTTGAAAGGCAAGGGAAAAATGAGCCATCTCGTTGGATCTGGACCCAAAGAAGGAGATCCCAATTTTGATGCTTGGGATGAAGAAGACTCCATGGTCATGTCATGGCTCTGGAATTCTATGTTACGAGAGATCAGCGACACATGTATGTTTCTGTCAACAGCAAAAGAGATATGGGAAGCAATCAGCAAACTTACTCAAAAGTCAAGGATGCTGCCCGAATTTATGAGATTAAAACAAAGATTTCATCCACAAAGCAAGGAAATCGATCAGTCACAGAGTATGCTAATCTCTTAAAAAACCAGTGGCAAGAGATGGACCATTATCGATGTATCGAGATGAAATGTAGTACGGATGCAGCGATTTTAAAGGCCTTCATCGGAAAAGACCGAGTTTATGATTTTCTCGCTGGATTGAATGTTGAATTCGACCAAGTACGAATTCAAATTCTGGGAATGGATGAGATACCATCCTTGAATGAGACCATATCAATTATTAACGTTGAGGAAAGTCGAAGAGGAGTGATGCTTGAACCTCAACCAATTGAGGGATCGGCAATGTTGGCTGGCAACGAAAACGATGAGAAATCAAGATCCAAGACTGGAAAATTCCCAGCTAACTTCGAAAGAAGAAATTTCACAAACAGGGACAATCTTTGGTGCACTTATTGTAAAAAATCAGGCCACACCAAGGAAAAATGTTGGAAACTTCATGGAAGACCACAAAGCTATAAAGGACCGAGAAATGGGAATCAATTTCAAAACTTTCAGAAAGGACAAGCACATATGACTCAATCCGATGGACAAAACTCTACCGATGCATTAGATTCTGGCCAGGGAGAAAACAGTGAGATTAGCAAGGAGGACATCAACAAGATAAGGTTACTTTTGAACTCCTTGGAGAAACCTTCAGGTATCTGTTCCTTAGCAAAATCAGGTGAGATAACACCCTCATATATCTTAAGTGCCTCGAACTTAGATTTTCTCAATTCTTGGGTCATTGACTCTGGAGCAACCGACCATATCACAAACTCCTCACATCGATTTATCACATATATTCCGAGCCCTGGCAACAGGAAAATAACCATGGCCGATGGATCTTTGGCTACTGTTGCAGGCCAGGGAGACATCACTTTAAGTCCATTACTTGTTCTTAAAAATGTTCTCCATGTTCCTAAGCTGTCCACAAATCTTGTGTCCATTTATAAACTGACAAAAGATCTAAATTGCAGTGTGTTGTTTTCTCCTATTTCTTGTGTATTTCAGGACCGGGTTATGAGGAGGACGATTGGACATGCTAAGGAAAGGAATGGGCTTTATTATCTTGAGTTACCAAGTGGCAGTAAGATGAATAACCAACAAACCCCACTTTCTTTTTTATTCAGTAAAGTCAGTCTCAGTAGAGATCAAATATGGCTTCACCATTTTAGGCTTGGACACCCCTCCTTTAGAACTCTTAATGTTATGTTCCCGTCATTATTTAAGAATATTGATGTAAGTCAGTTTCATTGTGATGTGTGTGAAATAGCTAAACACAGATGTGTTTCCTTTCCTTTGAGTAATAAAAGAACTACAACTCCTTTCTCTTTAATCCACAGTGACATTTGGGGTCCCTCTAGAGTCCCCAACATTTCGGGGGCTCGATGGTTTGTCTTGTTCATAGACGATTGTACTCGACTCTCTTGGATTTATTTGATGAAGCAAAAATCTGATGTGAGCAATCTTTTCCTAATCTTTCACAACATGGTCAAACACAATTTAATGGAGTTGTTAAAAGAATAAGAACGGACAATGCCACAGATTATTTCAATCACTTTCTCCTTACTTTCAAAAGGAGGGAATAATCCATGAGTCTTCTTGGGTTGACACCCCTCAACAAAACGGAGTCTCCGAGAGGAAAAATGGCCATATCTTGGCAGTTGTCCGTGCCCTTCTGTTTCAAAAACACGTACCAAAGAATTTTTGGGGGGAAGCTGTTCTCACAGCAGTTCATTTGATAAATCGTACTCCAACTCGGGTACTTGACTTTAAAAGCCCAATGGAAGTCTTCTCTCAATTTTTTCCAGATTTCAACGGGTTCACTAACTTGATCCCTAGAGTCTTCGGGTGTGTTTCCTTTGTTCACATTCATTCTCATGGTCGGGGAAAGCTTGATCCTAGAGCCACCAAATGTGTTTTTATAGGATATTCAGGCACAAAAAAGGGGTACAAATGCTATCATCCTACGACCCGAAAAACTTACGTTTCAGCTGATGTTACATTTGTTGAAAACGAGAGTTATTTTACTCATCCTTATCTTCAGGGGGAGACTTCTATGGAAGATAAGGATAAGTTTTTGAGAGAACCTTCCGTTAATGGGTCAACACCTTTAAATTCCAACTTACAATCCACCCCTTCAATAGAAGCCGGAAAGGGATCTATCCCAGAAGATGTTCATCTTCCTGAAACTAATGCACCCATCTCTGAAATTGATCCTAACGTTGGCCCAAATGAGTCACCAAACCTGGAAAATCCCATCATGACAAAGCCATTGCAAGTTTACTCAAGAAGGATAAAGCACATAACTGATCCTATGAATGTTCCAGCGGCCAAATTGTCACCTGGGAATGAAGCAAGCTCTCCTTCGACAATATCACCTACGGTAATTGATTTGGACCAACCCATAGCTACTAGGAAAGGTGTTAGAAAATGCACACAACATCCTATCTCTCAGTTTGTATCCCTTGGCAAACTGTCACCATCACACAAAAGCTTTCTCACTCATCTAGACTCTACATCACCACCACAAACTCTGTCCGAGGCACTTAAAATGAGGAATGGAGGCAGGCAATGAAAGTAGAAATGGAGGCCTTGGAAAAGAATAAAACATGGGAACTTGTTGACTTGCCAAATGGAAAGAAACCTGTCGGTTGTAAATGGGTCTTTACAATAAAGTACAAATCGGATGGGTCAATCGAGAGGTATAAAGCAAGATTGGTAGCAAAGGGATATACACAAACCTACGGGGTAGATTATCAAGAGACTTTTGCACCAGTGGCAAAAATGAACACAATCAGAGTCCTGTTGTCCCTAGCAGCAAATTTGAATTGGAACCTACAACAATTTGACGTAAAAAATGCCTTTCTACATGGAGATCTCGAGGAAGAAATTTTCATGGAAGTGCCGCCGGGTTTTAATGAAAAAGTGGGCAGAAAAACAGTGTGTAAGTTGAAAAAGGCTTTGTACGGACTAAAGCAATCTCCTCGTGCATGGTTCGGAAGATTTACCAAGGCATTATTGTCAATAAACTACAAGCAAAGTCACGGTGACCACACGTTGTTCATTAAACACTCAGCTTCAGGGGGAATCACAGTATTAATAGTCTACGTAGATGATATTATAGTAACGGGAAATGATCCGGAAGAAAGGGAAGCTCTTCAAAGTTTTTTGGCAAAGGAGTTTGAGATAAAGGACCTGGGAAAGCTAAGATACTTCTTAGGAATAGAAGTAGCTCGATCCAAAGAAGGAATATTTATCTCACAAAGAAAGTATGTTCTCGACCTACTAAAAGAGACTGGCAAACCTGGTTGCAAGCCGTTAGACACACCCATAGAACAAAATCACAAATTGGGAGACTCTACAGAAGAAGGATCAATCGACAAGGGTATGTATTAGCGACTTGTTGGCAGACTAATATATCTTTCACATACTAGGCCTGACATCGCATATTCAGTAAGCGTAGTGAGTCGATTCATGCATAACCCCAAGGAGGTTCATCTCCAAGCTGTATATCGAATACTACAGTACTTGAAAGGCAACCCAGGAAGAGGAGTTCTTTTTAAGAGAAACGTGAGAATGGAAGTAGAAGCATACACTGATGCTGACTATGCGGGTTCCATCACAGATAGACGGTCAACATCCGGGTATTGTACTTTTCTTGGAGGGAACCTAGTCACTTGGAAGAGTAAAAAACAATCGGTGGTAGCAAGGTCAAGTGCGGAAGCAGAGTTCCGATCAATGGCACATGGAGTGTGTGAATTGCTATGGCTCAAAATAATCCTAGAAGATCTACGGATTGCATGGGAAGGACCAATGAAGCTGTATTGCGACAACAAATCTGCAATAAATATCGCTTATAATCCAGTACAACATGAACGCACTAAACACGTTGAAGTGGACAGGCATTTTATAAAAGAGAAACTTCAGAGTGGATTGATTTGTATTCCCTATATTCCTACAGATGGTCAACTAGCAGATATTCTAACTAAAGGGTTGAGTGATTCAGCTTTTCAAAGGATCATTAGCAAGCTGGGAATGGAAAACATTTACTCCCCAGCTTGAGGGGGAGTGTTGGAAGACATAAATTGATTAATTTCCAGCCTGTAAGAGTAATTATAGGAAGAGATTTGTATCTATAAATAGGGAAGATTTGTTTATTGATTTTTAGGGATTGATAAGATATTATTTACTTTCCAAGAATAGGTTTAATTCATTGTATAAATTATTGTATCCTACCAGTTGATGAATAAGAAAAATCCTTACCATTTTTCTTCACATAAGGTGACTAGTTTTCCCTAATGCACTTGTTATAATCCATTTATAACAAATCTAATATTAACGTTGCGATAAGCTACTCTCGTATTCTTATTGAACAATCAATATTGAATGAAAATTTATGAAAACTACTAGCCTTCGATTTTGGTAAATCTATTGCTATCACACGTGTATTTGACTTTATCTCTCAATCTCAGTCTGAATTCCCCTCGCTAATTTTATATCGTATGGTCAAGTCAATCACAATAAATAATCATTCAAGGGTGATCAATCCCTCAAAAGCATGAACAACAATAAATTATGCACAAAGAATTGTAAGAATCAATCAAAACTTAATTTAAATCATGGGTTCAAAATATGGGATCCTCTAAGTCTTGACAACAAAACTTAGCCAACAGTTGTCATCAAAGAATAATGCATAAAAATGTTTTGCACAAATCTAAACATTAAAATCTGATAAAAATAGAGAACAAAGTTTAGACAGACGAAAATAACGCTAGGTGTTGACTCCTTGCGCTGCTGCGTCGTCCCGTCTCTCCCGGAATATCTTCCTCTTCAATGGTTGTGATAGTAGATTTGGAAGGTGGGGATGGAGTTGATTGTAGGCTGATATTGTAGGGTAAATTATGAGTCAAAGGTTCCCTAAAAACGTCCAAGCCATGCCCTTTATAGATGGAAGAGTTTACAAGTTTTTGGACACAAAATATCCAACAAGGAAACAAAATCTCGAAATTTTCGCGTCTGGCGCCGATAACTGCCGATCGATTTCCGGAACATTCTGCTTTTATTTTTCAAAATTTTAACATCGGTGATCGATCGCTAAGAAATGGCGATCGATCGGTATAACTTTCTGGAACGCAGTGTTCGATCCGTAGGAAATGGCGATCGATCGCCGGTCTTCAAATTCCACTTTTTGAGATTTCGTCCTTTCTTCACCTTGTTCGCTCGTTTGGTCCTTTTTATCATTATTAGCTCATTTCTTTCACTTTTATGCAATTAGACCTTTATTCCTGAAACATGCAAATATATACCAAAAAACGTAATATCGTCCAGGAATCACTACAAAAATGCCCCTAATTTCATAGCAAAATAAGTGTAAAAATCACACTTATAAACTCCCCCAAACTTACATTTGATCGTCCTCGAGCAAGAAATAAGATTACAAAGTAGAGTTCAATATTGAAAATTCAAATGAACCAATTTGCAGTCAATCATGTAGCTCAGACATCTCACTTACAGACAAACAAGAGGCGATCAGAAAATTTAACAAGTAGTATTTTCTCCTAGATCAAGCAACATGTCTCCATATCAGAACGTGTGTATGTGCTATTGTCACTTTCAAGTTTCATGTAATTTTCATAGGTCAAATCATAGTCAATGAAAGTTAAGATTATCGTTGAGCACCCCATAGACCTATTTTCAAACACTTCTCCACTAATGTAGTCACTTCCTAGACTTGGATCAAAAGATCTTTTAAGCTTGTAATGTTAGGCCTAGGTGTTGGCTTCAAAGAAAAGATAGGATAGCACAAAGAAGAGAGTATAATCATGTAAGGTTCATATTTTTACAAAAATTGAGCTTCTCTTTTTCTTCTTTAGAGCCTTGGCCACTTTGAGTCTGAGTTAGATACTTTTTCTCAAGGCATTTTCTATTCTTTTCTTTTTTCATTCATAAATTTTTTTCGACAATAAACTCATCAAATATAGCGATTCATGTGCATCTAATGAGATTCATTATACTTCCTTAGGGTAAGGATAAATTTTCAATTTAGGCTCAAAATAGGTGGGTATAATGAGTTTGCCAAAAAGATGTTGAATGGTGGTCTAATTTTATGCATTGCATATATCATTCTTTTCAATGGAGCTCAAAATGGGACACTATAGATTGATGTATACATGGTAAGCTTGAAAGGCTTAAACGGTCCAAAGATCACCTATATCATTTCCAAGTCAAGTTCATAACTATTAAATTTCGCCTCAAAGTGTCATCATCAAATAAGTTCTAAGGTACTCTAAAATGTTCAAAAACAATTCATCAAGTTCACAAAGATTTTCACTACTCCAATTGCAGTTCACAAGATTATGACTCAAAGGTGCTCAATATGTTCCTATCTTTGGCATGCTAAAAACAAGATATTCACAAACAAGTCTTAGAATCATCAAAACTCAAGTCGACATGCATAGTGAGATTAATATCATCATGGAATAGAGACCACTACTATGATTCATTCTTTTCTCACTAATTGAACTCATTTTCAAGAAATTTTTTTGTTGGTGCTCAAAGAACGATACAATTCCAAAGAAATCAAAGAAAAAGCATGACATAGTAATGCACTCCCCCAACTTAATTTGTGCATTGTCCTCAATGTAATAAGCATGAAAGATAAGACAAGCACTGAACTTTGACGACGACCGTCAGTGATCGTCGTCCACTTCCGCGTCAACTAGTGGGGCATCTTGTGAGAAAACATGACAGCATGCATGGAGTCGCTCACAAAAAATCAAAAACAAAAACATGCAAACCAAAGTAGAATTCAAAAACAAAGATAAGGGATAAGAAAAAGTTCTTGATTTGTAGTCCCAAGTTGGACTTGTTACCATTTAAGCTCAAGTGCCGCATGGGGCAGTGGGGGATGATTTTCCGTCATCTACGTGGTAGTATCGTAACCACTTCTCTTTTACCATGAACAGTGCCCCGTTGTCATCTCTCAAATTGATAGTGTCGTATGGAAGAACATCGACCACTTTGAACGGTCCCGCCCATGGTGAGTCCGATTTCCATGGAAATAGTCGCATTTTGGCTCTATTCATTAGAACCAAGTCTCCCTCATAGAATTTTCCTCCTCTTTGGTGAGATTGTGATGTAATCATCACTTCCTTCTCCTTCTCCTTGTCATTGGTCTTATCCACCTTATTCCCAAGTTTTTCTTCCAACTTTTCCTTGCAAGAACCTAGCATCATATCAAAGGAAGAGTATCAATCACATTAACTTTAGAACACATGTGCTTGTTGTGTGATTGTGTTAAAGTTTGAAACATGTTGAAAGTGATTTGATTCATCTCCTACACGCAGGAGCCTCTCCTCTTGAACGTCAATCAGCGCTCTTCCCTTTGCTAGGAATGACCTTCATAGGATCAATGGCATGTCAGCATCTTCCTTCATGTCCAACACTATAAAATCCACCGGAATGGTGAATTTATCGACTTTGATTGGCACATCCTCAACTATCCCTTGAGTGACACGTTGACCGGTTTGAACTCTCCGAACCCCAGCTTCCTGTAAACAGACAAAGGCATTAGATTAACCGTTGCACCCAAATCACATAAAGATTTCTGAGAAGACATATAATTAATTTTGCAAGGTATATTGAAACTCAGATTCGTGATGGGCATCTTATCGAAAGGAATGAGAAGCAGATTCAGCATATTTAAATAGATAAACGCATGGACGGGGCTACTCTTTAGGGTGTATCCTTTAACTTTGGAGGTGAATCGTTTTGAATGATAGTAGAACACTCCCCAGTTAAATTTATAGTCTCATGCTCTCCCAATTTCTGCTTTTTTGATAAAATCTCCTTTAAAAATTTAGCATAATTCGGATTTGCCGTATAGCATCAATGAAAGGCATGTCAATGTGGAGATTCTTAATCAAATCTAGAAATTTAGCAAATTTAGCATCTAATTTTACTCTCTTCTATGCAGCGGGAAATGAGAGTGGGATATCTACCTTAGCAGGTGGTGTGATAAGTGTAGTGGTCTTAGTAGACTTACCTTTGTCTCTTGGTTGATCATCTTCTTGTTTGATGTCCGCCTTGCCCTCATGCTCTGTGCCTCATTCTTCTCAACAACCTTCTTTCCGCTCCTCAATGGGATGGCATGGGCTTGCTCCCTAGGATTCTTTTCAGTGTCACTAGGTAATGAGCCTTGTGCTCGCCTGGCTAGGATTGTTGCTAATTGTCCCACTTGGACTTCCAAATTATTTATCGACGCCTCTTGATTTTGGACTCTATTCTCCGTCGATGTGATGAATTTGGTCAACAATTCCTCCATACTCGGTTTAGGTGCATAGCCCCGTGGTGGTTGTGGATGGTTCCTCAACCCCGTATTGTATGTATTTGGGTAGGGGTAGTTGGGCGGTGGTTGATTCCCTACAAAATTAGCACTCTCAACAGTTTGAACAAAAGGCTTACCTACTTGGCATTCAGTGCTCGGATGTCCTCCTTGGCAAAGCTCGCATGTAACGGCTTGAACTTGCATTGCATGCATGCTCCAGCTGTCAATTTTCTTGTTCAATGCTTCCAGTGCAGCTAAGGCAGTGACTTAACTCACTTGATGTATTCCAGCTTGCTTCATCGGCAAGATCCTTTCAGATTGCCAATGATAGTTATTGGCAGCCATCTCCTCCAACAAGTAATATGCCGCTTCAGGTGTATTCCTCATGATCGTACATCCTGATGCTGCATCAAGCATAGAACAGTTAGCAGAAAATAAACCGTTTTAGAAAGTTTGTACCTGCAGCCAGACAGGAAGACCGTGATGTGGGTCGTATTGCGCAAAGGTGGTGATATCATTGCGCATCTTGGCAGTCTTGGATGGTGGAAAATATTTGGATAGGAATAATTGCACCATCCCATCCCACGTAATAATAGAACTTGTAGGCAACAAATGCAACCACGATTTAGCTTTATCCTTTAATGAAAAGGGAAAGAGTCTTAACCTGATGGCATCATCAGTAACGCCATTATGTTTACACGTATTGCATATCTCCAAGAAGTTGGATATATAAGCGTTGGGATCCTCAGTAGTCGATCCCCCAAATTGGACCGAGTCCTGGATCATCTGTATGATTGCAGGCTTGATCTCAAAGTTGTTAGTCTGGATGCTCAGTCTAGTAATGCTCGATAGTGATCCTTGGAAAAACGATTGAGCGTAGTCCATAAGTGACCTTGCAACTGGTGCTGCAGGACTCGTTATTAGCCATGAGTGTTAGCCTAATTCGACAAATGCGTTCGATCTCGAGGTCGAAAGGCTCAGGTGTAGGTTTGCTACTCCTTAACATGCACCAAGAGATAACAATATGCAAAGATCTACTCAGAAAAAAAACAGTAGAGGAGTAAAAAAAATCGAGAATAAAAATAAAACAATGACTAAATTACAGTCAACTAATCTCGTCTGATATTACTTAAACTAGTCCCGGCAACGGTGCCAAAAACTTGATCGCTATTTATTTAAACATAAAATTTTAGTGTAGTGATTTATACCACAAGTGCACGATGTCAAGTTTTAGTATAGTAGATTTTAAGAAAAGGTGTCGAACCAACCCACATGGACTAGAAAATAAGTATCAACTCAATTAATTTAACTATATTTAGTCTATGATACTGATGGAAATTATACTAATTTGACTAATGACACAATATTTCACCCAAACAAGTAGTAAATAATGAGAATAAAATCAGTAGAGACAATTATCAAGACTTCGGTTCACCGATGTAATCCCCCACAATTCGCCTATTAGTTAAAAATTAAATTCAAACATTCTAAGGTGACGAGTTTTCCTAATGCACTTGTTATACTTTGGTCCAGTTATAACAAATCTAATACTAACGTTGCGATAAGCTACTCCCGTGTCCTTATTGAACAATCAATATTGAATGAAGATTTGTGAAAACAACTAGCCTTCGATTTTGGTAAATCTATTGCTATCACACGTGTATTAGACTTTATCTCTCGATCTCAGTCTGAAATCCACGGCCTAATTTACTATATTATATTGCAATATCGTATGGTCAAGTCAATCGCAATAAATAATCATTCAAGGGCGATCAATCCCTCAAAAGCATGAACAACAATAAATTATGTACAAGAATTGTAAGAATCAATCAAAACTTAATTTTAATCATTGGTTCAAAACATGGGATCCCCTAAGTTTGACAACAAAACTTAGCCAACAATTGTCATCAAATAATAATGCATAAAAATGTTTTGCACAAATCTAAATATTGAAATCTGATAAAAATAGAGAACAAAGCTAGAAATACTTAAATAATGCTAGGCGTTGACTCCTTGTGCTGTTTCGTCGTCCCGTCTCTCCCGGAATATCTTCTTCATCAATGGTTGTGATAGTAGATGATGAAGGTTGGGGATTGAGTTGATTGTAGGCTGATATTGTACGGTAAATTACGAGCCAAAGGCCCCCTAAAAACGCAAGTCATGCCCTTTATAGTGGTGTAAGAGTTTACAAGTTTGAACACAAAATATCCAACAAGGAAACAAAATCTCGAATTTTTCGCATCTGGTGCCGAGAACTGCCGATCGCTCGCCAAAACATTCTGCTTTTATTTTTCAAAATTTTAACATCGGCGATCGGTCGCATGGCGATCGATTGGTAAAACTTTCTGGAGATCGCCAGTCTTCACATTCCACTTTTTGAGATTTCGTCATTTCTTCGACGTGGTCGCTCGGTTTGGTACTTTTCATCCTTATTAGCTTATTTCTTCCACTTTTATGCACTTATACCTTTATTCCTGAAACATGCAAATATATACCAAAAATCATAATATCGTCCAAGAATCACTACAAAACGCCCCTGATTTCAATCGCTGACCGTTAATGTCAACCCGGGGGTGTTCGCCGAAGTACGCCGTGAGGAGAGCAGGAGGAACGTGATGTTGAAGGAAAAATTAGTTCCTAGATCTGAGGCTTCAGCTATGAAAATATCTAATGGGTCATGGGGCCCCCAATAATTCAGGCCCAAAAAAAATAAACGGCCCATTTGTGAAAAATGTAAAAAAACCAGGCTATACCATAGACTTGTTGGGATTTACATGGCAAGCTTGATAATTGGAAGCCTTGACAGCCCACCAAAGCCCACAATCGATATACAGCCTCAAATGCCACAGGAACATGCTCTTCGGGCTCCGTCCATCACACCCAGTCAGAATTAGTTGGGGGTTTTAACTCTGATCAACTTGAGAAGTTGTATGCTCTTTTTTCAACTTTCCATACATCGGGTCAGTCTTCCGCTATCGAGTTCTTTAGTACACAGATATTTTTTTGACTGCTCTTAGTACAACTTCGCTACATGCTTAATGGATTATTGACTCCGGTGCCTCCGACCCTATGACTAATGCCCAACATTTGTTTTCGACATATTCCCCTAGCGCTGGTAACTTGAAAGTCAAAATTACAGATGGTACATTATCCCCGGTCGCTGGCAAGGGGAGTATCTGTATCTCTGAATTTATGACTTTGGAGTCTGTTCTCCATGTTCCAAAGCTCTCTTGCAATTTGTTGTCTGTTAGTTAACCAAACATTCTCACTGCTCAGCTATGTTTTTGCCTTCTCATTGTGTCTTTCAGGACCTATCATCGGGGAAGACGATTGGCAGTGATAAGGAATGTGAATGGCTCTACTACTTTGATGACACTCCAGTGATTAAGTGTTGATAAATTTGATATGATTTGAGTCAATCATTCTATTAATTAGAATGATATGATATTATTTGATTTGTTTTATCTTTCTATTAATTAGATTATTTATTTCGTTCAAGATTAGATTGTTACCTTAATTATAAGGTTAGGAGTCCCTATATATTGCAACTATTATCATTATAATCTTAAAGGTAGAAAACAATAAAAGAAAAGAAGCTTTTTCCTTCCGTTTACCTTCATGGTATCAGAGCCACTACTGTTCTTCTAAATTGTTTGGCACTCTTGTTCGCCGTTCATCATCTCCAGAATTTTTTTCCGCACTTGTGTGCGGTATTTCTTTATCTTTTTCCTATGGTCAAAATGGCTTTCACCGGCTCTTTCAATAGTTCGGGGTCGGATAATTCCTCCACAGACCCACCGTTTAATCCAAATCCTAACCCTCTCACCACCTTCGACTCTTCCTCCTTACAAATTACTAGCCACAAATTGATGCGTAATTTTCTTCAGTGGTCGAGGTCTGTTCAGTTGGTAATTCGAGGAAAGGGCAAATATGGCTTCATTGATGGGTCAAATCCTCCACCTGCACCTACTGATCCCACGTGTTCCCTTTGGGATGTGCAAAATTCCATGGTGATGGCTTGGCTTCTCAATTCCATGGACGATGGTATTAGTAGTTCCTATCTCTTTCATTCTACAGCCAAAGAAATCTGGGATGCTGTGTTTTTGGCATATTCTGATCTTCAAGACTCCTCCCAAGTTTTTGAATTGCTCAACTAGTCTCGCAACATGAAGCAAGGAGACGCAGATGTCACTTAATACTTCAGTGCTCTCAAAAGGATTTGGCATGAATTGGATATGTTTATGACCTGTGATTGGAAAGATCCCGTTGATGCTATTCTTTATCGACCTTGATTGCTAAGGACCGTGTTTATGATTTCTTAGCCGGTTTGAATCGCTATTTGGATGATGTTCGAGGCCGAATTTTGGGTATCACACCGCTGCCTACCATTGATGAAGTGTTTGCTACCATCCGACGGGAGGAAAATCGGAAACCTGTTATGCTTCCTTCTCATTTACCAACCATTAAGTCCTCGGCCCTTGTCACCCACAATCAGCTTGATAGTTCTGTTCCACGTACCAAGTATGGCAAGCCTTGGTGCGAACGTTGTAAACGGCATTACCATATTGTTGATACATGCTGGAAAATCCATGGTAAGCCGGCCGATTGGGTTCCCACTAAATTCCGGCCAAAGGACAAGCGTGGACCACAGGCTGCTGTTGCTTTGGATGTTCCTTCCTTTCTCGTCCCCTGCTACCCTATCAAAACCCCAACTTGACCAAATTCTGTAGCTGCTCTCGGCCAGTGGGCAAAACTCTTCTATGGTTGCTGCCACAGGTACTTTGATCTTTGCCCATAGTGCTCTCCGTCAACCAGGTGCGCCTTGGATAATTGATTCTAACGCCTCACATCATACGACTTCGAGTCTGTCTCAGTTTACTACCTATTAGCCCATTTCTGTCCCTCAACAAGTTAAAATTGCCAATGGTTCCTTCGCCCCGGTTGTTGGCATGGGCAATATCTCCATTACTCCATCATTAACTCTTCATGATGTGTTATATGCTCCTACATTATCTTGTCATTTGCTGCCTGTTCAAAAATAATCCAAGGACTTGGATTGTTGAGTCTATTTCACACCATCTTCTTGTGTTTTTCAGGACCGGAACTCGAGGAGGAGGATTGGCAGTGCTAGGGCAATCTCTGGGCTCTATTACCTTCAGGATGATTCGTTCGTGAGTCATGTTGTTCACAAACCAACTGCCCCTGCTTCTCTTTCTCTCACTACTCAGCAGATTATGCTCCTACATTCTAGATTAGGTCATCCAAATTTTGCTTATTTGAAACATTGTTTTCCTTCTATGTTTCGAACGATGATATTTTTCAATGTGAGACTTGTCAATTATCTAAACATACAAGGGTGTTTTTCCCTCCAGTTTCATATCAACCTTCCACATCTTTTAATTTAATTTATAATGATATTTGGGGTCCATCCCGTGTGTGTACTACTTCTAATAAACGTTGGTTCATTACTTTTACGGATGATCATACTCGTCTTTGTTGGGTGTATCTTTTAAAAGATAAATCTGAGGCTAGTCTGGTGTTTTAAAACTTTTACTCGATGGTTAAAAATCAATTTAATACCTCGATTTAAATTTTACGTACCGATAATGGCACAGAGTTTTTTAACTCCTTGTTCCATGATTTTCGGACTGCCAATGGCCTCATTCATCAAAGTTTTTGTATTAACACACCTCAACAAAACGGTATTTCGGAACGAAAATAGACACCTATTAGACGTAGCACGCACTTTCTTATTCGCCTCCAATGTTCCTTAGCCTTTTTGGGGTGATGCACTCCTCACTGCATGCTATTTGATTAATCACCTCTTGATTGTTTACACCATGTGTTCCCCAATTATCGTTCCTTATCCACCCTTGACCTTCGGGTGTTTGGTTGCACTGCTTTCGTTCATAACCATGATCCACAACGTAGTAAGTTCGAACCTCGGTCACACAGGTGTATTTTTTTTGGTTACTCTTCCACCCAAAAAGGATATCGGTGCTACTCACCTTCTCTCAAGAAATATTTTGTCTCTCGTGCCGTCACGTTCTTTGAATCCATAACGTTTTTTTCCCAAAGAGGCCCGGTTGTTCATCCTGAGGGGGAGTTTTTTCCTCCTCCTGCCCAACCACCTCTCTTCCACGTCTTTGGGAATATATGTGGGACATACCTCCTTCACCTCTGTCTCCTTCTCTTGAGCAGTCCACAGCATGGGGCGACTTGATACAGCCGTTTCCCTTTCACCTCCCGAAAAAAATCCTCACCCAAAGAACCAGAACCAGCACAATCCGTGGAGCCTGAAAGTTTAGACAGCCAATCTTCCAACTCGAATTCTGAGTCGGTTGAGGTAACTAGTGATCATTTTATTGATTTAGCTCATACACCTATCCTTGAGACATACTTATTAAAGGCTTGTTCAAACCCATGTTTGAAAAATTTATAGACAAGCTGGGAATGCACAATTTGTACTCTCCAGCTTGAGGAGGAGTGTTGATAAATTTGATATGATTTGAGTCGATCATTCTATTAATTAGAATGATATGATTTGATTTGATTTGTTTTTATCTTTCTATTAATTAGATTATTTATTTCCTTCTAGATTAGATTGTTTAGAAATCAATAAAAGAAAGAAGCTTTTTCCTTCAGTTTACCTTCATTAAACAATGTCCCCCTCCTATTTATAATTCTGCCTCTAGTCATAGGGATAATGATCTTTTGTTATGGCATAAACGTCTTGGTCAACCTAGTTTCCAATATTTAAAGCATTTGTTTCCTTCACTTTGTTCGAATAAATCTCCATTGGATTTACAATGTGAAGTATGTGAACTTGCAAAACATTATCGCACTACTTTTCCTCCATCTACTTATCGACCCTCACTACCCTTTACCCTGATTCACTGTGATCTTTGGGGGCCATCGCGGGTTCCTAGTAGAACTCACAAAAAATGGTTTATTACATTTATTGATGACCATTCTCGTCTCTGCTGGGTGTATATACTCAACGATAAATATGAAGTTAGTTTTGTATTCATCAACTTCTACAATATGATTTGGACCCAATTTCACACCAAAATCAAAATTCTTCTTACTGATAATGGCATTGAGTACTTTAATCATTCCTTGGGGACCTACCTTCAAGCAAAATCGTATTATTCCTTGGGGACCTACCTACTTTTTACCTCACATGAAAAATCATTTTTGGGGTGATGCTCTTCTGACTGCTGCATTTCTCATCAATCAAATGCTTGGTCGGGTTCTCTCTTTCACAATCCCTCTAACCAAATTCCAAGAATCCTTTCCTAATTCCCGACTCGGTTCATCCCTCCCATCTCATGTTTTCGGGTCAACAGTATTCGTTCACATTCATGCCTCCCAACATCATAAGTTGGACCCTAATTGTTAAGTATATTATATATATATATTAATATTTGATTTGATATGATATTATTTGATTTGTAATATAGATGGTAATTAGTATATTTGGCAGAATCTTTATGGATTCTTAGGCTGATTCCTGGAGATTCTTATTGTAATATGCTCCTCTATATAATGGAATGAAAACCCTATTCAAAAGGGTATTGAGTTTGGTATTGAGATTCAGATTTATTGGCATGGTATCAGAGCCATATCAAATATAAAATTTTGTAGGTTTCAGGATGCGCACGGGCTTCTGCCCCCAGCCTTCTTCGCCTTCTTCGCAGGTGGCAGCAACGGCGCTGGGGGCAGACGACTTTCCACTTTTGCGATTTTTTTTTTTTTTTTTGGCTTTCTTCATCGGATCGTGTTCGGGCGCGCTACAGTTGTGTCGCGATTTCTGGTTTCACGCATGCAGTGGTTGTGTTTCTGGGTGCTACGGCGGCTAGGGTTTCTGGGCGTCGATAGGGCTTTACTGCATCTAGCTTTGCGGTTTGGGCTTCTTTCTACATGCAATCTTGGGTTTCGTGTCGCGATCTTGGGTTCGCACGCTGGGTGTCTTTTTTGTCTTTTCTTTCGGAGACGGATTCTTTGTTTTGGGATTCTGCTCGATTTGGGGACCTGGGTGACCATCTGATTTGTGTGTGGTGATCGGTACTTTTGCCGCGGAGTTTGCTGCGTCCTTGCATGGTAGTTGTGCGTTTGAGCCTTGCACAGTAGTTGTGCGTTTAGCCTTGCACGGGTGTTGTGAGTTTAAGCTTTTGTCGCGATGCGTGACGTATTTTGCACAAGTGTTTGCGACGGATTTTCCCGACTGGTGTGTTGATTCTTTTGAGGCAGATTATTTGGATTGACAAATTGAAGAGTATGTAAATTGAAGAAATCTCTTTATGGATTCAAACAATCACCAAGAGCTTGGTTTGATAGATTTGCAAAAGTAATGAAGTGTCAAGGATACCAACCCAATGATGAAAAGAAGACCATCCTAATCGTGACTGGAGATTACACAGGAGAAATGGGGAGATTAAGAAAAGTCTTAGCCAAAGAATTTGAGGTAAAAGACCTAGGTCAAATGCGATACTTCCTAAGAATGGAGGTTGCCAGATCAAGGAAGGGAATTAGTGTCTCCCAGAGAAAGTATGTTGGAAGATCACGATAAGATCCACACAAGATATTAGTATATATTCAGATTGATATTATGTATCTTAGACTGATTGTGATTGTATTAGGAAATATTCTAATTGCTGTAAATTAGGGATATGATTAGATTAGAATCCTTTTTTGATTTGGTATTGTAGTTGTATAAATACCCACACATATTATTGAGAAATGCAAGTGAACACATTTCTTCACAAAGTATATACTTGACCTTTTGACTGATACTGGCATGCTTGGTTGCAGGCCAAGTGATACCCCGATCGAGGCAGGAAAAAGAACAGATGATGATGGAAAGCCAGTGAATAGAGAAAGATATCAGACTAGTAGGAAGATTGAGTTATCTCTCTCACACCAGACCAGACATCGCTTTTGCCGTAAGTGTGCTCAGCCAACACATGCATTCACCAAAGGAGAGTCACCTGAAAGCAGTATATAAGATTCTGAAAAATCTACACTGATGCATATTTGGCAGGATCAGCAGAAGACCGAAGATCTACCACTGGGTATTGTTCCTATGTTTAGGGAAATCTAGTAACATGGAGGAGCAAGAAGCAGAGTATGGTAGTCAGAAGTAGTGACGAAGCATAGTTCAGAGTTGTTGCACAAGGGATGTGTGAAGGACTATGGTTACAAAATCTATAAGAGCTACTCATCACAGTAGAACTCCGCATCAAACTCTACTGCGACAAGAAAGTTGCCATCAGCATTTCTCATAACCCAGTTCAACATGACAGGACTAAACATATAGAAATTGACACACTTTATAAAGGAGAAAATTGAGAAAGGAACAATATGTATGACCTACATCCCTACAAGAGAACAAACATCCATATTCACTAAGGGTCTACAAAGGTCCAGATTTGTAGAATTAATGTGCAAGTTGGACATGATCAACAACTATGATTCAACTTGAGGGGGAGTGTGGAAATCCCGATGATTTGATAGAAGATTGAAAGGATATTTTGGTAGATGATTGAGGCAGTAGTTTAGGCTAATTTCTATTTTCTTTTTTTTATTCTTTTTGTACATATTTAAAGGGCCCTATAATGTAACATTTTATTACATTGAATGAAAGAATAATTTCACTCTTTCACATTTCCATTGTCTTTAGTTTTTCTTTTGATCAGACAAATAATTATTATATTATAATAAGAGAGTACAAAAAGTTACAAATAGTATCCCAAAGAGCAAGACTCTGAATGAAAGTGTTAATAAACAAACCCTATGTTCCCTCGATGAGAGTACAAAAAGTTACAAATAGTATCCCAAAGAGCAAGACTCTGAATGTAAGTACTAATAAACAAACCCTAGGTTCCCTCGACCAATCCAATAATACTATGTTCTAGATGATGACATTATTTTATGAATCTCTCATTTATGAGTGTACGTGAGCTAAGAATCTACTGGAGTAATTTGCCAATATATTATAATTATTAATATTAATGTATTGAATATATGGTGTATTGTATGTTTATTGAAAGTATAATCATTCAATCATGTCGCAATGTGCACTGTCATTATATGAGCTCAAACTTAATTTTGTGCAATTATAAATTGGCAGAATGAGCTTTAGCTTCATAATTCATGAGCTTGAACTTGAGCTTAAAAAATTTCAGGTCGACTTTGGTTGTTTGCATTCCCGATTATGCAACCAATGGGCCATGGTGTGCCTTCTGTTGCCTGTCAATTAAAAAAACAAAAGAAACATGGAAATGAAGAAATCTTAAAGATTACAAAGCAACTTCTCTTGCTTTTCCGTACTCGAGAATATTTGAGACTGTATCATGAGCTAGATTTTAGACTTCATTATGCAGCCAAATTTGAAAAATTTATCTAATATTTATAGATTGACACCTGAAGTATTTCAAATTCATTACCCTGTAATTAATCAAACTGACGTACATTCTTCTTGCAATTTTGGTTGAATCTATATTTTCTAGAGATATATTCTGACAACTTGGTATGTATGCTGTACGTGGGAACTTTATCTTCTGTATGCAGAGAGCAATGAAAACGTTGGAAGAGATGGAAGCACTCGGAGTGAAGGCCAACATCAAAACCTATACTACACTAATACACGGCTGGTCGCGTGCATCTCTCCCTGAGAAGGCTTTGAAATGCTTTGAAGAGATTAAAGGTGCCGGATTAACACCAGACAAAGCTGTATATCATTGTCTAATGACATCTTTATTATCGAGAGCAACTGTCGCTGAAGATTACATTTATAATGGAATTCTTAACATATGTGAAGAAATGGTAAATTCTGGATTAACTGTCGATATGGGTACTGCAGTTCACTGGTCAAAATGTTTACACAAAATTGAAAGGAGCGGTGGGGGAATTACTGAGGCCCTTCAAAAGACATTCCCTCCGGACTGGAATTCACTACAAACTCTCGATGCTATTTCTGGATGTAGTGATGAAGATTATGGTAGTACATTATATGACAGTGATACAGATGGCGAGGATGCAAGGTTTCAGTTTTAACTTGATTGTATAGGTGCATGTTGATTCTCTCATATTCTTGATTCTAGGCTAGCTTTGATGAGATTATATTTATCAGATATTGGTAAAAGCGAATATATGTCATCCACTTAACAATTACCAGTGCATCGTGGGACTAACATGTAGCATTAAACTCTTATAAAAGTGCAACTTCTTTAAAGCATTAGAGCTCACAGAACAAGCAAGATAACCCGTTGTGATGTACCAGATGGGCTGGCGAAACCAGCTGCTCTATTCATGAGCAGAGAAGTCCGTTCGATGCAAAAATGAGAAAAGAAAAGACCCAATCCAAGAGAATTTAGTGTAAACATGAAATCGACACAACAATATCAAGAAGTCGCAAGTTTATTGTTTTTTTCATCACCAAGGTAAAAGTAGAACGATTGCTCTAATCTGAATCCTCGTAAATTTCTCCTTCATCAGATGGCTCATCAAAAGGATTGCATTTCCAGCTGGTAGCGAAGAACTCCTCCAATGCCGCCAAAGTCTAGGCAGAACTGAGAGCCTTCTTGAGATCTATTTGTATTCATTAGCAAACCACTCAAGTAGAGGCATTTTGTCTTGAACCTCTAATTCAGCAGAGGAAGTTGCTCTGATCATTTTCCTGATACTTATTTAAATATTTTATGACAATCTCACTGGTCGTACTGTTTTTGAGCACATATCGGTTGATATTCAAAGTTTTCCCACACAATCAAAATTTCAACGGCTCCCATCTCCAAGGCTTTTATAGTGTCATCCACACCAAATATTCTTCAAAGAATTTCCCTATCAAGCACTTTTCTTGAATGAATTTCACATTGGACAGAATTTCAGCAGATAATTCAATGGTTTTTCTCCACCATATGAGACGTCTACCATGTTTAGCATCTTGGCCTGGAGGCGAGGATCAAACATATCAGATTGACTCACCTCGTTCTTGAAATCAGCTGTCATCATATTCTAGGAGTTGAGTAAGAGGTTCAGTGTGAAACTTATTGTCGCAAAGGTAATAAAGACGGATTTATGGGCTTGAAAGGCATGAAGTCGAAGGTCACCTTTTTTTCTTTTCATCGTCAGTTTACTATAGTTCCGGTATAAAGCACTAATCCATTAGGGGGTACCTTGTTAGACAGTTTAAGCCTTTGCTGAGCAGATGTGAATGCACCCAACACAGATTAAAGTGATTCCACTCAATACACCCACTCTTATAAAAAAACCGTCATCACATTAGCACTGGTGTTAGGCTTGTAGATCTGGTCAGGTTGGTTGGACTCGAGGGTCACCGCTATCAGATTCACGTCGGTGAACGGTAATCCTATTCGTGCATTTATATTCGATTTATGCATGTTTTAATATAAGAATCAAGCGCAATCGACCCTTCCCCAGGTTAGATCTGTTTATGTTTTTATTCCGGTGCGTTTGGATCTGACGTCGGGAGACGGAAACCCAGCAGTGGTATCAGAGCCATGTTGCGCTTTGATTCATGTATTTGATAATTAATTTTTATTAGATCGTTTCTCACCGATTCAAATCGTGTTTGAGTTTTCAAAAAAAAAATTTGGAATCCGGAAAACATAGAACAGTGTCCGAGATTTGGGCCAGTTTTTCAATTGGGCCCAGTCGGGGTATTATTAAAAAAAATTGATACTTGGCTCAATAACAAGCTAGCCCAGTCCATTTATCAAATAAAACAAAATGGGCCTCGAATTTTTGTTTATTTTGGACTATTATTTATGAATTGGGCCTAAACTTTGCAATTTTTTTAATTTGGATCCAAATTGTTTGGAGCCCATAAATTATTTTGGGTCATTTTAGATGTTTTATCCTGATATTTTTTTGAAATAATAAGTCATAATACTCAAGTTATTCAAAATATGATTTTTAAATGGAGATTTTACAAATTGATTGAAAATTTAATTAATTGGAAATTAAATGAAAATGTTTCATTTAATTTGTTAATTTTATTTTCGATTATATGATGATTAAACGTAAAATAGAGATTTTACCAATTAATTAAAATTTAATTAATTAAAATTTAATTTTATTTAATTTGTTAATTTTATTTTCAATTAATGATACGATTAGTGGGGAGACGATAGAATAAATTAATTATTGTGCTCTAATTACATGTGATGAGATTAGTACAATTACATCATATTAGTTTAAATTACATATGATGTGATTGCTGGTGGATGATTACGGGCCTTGACCAATATGTTTAGGTGAATGCTTAGGCTTTTATTGTTTCATTATAATTGTGATTTTTGATTATCGAGCCTGCAAGCTTGCTCTCTCTATTTTCTGATGTATCCCACCCCGGATTTGTATCCCTATTCTCTTGTTTGCTCGATTTAAATTTAAAAATCATTAGAATTAGTGAGAGATCGAGATTGAAGATGGAGCACCAAGAACAAGACATGTATAATGGAAGCAAAAATGTAATAGGATTGCATTGCATACCTGCATCACCTTAGACAGACTTGTGATCCACCACGTATGGCTCATGTGGATCAATTAGGAAAAGGCTGTAATCGTCCATATTTATTTTTATTATGCATGTGATGTATGATAAATGTTTGTTTGTATGTTTTATTAGTACAATTGACGTTGCATGAATAAAATATAGTTGCATGAAACGACAAACAATCAAACAAGCACTTGATGAGATTTTAAAATAAAGTTAACTCCCTCTTTTGAATATGATTCAAAATTTTAATATCAAACTGTGAAGGGGAGATCAAAGGAGTTTGTTGCTTCCTATCTTCCATCAACAGTTAAGCCATGAGATGCTACTCGTGTCAGGTGTCTTGTCTCACCCTCGTGGGGGGCATCTAGCACGGGAAAGCTGTGTATTAACTGCCACTTAATTATGGATACGGTTATGTTGACGTGAGAATGCATAATTGGCCTGCCTTCGTAGGGTTATGCCAATCACGAGACGAATATCTTGGGGGTTACATATGATGCAACTGTGAGCTACCTTTAGTATCATGAGTTCGGCTAGACCCTCGCCCGGGGCTATCATGAGCTAGTTGGACTCCAGGCCCACTAAGAAAATATGATTTTCCGTTCATTTGTCATGAGGGTGATGAAGTCAAAAAATTTAGTGGGAGCATTCAATAACTAAAGTCCATAGTTTTTGAATTAATTAATAATAAACCCATTTCTCCTCAACTTTCTTCCAACCACCAAAACCAAAACCTCATAAGCCATCAATAAAACACCAAATAAACATAATACCACCAATATACTACAAAAACCATAATTTCAAACAAGAAACATAACCCAACCAAAAACCCATTTCTTTCCCCAAAAAATACCAACTCAAAACTCCACAATACATGCCAAACATCAGCAAGAAAGTTTCCTTACCCTTGAGCTTCAAATCCTAGCAAGGAATTCAACAAATGAAAACTTTGAAATTCTCCTCCTCTCTCCCTCTTTGGTCGATGAAAAAGGAAATGGGGAAAGGGTCAGGGTGCTTATTGTGCCGGACCAACCGGAATCGTTCCGGAACCGGATCGGTCGGTTCCGGTTCCAAACCGGAACCGGTTGGTCCGATTACAAATCGGAACCCGATCCGGGTTTTACCCGGATCGGATCGGTTCCCGAGATTCGGAACCGCCAATCCGGCGGTTCTGGTTCCAAAACCGGAAACGAAACAAGTGAAAAAGAATTTAAAAATAAAAATAAAAATGATGTTGGCCAACGGCATTGTAGCCGTTGGCCACTGCCGTTGGGCAACGGAAACATAATTTTTTTTTTTTAAAAAAAATAAATTTTGCTTCTATATATACCTCATTTTTCCTCTCCAATTTTTTATCTCCAACTCTCTTACTCTTACAATCCTAATATTCATTCAATTATCTCATTTTTCCATATTTCCACTAATACGATGTCATAATCTTCTACTGGTCGTGGTGGTTCCTCAAATCCACCTTTATTCCAAAAAATTATGATATTTTGCCGAATTTGATAATGCTTTTGATGTTGAAGAAGCGGAACACGTTGCAGAACCTGCGGCCCCCCAAAATCCGGCCCCCGACGGGTCATCCGCGACTACTGCCGCTTCGAGTCGCACGAGTAAGCGTCCCAAACGAAGCAAGATATGGGATCATTTTGACGTCGAGACAAAACCATGTACGAACGAATCTGTTGTTATTTGTAAAATATGCAAACCACATATAATTATAAAATAGGTGGTTCCGCTGGCGGTACCAGAACTTTTAAGAAACATCTAGTTAAAAAACATAATTTTGATGATGTTACTTTACAACCATTAGGTAGAGAACCAACCCAACTTCAACAAAAGATTATTCATTCGTTTTCTTGTAAGATGTGAACTTCCATTTTTGTTTCCTGAAAAAGATGGATTTATTGAATTTTCTTCTGGTATCCAACCATGTTTTAGACATATTTGTAGGCATACTTTGAAAAGAAATATTGTGGATGTGTTTCTTGATTACCGTAAGACTTTAGTTGATCATCTTTCTGCTATTAACTGCAGATTAAGTTTAACTACTGCTATTTGGACGAATACCGCACTACTTTCTTTTCTTGTTATTACTTGTCATTGGATTGATGATAACTGGTGTCTGCAGAAAAGAATTTTGTCACTTGATGAATTAAAATCTGCACATACTGGTTCCCAAATTGCTAAATTTATTGTTAATGTTTGTAACTTTTATGGAATTGCAGATAAAATTTGTTCGATTACACTTGACAACGCTTCAAATAATACGGTGGCAATGCGTGAACTTAAAATATATTTACGACCAATGCTTAATGGTATTTTTTCCATGTTAGATGTGCATGCCATATAATTAATTTAGCAGTAAAAGATGGTTATGAAGATGCTGAATGTAGTAGCATAGACAAACTTAAAAACTGTTGTCAATGGATATGACAGTCACGCATTAAGCGTGATTGGAAACATACGTGTGCAAGTCAGAACCTTCGGTTTACTCTTTTTCCACCGCCCATTGTAAGTCGATGGAGTTCTTTGCACAAATGTTAGAATCGATGTTACCTTATCAAGATGCTTTAACTTCTTTTTATAACTCTTATCAAATGCCTGAAAGTGATGAAAGTTATTTATTGTAGGATAATGATTGGTTTTTTGTTAATAATTTAACTGCTTTGTTATCAACATTTAAAGATGCAACATATCGTTTCTCCGGTGTTTGTAATCCTACTTCTCATTATTTTCTTCCACTTGTATTTAACATGTTTTGTAAATTTATTGAATTTAGAGATGATATTGAGTTGACGTCGTTCGTTTATCGTATGGAGGAGAAGTTTAAAAAATATCGGGAACAAATTCCACACGTGCACTGTATATCTACATTGTTAGACCCAAGTCAGGGTGTAGGATCTTTCGATACTTTCTTTGAATATTACAGTACGTTTTTGGATAAGGATGTTGACGATCAAAAGACGTCTGTAAGGACCCTAGTTCCTTAAGTGCGGATTAAAGGCATAAGTAGAGCTAACATGTATAATCAGAGTATAAAATTTCGTGTTGAAGCCTTGAGCTATAAAGATTACATGCCAAAATAAGAACTTTTAAAATGGTTAATTACATTCCCAACCAAAAGAATGTTAACCCTATAGATTTACACTACTCCTAGAGTAAACACTATACAAAAGAATTCCAGCTTCTATGTCAAAAAGTGTTTCCCGACTAGCTCACTGCTTCAACCCGTTCTTAGCCCCCTTCATGCCAAAATGTACCTACAAGGACAACCCCCAAATCATGAGCATATAATAATCCATATCCAACACAATATGATTATAAGGCGTAAATGCATAAACCGTAATAAAACACTTCTTGTTTTTCCCATGCATTTTAAACGCTCTCTTTTTGGTTGTCCCTGCTCATGAGTATAATCAATAGATTATTTAATGGTTCTATAAATGTCATGACATATCACCATTTCATTATCACCAATCACCAATCATCAATCTCTAGTCTGTTATAACAGTGTATTCTAATGCACCTCGGTTGTCATGACAACGGCACTAATACCCCTCGCTTCGACATATTAGCGGCATTGAATAACCTCGCTCAAATGCGACATGCGGCAATACCCTCGCTTCAACATTTGGCGGCAAATATTCTTTCCTCGCTACAATATGACAGCGGCAAGTATTCTATCATCGCTTCAAGTGACAGCGGCAAAGCATTAAAATCATCACTCTAGTATAACCATGACTCATGGGATGTGCACCAAACAATCAACATATACATATACAATCATAATGCATAGATCAACATGTATTTGCATCCACAATGCATAATTCCATATATACTTGCATCCACGATGCGTATTCAAATGAGTATATAAGATACATGTACCGTTGGGTGCCCGTACGTCTCTCTACGTACCTTTCCAAAAGTAGGATTTGGTATGACTTCACTTCCTTGGCTGTGTTGCCACCTGGGATGTGGTGTGCGCTTATCGTGTACGCCCAAATTAACCCCACTCAATCCTCAAGATTGATAACAATAATGTAGTAGCGTGAGTAGGGATCGATCCCACGAGGAGGTGTGAATTCTTGTGTTAATGAAAATCAAAATCAAAAGAATAAAAGATGGGGTTGTGAATGAATTATACTAATTAAAATTAAAACTAAAGATTAAAGTAACGGAAGTTATTCTTGGTATCGGTCGACTCTTCCTTGGAATTATCATCTATTTCATCGATTCACAAAAGACTCAATTTTTCATATGAATATTCATCGTTGGACGTTTAATCCAATAATCAAAGTCCTATCTCACCTTACGTGTAGTTAAGTAGCCCAAGCGTTCTAGTTTAACCCTTATCAAACAATCAATCAAAATACAAGCGATTAAGATTTAAATTGATGATAGCATATGAACTAGTGAGATCGATGAAGCTAAACAACATAATCCAAGCGTCTATGTTTAATCTAGTCAAGTGTTCTTCCTAAGAATTTAACAAACTCACAAGCGGAATTTAATTAATCTTAGTTGCTTCGTAAATTAGAGGGATCAAACGATTCCGTATTTGATATCTAATTTAGCGTTAGATTTCATGCAAGTTATTAGGTTGTCAATCCAATAAACAAACACAACAATCATATCAATAAAATCAGAAAAACTCTTGATACTCAATAAAATTGATAATTAAAGCGTAAGAATCTCCCCAAGATAAATAAATCCAAGGATTTGTCTTCCTCAACCAAGAATTAAAACTAGCTAGACATAATCTAAGATAAAGCAATAAATAAAAACAAGGGAAAGAAAACTAATCCAATCTCCGCTCGTCGAGGTGTCAATCCCGCCTTCGCTTCGATCTTCGTAGCGTTCTTCAACAAAATTGAGAGAAAAATTATAAAACTATCCTAAACTACTCTACCCTAACTATCTAGATGGTTAAAAGGTCTGAATTTCGAGTATATATGTATTGGGAGGCTGATGGAGTAGGTTAGAATCCATGTGGGAAGGAAAGAAATCAAGAATTTTACACTTTCAAAACTCTCCAGGCGTAAATACGCGTAGAATGGCGTAGCTACGCCTGTCAATGCCGTAGCGTTGACGTAATTACGCCTGTGAATGGCGTAATTACGCCTGTCCTCCATTTTTCTGGCGAGCTTCGTATTTTGGCCATAACTTTCACATACAAACTCCGAATTCAACGAGTCAGCTGTCCACGCGAAGATAACTCGAAGTTCTACAACTTTGCTATGGACCACATTTCCAAAAGGTGGCTCGAACATATAGAAATTTGAGGAGAAAGAAGCAACATGTGTCTTGTATTCTGGTTTTTTCTCTTTTCTTCAACTTTATTGCTTCTTTCATCATTTTAGCTTGATTTCTTCACCTTTCCCTACATTTACACAAATATACGATTAGGTAGCATATGTATCAATTTATCCATCAAAATATACCAAATCGTAGACAATTAAGCGCAATAGATGTGTCTATTTCTAGTCACATCAAACACCCCCATACTTAAACTTTACTCGACCTCGAGTAAATCAGACAAAACTATAATCTTTTTACTTTGGCTCATAGGTTCATAACAAACTAACTTGTTCTCACTTTTATGCCTCAACAATTTTAAACATGCATAGTAATGAAAGGCGGTGAAAAGTTAACAATGGAACAAGTTCAACCCCTAAACATCTCATACTCAACAAAGTAGTGAACGTGTGTGGGTGGTCATAAACAAGTGTCATGTACAAATTATAGATCCAAAAGAAGTAAACCCACAATAGTTCAAGTCATACACTAACACAAGTATAAGCTCACTTGCACAATCTTCTCCACTACTTAGCCACTTTGCAAACATAAATCAAGTAGGTCTTTATTAGCTTGTAGTGTGGCCTGGGTATTGGCTTATGAAAGAAAGGTAAGGATATATCAAGTAAGAGAGTATGATGATATGCACACTAAAAGCTTCTCTTCTTGCTTGAATTTTTCAACTTTTGTTTCAACATTTTTCTTCTTTTGTGCCTTGGCTCCCCTTGGAGTCATATTTTTATCAAATTCCTCAAGGCATTCCTTTTCTTTCATGTATTTCATTCTTTTGACAATAAAGTTCACAAATATACTTCAATGATTCCCAAGTGCATTTGAATGAAATACATCATACTCCCTTAAAAGGTATGGATTGAAATCATATTTAGGCTAAAAGGGTAGGATGATAAGCTAGTCAAGGAATGTTGAATGGGGGTCTTTAGTATGCTTAGCATACTACCATTCTTTTACATTAAAGCTCAAAAAAGGGTACTAGAGATTGATTTTATTTACATGGTAGGCTTGAAAGGCTCAAACGCATCAAAGATTGCCTATATCACTTTCATGTTTGCAAGTAGTCTAGACATACGCCTCAAAGAGCATGTAGTTAAGTTCTAGCATGTACTAGAGACTTCTTAAGACTATTACAAAGTTCACACAATCTTCACTAAACTATGCACACTTCACAAGCCATGACAATAATGTGTTAAAAATATTCAACTACTAAGTTAAAGTAAACTTTGCATTAGAGTTCAAAGTGTTCCAAAGTTAACAATTCACCTATGTTCAAAAGCATGCATGATCTCAATTAGGTTTCATCATGGGCTAGTGAATCTAAGCATGTGTTAATTACTAACTATGAGCTCAAAACTTTCAAATTTTCGATTTTTTTTTTGTATTTTGAAATAAGAAAAACAATAACACACCACTAATCCCTCCCCCATACTTAAATCTTACATTGTCCCCAATGTAAGGCAAAAATACAAGAGAAAAGAAACGTCTAACTAATAAAGCAATAAAAAATAAAAGGGAGAAAGGAAACTAACTCCCCTTGGGTTGCCTCCCAAGCAGCGCCTCTGTTTAATGTCGGTGGCCCGACGCCAACCTTCTCGCTTAAGACGATGCCTATTTGCCTTGAACCTCTTGGAGGGTTTTTGTCTTTTCACTATGTCGCCTTCCTCCAAAGAAGTCAGTTTTGGTCGATCAAGATCTACCTCATGGCATCCTTTAACTTGTCGTCCCCTATGCTCGCCTTTTGGAATCTCATTCTGGTAAGATTCCTTGTTATCCACATCGACCTCTGTTTGTTCTTCAAGTATTGATGGCATCAGTACCATCGTTTCTGGAGTTTCTACCTCTTTACCACTGTCCAAGGTGTTGTCTTCGAAAAAATAGTCCCAAGGATCCATTTCAACACAGTACTCTATCGCCGACTCCTCTTCCACATCACTTGATTCATCTAAGTATTCAACATAGCTCTCAGTTGGAAACTTACCTTGCGGAGTTGTAGGATATACAAGCTCCTTTTCTTCTATTGGCACATGTATCTCCTCTTCTAGCTCGGGTGGCATCAGTACCACCTTCTCCAGAGTCTCATCTTCTTCATCACTCCATGATTCGAATGCAATCATGGTCTCCTTTTGTGCTGCTATCCGATCGGCTGATCTTATTATTTGCTCCATTTGGTTACCCAAATTCTGAGTGCTAGCCCTGAATTCCTGTTGAAATTGCAAAGTACTATCAATAAGTGTTAAAACAAGATTCTCTAAAGACTCACCAGGGGTATGGTATTGAGGTTGTTGCTGCCATGACGAATATTGTGGTATGTATGGCGGTAGATAGGACTGCATGTAAGGTGGAGGTGGGCTCATCCATTGATTGTCATAGTTGAGATTGGGATGATCACTCCAACTTGAGTTGTATGCACTTTGTCCACTCCCTACGCCAAGTTGGTGCACAAGATACTCCAATTCGTCAAGTCGCCTATAGTCCTCCATGATAAGATCCGATTTTGAGAAATCAACCTGTAAGCACTAACAAACAAGAGTAGCGGTGGGGGGAAAGAAAGAAAGAAAAAGAAAGAGAAAGAAATAAAACAGAAAATATTAACACAAAAATATACAACGCCTCCCCGGCAACGGCGCCAAAATTTGGTGTGCGCTTATCGTGTACGCCCAAATTAGCCCCACTCAATCCTCAAGATTGATAACAATAATGTAGTAGCGTGAGTAGGGATCGATCCCACGAGGAGGTGTGAATTCTTGTGTTAATGAAAATCAAAATCAAAAGAATAAAAGATGGGGTTGTGAATGAATTATACTAATTAAAATTAAAACTAAAGATTAAAGTAACGGAAGTTATTCTTGGTATCGGTCGACTCTTCCTTGGAATTATCATCTATTTCATCGATTCACAAAAGACTCAATTTTTCATATGAATATTCATCGTTGGACGTTTAATCCAATAATCAAAGTCCTATCTCACCTTACGTGTAGTTAAGTAGCCCAAGCGTTCTAGTTTAACCCTTATCAAACAATCAATCAAAATACAAGCGATTAAGATTTAAATTGATGATAGCATATGAACTAGTGAGATCGATGAAGCTAAACAACATAATCCAAGCGTCTATGTTTAATCTAGTCAAGTGTTCTTCCTAAGAATTTAACAAACTCACAACCGGAATTTAATTAATCTTAGTTGCTTCGTAAATTAGAGGGATCAAACGATTCCGTATTTGATATCTAATTTAGCGTTAGATTTCATGCAAGTTATTAGGTTGTCAATCCAATAAACAAACACAACAATCATATCAATAAAATCAGAAAAACTCTTGATACTCAATAAAATTGATAATTAAAGCGTAAGAATCTCCCCAAGATAAATAAATCCAAGGATTTGTCTTCCTCAACCAAGAATTAAAACTAGCTAGACATAATCTAAGATAAAGCAATAAATAAAAACAAGGGAAAGAAAACTAATCCAATCTCCGCTCGTCGAGGTGTCAATCCCGCCTTCGCTTCGATCTTCGTAGCGTTCTTCAACAAAATTGAGAGAAAAATTATAAAACTATCCTAAACTACTCTACCCTAACTATCTAGATGGTTAAAAGGTCTGAATTTCGAGTATATATGTATTGGGAGGCTGATGGAGTAGGTTAGAATCCATGTGGGAAGGAAAGAAATCAAGAATTTTACACTTTCAAAACTCTCCAGGCGTAAATACGCGTAGAATGGCGTAGCTACGCCTGTCAATGCCGTAGCGTTGACGTAATTACGCCTGTGAATGGCGTAATTACGCCTGTCCTCCATTTTTCTGGCGAGCTTCGTATTTTGGCCATAACTTTCACATACAAACTCCGAATTCAACGAGTCAGCTGTCCACGCGAAGATAACTCGAAGTTCTACAACTTTGCTATGGACCACATTTCCAAAAGGTGGCTCGAACATATAGAAATTTGAGGAGAAAGAAGCAACATGTGTCTTGTATTCTGGTTTTTTCTCTTTTCTTCAACTTTATTGCTTCTTTCATCATTTTAGCTTGATTTCTTCACCTTTCCCTACATTTACACAAATATACGATTAGGTAGCATATGTATCAATTTATCCATCAAAATATACCAAATCGTAGACAATTAAGCGCAATAGATGTGTCTATTTCTAGTCACATCAGGATGGTTCTACACAATCACACAAACCAATATTAGAAGCCAAATAATAGCCCAATACCAAAATTCCAACATAAAAATCAATTTCCCAAAATCTGTCTGCTGGCAATCGATCGCTATGTCGAGGCGATCGATCGCGAGCCTTACCGATCGATCGCTTCGACATAGCGATCGATCGCCAGACTTCACTGCTTCGAGGCGATCGCTCGCGCCATTTACAGCGATCGATCGCTCGCACCCTATTTTGCTACTGCTTCTCGGCGTTCGATCGCGCCATTTACAGCGATCGATCGCCACAGCCTGTGTACGCGATTTCCACCATTTTTGAGCACAAATCCAAAGCTCCACCATGTACACCTCAAACCAAAACATCCCAACAACTCAACACCAATATAACTCCATAAAACCAACATAAAACACCTCAAAAATTATAACCCAACCATATACAACATACACCCAAAAACAAACCCATATAAACCCCAAAATACCAACCCACTTCAAAACCAATCTTCATAAAATTAACAAGGAGGAATCTATACCTCTATTGGACTTCAAATCCTATCAAGATTCCAATAAATGAAGAGTTTGCAAGGATTTCTCCTCCTCTTTCTTGGATTGGACGAAAATTGGGGGTTTTGGGTTAGGGTTGAGAGTGATTGGTAATGAATGAGAGTTAAAGGGGGGGAAAGGGGTGTAAGTGGGTTAAAGATTAAAAATGGTACCCCATTAATTAGCATCATGTATAAAATATCCCAACATGATATTTTAAAAGTATTTTACAAAAAGCACCATAACCTCAATTAAAACATGCTTCACCAATAATAATCTTTATCCACCACGATTAAGCCATGCCAACACCCAAATTCCCAACATGCATCACATGCACCCTGAAATGCATTACCAGGTCGCATCCACATGTGACTAAGCATTTCTCTTATTAGTTAATTCCCACAATAAATTAATTAACACCATAATTACCACAAACATAATTAATGCTCAAAAGCATATAATCATTTCGGGATATCACAACGTTAATCATGCATTCTCTCCAAAATATGTTTGGATTGTACCATAGTGAACAGAGACAGAGCTCATCGGCACGTGTAGTAGGAGGATAAGAAGAAGATGCTAGTCAGTCACGAAGAGGAGGGATTAATCTGTTGCGGAGCCTTGGAAGAAAGAAGTAGAGAGGAAGCGGAGTGTCATCTACCACTTCAAATGAGTTGCAGTTCTTCCTGGGTCAAATGTTCATTACAGATGAAAATTTTGACGTACTAGAGTGGTGGAAAGCAAACGCAAGACAATATCCAGTCTACACCAAAATGGATAGAGATGTATTTGCAGTCCAAACATCCAGCGTCGCATCAGAGTCGACATTTTCAACTTGTGCTCGACTCATTGGAGACTTTAGAGTTTCTCTAAAAGCAGAATCATTGTGCATGCTTACACTGCTAAGAGATTAGTTCGATGCTGAGAGAAGAAATAAGAGAGAAGGAAGAATCGACGAGTTCGGCAATGAAAGTTCCGAAGAAGAAGAAGAATTGGCCAAGACTGTACTTATAAATTATGATGAATAATGTATTTTTATTATAAATTTCAAATGATGTATCTTCTATGTTGTTTTCCATATTCAATAAATGATGTATTTTTCCTTTACCATTTGGGCTGAACACGAAATCTGAAAAAAAAATTAAAAATTAAAAAAATACGGCTTGGCGATTGATCGCCAGAATCTTGGCGATCTATCGCCAAGACCCGTAAGTTTTTTTTAAAAAAAACCAGAAACAATTGGCGATCGATCGTCGAACATGGCGATCGATCGCCAAACCGGTTCTGGTTGGAACCGTTTACCCCGGACCAATCCGATAATTCGGATCCGGGGTTTCGAATCGGATCGGTTCCATGGCATGGGCCATGGAACTGGAACATGACCAATCCAGTTCGGAACCGGATTGGTCCGGTTCCACCCAAATGGAGCCCGGAACTGGTCGGATCCGGTCCGAATCCGGTCGGATCCGGTCCGAATCCGGTCGGATCCGGTCTGTGAACAGCCTGAGGAAAGGGTATGGATGTTGAATAAAATGAGTGGTGGTGGAGAGAGTAAGGGGGTATGGATAGTGGGTTTTAAAATGTGTTCCAACATTTAACATGATGTAATAAAATATCCCTACTTGATATTTTAAAAGCATTTACCAATAAATGCACCATAACCCCAATTAAACATGCTTTTCAAAATAATTATCACCCACCTCAAACAAACCATGCCAAAACCCAAATTTCACAACATGCATCACATGCACCCTCAAATGTACTATCAGATCATGCCCACCGCATAACTATACATTTCACCACCATAATTAATTTAACACCGTATTAATCACATAAGCATAATTAATGGCCCAAATGCACATAATTATTTCAGGGATATCACAAATTATTAATTAATTTCCAAATTATATTTAATTAATATTAATCAAATCCCCCTGGCCTTACATTTCTCCCCCACTTAAACAGATTTCGTCCTCGAAATCTCAAACATAGATACAGATCAATACTGAAAACAACATATGAGTCAGAATACACGACATGATATATTGAATACAATGGAACATATATATATCCTTTCGATCCAAAATAGAAAACAAGATATTTTACACGAATGATCAAGTCCAATCTCATCATGCTGAAAGACGTGGTAGATCCGTTTAATATATTCGCAACATAGAAACATGAAAAATATATTGTTAATGACTGATACAGCTGATGGCAATGTTAATTTATAAGGAAGACTTTCAACTCGACCATGGATCTCGTACGGCCAACATAACAAGGTGATAGTTTGTTTCGCATGCCAAAACGATTGGTGCCTCTAAAAGAGAAACTTTCAGAAGCACACGATCTCCTAACTGAAATTCTATGGGCTGTCTTCTCTAGAAGCATAACTTGCTTGACGATTCTATGCGGCCATCATCCCTATGTGAACAACTGAATCTTATCATTTGTTTCTCGAATTATATCTGGTCCAATCAACTAGTTTTTCATCGATTTCTTTCCATGATAGAGGCGATCTACAACGTCTCTTCTAAAAGGTTTCAAAAAGTGTCAAACATATGCTCGTTGGGTGGCTATTAATATACGAAATTTGATTAACGACAAGGCTTCCTGCCCTCCAATGTTAAAATCAACAGAGTCATATTCGTATAAGGATAAGTCCGCTCGTAAGGAAAGAAAATTGCGGACTTAGGAAGTCGATCAATAATGTTCAAAAGAGCATCATAGCTTCTGGGTGATCGAGGAAGATGGGTCACAAAACCCCTATCCCTAGCACTATGATTCCAACCTCGTTGGGGATTTTCAAGGCCATGAAGTAACCCTCCAAGTTTTAGTCATTTGGTTTAAACTTGCTGACAACCTCAACATTTGAAAATAAGTTCAGTAACGCCTTACTCATACATCTCCACCAGAATTGAGTTCTCAGATTCATATACAACTTTTGCCTTCAGGGTAGATACCGTCTTTACAGTTATTCACTAATGATTACAGAGTCATATCAGAATTATCAGGAACAACTTATCAACCATTAAGTCATAAAAAACTATCAAAAAATATTTGAAAGAGATGGATGTCCTATAGATACTGATAAGTGTGATTTTTACACTTAATTTGATATATGATTAGGGGCGTTTTTATAGTGATTCCTGGAAAATATTACGTGTTTTGGTATATAATTGTATATTTCAGGAATCCAGGTCCAAATGCATAAAAGTTGAGGAATTTAGCTTAAAATGTGATAGATGACCAAACCGAGCACAACTGGATATTATCAAACATGGATGAAAAATTATATTATAATATATGAAATTATAATATACGATATGAGATAAAGGGATGTTTGGAGAGCAATTGACGTAATTAAAAGAGGATCACACATCTGTGAAAAGGAAAGATTCACGTAAAATACGTGAATATATTGACGCAATAGAGGAGATTTCACGGAACTTTCAAGAAGGAAGGACTCGAGAGATTAAAATAGGAGGGGATACACGTACAAGAAAAGGGGGATAACAGAGGGGAGATTGAGGAAGAGACAGAGAAGAAGAAAAATAAGAGTGACGTGAAGAAAGCAGGAGACGTGAGTGAGCAGGAAGTGAGAAGAGATAGAATAGAGAGGAGAACAGATTATTGAGAGGAGGAATTCAGGGATTCACATACGTATATAAGAAAGCACAGACAAACCTACGGGTGAACAGAAGGGTGAGGATTATTCACGGACGAGAAAAAGAAGGAGAGGTGATCAGATTAGAGGGGAGACAAAAGATAAGAACAGACACACGGGAATTGCAGATACAGAACAAGAGTGACGAGAGTTTACGGGAGATTTACGTGAGTGAAGAAGACGGACAACAGCAACGTAAATTGTTGAAGAGTCACGTACGTACAGCACAACAAAGGAAGAGACGGAGATACGGAGTGGACGACGCGATTCAACATCGCTAGTTTATACGTATTTCTAAACTTTGTTTGATTCGATCTGATTTTCTTATGCTTTTGATGTTGGAATACATGATAGTGCATTTGATTTTAAATATGTTGCTAGGCTAAGTTTGTTGTCAAGACTTAGGGGATCCTATGTTATGAACCCATGATTTAATTTGAATGTTTTGATTGATTCTTATATATCTATGTGTTTAGATCATTGTTCTTCATGCTTTTAAGGGTTTGGCCATCCTTGAATGATATTAAATTACAATTGAGATCGAGAGATAAAATTGGAATTCGATATAGTGATTTATGCTGTGGATTTCAGACTGAGATCGAGAGATGAAGTCAAATACACGTGTGATAGCTATATATATCTAGTAAGCGAAGGCTAGTAGTTTTTTCATAGATCGATTTACAATATTAATTGTTCAATAAGGGTACGAGAGTGGCTTATTGTTATATTAGTATTAGATTTGTTATAGCCGGACCAAGGTATAACAAGTGAATTAGGAAAACTCGTCACCTTAGATTGTTTGAATTCGATTATTAACTAATAAACGAATTGTGGGGGATTACATAGGTGAACCGAAAGTCTTGATAATTGTCTCTATTGATTTCATTCTCAATCTGATTTGTTTGGAATTATTATTGAGTTAATTAGTTAAATTAGTTAATTAGTTATAACCAATTTTCGTAGGCTAAATATAGTTAAATTAGTGGAGTTTGGTACTTATTTACTAGTCCTCGTGGGATCAACAATCCGTACTTATATTATCATTATACTAAAACTTGACACCGTGCACTTGCGGTATAGAATCGCTACACTGAAAAATATTGTTTAAAATAATAGCGATCAAGTTTTGGCGCCGTTGCAGGGGACTAGTTTTAATAATATCAAACGAGATTAGTTGACTGTAGTTTAGTCATTTGTTTTATTTTATTCTCGATTTTTTTTTCTTTTTCTCTTCTACTGTTTCTTTTTGTTTTGGTTGATTGTTACAGGGTACTATCTCTTGGTGCATGCTAAGGAGTAGCAACCCTACACTTGAGCCCTTTGATCCCGAGATTGGACGCACTTGTCAAGGGAGGCTAAGGCAAGCAAGAGCACATATGGCTAATACCGAGGAGATTCCGATACCACCAGTCGCAAGATCACTCATGGACTATGCCCACCCTGCATTCCATGGATCACTGTCGAGTATCACGAGACTAACCATACAGGCTAACAATTAGATAGGGGCCGGGCGGGCAGTGAAGGCACATTTAGTAGACAGCGAGCGAGCAGCAAGCACCTACTCCTATTAAAATGAAAAGCAGCAAGCGGAACTTGAAGAAGCCCTTTTCAACAAACCTTTCTATATTTTGAGATCAAGCCTGCTATCATACAGATGATCCAACATTCGGTCCAGTTTGGGGGAGCTGCTACAGATGATCCAAATGATCACATCTCCAACTTCTTGGAGATTTGTGATACATTCAAGCATAATGGCGTTACTGACGACGCCATCAGGTTACGTTTGTTTCCCTTTTCTTTAAAAGATAAAGCTAAATCCTGGTTACAATCGTTGCCCGCAGGATCTATTACCACGTGGGATGGAATGACGCGGTTGTTCTTGTCAAAATTCTTTCCACCATCCAAGACGGCCAAGATGCGCAATGACATCACTACTTTTGCCCAATGTGATTCTGAGACACTATATGAGGCTTGGGAGCGCTTAAAAGATCTACTGCGGAGATGCCCACATCATGGCCTCCCTATCTGGCTGCAGGTACAAACGTTTTATAATTTATTTTCTGATAACCGTTCTATGATTGATGCAGCGTCAGGAGGAACTGTGATGAGGAAGACGCCGGAGGAGGCTTATACGCTGTTGGAGGAGATGGCTGCTAATAGCTGTTATGTAATCAACAATATAAGGTGCAATTAAGAGAACTAATCATTCATAAATCAGAGTATTAGGACGTGTTGATATCCTGAGCTTATAGAGATTACAGTACCAAAAGAATTTCAAAAGAGATTAGTTACATTTCTTAGTAACAGCGTGTAAGACTATAGTTCTACTACACTCCTTGTAGAAACTATACAAAATGAAACCCTGTTCTGCTAATCCTATAGCACTCCTTAAAGCTCAACGTGTCAACTCCGACCCTTGTTCTCTGTATTAAATGCACCTACAAAGACAACCCCCAACACATGATGTAGGGTCTTCCTACCTTAACATCATCTTAATAACAAGGGACTAAACATGCATTTATAACCTCTTAGGACACCGGTTGTAGCTTTGAGCTAATAAGATTACAGGCCAAAAATGAAATTTCAAACTTAATGAATTACATTCCCAAAAATGAATGTTGAGGCGATAGGATTATACTACTCCTAGAGTATAGACTATCCAAAAATCCTGTATCTTAACTTCTTTCATGCTCCTCATAGCTCACTGCCTCAACCCGGCCCTTAGTCCTTTAGTCCAAAAGTGTACCTACAGGGACAACACATCGTGAGCATATACATATTTACTTAACATCATAAAAGGAGACATAACAGTAAATGCATGAAATCTTGGTCAAGTAAACTTGCTGGTTATTCGTTAACTTCTTTGTGTTGACCCTGACTCACATTCATGCATATGGGTATCTTACCCTATCGTATGGCATCTTACCATATCGTGAACATCGTATGGCATCTTACCATATGGGCATCTTACCATGTGGGCATCTTACCCTATCGTATGACATCTTACCATATGGGCATCTTACCCTATCATATGGCATCTTACCATATCATAAACATCGTATAAAACATCGTCATAAACTTAATTATCACAATCATCATCATAAACATCATCATCATAAACTTACTTATCATAACCATCATTATAAACATCATCATCATAAACTTACTTATCATAATCGTCATCATAAACATCATATCATAAACTTACTTATCATAATCATCATCATAAACATCATATCGTAAACTTACTTATCATAATCATCATCATAAACATCATATGTAGGAGTATGGTTTACCGTCCGATGACCGTTCGTTTCTTACGTACCTTAATTCCAAAAATGGAGAAGTTGTAGAACTTTATCCCCGTGAAGTTGTGGGTACCTGGGATGGTTCTACATAACCATACAAATTGATATTAGAAGCTAAACAATAGCCAAATACAAAAAATTCAACAAAAATCATCATTTTCCACTTTTTAAACAGTGGCGATCGATCGCTTCTTGAGGCGATCGATCGCCTCACTTTTTGCCTTGCGGCGATCGATCGCTTCATTTGAGGCGATCGATCGCCTGCTACGCGAAATGGCTACTGGCCTTCGGCGATCGATCGCCTCATTTCAGGCGATCGATCGCCACCTGCTGGTGCGCGATTTTTCACCATTTTTGAGCATTTTTCAAGCTCCATCTTAAACCATTCGAACCCAAACTTTCCTACAACAACAACAACATCATAACCCACTAAAACCCACATAAAACACTTCAAAAATCATACCCCAAACATATATAACATATACCCAAAACAAACCCACATAAATCACTTCAAAATCACCCCATTTCAAATCCAAACATCATCAAAACTTTAGGAAGAGTTCCATACCTCTTGAAGACTCCAAATCTTGACAAAAATCACACAAAATCAAGTTTTGTGGAACTTTCCTTCTCCTTCCTTGGAGGATTTCGAAAATGGGGTTAAAGGGTAGGGTTTGAGAGTGGGTTGGGGATTTAAAGTGTGATTGGTAAAGTGAGATAAAGTGTAGGAAAAAGGTGGGTATAATGGGGGTTAAAAAGGGGTTGTGTAATTTAATTAAAATTTGTACCCCAAACTTAACATGATGTATAAAATACTCCAACATGGTATTTTAAAAGCATTTTACAAAAATGCTACAAACTTCCTCTAAAATCATGCTTTCCCCATAATTGGTAATCAATATAATTAAATCATGTTAACACTTCATTACCCATCACATAAACCAGTTACCAGCATAATTCATCATATAACCATTATTAAAGCCAAAATTGCATATAATCAATTTCGGGGCATCACATTACTCCCCTACTTATAAGATTTCGTCCTCGAAATCGCACGCACTTACCCAAAATGAAACTAAACATAAATCATACCAGAAAATAGTTCCGGGTAATGCTGCATCATATGCCGTTCTGTCTCCCACGTAGCCTCCTCGACACCCCGACGATCCCACTGAACTTTGACCATCGGTATAATCTTGCTTCGTAATCTGTGATCCTCATGATCCAGAATTCTGACCGGTCGTTCAACGTAGGATACATCTGAGTCCAACTGCACTTCAGTAGGCTGAAATACATGAGACGGATCTGGCTCATACTTCCGCAACATAGAGACGTGAAAGACATCATGAATACCAGATAGAGACGGCGGTAGAGCCAAACGGTAGGCCAAAGTACCGATACGCTGCAATACTTCATATGGACCAACATACCTCGGGGATAACTTCCCCCGCATACCAAAACGAACTACACCCCTGAAGGGTGAGATTTTCAAGAAGACCCTGTCTCCTACTTAGAATTCTAGCGGTCATCGTCGCTTATTGGCATAGGCTGCTTGCCTATCCTGGGCCGCTTTCATCTTTTGGCGTATTATCTTAATCTTTTCTTCCATATCCTTAATCATATCCGGTCCTCCGACCGCTTTACTAGTCAAGTCCTCCCAATACAGCGGTGACCTACATCCTCGTCCGTAAAGAGCTTCAAAAGGGGCCATTTGAATGCTCGCCTGATAGCTGTTATTATAGGAGAACTCCACCAATGGCACTGCATCCTGCCATGGAGTATCAAACTCCAAAACACATGCCCTCAACATGTCTTCGAGCGTCTGAATGGTACGCTCTGTCTGTCCATCTATCTGAGGGTGATAAGCTGTACTCAGTCTCACTTCTGTGTCCAAAGCTGCCTGGAGACCCTCCCAGAAATGTGAAGTAAACCTTGGGTCTCTGTCAAACACAATCGAGACTGGAACCCCATGCAACCTCACTACATCCCGTACATATAATTGGGCCATCTTTAGGTATGTGAAAGTCATACAGTAGGGGATGAAGTGAGCTACCTTCGTTAGCCTATCCACGATCACCCAGATCGCATCAAATCCAGAGGCCGTCCTTGGCAGGTGGGTCACGAAGTCCATAGATATGTGTTCCCACTTCCATTGGGGTACTTCCAAGCTCTTCAGCTCGCCACCAGGCCTCTGCCTCTGTGCCTTTACTTGCTGGCAGATCAAACATCTTTTAACAAAAGCGATCACATCACGCTTCATCTGTCTCCACCAAAACTGGCCACATAGGTCCTTATACATCTTCCTTCCTCCTGGGTGGATACTGAACCGACTACTATGAGCTCGGTCCAATATTCCTCTATGCAACTCTGGTGTATCTGGGACTACCCATCGGTTGGCCAGTCTCAAGGAATCATCTTCTGTCACTCTGAACTTTGATGGCTGTCCTTGAAGTACTATCGATGACCATCTTTGAACCTCATCATCCGACCTCTAGGCTTTCCTGATAGCTTCAAATACGTCTGGCTCAACCAACAAGGTCGACACTCACACCGGCGACGAGTCCACAACAAAATCATAGCCCAGATGGTAGTAAGAAGTCATCAAAGCCGACAAACACATAGCATCCTCAGCAGTACTCTTCACTTTTTGACTTAAGGCGTCTGCTATCAAATTTGCTTTACCAGGATGGTACTCAATCTCACAGTCATAATCCTTGAGTAAATCCATCCATCTTCTTTGCCTCATATTCAGTTCCGCTTGTGTGAATAAGAACTTCAAACTCTTATGGTCCGTATAGATGGTAAACGAAGTATCATAGAGATAATGCCGCCAAATCTTCAAGGCGAAAATGATGGCCGCCAGTTCCAGATCATGAACTGGGTATCTGGTCTCATGAGGCTTCAACTGCCTCGAAGCATAAGCCACCACGTGCTTCTCCTGCATCAATACACAGCCCAAACCCTGCAATGATGCGTCTTTGTACAAGGAAAACCTCTTATTCTCAGAAGGAATCACAACCACTGGCGCTGTCGTCAAACGACGCTTCAATTCTTGGAAGCTTTCCTCACAAGCTTCGGACCAAAAGAATGGGACTCCTTTCTGAGTCAGCTGTGTCAGCGGCTTAGCGATCTTAGAAAATCCCTCGACAAAACGTCGGTAATAACCTGCTAAGCCAAGGAAGCTTCGTATCTCGGGTACAGAAGTGGGTGCAGCCCACTCCATCACAGCTTCAATCTTCCTAGGGTCTACAGATATCCCGCTGCTAGATATAACATGACCCAAGAACACTACACTGCTCAACCAGAACTCGCACTTGCTGAGCTTTGATACAACTGATGATCCCTAAGGATCTGAAGTACTGTCCTCAAGTGCCTTACATGATCTTCTTCGGTCCGGGAGTAAATGAGTATATCGTCAATGAAAACAATGACGAACTGATCCAAATACGGTTGGAATACCTTGTTCATCAGGCTCATAAAAACAGCTGGGGCATTCGTCACTCCAAAAGACATGACTAGGAATATAGTGCCCATATCTAGTCCTGGAGGCTGTCTTCTGAACATCATCTTCTCTTACTCGAATCTGATGGTACCCCGACCTCAGATCGATCTTACTGTAGAGCCTCGTACCTTGTAACTGATCAAACAAATCGTCGATCCTCGGAAGTGGATACTTATTCTTCACTGTGGCTTTGTTCAGTTGTCTGTAATCGATGCACAGCCGCATCGAACCATCTTTCTTCTTAACAAACAAAACTGGCGCACCCCAGGGCGATACGCTAGGGTGTATATAGCCCTTATCAAGGAGCTCTTGCAACTGAATCTTTAACTCCCTTAGCTCCGCTGGTGCCATCCTATATGGGGCACGAGAAATGGCAGACGTCCCCGGTAGTAACTCAATCCCAAACGCGACCTCTCTCGTCGGTGGGAATCCGGGAATCTCTTCCAGAAAGACATCAGGATACTCCGCCACTACGGGCACATCCTCAACTTTTAATTCTTCCCTCTTCTCAGTAACATCAACAACATAGATGAGATATCATGTATGGCCCCATTCCAACAACTGTGCCATCTTGACAGCAGATATCAACGTGATCTTAAAACGAGAACCATCCCCAAAGAATGTCCACTGGACTCCCATATCATACCTGAATCGGACAGTCCTTTGCCTGCAGTTCACAACTGCCTGATACCTGTTCAGAACGTCAATGCCTACAATGCAGTCAAAGTCTGACATCCCCAGAACAATCAAATCTGACCTTAGCTCGTTATCCTCAAAATAAATGAGGCCATCATAGACAATCTGATCAGTAATCATACTTCTTCCAGCGGGGGTCGAGACTATAAGAGGCGTGGGCGACGGAGAAGTGCATATGTGATGCCTCTCCACAAAACTTGTCGAATCGAAAGAGTGTGATGCACCTGTGTCGATCAATATAAAATCAGGGTGCGTAAATAAAAGACATGTACCCGCTATAACCTCCTCCGGAGCTGCTGTAGCCTGTTCCCTCGTCAATGCATAGACTTGCCCTTGAGGTGGCCCCATGGGCTGACCTCCATACTGCCTCGGTGCAAAAGGTGGTCTGTGCTGTACTGCTCTGTCTGCAGGCCTCCCCGCAGAGTTCTGTTGTCCCTCTCGGTTGGGACATTGCCGAGCAAAGTGGCCCTTGTTGCCACAAACATAGCATCCCACGCAATATTTTGTCAGATGTGGTTGCCCAAAAATAGAGCACAGGATCTTCCCAAATCTGCCTCCCTGAGGCTGTCCTCTTCCTGACGGGGCATCATCCCTATGGTTTCCTCTCCAACGATTGTCGGGCCTCTTACCACTGAATCTCAAAGCCGAAGTATTCCCCCTTGGCTGGAACTGATCACCCCTCGGCCTCAAATTATCAGAAGTGGATTTCTGAGGGGGTGCTAGAGGTGGCACAGCATCAGGGTATGCACCAAATCCCAGTTCGGCTAGCTCAGCCCTAGAAGTGCGTCGTCAAAGCAAGCAGGGCCATAAGTGATCACCCTGTCATACAGCTCAGGCCTCAAGCCCTTCATGAAGTTCCTCATCTTCGCTTGAGTGCTTGCAGCAATGTGAGGTACATATCTGAGCAAGGAACAGTACTGGAGAGCATAATCTGATACAGGCATATTACCTTGCTTGAGGTTAGTGAATTCATCTTCCTTGGCCTGTCGTGCAGCAGCTGAGAAATAGCGGGTCAGAAACCGAGTTCTGAACAGCTTTTCCAATTAATTTCATGACCTTGAGCCTCTTGCTCTACTACTGTGGTCTTCCACCACATCAGCGCCTTCTTGGCCAATTGGAACTCCGCTAGTCTGATCCAGGCTGTCTTAGCACAAGGAGCTGCCACGAATATTTGCTCTAATCTTTCCAACCACTCCTCTGCCTGTTCCCCTGTCTCAGTTCCTTCAAATGTCGGAGGTCGTATGCAAGAAATTGAGTCAAGCTCAGTTCTCCAGGCAACAACTGTTGTTCAGACGGTTCTTCGCCAAAAGCTGGCGGAGGTAGGGGATTCGTACGTCTAGCACTTGCATTAACACTTACTGCATCTCCTACTTCCACATTTGCTGCCATGCTGCAAGACAAGGGTTAACAACCATACCCAAAAGCAGTTCATATAATACATCGTTAGATAATCAAATATGTTAGTGTAACATCATATACTTCATATGCAACTTATGCACATAACATGTTTAAAAGAATCACCTAGCCAACTCATTGCTAAGGCTACCCTTCACTCATTCCCGGGTTATCTAACCACTGCTCTGATACCACTAATGTAGGGTCTTCCTACCTTAACATCATCTTAATAACATATTAGGGACTAAACATGCATTTATAACCTCTTAGGGCACCGGTTGTAGCTTTGAGCTAATAAGATTACAGGCCAAAAATGAAATTTCAAACTTAACGAATTACATTCTCAAAAATGAATGTTAAGGCGATAGGATTATACTACTCCTAGAGTAGAGACTATCCAAAAATCATGTGTCTTAACTTCTTTCATGCTCCTCATAGCTCACTGCCTCAACCCGGCCCTTAGTCCTTTAGTCCAAAAGTGTACCTACAGGGACAACACATCGTGAGCATATACATATTTACTTAACATCATAAAAGGAGACATAACAGTAAAAGAATGAAATCTTGGTTACGTAAACTTGCTGGTTATTCGTTAACTTCTTTTTGTTGACCCTGACTCACATTCATGCATATGGGTATCTTACCCTATCGTATGACATCTTACCATATCGTGAACATCGTATGGCATCTTACCATATGGGCATCTTACCCTGTGGGCATCTTACCCTGTGGGCATCTTACCCTATCGTGTGGCATCTTACCATATGGGCATCTTACCCTATCATATGGCATCTTACCATATCATAAACATCGTATAAAACATCGTCATAAACTTACTTATCACAATCATCATCATAAACATCATCATCATAAACTTACTTATCATAACCATCATCATAAACATCATCATCATAAACTTACTTATCATAATCGTCATCATAAACATCATATCATAAACTTACTTATCATAATCATCATCATAAACATCATATCGTAAACTTACTTATCATAATCATCATCATAAACATCATATGTAGGAGTATGGTTTACCGTCTGATGCCCGTACGTTTCTTACGTACCTTAATTCCAAAAATGGAGAAGTTGTAGAACTTTATCTCCGTGAAGTTGTGGGTACCTGTGATGGTTCTACATAACCATACAAATTGATATTAGAAGCTAAACAATAGCCAAATACCAAAATTTCAACAAAAATCATCATTTTCCACTTTTTAAACAGTGGCGATCGATCGCTTCTTGAGGCGATCGATCGCCTCACTTTTTGCCTTGCGGCGATCGATCGCTTCATTTGAGGCGATCGATCGCCTGCTACGCGAAATGGCTACTGGCCTTCGGCGATCGATCGCCTCATTTCAGGCGATCGATCGCCACCTGCTGGTGCGCGATTTTTCACCATTTTTGAGCATTTTTCAAGCTCCATCTTAAACCATTCGAACCCAAACTTTCTTACAACAACAACAACATCATAACCCACTAAAACCCACATAAAACACTTCAAAAATCATACCCCAAACATATATAACATATACCCAAAACAAACCCACATAAATCACTTCAAAATCACCCCATTTCAAATCCAAACATCATCAAAACTTTAGGAAGGGTTCCATACCTCTTGAAGACTCCAAATCTTGACAAAAATCACACAAACACAAGTTTTGTGGGACTTTCCTTCTCCTTCCTTGGAGGATTTCGAAAATGGGTAAATGGTAGGGTTTTGGGAGTGGTTTGGGGATTTAGAGTGTAAAAGGGTAAAATGAGATAAAGTGTAGGAAAATGTGGGTATAATGGGGGTTAAAAGGGGTTGTGTAATTTAATTAAAATTTGTACCCCAAACTTAACATGATGTATAAAATACTCCAACATGGTATTTTAAAAGCATTTTACAAAAATGCTACAAACTTCCTCAAAAATCATGCTTTCCCCATAATTGGTAATCAGTATAATTAAATCATGTTAACACTTCATTACCCATCACATAAATCAATTACCAACATAATTCATCATATAACCATCATTAAAGCCAAAATTGCATATAATCAATTTCGGGGCATCACACATGAGCACATCATAATTCATATTCAACATAATATGAATGTAAAGCATAATGCATAATCATATATATAAAATACTTCATGTATTTCCAATGCATTTAAAACGCCCATTGGTTGTCTCTGTACCATAACTCATAATCAAATCATTATATGAAATTATGGCTACTTTAAGTAAATGTCATGACATAACTTCACTTCTTAAATCTTAAATCTTTCTTAGTCAGTTTATCATCAGTGTATTTTAATGCCCCTCGCTTCGTAATTTTCTTAACAAGCGGTACTTCTTCCTCGCTTCTTCATACAAGCGGTATCTCTTCCTCGCTTCGTATGGCATACCTCGCCTCCATGTGCAAGCGAGCCTCACCCCTCCCGCTCCACATTTTTAGCGGTATAAGCGGTAAGCATTAAAATCATCACAGTGATAACCCTGACTCGTGGAATACACACTCTTTATTCCACAACATACATTTGCAACAACAATGCATAACAACATGTATCATACTCATAATGCACAACTTTGCATCTAACATGTGTCAAATAGACAAACATAAAATACATGTTACCGTTGAGATGCCCGTACGTCGCTTACGTACCTTTCCAAAATATGGTGTGTTGCAGGACTCTATCCCCTGCGTTGTGTAGCTATCTGTGAAGGCTCTACACCAGTGTACAACACAATATTAGATGCCAATTTATAGACCAAAATCAAAAATTCCAACAAAAAATATCATTTCCATTGTTCTGCATCTGGCGATCGATCGATCGATCGCCAGACTTCACTGGCTTGAGGCGATCGATCGCGCCATTCATGGTGATCGATCGTCTGCCTTTGGTTTTGGCCACTGGCCTTCGGCGATCGATCGGTGCCTTTGTAGCGATCGATCGCCACATACTCTGTGCGCGATTTTTCCAGATTCCCGAACACTCATAATCATACCATCAAATCTAGCATATATGCCACACAACATACTTGAACAAACATGCTAGGAGTTACTAGGTACTACCATGAATGTATTCATATCAAAGTTATACCCAACCTTAAACCCACATGCATGAAAATCGCCCAACCAAATCAGTACTCAACCAAGTTTCTCTGAAACAGGGTACCTTATATTTTTACCCAGATTTTCGAACACATATATTCAAGCCAACAAATCTACCACATAACACATATAACATGCTCAAGTAAACATGTTAGGAACTTCATAAAAACACCATAAATGAACTTGAATCGAAGGTTTAATAAAACCTAAGTTAGCATGCCATTTTTACACCAAGTAAAAACATGAATCCAAACAAAACTTAACCCAGAATATAACATGGTTTCTCACCCACCTTTGCTCCCATTTTTTGAAGGTTTCTTGCAAAGTGAGGGTATGGCCAGCTGTGGCAGCATGGGTCAAGGGGGGTGGTTGGGTGGGTTGGTGTGTTATGTTTTGGTCCCGGTATTTAGCACGATGTATTAAAATATCCTCACATGATATTTTATAGTATTTAACCAATAAAATACTTCAAATCCCATTTGACCATGCTTCACCAAAACAAATAACACTCACCCCAAATTAATCATGCCACAACCCCAAATTCCCAACATATAACACATGCACCCTGAAATAACTTTCCCCATATAATTAATTCAATCCAATGAATTAATACCATAATCCTCATAACATAATTAATGTTTAAAATCACATAATCAATTCAGGGATATCACAATACTCCCCTACTTATAAGATTTCGTCCTCGAAATCAGCATGCACTTACCCAATATAAAACAAAACATAAATCACATACCGGAAAATAGTTCTGGATAGTGCTGCACCATGTGTCGCTCGTCTCCCACGTGGCCTCCTCGACACCCCTACGATCCCACTGAACTTTGACCATAGGAATAACTTTGTTCCTTAGTCTGCGATCTGCCCGATCCAGAATCCTGATAGGCCGCTCCACATAGGAAACATCGGACTCAATCTGAACCTCAGAAGGCTGCAACACATGAGAAGGATCTGGCTCGTACTTCCGCAACATAGATACGTGAAACACATCGTGTATGCCAGACAGAGAGGGCGGTAAGGCCAATCGGTATGCCAGAGTACCAATACGCTGTAAGATCTCGTACGGCCCAACGTATCTCGGGGATAACTTCCCCCGCATACCAAAATGTACTACACCTCCGAAAGGTGAGATCTTCAAAAAGACTCTGTCGCCCAACTGAAACTTCAACGGCCGACGCCGTTGATTAGCATACGCTACCTGTCTGTCCTGGGCTGCTTTCATTTTCTGTCTTATCACTTTTACCTTTTCTTCCATTTCCCGGATAAAATCTGGTCCTCCGACTGATTTGCGGTCCACGTCATCCCAACATAAAGGCGATCTACAACGTCTACCATAGAGGGCCTCAAAAGGAGCCATCTGTATACTTGCCTGGTAGCTGTTGTTATACGAAAACTCCACTAAGGCTACTGAGTCCTGCCAAGAAGTATCGAACTCCAACACACAAGCCCGTAATATATCTTCGAGCGTCTGTATGGTACGCTCGGTCTGGCCATCCGTTTGAGGATGATATGATGTGCTCAACCTCAATTCTGTACCCAGAGCTGACTGAAGACCTTCCCAAAAGTGAGATGTAAACCACGGATCTCGCTCAGACACAATCGAAACAGGGATCCCATGCAGTCTCACCACATCTCTGACATATAACTGAGCCATCTTCAAGTACGTGAAGGTCATACAGTATGGAATGAAGTGAGCCACTTTAGTCAATCTGTCCACGACTACCCAGATGGCATCAAAGGCCGAAACAGTCCTAGGTAAGTGGGTCACGAAGTCCATGGATACGTGCTCCCACTTCCATTTTGGTATCTCCAAACTTCTAAGCTCACCACCAGGCCTCTGTCTCTCAGCCTTCACTTGCTGACAAATCAGACATCTCTTGACGAATGTGGTGACATCTTGTTTCATTCGTCTCCACCAAAACTGGCTGCATAAGTCTTTGTACATTTTCTTTCCGCCCGGGTGGATACTCATCCTGCTGCAATGAGCACGCTGTAGTATTCCCTGACGCAACTCAGGCGTATTTGGAACCACCCATCGATCACCTAACCTCAAGGAACCATCCTCCGCCGTCCTGAACTTCGACGACTGACCCAAACGAACCACTGACAACCATCTCTGAACTTCCTCGTCAATCTCCTGAGCCTTCCTGATGTGATCATAAATAACAGGCTCAGCTAATAAGGTCAAAACCTGTACCGATGAAGCAGACACATCATAATCAAATCCCAACTGGCAGTAGGAGCCCATCATAGCTGATAGACACATGGCATCCTCTGATGTGCTCTTCACCTTCCGACTCAAAGCGTCGGCTGTCAAATTTGCTCTTCCCGGATGGTATTCGATTTCACAATCATAGTCCTTTAGCAGGTCCATACATCTCCTCTGTCTCATATTCAGCTCAGCCTGCGTAAACAAGAACTTCAGGCTCTTGTGATCAGTGAAGATAGTGAATGAGGTACCGTATAAGTAATGCCGCCATATCTTCAAGGCAAACACTATAGCTGCTAGCTCCAAATCGTGGACTGGATACTTCATCTCGTGTGGCTTCAATTGTCTCGAAGCGTAAGCCACAACGTGCTTATCCTGCATCAGCACGCATCCTAGACCGTGAAGCGATGCGTCAGTATAGAGAACGAACCCCTTGTTCTCCCTGGGAATTACCAAAACTGGTGCTGTAGTCAGTCTGTGCTTTAATTCCCGGAAACTCTGCTCACAAGCTTCCGACCAAAAGAATGGAACTCCCTTCTGAGTTAGCTGCGTTAATGGCTTGGCAATATTTGAAAATCCTTCGACAAAGCGTCGATAATACCCAGCCAAACCCAGAAAACTTCGGATCTCAGTGACTGAAGTCGGCGCAGACCAATCCATAACTGCCTCTACCTTCCTGGGATCTACTGATATCCCCTCTCGAGAGATAATGTGACCCAAGAAACCAACACTGCTCAGCCAGAACTCACACTTGCTGAGCTTGTCGTACAACTGATGATCTCCGAGGATCTGAAGTACCGTCCTCAAATGATTGGCAAGCTCCTCCTTACTTCTTGAATAGATAAGAATGTCATCAATAAACACGATCACGAACTGATCAAGATACTTCTGAAATATTCTGTTCATCAGGCTCATAAATACTGCAGGGGCATTCGTCACCCCGAATGGCATCACTAAGAACTCATAGTACCCGTACCGAGTTCGAAAAGCTGTCTTTTGTATGTCATCAGCCCTAACTCGTATCTGGTGATAGCCTGACCTCAAGTCAATCTTCGAGTAAAGCACTGTACCCTGAAGCTGATCAAATAAGTCATCAATCCTCCGAAGAGGGTACTTGTTCTTAATCGTCACTTTATTCAGTTGACGATAATCGATGCACAGATGTAAGGACCCTAGTTCCTTAAGTGCGGATTAAAGGCATAATTAGAGCTAACATAAATTATCAGAGTAAAATGATCGTGTTGAGACTATGAGCCTTAAGAATTACATGCCAAAAATAAGGACTATCAAATGGATTAGTTACATTCCCAATCAAATGAATGTATTGACTATAGCTTTACACTACTCCTAGAGTAGACACTATACAAAGTAATCCTATCCTTCATCTACCAAAGTGTTCTTCACAAGCTCACCACCTCAACCCGCTTTAGCCCCTTTTTATCATGCCAAAAGTACCTAAAAGGACAACCCCCAAACATGAGCAATAATAACATTTATATTCAACACAATATGAATATAAAGCGTAAATGCATAAATCACAATAAAACACTTCCTGTTTTTCCCATGCTTTTAAACGCTTCCAGTTTGGTTGTCCCTGTACCATAACTCATGAGTATAATCAATTAGATTATTTAATGGTCCACACATGTCATGACATAATACCATTTCATCATCACCAAATACCAATCACCAATCCCTAGTCTGTCCATCACAATGTATTTTAATGCCCCTCGCTTATTTACATATAGGCGGCATAGATAACCTCGCTTCAATGGACATGCGGCGTTCCCACCCCTCGCTTCACATTGCGGCAAATATTCTTTCCTCGCCCTATATGATAACCACGCTCAAATGTGACATGCGGCGCTTCCACCCCTCGCTTCACATTTAGCGGCAACAAATCAAATAGCGGCAAGCATTAAAATCATCAAGGGATGACCACGACTCATGTGATGTGCACCAATAACCATCATATGCATATACAATCATCATGCATAATTCAACATGTATTTGCATCCACAATGCATAATCCCATATATACTCGCATCCACAATGCATAAACAATGAGTATATTAGATACATGTACCGTTGGGTGCCCGTACGTCTTCTACGTACCTTTCCAAAATGTAGGATGTGGTAGGACTTCACTTCCTTGGCTGTGTTGCCACCTGGGATGGTTCTACATATTCACACAAATCAATATTAGAACCCAATAATAGTCCAATACCAAAAATCCCACAAAAATAATCAAAAACACCCATTTTGGTGTCTCGCGATCGATCTCCATGTAGCCCCGATCGATCGCGGGACTACACTGCCTCGTTCAACAAAAAAATCCAATTCGCGATCGATCGCTGAGTTTGCGCCGATCGATCGCGGCCTCGCCGATCGATCGCGCCAAACTCGCGATCGATCGCTGAAGGCTACTGCCTTCACCGTTGCAGCTCGCGATCGATCGGTGGAAAGTGCCGATCGATCGCCGAGTCCTGTACACCCGATTTTCGGGCACTATTCATCCTTCTCCTTCCTCAACTCAAACAAACTCAAATATTAAAACATCAACCATACCAAATCACTAAAAACCTTCAATAAACATTCCCAAATACTCATAAATCCAACACCAAACCAAAATAATACCAACCCCAACAAACCCATTTCAAAACCAAATGTCAAACTCAAATCAAAACAAATCTTTGCAAAAACAACAAGGAAGGTTATATACCCTTCCTAGACTCCAAATCTTGCCAAGAATCACACCAAATGAGATTTTGCAAAGGTTTCCTTTCCCCCTTGGAGCCAAAAACGAAAATGAGAGTGGGTTAGGGTTGGAAGGAGTGTTTGGGGATTTAAGGAGTGAATGGTAAAGTGATGGGTGAGGGTGGGGTAATTGTTAATATATGACAATTAAATTGTACCCCAACAATTAACATGATGTCCAAAATACCCCAACATGGTATTTTAAAAGCATTACATCACAATGCTCCACAATCTCAAATAAATGCATGTTTTACCAATAAATGACTACCAACACATGTAAGTCATTAAAACACTCAATTATCCAACATGCATTACATGCACCCCGAAATGCATTCCCGGTCACGCCTACCATGTGACTAAGCATTTCAACATAATAAATAAATCTAGTATATAATTAATTACCACCATAATTAATCATATAAATACAATAATGCCCAAATTGCAATCAATTATTTCGGGGAATCACAATACTCCCCTACTTATAAGATTTCGTCCTCGAAATCACATGCACTTACCCCAAAATGAAACTAAACATAATCACATACCAGAGAATAGTTCCGGGTAGTGCTGCACCATATGCCGCTCCGTCTCCCACGTAGCCTCCTCGACACCCTGCGATCCCACTGAACCTTGATCATAGGTATCACTTTGTTCCGAAGTCTTCGGTCTGCTCGATCCAGAATTCTAACAGGCCGTTCCACATAAGACACATCGGATTCTAATTGGACCTCGGAAGGCTGCAACACATGAGATGGATCCGGCTCATACTTCCGTAGCATAGATACATGAAACACATCATGTATACCCGATAAAGAAGGTGGTAGAGCTAGTCGGTAAGACAAAGTGCCGATGCGCTGCAAAATCTCGTACGGTCCAACATACCTCGGAGACAGTTTTTCGCGCATCCCAAATCGCACAACGCCTCTGAAAGGCGAGATCTTCAAAAAGACCTTATCTCCCAACTGAAATTCCAATGGTCTCCGCCGTTTATTCGCATAAGCTGCCTGTCTGTCCTGGGCTGCTTTCATTTTCTGCCTTATCATCTTTATCTTTTCTTCCATTTCTCGGATCAGTTCCGGTCCTCCGACCGATTTACGGTCCAAATCGTCCCAACACAAGGGCGATCTACACCGTCTGCCATAAAGGGCCTCAAAAGGAGCCACCTGTATGCTTGCCTGGTAGCTATTATTATAGGAGAATTCTACCAAGGCCACTGAATCTTGCCAAGAAACATCGAACTCCAATACACAAGCCCTCAACATGTCCTCGAGCGTTTGGATAGTACGCTCGGTCTGGCCTTCCGTCTGAGGATGATAAGCAGTGCTCAATCTAACTTCAGTTCCCAAGGCTGACTGAAGACCCTCCCAAAAATGATATGTGAATCGTGGATCTCAATCCGACACTATGGAAATGGGGATCCCATGCAATCTCACCACATCTCGAATATACAACTGCGCCATCCTCAAAAAGGTGAAAGTCATGCTATAGGGGATGAAATGAGCTACCTTAGTCAATCGATCCACAATCACCCAAATAGCATAAAAACCCGAAGCACTCCTCGGCAGGTGAGTCACGAAGTCCATGGAAATGTGTTCCCACTTCCACTTCGGTATCTCTAAGCTTCTCAACTCGCCGTCAGGTCTCTGTCTCTCTGCCTTAACCTGCTGGCAGATCAAACACCTCTTAACAAATGTGACGACATCACACTTCATTCTTTTCCACCAAAACTGACCACGCAGATCTTTATACATCTTCTTTCCGCCTGGGTGGATGCTAAGTCTGCTACTATGAGCTCGCTCCAAGATCCCTCTATGCAACTCCGGCGTACTCGGGACCACCCAACGGCTACCCAATCTCAAAGATCCGTCACCGGCCACTCTGAACTTCGTTGGTTGACCAAGATGCACTAAAGATAACCATCTCTGAACCTCATCATCTGACTTCTGAGCTCTCCTGATATTCTCATAGATATCTGGTGTAATGACCAGAGATTAGGGATGTTAATCCCGGAGTGTTAATAACCCCTAAAGTTGTTTTACGTGGCGATTTGGAGTTAATCGAAGTGTTGGGCCTTCTGGGCTCGTCTATTTGAGTAGTTGGGATCGTTGGATCCCGGGGTTGAGATCGTATTCTCATTTCGGTGAAAACCTGTGAGTTGGGTTTTTAGTGTGACTCAGAATCTCGGGTGCTTGGTGTGGGCACCGGTAGGCTGTTTTTGAGTTAGAGAGAGAGTTTTTGAAAACAGATGATTTTTAATGAATCATGATGTATTTGTGGGGCTATTAGTATTTCGGGGTATTTTGCTATAAATACCAGTTGAACCCGAGATTTTAATTATCGGAACCATTTCAGCACCTTATTTCTCTCTCTCCTCCCGCGCGCACTCCCGATCCCCTTTTGACCCCCGCGAACAAAAGGCCTCCGCCCGCCGCCGTCCGGCCGCCGTTCGGCGCGTGCCATCCGCCGTTGGATTCGTATCTTCCAGGCGCTCCTATCCATACCATCAATTTGAAGTTTGGTCGCGATTTGAGCTCGGATTTGCCAGAAAAGCGTAGGGTTCGAAACTGGAGTTCATCCGATTTTGGGGCTCGATTTTTGGTACGTTTTTGGGGCTTTTCTTCCGATGTTTTAGGGGCGTTTTTGTGCTGCTTTTGGGTCGAATATTTCAATCTTTCATGGTTAAAAAATTTGTTGCTTATGGATACGAATTTGAACGCTGATTTTGTGAGTTAGGGTTCGAAAATTTGGGTTTTTGGCATGAGGATGATGATTCTTGTTGTTATTCGATTAATTCATGTTTAAATGAATTATGATGCTTAATTGGGATCGAATTGAGATGTTATGGTTCGAATTTTGCCCTAATTTGGTGAGGGTTTGATTTCGATTTTGGGGGTTTTGGCTATGGGTTGATGATTCATGTTAGAGATCGTTATTACATGTTTTAGATGATTTATGATGGTTGGTTGGGTTCGAATCGTGATGCTAGGGTTCGAATTATTGAAGGTTTCTTTGACAATTTTTCGATATGTCGCATTCGTTTTCCCTCCCTGCATGTACCCTGCCCCGGGTCTTTTAAATGATTTATTGTCGTGTGTTGACAATATTTTGAGGGTTATGGATGTGCTTGAGCATGGGTTACATGTTCGTAAATAATTGTGAATTATTTATCGTGTTAGCACATCGTTCCTCGGGGCATGGAACTCGAGCAAGGTTTGGCTCGGACTTCGAGGATTTAAGGTACGTTTAGCGTACGAGCATAGTTTAAATGATGTTTTTACAAGTATGATGCATGATTTAAAATACATGAAATGTTTTACTATGATGGTACCGGGGCTTGGTTACGTTATGTTGATTCACATGGTGAAATGCTTAGTGCCGCTATGAAGCGAGCAGATGATGGGGTGTGGTTGCTACGGAGCAAACACCGATAGTATGATGCTACTTTGAAGTAAGAAATGAAAATGTGGTATTTGATTAGATATCTAGGATATCTGTATTTTATTCCCTATTGGTAATGAATAGGAACAGAGACGTAGTTAATCAGAGAAGTGATTAACTAGTATCGGAAGTTAAGGAAATCTCAATATGATATCTAGAATTATGATAATTGCTAGATAAAGAAGGATGTTATGAAATGTTGTTAAATTGAAACTGGCTAGGGTTAACCAATATGATGATTAACTGCATATTCAGGATTTGATGATTTATCTGTTTTGAGAACAGGGTTATTACAGGGGTACGCTATGATGAGGATGATACCATCTAGGAAGTATCACATATGTTCCACAATATTTACATTTTCGTAAATTATGTATTATGTCATTATGATTATGAAATTGTGGAATTGGTATGCTCACCCCGTTGGGGGCTGTCTCTGTTGGGGCAGGTGAACAGGTACATCGATGGCTTTGGAGATGAGCTCGAGCTGTTGATTGGATGTACTCCCAGGATCGTGGTACCAGGGCTTGATGGAGTACGGTATCGTATAGAGTACTTATATACCCATGAGGGTTATATACATATTCATGATGCTCGCATGTGAGCAAGATTATACTTGTATATGGGTTGTATATAAAGGCATGAGCCTTTCTCTCTTTCATTCTATGTTGCATGCAATTAGAGGTAGAATTGCTAAATGATATGAGAGTCATTGGTGTATTGTGGGTGTTGAAACCCACTTTTGTTGTCATATATGTGGTGTCTTCCCTGGCTGGGAATTTACTTGATATTGCTGTATTCTGATGAGTGTTATGTCTTCCCTGGCCGGGAATTATGTTATGCGTTGTGCTTTTATTTCGGGATAGCTCTATTTATGGGGAGACTCTGCCCAAATTTTTATAAAAGTCCACAATGTAAAAAGTGGTGTAATGGGCGAACTCTATGAGTCTATTGTTGTTAGGATGATGAGCTTATAACACTGTATATTAAAGAAAATTTTGTAATTGCCTTTCAATGGGAAAGTATCATCTGAGTTTCCCGAATAATTTTATTGAAAGCATGTGCCACACATAATGATTAATACACTAATCAAGGGTTAAGTATATGGGGTCCTTACATTAGTGGTATCAGAGCAGTGGTTGCTCATTGGGGCTGTTGAGGGCCTAGGAAGTTATTGATAGCACATATTTATGCATGATGGCATTAATGTTATACGACATGACTAATTGTTTATGTGCTTTTATGTTATGAAAAGTGGTATTGCTAACCATTGTGGTTGCAGGAATCGTGTGGAACACGATAGGATGACATTAATAGTAATGTCTAACACTCTATATTTTACGTGCCAAGGAATCTGATTGGTAAGAAAATCAAGGAAAAGAAAGATATGATGTATTGTCTGAGGACAGACTGGGTGGACAACCGACAGTGGAATACTTCGGTATGGTCTCAATTGTTATTGAATATACTAATGCGTTTGTTCATGTAATGTTCAAGCAAGGAAGGTACGTAAGACGCGTACGGGCATCGGACGGTAACATATTCTTACACTATGACTATGCTATAATTACAGAAGTATTTACGATGTTTATGATGATGATTAGGATAAGTAAGTTTATGATGATGATGTCTATGATGAATAAAGACGACAAGATGTTTACGACGATATTATGATAAATGAAGATAATTTCTATGATGAATAAAGATGACAAGATGTTTACGATGATGTTATTATAAATAAGTTTATGATGATGATGTTATGATAAATGAAGATGATATGACGTTTACGATGACGACTATGATAAGTAATGATGATGTTAATATGATGTTTATAGAATGATATGATGTTTATAAGGTGGTAAGATGTCACAGGGTAAGATGCCCATATGCATGAATATGAACCAGGGAAAATGAAAAGAAGTTAATGAATAACCAGCAAGCTTACTCAACTATGATTTCGTACATTTACTGTTATATCTCTAAGATAATGATGCTATAAGATGACGATGTTATCAGATAATGATGCTATAAGATGATGTTTATATGATGATGATGTTACAAGATGATGACGTATGTTTAACTATGTTACTTAGAATGGTTGAATGTCCGGTGGTTATTATGGGCAAGCGAGGAAGGTCTTGCCGCTCACATAACTGAGCGATGGGGTACATCCGCTATCAAGGTGTAGCGATGGGTATCATCCGCTGAGCGATGGGGTACATCCGCTATCAAGGCGTAGCGATGGGTATCATCCGCTGAATAAAGAGATACATCCGCTATCAAGGCGTAGCGATGGGTATCATACGATGTGTTATGTCGAGCGAGGGGGCCAATTGTGCCGCTGTCATAATGGAACCGGGACAGTCCCATTTCTAATTAACATAGTTTGTTGTGAGTATATATGTGAATATGATGATTATGATGATGTTTATGATGATAGCGATGCCTCATTCCGCTATTTTACGATGCCTCACTCTTTTATGAGGATTGGCGATGATTTATGCCGCCGGATATGATGATAGCGATGCCTCATTCCGCTATTTTACGATGACTCACTCTTTTATGAGGATTGGCGATGGTTTATGCCGCCGGATATGTTAATAGCGATGCCCCATTCCGCTATTATGTGGATTTACGATGACTCATTCTTCTATGAGGATTGGCGATGATTAGTGCCACTAGATATGTTGATAGCGATGCCTCTTTCCGCTGTTATGTAGACGATGATTCAAGCTCAGGTGTATAGCGAGGTTTCATGCCACTTATTATAGGACGAGGTATCATGCCGTCGATTCTATAGCGATGGATTGTGCCGCTATGTACTCATCACAGGATTATGCCGCCTTCGAGCGATGAGTGCTGATTTCGCACTATTATCGAGCGACGGAGACAGGTATGCCGCTATCTTGTTAGCGATGAGGTATGAGATATTGCTATTCTATTAGCTTTATTGTAGCTGGCATGCATTGATATACATGTTTTATTATGCCTATTTTACTAGCATGATGGTGGATGACATACGCTGATGTACATGGACCGTCACGAGTTGACTGGGTTGTTTAGATGTCATTGTTGACATGTATCGTCACTAGTTGGCAATGCCTTAGATGCCATGAGTTGGCATGTGTCGTCACAGGATGACGATGACGATGGTGTAGGAGATGTCTTATTAGACATGCATCATCGTTACGATGGATAATGCGTTGAGTATACGTATTCAGTGGTATGCCTTGGGTGCCAGTACCGAGCACAAGGTGGTGTGTGCGTCACCGATTGACGTGACCCTTATACCGAGCGGGTTGCTCGAGAAATGGATGGATGCGCTGTACATGTGATTGTACCGCAGCTTATGTTTGGGGCGATCATATTACGAGTGGTGATACCCTTGAGGTATGCTCGTTGGAATGGCTTTTTGGCCATGTAATTTGACGACAGGAGTAATCGTGGAGGAATTACTCGCTTTCTATTGATATGACCTGTGGTAGACATGGTCACACCACCCATGAGGGTGTAGGATGGGTCCTAAGGGAGTAGGATCAGGTTATGTTAAGTACATGGGGACATTGGAGTGTCCATGGTATATCAGCATTGGAGGAATGTTGGGTAAAGACCCACCACTCTATTGATTTTTCTTCCCATAGTATGGTATGCCGTGCGGAAACGTCCATCTGATTGGTAGGTTTGAGGTGAACCTAGTGAGGCAGCGACTAGTTTGTCTGCCGCGTGTGTGCAGCACCATGATGAGCTTGCTAGAGCCGTTATACTGCTCGTTGGAACCAAGTTTGGCAAATCGTAAGGTGATACGATGTGGTTAGTGGTGGACTCTAGTAGTCACCACGTTATTTGAAGTTGAGGTTGTGTATGCCTCACCGAAACGTGTATACGTTTATGTTTAAATCTTGGTGAGACTTGTCTGGAACAGCTCATGATGTTGGAGTACCAACAAGAGAGTCATCAGGTCGTTATTGACTCGATCTGAGGGAACCCGTGTATTTGGGATGCAATGGGTGTTATTGTATCCAGTTTTTCCGAACGGTGGTTCGAGACTAGTGGATCTCGAGTTCGATAGCACTCCCCTTGTGGGGAAGGAGGTAGTATTATACCTATTTGGGAATCTTTGAAAGATTCGGTAAGTTGGTACGTGGTGTTGATTTTGGGAATCACGCCGTGTTGTTGATCGTCGATTATCAGCCTCCTCTGGATGGGAATGACTCAGAATTGACAGTTGTGTTTGGGGCTTAGGGGTATGTTGTAGATACCCGAGCCAAGTGCATTGAGTATGCATGTGATGTCAGTGCTTAGGCAGGTATTAAGGGATGACAGGAATTCGGATTTATTGGGTGTCGCTGTCGACACAAGCGTTGAGGATGCAATGGGTTTATTGCATGTCCTTTAAGAATTTGAAACTCTGTGGAGTCTCGATGGTTTGTTTATGATCAGGATGTGATCCTTGGAATATCCGGAGGTGGACATCTTGTGAGATGTCTTTTGTATGAATATGTGGCCGTGAGTTGCCCAAATTGAGTTGCAGCGATGCGACTGCTCCTTCGATGGAGGAGGTTTGAAAGTGGAAACCAGGTTTGGTATGTGCACACCGTGGTATACTAGTGTTTCCCTCGTAACGATGTATGTTAGACATCGTGAGTTATGATAAAAGATGTCATTGGGTGATACCTACGATAAAATCGGGAGCGATTCGAATCCTTGCAGTTCCAGTTGACTAACTACTTTTGGATTTTTAGCGTTGAGTGGTGCTGACGCTCTTTGACGTTATGATGGATTTGGAAGTCTATTCCACTCCAGAGTTTGACACGAGGTCAGCGTTCTCACGGTTGAGGTGTCATTCAGGATGCGTTCTTACTGGTGGTATTAGAACTAAGGATGACTGTCTGATCTACAGTCGTAAGTATTGGTTGTTTTGCAGTCATGAGGGACTGACTTTTGGGATGACCCGCATCGAGGTACGTTTTGCCTCTTGGGTGATATGTTGGTTTTGGTAAGTCGCTCTGTTTCAGAGTTTGAAGAGAGGTAAGTATCCTCGTGGTTTTTAAGACGATTCTGATATGGTCAGGAAACGAGGTTATGGCTTCATGTTGTTGTGTAGCCCTGGTGTTACGTGATACACCGGTGCTAATTTCGAGGACGAAATTCTTTTAGTGGGGGATATTGTGATGACCAGAGATTAGGGATGTTAATCCCGGAGTGTTAATAACCCCTAAAGTTGTTTTACGTGGCGATTTGGAGTTAATCGAAGTGTTGGGCCTTCTGGGCTCGTCTATTTGAGTAGTTGGGATCGTTGGATCCCGGGGTTGAGATCGTATTCTCATTTCGGTGAAAACCTGTGAGTTGGGTTTTTAGTGTGACTCAGAATCTCGGGTGCTTGGTGTGGGCACCGGTAGGGGGTTTTTGAGTTAGAGAGAGAGTTTTTGAAAACAGATGATTTTTAATGAATCATGATGTATTTGTGGGGCTATTAGTATTTCGGGGTATTTTTGCTATAAATACCAGTTGAACCCGAGATTTTAATTATTGGAACCATTTCAGCACCTTATTTCTCTCTCTCCTCCCGCGCGCACTCCCGATCCCCTTTTGACCCCCGCGCACAAAAGGCCTCCGCCCGCCGCCGTCCGGCCGCCGTTCGGCGCGTGCCACCGTCCGTTGGATTCGTGTCTTCCAGGCGCTCCTATCCATACCATCAATTTGAAGTTTGGTCGCGATTTGAGCTCGGATTTGCCAGAAAAGCGTAGGGTTCGAAACTGGAGTTCATCCGATTTTGGGGCTCGATTTTTGGTACGTTTTTGGGGCTTTTCTTCCGATGTTTTAGGGGCGTTTTTGTGCTGCTTTTGGGTCGAATATTTCATACTTTCATGGTTCGAAAATTTGTTGCTTATGGATTCGAATTTGAACGCTGATTTTGTGAGTTAGGGTTCGAAAATTTGGGTTTTTGGCATGAGGATGATGATTCTTGTTGTTATTCGATTAATTCATGTTTAAATGAATTATGATGCTTAATTGGGATCGAATTGAGATGTTATGGTTCGAATTTTGCCCTAATTTGGTGAGGGTTTGATTTCGATTTTGGGGGTTTTGGCTATGGGTTGATGATTCATGTTAGAGATCGTTATTACATGTTTTAGATGATTTATGATGGTTGGTTGGGTTCGAATCGTGATGCTAGGGTTCGAATTATTGAAGGTGTTCTTGGGCAATTTTTCGATATGTCGCATTCGTTTTCCCTCCCTGCATGTACCCTGCCCCGGGCTTTTAAATGATTTATTGTCGTGTGTTGACAATATTTTGAGGGTTATGGATGTGCTTGAGCATGGGTTACATGTTCGTAAATAATTGTGAATTATTTATCGTGTTAGCACATCGTTCCTCGGGGCATGGAACTCGAGCAAGGTTTGGCTCGGACTTCGAGGATTTAAGGTACGTTTAGCGTACGAGCATAGTTTAAATGATGTTTTTACAAGTATGATGCATGATTTAAAATACATGAAATGTTTTACTATGATGGTACCGGGACTTGGTTACGTTATGTTGATTCACATGGTGAAATGCTTAGTGCCGCTATGAAGCGAGCAAATGATGGGGTGTGGTTGCTACGGAGCAAACACCGATAGTATGATGCTACTTTGAAGTAAGAAATGAAAACGTGGTATTTGATTAGATATCTAGGATATCTGTATTTTATTCCCTATTGGTAATGAATAGGAACAGAGACGTAGTTAATCAGAGAAGTGATTAACTAGTATCGGAAGTTAAGGAAATCTCAATATGATATCTAGAATTATGATAATTGCTAGATAAAGAAGGATGTTATGAAATGTTGTTAAATTGAAACTGGCTAGGGTTAACCAATATGATGATTAACTGCATATTCAGGATTTGATGATTTATCTGTTTTGAGAACAGGGTTATTACAGGGGTACGCTATGATGAGGATGATACCATCTAGGAAGTATCACATATGTTCCACAATATTTACATTTTCGTAAATTATGTATTATGTCATTATGATTATGAAATTGTGGAATTGGTATGCTCACCCCGTTGGGGGCTGTCTCTGTTGGGGCAGGTGAACAGGTACATCGATGGCTTTGGAGATGAGCTCGAGCTGTTGATTGGATGTACTCCCAGGATCGTGGTACCAGGGCTTGATGGAGTACGGTATCGTATAGAGTACTTATATACCCATGAGGGTTATATACATATTCATGATGCTCGCATGTGAGCAAGATTATACTTGTATATGAGTTGTATATAAAGGCATGAGCCTTTCTCTCTTTCATTCTATGTTGCATGCAATTAGAGGTAGAATTGCTAAATGATATGAGAGTCATTGGTGTATTGTGGGTGTTGAAACCCACTTTTGTTGTCATATGTGTGGTGTCTTCCCTGGCTGGGAATTTACTTGATATTGCTGTATTCTGATGAGTGTTATGTCTTCCCTGGCCGGGAATTATGTTATGCGTTGTGCTTTTATTTCGGGATAGCTCTATTTATGGGGAGACTCTGCCCAAATTTTTATAAAAGTCCACAATGTAAAAAGTGGTGTAATGGGCGAACTCTATGAGTCTATTGTTGTTAGGATGATGAGCTTATAACACTGTATATTAAAGAAAATTTTGTAATTGCCTTTCAATGGGAAAGTATCATCGGAGTTTCCCGAATAATTTTATTGAAAGCATGTGCCACACATAATGATTAATACACTAATCAAGGGTTAAGTATATGGGGTCCTTACATCTGGCTCAGCTAATAAGGTCGATACGTACACTGGTGATGCATCTATGTCAAAATCATAGCCTAGATGGCAATAGGAGGTCATCATAGCCGACAAATGGATGACGTCCTCAGCTGAACTCCTCACTTTCCGGCTCAAAGCGTCTGCTGTCAAATTAGCCTTTCCAGGATGGTACTCAATCTCACAATCATAATCCTTGAGTAAGTCCATCCACCTTCTCTGCCTCATGTTCAGCTCCGCCTGAGTGAATAAAAACTTGAGGCTCTTGTGATCCGTGTAAATGGTAAACGACGTACCATACAAATAATGCCTCCAAATCTTCACGGCGAAGATGATAGCCGCCAATTCCAAGTCATGGACTGGGTATCTCGTCTCATGCGGCTTCAACTGCCTCGATGCATAAGCTACCACATGCTTATCTTGCATCAGTACACACCCAAGGCCCTGAAGTGATGCATCGGTATACAACACAAATCTGGAGTTTTTCGTAGGAATCACCAATACTGGCGCCGTCGTCAAACGGAGCTTCAACTCCTGGAAGCTCTCCTCACAAGCTTCTGACCAAAAGAATGGTACTCCCTTCTGGGTCAACTGTGTCAACGGCTTGGCAATCTTCGAAAATCCCTCGACAAAGCGTCGATAATAACCGGCCAAACCAAGGAAGCTCCGTATTTCAGGTACAGAAGTGGGTGCAGCCCACTCCATCAAAGCTTCAATCTTCCTGGGATCCACAGATATCCCGCTGTTAGATATGACATGCCCTAGAAATACTACACTGCTCAACCAAAATTCACACTTGCTGAGCTTGGCATACAACTGGTGATCTCTGAGAATCTGGAGCACTGTCCTCAAGTGTTTCTCTTGCTCTTCCTTGCTCCGGGAGTAGATGAGAATGTCGTCGATGAATACAATGACGAACTGATCAAGATAGGGTTGGAATACCCGATTCATCAAGCTCATAAAGACAGCCGGGGCGTTCGTCACACCGAACGGCATCACTAAGAACTTTTAGTGCCCATACCGAGTCCGAAATGCTGTCTTATGTACATCCTCCTCCCTGACTCGAATCTGGTGATACCCGGACCTCAAATCAATCTTGCTATAAAGTTTGGTACCTTGCAACTGATCAAACAGATCATCAATCCTTGGGAGAGGATACTTGTTCTTCACTGTGGCTTTATTCAGTTGCCGGTAATCGATGCACAAATGCATCGAGCCATCCTTCTTTTTCACAAAGAGAATCGGTGCGCCCCATGGAGATACGCTCGGGCGTATATATCCCTTGTCAAGGAGGTCCTGCAACTGCTCCTTCAACTCCCTCAACTCCGCCGGTGCCATCCTGTAAGGTGCACGAGAGATAGCGGATGTCCCCGGTAACAACTCGATCCCAAACTCAACTTCTCTAGCCGGTGGAAATCCTGGGATCTCCTCTGGGAATACATCAGCAAACTCTGCTACCACTGGCACATCCTCAACTCTCAATTCTTTATTCTTCCTAGACGTGTCCACGGCATAGATGAGATAGCCCGTGTGGCCATGTTCCAACAACTGAGACATCTTGATTGCCGAAATCAACGGGATCTTCGTACGAGAATCGTTGCCATAAAAAGTCCACTGTATTCCCGACTCAGATCTGAACCTTACTGTTCTCTGCCGGCAATCTACCACTGCCTGATATCTGTTCAGAATGTCAATACCCACAATGAAGTCGAAGTCTGACATGCCTAACACAATCAAGTCTGCTTTCAACTCGCTGCCCTCAAAATAAATGAGGCAATCTGCAAGAAACTGATCGGCAACAACATTTCTTCCAGTGGGTGTCGAGACCATGAGAGGCGTGGGTAAAGAAGACGTGCGCATATGGTGTCTCTCCACTAAGCCCACAGATACAAAAGAGTGGGAGGCACCTGTATCTATCAAAATAAAAGCAGGGTACGTAAATAAATGGCACGTACCGGCAATCACCTCCTCCGGGGCTGCCTGGGCCTGCTCTCTGGTCAGCGCATACACCTGTCCCTGGGATGGTCCCACTGTCTGACCTCTCGATGGTCGAGGCACAAACTGCTGCCTCTGGTGCACTGTCCTGTCCTCAAATCTCGGCCTATTCCCTTGAAAATCTGATTGTCCTCCCCGAGTGGGGCAATACCGAGAGATGTGGCCCATCTTGCCACAACTATAACAGGCAGGGCACTTACTCGACGAATGTGGCCCTCCACAATTGTCGCACCTTGGCTCTCCCGGCCTATTTCCTTGCGTAAGCCCTCGGTTGGCTGACCAATTGTTCTTCTTGTTGTGATGACCAGGGATTATAGATGTTAATCCCGGAGAGTTAATAACCCCTAAAGTTGTTTTACGTGGCGATTTGGAGTTTAATCGCGGTGTTGGGCCTTCTGGGCTCGTATATTTGGGTAGTTGGGATCGTTGGATCCAGAGGTTGAGATTGTATTCTCATTTGGGTGAAAAACCTAAGAGTTGGGTTTTTGATGTGTCTCGGGATCTGGGGTGCTTTGTGTGGGCACCGGTATGGGGTTTTGGAGTTAGAGAGAGAATTTTTGAAAACAGATGATTTTTAATGAATCATGATGTATTTGTGGGGCTTTTAGTTTTTCGGGGTATTTTTGCTATAAATACCAGTTGAACCCGAGATTTAATTAAAAAAAAATTTCATTTCTCCTCCTTCAGCCGTCTCTCTCTCCCCGCCCGCGCCCATTCCCGATTTCCCCAGCCCCCGCGGCTTCAGGCCATGCGCCCGCCGCCATCCGGCCGCCGTTCGGCGCGTGCGACCCGCCACCGGCTTCGTCTTGTCGAGGCGCAGCTATCCCCTCAGGCAATTGAGAGTTTCGTCGCGTTTTGAAGTCGAATTTTACAGGAATGCGTCGATCCCCAAATTCTAGGGTTCTTCGATTTCGGTCGATTTTCCTTCCGATCTTCGTATGGCACATCGTTCCTCGGGGCATGGAACTCGAGCAAGGTTTGGCTCGGACTTCGGAGATTTAAGGTACGTGCGACGTACGAGCATTACTATATATATTAGAGCATTGTGAAATGCATAAGGTATTTTTGATTGCATTGAATATTGTGCGTATGGTTATATATATATGTTGATATAGCCAAGGAACGACCAAATCTTGATATCGCCGCTTGTAGCGTGCGTGACACTAGAGTAGGATAACTCTTACAAGATATAAGGGGTACTGGGTTTATATGACTATTGTAGGGCATTTGAGATGCCTGAGGATGATCGTAGAATCATGTATTCATTATAAGACATTTGTGATGTCTAGGTATAATGAAGGATTAGTAAAATAAATTCTAGGCATTTGAGCTATCTGTGATTGATAGCGAGGTTGTGAAATCAGTATTAGATATTGAGATATCTATATTTGCATGTATAATGAATTTGGAATCACTATCTATTGATACTCGAGAATTAGGCATGCGATGGGTTAATCAATGTGTTGATTTACTGATTTTTGAGATTTGATGAGTTTGATGATTGTGAGAACAGGGACAGTACACGGAATCCCGGATGAGAACGTTGCCATCCAGGGAGTATCATTTAAATTCATTAGTATTTACTTTTGTTGTAAATTATGAATTTCATTACTGTGATTATGGGATTTTGTGTATTGGTATGCTCACCCCGTTGGGGCTGTCTCTGTTGGGGGCAGGTGAACAGGTACATCGATGGCTGTGGAGCTGAGCTCGAGCTGTTGATTGGATGTACTCCCAGGATCGTGGTACCAGGGCTTGATGGAGCACGGTATCGTATAGAGTACTTATATACACCTGAGGATTATATACATATTCATGATGCTCGCATGTGAGCACAGTTATACTTGTATATGGGTTGTATATAAAGGCATGAGCATTTCTCTCTTTCATTCTATGTTGCATGCAATTAAGGGTAGAATTGCTGATGATATGAGAGTCATTGGTGTATTATGTGGGTGTTGAAACCCACTTTTGTTATCATATGTGTGGTGCCTTCCCTGGCTGGGAATTTACTTGGTATTGCTGTATTCTGATGAGTATTATGTTTTCCCTGGCCGGGAATTATGTTATGTGTTGTGCTTTTATTTCGGGATAGCTCTATTTATGGGGAGACTCTGCCCAAATTTTTATAAAAGCCCACAATGTAAAAAGTGGCACCAAGGGCATGGCAAAGGGCGAACATATGAGTCTATTTGTTGTTAGGCTGATGATCTTAGGACATTGAGTATTAAAGGAAATATTGTAATTGCCATACAATGGTAAAGTATCATCTGAGCTTCCCGATTGACTTTTTATTGAAAGCATGTGCCACACATAGTGGCTAATACACTAATCAGGGGTTAAGGGCTAAGGGGGTCCTTACATTAGTGGTATCAGAGCAGTGGTTGCTCATTGCGGCTGTTAAGGGCCTAGGAAGTTATTGATAGCACATATTTATGCATGATGGCATTAATGTTGTATGACATAACAAATTGTTTATGTGCTATTATGATATGAAAAGTGGTATTGCTAACCATTATGGTTGCAGGAATCGTGTGGAACACGATAGGATGGCATTAATAGTGATGTCTAGCACTCCGTGTGTTACGTGCCAAGGAATCTGATTTTGTAAGAGAATCATGTAAAAGGGATATTTCCGAGGTAACATGTCTTGGTATATGTATTGACATGCAAGTGGTTGCATATATGTATTGAATGTTTGATGCATAGCGTATATGGCGATTGCTGCTAACCCTGATGGTTGCAGGTTACAGGAAATATGGAATACGAAAAGGAATGATGATTATACATATGTACGGGCATCCCAAGGGCAACATGTATTATGTGTTTAGTCATTTAACACAAGGTAAATCAAGGTATGCATAAGATAGTGCATTATGATATGATACATGTTGATACGCATCGTTTTGCATATGTATGTTGTGAAATATAAGAGGTGTATTTCACGAGTCAAGGTTATCCTAGTGAGGATTTCAATGCTTACGCTAAGGTCCATATGAAGCGAGGAAGAATTCCGCTTATGTGGAGTAGTAAGAAGCATTGAAATGCACTACTGATAAGTGACTCAATTCCATAAGAAGCAAGAATTCTGCTGACATGGATTCCATAGGAAGCGAGGAAAAATTCCGCTTACGTGGATTTCCATAAGGAGCAAAATTCTGCTTACGTGGATGCCATACGAAGCGAGGATGAGATACCGCTTGTATGAAGAAGCGAGGATGAGATGCCGCTTGTTAGGATGTTGATTCATTCCTTGTGATGACACGGATGATAGCGGTGATGTGTCCCGCTGTGTCGATTTATATTCATTTCATTATGAGGACACGGATGATAGCGGTGTTGTATTCCGCTGTGTCGATTTATATTTATTGGCGATGGTTATTTCCGCCAGGTGTATTGATAGCGATGGTTCATTCCGCTATATTGATTGGCGATGGTTCATTCCGCCAGGTGTATTGATAGCGATGGTTCATTCCGCTATATTGATTGGCGATGGTTCATTCCGCCAGATGTATTGATAGCGATGCCTCTTTCCGCTATTATGTGGACGATGATTCATGCTCAGGTGTATAGCGAGGTTTCATGCCACTTATTATATGACGAGGTGTCATGCCGTCGATTCTATAGCGATGGATTGTGCCGCTATGTACTCAGCACAGGATTTTGCCGCCTCCGAGCGATGGGTGCTGATTACGCACTATTATTGAGCGACGGAGACATGTATGCCGCTATATTGTTAGCGATGAGGTATGAGTTATTGCTATTCTATTAGCATTATTGTAGCTGTCATGCGTTGATATACATGTTTTATTATGACTATTTTACTAGCATGATAGTGGATGACATACGCTGATGTACATGTATCGTCACTAGTTGACAATGCCTTAGATGCCATGAGTTGGCATGTATCGTCACGGGATGACGATGACGATGGTGTAGGAGATGTCTTATTAGACATGCATCATCGTTACGATGAACAATGCGTTAAGTATACGTATTCAGTGGTATGCCTTGGGTGCCAGTACCGAGCACAAGGTGGTGTGTGCGTCACCGATTGACGTGATCCTTATACCGAGCGGGTTGCTCGAGGAATGGATGGATGCGCTGTACATGTGATCGTACCGCAGCTTATGTTTGGGGTAATCATATTACGAGTGGTGATACCCTTGAGGTATGCTCGTTGGAATGGCTTTTGGCCATGTGATTTGACGACAGGAGTAATCATGGAGGAAATTACTCGCTTTCTGTCGATGTGACATGTGGTAGACATGGTCACACCACCCTTGAGGGTGTAGGATGGGTCCTAAGGGAGTAGGATCAGGTTATGTTAAGTACATAGGGACATTGGAGTGTCCAGGGTGTATCGGCATTAGAGGAACGTTGGGTACGGACCCACTACTCTATTGATTTTTCTTCCCACGGTATAGTGTGCCGTACGGAAACGTCCGTCTTGTTGGTAGGTTTGAGGTAAACCTAAAGAGGCAGAGACTAGGTTGTCTGCAGGGTGTGTGTAACACCATGATGGGCTTGCTAGAGCCGTCATACTGCTCGTTGGAACCAAGTTTGGCAAATCGTAAGGTGATACGATGTGGATTGTGGTGGACTCTAGTAGTCACCATGTCATTTGAGGTTGAGGTTGTGCATGCCTCACCGAAAAACGTGTATACGTTTATGTTTAATCTTGGTGAGACTTGTCTGGGACAGCTCATGATGTTGGAGTACCAACAAGAGAGTCATCAAGTCGTTGACTCGATCTGGGGAATCCGTGTATTTGGGATACAATGGGTGTTATTGTATCCAGTTTTTCCGAACGGTGGTTCGAGACTAGTGGATCTCGAGTTCGATGGCACTTCCCTTGTGAGGAAGGAGGTAGTATTATACCTATTTGGGAATCTTTGAAAGATTCGGTGAGTTGGTACGTGTGGTGTTGATTTTGGGAATCACACCGTGTTGTTGATAGTCGGTTATCATTCTCCACTGGGTAGGGAATGACTCAGAATTGACGGATGTGTTTGGGGCTTAGAGGTAGGTTGTAGATACCCGAGCCGAGTGCATTGAGTATGCATGCGATGTCAGTACTTAGGCAGGTATACCGGTGAGTATACGGATGCCAGTTATTGATTTCCTTTCTGTCAAGCATAGAGTTATGCTATTTTTGGATGGTTAAATCTCTGATGAGAGATATGAAACACCTTGAGATTGGGAATCTCCATGGCACGATAATTATGAGGAACAATCGTGAAGTTAGTTGACTCCCTTTGAGGAGGGATTATCTTGTGTGGGTTAAGGTATTTCCTTATTGGTGTTTTACTCCGAGTTATGCGATGGCCTTCCCAAGTTTGGATTGTTAAATCCTAGGATTACCAAGGGATGGCAGGAATTCGGATTGGTTGGGTGTCGTTGTCGACACAAGCGTTGAGGATGCATTGAGTTTATTGCATGTCCTTTCAGAATTTAAACTCTGTGGAGTCTCGATTGTTTATTTATGATTGGGATGTGATTCTTGGAACATCCGGAGATGGACATCTTGTGAGATGTCTTTTGTGTGAATCTGTGGCCGTGACTTGCCCAAATTGAGTTGCAATGATGCAACTGCTCATTCGATGGAGGAGGTTTGAAAGTGGAAACCAGGTTTGGTATGTGTACACCGTGGTATACGCATGTTTCCCTCGTAACGAGGTATGTTAGACATCGTGAGTCATGATAGAGATGTCATTGAATGATATCTACGATGGAATCGGGAGCGATTCGAATCCTTGCAGTTTCAGTTGGCTAACTGCTTTTGGATTGTTAGCGTTGAGTTGTGCTGACGCTCTTTGACGTTATGATGGATTTGGAAGTCTATTCCACTCCAGAGTTTGACACGAGGTCAACGTTCTCACGGTTGAGGTGTCATTCAGGATGCGTTCTTACTAGTTGTATTAGAACTAAGGATGACTGTCCGATCTACAGTCGTAAGTATCGGTTGTTTTGCAGTCATGAGGGACTGACTTTTGGGATGAACCGCACCGAGGTACGTTTTGATATGTTGGTTTTGGTATGTCGCTCTGTTTCAGAGTTTGATGTGAGGTAAGTATCCTCGCGTTTATTAATACGATTCTGATATGGTCAAGAATCGAGGTTATGGCTTCATGTTGTTGTGTAGCCTGGGTGTTATGTGATACACCGGTGCTAATTTCGAGGACGATATTCTTTTAGTGGGGGATATTGTGATGACCAGGGATTATAGATGTTAATCCCGGAGTGTTAATAACCCCTAAAGTTGTTTTACGTGGCGATTTGGAGTTTAATCGCGGTGTTGGGCCTTCTGGGCTCGTATATTTGGGTAGTTGGGATCGTTGGATCCAGAGGTTGAGATTGTATTCTCATTTGGGTGAAAAACCTAAGAGTTGGGTTTTTGATGTGTCTCGGGATCTGGGGTGCTTTGTGTGGGCACCGGTAGGGGGTTTTGGAGTCAGAGAGAGAATTTTTGAAAACAGATGATTTTTAATGAATCATGATATATTTGTGGGGCTATTAGTTTTTCGGGGTATTTTTGCTATAAATACCAGTTGAACCCGAGATTTAATTAAAAAAAAAATTCATTTCTCCTCCTTCAGCCGTCTCTCTGTCCCCGCCCGCGCCCATTCCCGATTTCCCCAGCCCCCGCGGCTTCAGGCCGTGCGCCCGCCGCCGTCCGGCCGCCGTTCGGCGCGTGCGACCCGCCACCGACTTCGTCTCGCCGAGGCGCAGCTATCCCCTCCGGCAATTGAGAGTTTCGTCGCGTTTTGAAGTCGAATTTTACAGGAAACGTCGATCCCCAAATTCTAGGGTTCTTCGATTTCGGTCGATTTTCCTTCCGATCTTCGTATGGCACATCGTTCCTCGGGGCATGGAACTCGAGCAAGGTTTGGCTCGGACTTCGGAGATTTAAGGTACGTGCGACGTACGAGCATTACTATATATATTAGAGCATTGTGAAATGCATAAGGTATTTTTGATTGCATTGAATATTGTGCGTATGGTTATATATATATGTTGATATAGCCAAGGAACGACCAAATCTTGATATCGCCGCTTGTAGCGTGCATGACACTAGAGTAGGATAACTCTTACAAGATATAAGGGGTACTGGGTTTATATGACTATTGTAGGGCATTTGAGATGCCTGAGGATGATCGTAGAATCATGTATTCATTATAAGACATTTGAGATGTCTAGGTATAATGAAGGATTAGTAAAATAAATGCTAGGCATTTGAGCAATCTGTGATTGATAGCGAGGTTGTGAAATCAGTATTAGATATTGAGATATCTATATTTGCATGTATAATGAATTTGGAATCACTATCTATTGATACTCGAGAATTAGGCATGCGATGGGTTAATCAATGTGTTGATTTACTGATTTTTGTGATTTGATGAGTTTGATGATTGTGAGAACAGGGACAGTACACGGAATCCCGGATGAGGACGTTGCCATCCAGGGAGTATCATTTAAATTCATTAGTATTTACTTTTGTTGTAAATTATGAATTTCATTACTGTGATTATGGGATTTTGTGTATTGGTATGCTCACCCCGTTGGGGGCTGTCTCTGTTGGGGGCAGGTGAACAGGTACATCGATGGCTGTGGAGCTGAGCTCGAGCTGTTGATTGGATGTACTCCCAGGATCGTGGTACCATCACGATATCGTTTAGAGTACTTATATACACCTGAGGATTATATACATATTCATGATGCTCGCATGTGAGCACGGTTATACTTGTATATGGGTTGTATATAAAGGCATGAGCCTTTCTCTCTTTCATTCTATGTTGCATGCAATTAAGGGTAGAATTGCTGATGATATGAGAGTCATTGGTGTATTATGTGGGTGTTGAAACCCACTTTTGTTATCATATGTGTGGTGCCTTCCCTGGCTGGGAATTTACTTGGTATTGCTGTATTCTGATGAGTATTATGTTTTCCCTGGCCGGGAATTATGTTATGTGTTGTGCTTTTATTTCGGGATAGCTCTATTTATGGGGAGCCTCTGCCCAAATTTTTATAAAAGCCCACAATGTAAAAAGTGGCACCAAGGGGATGGTAAAGGGCGAACATATGAGTTTATTTGTTGTTAGGCTGATGATCTTATGACATTGAGTATTAAAGGAAATATTGTAATTGCCATACAATGGTAAAGTATCATCTGAGCTTCCCGATTGACTTTTTATTGAAAGCATGTGCCACACATAGTGGTTAATACACTAATCAGGGGTTAAGGGCTAAGGGGGTCCTTACACTTGTTCTCTTGCTTCTGACCATAAGATTTCTTTCCACTGAACCGTGAAGATGAAGAGGCACCACGAGGTTTAAATGACTCCCCTCGGGGCCTCAAGCTATCAGTAGCTTGCCTCTGTTGTGACACCTGTGGGGGTACAGCACTAGGATAGGCCCCAACTCCAATCTCCGCAAGCTCTGCTCTTGTGAGAGCATCATCAAAAGAAGTGGGGTTATTGGTGATAACCCGGTCAAAAAGCTCCGGTCGCAACCCCTTCGTAAAGTTTCTCATCTTTGCATGTCCACTGGTGGCAATGTGTGGAACATACCTCAGCAACGAGGAATAATGCATGGCATAGTCTGACACTGACTTGTTCCCTTGTTTCAAGCTTGCAAACTCGTCTTCCTTCGTCTGTCTCGCCACTGCAGAGAAGTACCGGTTCAGAAACCGGGTTCTGAAGAGCGTCCAATCGATCACTGCACCCTGTGCTCTCAGTTCCATTACCGTGCTCCTCCACCACATTAAAGGTTTCTTTGCCAACTGGAACTCCGCCAGCCTCAGCCATGCTGTAACAGCACAAGGAGCCGATACAAATATCTGTTCAAGCCTTTCTAGCCACTCTTCAGCCTCCTCTCCTGATTCTGTCCCCTCAAACCGGGGCGGGTGGTAAGACAAAAACTAAGTCAAGCTGATCTCACCAGGTAGTAATAACTGAGCCACTGGTTCCATGCCTACAGCTGGTGGAGGTAGAGGGTTTGCCTGACCAATACTAGCGTTCACGCTCCCAACATCACCAACCTCTTCATTAAGGTTCCCCGCATTCATAGCAGCCATGCTGTAACACAAAGATTAACAACAATTCCAAAACAAATATATATGTTACACCGTTAGATAACAGGAATGATAATAAGCATGTTAGTATAACCGTATATACAACAATATGCACCACATGCATAAACATGCTTCAAATGTAAGCACCTAGCCAATCATGATAAGGCTACCCTTCACTCGTTCCCGGGTTCTCTAACCACTACTATGATACCACTAATGTAAGGACCCTAGTTCCTTAAGTGCGGATTAAAGGCATAATTAGAGCTAACATAAATTATCAGAGTAAAATGATCGTGTTGAGACTATGAGCCTTAAGAATTACATGCCAAAAATAAGGACTATCAAATGGATTAGTTACATTCCCAATCAAATGAATGTATTTACTATAGCTTTACACTACTCCTAGAGTAGACACTATACAAAAGTAATCCTGTCCTTCATCTACCAAAGTGTTCTTCACAAGCTCACCACCTCAACCCGCTTTAGCCCCTTTTTATCATGCCAAAAGTACCTACAAGGACAACCCCCAAACATGAGCAATAATAACAATCATATTCAACACAATATGAATATAAAGCGTAAATGCATAAATCACAATAAAACACTTTCTGTTTTTCCCATGCATTTTAAACGCTTCCAGTTTGGTTGTCCCTGTACCATAACTCATGAGTATAATCAAATAGATTATTTAATGGTCCACACATGTCATGACATAATACCATTTCATCATCACCAAATACCAATCACCAATCCCTAGTCTGTCCATCACAATGTATTTTAATGCCCCTCGCTTATTTACATATAGGCGGCATAGAATAACCTCGCTTCAATGGACATGCGGCGCTCCCACCCCTCGCTTCACATTGAGCGGCAAATATTCTTTCCTCACCCTATATGATAACCACGCTCAAATGTGACATGCGGCGCTCCCACCCCTCGCTTCACATTTAGCGGCAACAAATCAAATAGCGGCAAGCATTAAAATCATCAAGGGATGACCACGACTCATGGGATGTGCACCAATAACCATCATATGCATATACAATCATCATGCATAATTCAACATGTATTTGCATCCACAATGCATAATCCCATATATACTCGCATCCACAATGCATAAACAATGAGTATATTAGATACATGTACCGTTGGGTGCCCGTACGTCTTCTACGTACCTTTCCAAAATGTAGGATGTGGTAGGACTTCACTTCCTTGGCTGTGTTGCCACCTGGGATGGTTCTACATATTCACACAAATCAATATTAGAACCCAATAATAGTCCAATACCAAAAATCCCACAAAAATAATCAAAAACACCCATTTTGGTGTCTCGCGATCGATCTCCATGTAGCCCCGATCGATCGCGGGACTACACTGCCTCGTTCAACAAAAAAATCCAATTCGCGATCGATCGCTGAGTTTGCGCCGATCGATCGCGGCCTCGCCGATCGATCGCGCCAAACTCGCGATCGATCGCTGAAGGCTACTGCCTTCACCGTTGCAGCTCGCGATCGATCGGTGGAAAGTGCCGATCGATCGCCGAGTCCTGTACACCCGATTTTCGGGCACTATTCATCCTTCTCCTTCCTCAACTCAAACAAACTCAAATATTAAAACATCAACCATACCAAATCACTAAAAACCTTCAATAAACATTCCCAAATACTCATAAATCCAACACCAAACCAAAATAATACCAACCCCAACAAACCCATTTCAAAACCAAATGTCAAACTCAAATCAAAACAAATCTTTGCAAAAACAACAAGGAAGGTTATATACCCTTCCTAGACTCCAAATCTTGCCAAGAATCACACCAAATGAGATTTTGCAAAGGTTTCCTTTCCCCCTTGGAGCCAAAAACGAAAATGAGAGTGGGTTAGGGTTGGAAGGAGTGTTTGGGGATTTAAGGAGTGAATGGTAAAGTGATGGGTGAGGGTGGGGTAATTGTTAATATATGACAATTAAATTGTACCCCAACAATTAACATGATGTCCAAAATACCCCAACATGGTATTTTAAAAGCATTACATCACAATGCTCCACAATCTCAAATAAATGCATGTTTTACCAATAAATGACTACCAACACATGTAAGTCATTAAAACACTCAATTATCCAACATGCATCACATGCACCCCGAAATGCATTCCCGGTCACGCCTACCATGTGACTAAGCATTTCAACATAATAAATAAATCCAGTACATAATTAATTACCACCATAATTAATCATATAAATACAATAATGCCCAAATTGCAATCAATTATTTCGGGGATATCAAAACAGACGCATCGAACCATCCTTTTTCTTTACGAACAAGACTGGTGCACCGCATGGTGATACACTAGGGCGAATGTATCCTTTGTCAAGGAGCTCCTGTAACTGCACTTTCATCTCCCTCAGCTCTGCCGGTGCCATCCTATAAGGGGCACGGGAAATAGCAGATGTCCCTGGTAGTAACTCAATCTCAAACTCCACATCTCTGATCGGCGGAAATCCTGGAATCTCATCGGAAACACATCGGTGAATTCCGCAACCACTGGTATATCCTCGATCCTCAATTCTTCCTTCTCCTCTGATACGTCCACGGCATAAATAAGATAACATGAGTGGCGGCGTTCTAACAACCGCGACATCTTAACTGCCGAAATCAACGGAATCTTGGGACGAGAGCCGTCCCCATAGAAGGTCCACTGAAACCCTTGATCAGATAGAAAGCGAACCATCTTCTGTCGGCAATCAACCACAGCCTGGTATCTGCTCAATACATCAATGCCGACAATGCAGTCAAAATCTGCCATATCCAACAAAATCAGATTTGCCCTCAGATCATTGCCCTCAAAATAAATGAGGCAATCAGATAACAGTCGATCCGCAATCACATGCTTTCCCGTGGGTGTCGAGACCATAAGAGGCGTGGGCAACGGAGACGAACACAAGTGGTTCTCTCCACAAAAGCAGAAGATACAAATGAATGAGAAGCACCTGTATCTACCAAAATAAAGGCAGGGTACGTAAGTAAGTGACACGTACCAGCAATCACCTCCTTCGGGGCTGCCTCTGCCTGCTCTCGAGTCAGTGCATTTACTTGACCCTGCGGCGGTCCTGCCGCCTGACCTCCCTGTGGTCGAGGTGCAAAATGCTGTCTCTGTGGTGCCGTCCCGGCATCAAATCTTGGCCTACTCGGTCCAAAGCCTGCCTGACCTGCCCGATTGGGGCAAGCCTAGTCATTGGCTATAAGGACCCCAAGCCCTTAACCCTTGATTAGTGTATTAATCATTATGTGTGGCACATGCTTTCAATAAAATCAATCGGGAAACTCAGATGATACTTTACCATTGAATGGCAATTACAAAATTTCTTTAATATCCAACATTAAGTTCATCTCTACCCACAATTAGACTCATAGATTCCGCCCATTTCCATCCCCATTACACCACTTTTCACATGGTAGACTTTTATAAAAATTTGGGCAGAGTCTCCCCATAAATAGAGCCATCCCGAAATAAAAGCGCATCACAATATATAGTTCCCGGACAGGGAAAACACATACTCAACAGAACACAGCAACGCTAAGTAAATTCCCAGCCAGGGAAGACACCACACATAAGACAACATAAACGGGTTTCAACACCCACATAATACACCCATGACTCTCATATCATTAGCAATTCAACTCTTAATTCCATGCCACATAGAATGAAAGAGAGAAAGGCTCATGCCTTTATATACAACCCATATACAAGCATAACCGTGCTCACATGCGAGCATCATAAATATGTATATAACCTTCGGGTGTATATAAGTACTCTATACGATACCGTGCTCCATCAAGCCCTGGTACCACGATCCTGGGAGTACATCCAATCAACAGCTCGAGCTCAGCTCCACAGCCATCGATGTACCTGTTCACCTGCCCCAACAGAGACAGCCCCCAACGGGGTGAGCATACCAGTACACAAAATCCCATAATCACAATAATGAAATTCATAATTTACAACAAAAGTAAATACTAATGAATTTTAAACGATACTCCCTGGATGGTAACGTCCTCATCCGGGATTCCGTGTACTGTCCCTGTTCTCACAATCATCAAACTCATCAAATCTCAAAAATCAGTAAATCAACACATTGATTTAACTCATAGCATGCCTGATTCTCAAGTATCAATAATTAATGATTCCAAATTCATCATACATACAAATATAGATATGTCGATATCTAATACTGATTTTCAACTTTGCTACCAATCACAGATAGCTCAAATGCCTAGCATTTATTTTACCAATTCTCCAGTATACTTAGACATCTCACATGTCTTATAATGAATACATGATTCCACGGTCATTCTCAGGCATCCCAAATGCCTACAATGGTCATATAAACCCAGTACCCCATATCTCTTATAAGGTCATACTACTCTAGTATCACGCACGCTTGTGGCGGCGATGTCAAGGTTGGGTCGTTCCATAACTATATCAACACATATATATATAACCATACGCACAACCATCAATGCAATCAAAATACATTATGCATTTCACAAATGCTCTCATATAAAGTAATGCTCGTACGTCGCACGTACCTTAAATTTCCGAAGTCCGAGCCAAACCTTGCTCGAGTTCCATGCCCCGAGGAACGATGTGCTAACACGATAAATAATTCACAATTATTTACGAACATGCAACCCATGCTCAAGAACACCCATAACCCTCAAAAATATTGTCAACACACGACAATTAACCATTATCGAAAATTGCTCAAGAACTCCCCACAAATTTTCGAACCTTCACAACACAAATCGAACCCAAACTAAGCACCATAATACATCTAAAACATGTAATACGACCCATAACAAGAATTACCACCCCCTGCCAAAAACCCCAATTTTCGAACCCACTTCACGCACACATCCAAAAATTCGAACCAACCCTCACGAATTTAGGGAAAATTTCGAACCAATCCAACACAAAATAGCAGGGAATTACATGAGAGGGACGAAAAAGAGGTAAGGAAGGTTACCCAATCGAAAATCGGAAGTAAATCGGTCGAAATCGAAGAACCCTAGAAATTGGGGATCGGCGCTTTCCTGTAAAATCCGAACTCAAATCGGGACCAAACTTCGAATTGATGGTGTGGGAAGCTGCGCCTCGGAGAGACGAAGCTACCGGTGGGTCGGACGCGCCGAACGGCGGCGGGCGCACGCCTTGAAGCGGCGAGGGTCGAAGCAGACGGAAATGGCACGCGCGAGGAGAGAGAGGGAAGGTGGGGAAAATGGTTCCAATAATTAAAATCTCGGGTTCAACTGGTATTTATAGCAAAAATACCCCGAAATACTAATAGCCCCACAAATACATCATGATTCATTAAAAATCATCTGTTTTCAAAAACTCTCTCTCTAACTCCAAAACCCCCTACCGGTGCCCACACAAAGCACCCGAGATTTCGAGTCACACTAAAAACCCAACTCATAGGTTTTCACCGAAATGAGAATACGATCTCAACCTCGGGATCCAACGATCTCAACTACTCAAATAGACGAGCCCGGACGGCCCAACACCTCGATTAAACTCCAAATCGCCACGTAAAACAACTTTAGGGGGTTATTAACACTCCGGGATTAACATCCCTAATCTCTGGTCATCACAATATCCCCCACTAAAAGAATTTCGTCCTCGAAATTAGCACCGGTGTATCACGTAACACCCGGGCTACACAACAACATGAAGCCATAACCTCGATCCTTGACCATATTAGGATCGTCTTAAAAAACGCGAGGATACTTACCTCACATCAAACTCTGAAACAGAGCGACATACCAAAACCAACATATCACCCAAGAGGCAAAACGTACCTCGATGCGGTTCATCCCAAAAGTCAGTCCCTCATGACTGCAAAACAACCAATACTTACGACCGTAGATCGGACAGTCATCCTTAGTTCTAATACAACTAGTAAGAACGCATCCTGAATGACACCTCAACCGTGAGAACGTTGACCTCGTGTCAAACTCTGGAGTGGAATAGACTTCCAAATCCATCATAACGTCAAAGAGCGTCAGCACAACTCAACGCTAACAATCCAAAAGCAGTTAGTCAACTGAAACTGCAAGGATTCGAATCGCTTCCGATTCTATCGTAGATATCATCCAATGACATCTTTATTATGACTCACGATGTCTAATATACATCATTACGAGGAAAACACTAGTATACCACGAGGTACACACACAAACAAAACCTGGTCTCCACTTCCAAACCTCCTCCATCAAATGAGCAGTCGCATCATTGCAACTCAATTTGGGTAACTCACGGCGACAGATTCACACAAAAGACATCTCACAAGATGTCCACCTCCGGATATTCCAAGGACCACATCCTGATCATAAATAAACCATCGAGACTCCACAGAGTTCAAATTCTGAAAGGACATGCAATAGACCCATGGCATCCTCAACGCTTGTGTCGACAGCTACACCCAACCAATCCGAATTCCTGCCATCCCTTGATAATCCTAGGATTTAACAATCCAAACTTGGGAAGGCTATCGTATAACTCGAAGGAAAACACCAACAAGGAAACACCTCCACCCACACAAGATAATCCCTCCTCAAAGGGAGTCAACTAACTTCACGATTGTTTCTCATAATTTATCGTGCCATGGAGATTCCCAATCTCAAGGTGTTCAATATCTCTCATCAGAGATTTAACCATCCAAAAATAGTATAACTCTATGCTTGACAAAAGGAAGTCAATAACTGGCATCCGTATACTCACCGGTATACCTGCCTAGGCACGGACATCACATGCATACTCAATGCACTTGGCTCGGGTATCTACAACATACCCCTAAGCCCCAAACACAACTGTCAATTCTGAGTCATTCCCATGTAGTGGAGGCTGATAATCGACGATCAACAACACGGCGTGATTCCCAAAATCAACACCACAAGTACCAACTTACCGAATCTTTCAAAGATTCCCAAATAGGTATAATACTACCTCCTTCCCCACAAGGGAAGTGCTATCGAACTCGAGATCCACTAGTCTCGAACCACCGTTCGGAAAAACTGGATACAATAACACCCATTGCATCCCAAGTACACGGATTCCCCAGATCGAGTCAACGACGACTTGATGACTCTCTTGTTGGTACTCCAACATTATGAGCTGTATCTGACAAGTCCCTCAAAACAATAGACGTATAAACGTTCTCATGGGGCGTCACATGCCTCGAACATCATGCTACAAAGGGACAATCAAAAGCCTGCCAAAAGTCTTCATCGTATCATCATACGATTCACCAAACTCGGTTCCAACGTGCAGTATAATGGCTCCAACAATCGCACTATATCATTACCACGATATCTGGCTAGCAAAGCGCTGTCTCCATAGGCTCATATCAAGCCCACCAACAAGCCATATGTTCCATCTCGGTATGCCATACCGTACAAACCGTTAGAGTAATGGGTCATCGCCCAACATATCTCTAAAATACCAAGCACAATGGACAACCCGGTGTCCTTGCTCACTTATGATGCACTCATAATCCAATAAGATTTATCCCACACCCTCAGGGTGGGTGTAACCATGTCTACCCTACATCACAACACAAGCGAGTAGTTTCCTCAATGACTACTCTTACCACCAATCACTTGACCCTAGCCAAACCAACGAGCATACCCAAGGGTATCATTGCTCGACAAATATTTACCTCTATAACATGATGTGGTACATTTACCGGTACAATACATCCAACACTCCACCGAGCAAACCTGCTCGGCAAAAGGTCTCGTCAACTAGTGACCCAGACTCTACCATGTGCTCATCATCGGCACTCAAACCATACAACCTAATACATAACATAAATGTATTAATCCTCAAAACGACGCTACACGTCTACATAGAACATCCACTTTGTCATTGTCATCCCGTGACGGTACCTGTCAACATATGACTTTGAAATAATATTGTCGACTCGTGACAGTATATGTCGATACACGACGTCTATAATCTCATCGTCAAACATGACAGCATAAGTAAATCAACACATGATATCCACAATAGTGCTAAATAAACAGTAATATGCCATACCTCATTGCTAACAACATAGCGGCATACCTGTCTCTGTCATCCAACAGTGGTACGCAATCAGCACCCATCGCTCGTAGGTGGCGTAATCCAGCGTCATGTACATAGCGGCATAACCGTCGCTATAGAATCAGTGGCATAATCCCTCGTCATAGAGTCAGCGGCATAAAACATCGCTATAGACATCTGGCGGCAGGAACCATCGTCATAGATGTAGCGGAATGTACCATCGCTATGAACACCCGGCAGCATAAGTCATCGCCAATGGAATAGCGGAACGAACCATCGCTCTGAATATATCCGGCGGCAAGAATCATCGCCAATCAATATAGCGGAATGAACCATCGCTATCAATATATCCGGCGGCAAGAACCATCGCCAATCAATATAGCGGAATGAGACATCGCTATCAATATATCCGGCGGCAAGAACCATCGCCAATCAATATAGCGGAATGAGACATCGCTATCAATACACTTGGCGGCATGAACCATCGCCAACCAACATAGCGGAATGAGACATCGCTATCAATATCGATAATGTGGTTGTTCCGGTCTTGTTATAGCAGCGGAATTTTAGGACCCCTCGCTTCGACATATAGCGGCATCATATGATATCCCTCGCTTCGACAATGACATCGGCATGTTACCTCGCTTAGACATGACAGCGGCAAATATCATATTACCATCGCTTCATATGACAGCGGCAAGTACCTCCCTCGCTCGAATATAACAACTACCGGAACTTCCACTAGCTCCATGTACCTGCATCCAGGTTAATACCACAGTTCACAATATAATGATCGATATCGCGTTCCAGTTATAACCACAATATTCCACATTAATCACTAAAATTGTGACTGTTCCGGTCCCAATACAACAGCAGAATTTTAGGACCCCTCGCTTCGACAATGACATCGGCATGTTACCTCGCTTAGACATGACAGCGGCAAGTACCTCCCTCGCTCGGAGATAAAGGCTACCGGAACATTCATCAATTCTACCACAATAATCAAACACAACATTTGGTTCCATTATCACAATATATCACTATCATGTCACATATATCATCACATGTAAGGGTTCACTATCCATGATATACATAATCAAATGTGCAACACGTTTTACCGTCCAAAGTCCATACGTCTCACATTTCCTGAGTTTCCTACAAAATCAGATCCCTTAACACATAATACATGAAGGGCCAGACATTACCATTAATGTCATCCCATCACATTTTACACGATTCCTGCAACCACAATGATTAGCAACGCCGCTTTTCATATCATAAAGCACATAACAACTAGTTGTGTCATACAACATTAATGCCATCATGCATAAATATGTGCTATCAATAACTTTCTAGGCCCTTAACAGCGCCAAAGAGCAACCACTGCTCTGATACCACTAATGTAAGGACCCCAAGCCCTTAACCCTTGATTAGTGTATTAATCATTACGTGTGGCACATGCTTTCAATAAAATCAATCGGGAAACTCAGATGATACTTTGCCATTGAATGGCAATTACAAAATTTCTTTAATATTCAACATTAAGTTCATCTCTACCCACAATTAGACTCATAGATTCCGCCCATTTCCATCCCCATTACACCACTTTTCACATGGTAAACTTTTATAAAAATTTGGGCAGAGTCTCCCCATAAATAGAGCCATCCCGAAATAAAAGCGCATCACAATATATAGTTCCCGGCCAGGGAAAACACATACTCAACAGAACACAGCAACGCTAAGTAAATTCCCAGCCAGGGAAGACACCACACATAAGACAACATAAACGGGTTTCAACACCCACATAATACACCCATGACTCTCATATCATTAGCAATTCAACTCTTAATTCCATGCAACATAGAATGAAAGAGAGAAAGGCTCATGCCTTTATATACAACCCATATACAAGCATAACCGTGCTCACATGCGAGCATCATAAATATGTATATAACCTTCGGGTGTATATAAGTACTCTATACGATACCGTGCTCCATCAAGCCCTGGTACCACGATCCTGGGAGTACATCCAATCAACAGCTCGAGCTCAGCTCCACAGCCATCGATGTACCTGTTCACCTGCCCCAACAGAGACAGCCCCCAACGGGGTGAGCATACCAATACACAAAGTCCCATAATCACAATAATGAAATTCATAATTTACAACAAAAGTAAATACTAATGAATTTTAAATGATACTCCCTGGATGGCAACGACCTCATCCGGGATTCCGTGTATTGTCCTTGTTCTCACAATCATCAAACTCATCAAATCTCAAAAATCAGTAAATCAACACATTGATTTAACTCATAGCATGCCTGATTCTCAAGTATCAATAATTAATGATTCCAAATTCATCATGCATACAAATATAGATATCTCGATATCTAATACTGATTTTTAACTTTGCTACCAATCACAGATAGCTCAAATGCCTAGCATTTATTTTACCAATTCTCCACTATACTTAGACATCTCACATGTCTTATAATGAATACATGATTCCACGATCATTCTCAGGCATCCCAAATGCCCTACAATGGTCATATAAACCCAGTACACCATATCTCTTATAAGGTCATACTACTCTAGTATCACGCACGCTTGTGGCGGCGATGTCAAGGTTGGGTCGTTCCATAACTATATCAACACATATATATAACCATACGCACAACCATCAATGCAATCAAAATACATTATGCATTTCACAAATGCTCTCATATAAAGTAATGCTCGTACGTCGCATGTTAGGATCGGTCCGGAGTGTTTAGAGGGGGGGTGAATGAACACTCCTTCTAAAAATTAATCCCTTGTGATTTCTTTCGGATTAGTGAAAGAAATCTGTTTCTTAATCAACTCTTGTACAGAACAGACCACTGAAAGTATAAGTGCGGAACGGTCTGTTCTTGTATATGTAAGAACGGCTTGATGGCTAGTATGAAAGAATAAGTGCAGAAAGATGATACACAGGATATGTTTCTGGAAGTTCGAAGGTGGTGTAATCCTTCTACGTCTCCCCTTCTTCCAATTAAGGAAGGTTTATACTAGAAGACTTTGATTTATACAATCCTGTTGTACAAACCCGATTCAGACTGGATTTACCTCACTACCAGTCTGAAACTCCTAGTCACTCGATCTGCTCAGACACACTCTGTCTGACAGTTACAATATGTTTCTCACTTCTATTTTTCAACACAGAATACACAAGATGCGCACAGTGATCCTAAATGATCAAATGTTACAAAGTAAACGTGCTTAAGAATGATTTCAGCTCGAGAGCTTCTGAGCTTGTAAGCTTGTGCTGTTTTGCTTTCTTGTGAGTATTTTTTCAATTGATCAGTGATAGTCTCTATATTCCTTTTGTTGCATCCTTTTATAGTTGTAAGTACCAACGACATTATTTCCCTTAATGTGCAACTTTGACTCTGCTTGATCTCTGAGTAAGCTACAGTCTTCTTCTTCAGGATACTTGCCGTTCTGGTTCATACTTTCGGCAATTGTCAGATAGGCTCTTCTTTGTCTTCTTACCTTATATGGCAATTTTCAGTCTTTGGTCCTTTGTAGCATTAATTACGACATTAAATGCTACAATAAATAGCCTTTAATGATTCGGACTGAGGAGCCATTCTTTATGTATCCTTGACTGCTCTGATCTGATAAAGATTGAGATCGATCTGAAGCTTTGATAAAGTCATTCTGAAATTCATCGATCCGGTCTGATATGCTTTGTTATCTTATCAGCTTGATCTGTCATGGGCGATCGATCTGGTCAGTCTGATTTCACTCGATCCGGTCTGAAATGTTTTGTCATCTTTAAAATCTCATCGTTAAGGTCCGGAACTAACATCGCACGTACCTTAAATTTCCGAAGTCCGAGCCAAACCTTGCTCGAGTTCCATGCCCCGAGGAACGATGTGCTAACACGATAAATAATTCACAATTATTTACGAACATGCAACCCATGCTCAAGCACACCCATAACCCTCAAAAATATTGTCAACACACGACAATTAACCATTATCGAAAATTGCTCAAGAACTCCCCACAAATTTTCGAACCTTCACAACACAAATCGAACCCAAACTAAGCACCATAATACATCTAAAACATGTAATAAACGACCCATAACAAGAATTACCACCCCCTGCCAAAAACCCCAATTTTCGAACCCACTTCACGCACACATCCAAAAATTCGAACCAACCCTCACAAATTTAGGGAAAATTTCGAACCAATCCAACACAAAATAGCAGGGAATTACATGAGAGGGACGAAAAAAGAGGTAAGGAAGGTTACCCAATCGAAAATCGGAAGTAAATCGGTCGAAATCGAAGAACCCTAGAAATTGGGGATCGGCGCTTTCCTGTAAAATCGGAACTCAAATCGCGACCAAACTTCGAATTGATGGTGTGGGAAGCTGCGCCTCGGAGAGACGAAGCTACCGGTGGGTCGGACGCGCCAAACGGCGGCCGGACGGCGGCGGGCGCACGCCTTGAAGCGGCAAGGGTCGAAGCAGACGGAAATGGCGCGCGCGAGGAGAGAGAGGGAAGGTGGGGAAAATGGTTCCAATAATTAAAATCTCGGGTTCAACTGGTATTTATAGCAAAAATACCCCGAAATACTAATAGCCCCACAAATACATCATGATTCATTAAAAATCATCTGTTTTCAAAAACTCTCTCTCTAACTCCAAAACACCCTACCGGTGCCTAGACAAAGCACCCGAGATTTCGAGTCACACTAAAAACCCAACTCATAGGTTTTCACCGAAATGAGAATACGATCTCAACCTCGGGATCCAACGATCCCAACTACTCAAATAGACGAGCCCGGAAGGCCCAACACCTCGATTAAACTCCAAATCGCCACGTAAAACAACTTTAGGGGGTTATTAACACTCCGGGATTAACATCCCTAATCTCTGGTCATCACAATATCCCCCACTAAAAGAATTTCGTCCTCGAAATTAGCACCGGTGTATCACGTAACACCCGGGCTACACAACAACATGAAGCCATAACCTCGATCCTTGACCATATTAGGATCGTCTTAAAAAACGCGAGGATACTTACCTCACATCAAACTCTGAAACAGAGCGACATACCAAAACCAACATATCACCCAAGAGGCAAAATTTACCTCGATGCGGTTCATCCCAAAAGTCAGTCCCTCATGACTGCAAAACAACCAATACTTACGACCGTAGATCGGACAATCATCCTTAGTTCTAATACAACTAGTAAGAACGCATCCTGAATGACACCTCAACCGTGAGAACGTTGACCTCGTGTCAAACTCTGGAGTGGAATAGACTTCCAAATCCATCATAACGTCAAAGAGCGTCAGCACAACTCAACGCTAACAATCCAAAAGCAGTTAGTCAACTAAAACTGCAAGGATTCGAATCGCTCCCGATTCTATCGTAGATATCATCCAATGACATCTTTATTATGACTCACGATGTCTAATACACATCATTACGAGGAAAACACTAGTATACCACGAGGTACACACACAAACCAAACCTGGTCTCCACTTCCAAACCTCCTCCATCAAATGAGCAGTCGCATCATTGCAACTCAATTTGGGTAACTCACGGCCACAGATTCACGCAAAAGACATCTCACAAGATGTCCACCTCCGGATATTCCAAGGATCACATCCTGATCATAAATAAACCATCGAGACTCCACAGAGTTCAAATTCTGAAAGGACATGCAATAGACCCATGGCATCCTCAACGCTTGTGTTGACAGCTACACCCAACCAATCCGAATTCCTGCCATCCCTTGATAATCCTAGGATTTAACAATCCAAACTTGGGAAGGCTATCGTATAACTCGAAGGAAAACACCAACAAGGAAACACCTCCACCCACACAAGATAATCCCTCCTCAAAGGGAGTCAACTAACTTCACGATTGTTTCTCATAATTTATCGTGCCATGGAGATTCCCAATCACAAGGTGTTCAATATCTCTCATCAGAGATTTAACCATCCAAAAATAACATAACTCTATGCTTGACAAAAGGAAGTCAATAACTGGCATCCGTATACTCACCGGTATACCTGCCTAGGCACGGACATCACATGCATACTCAATGCACTTGGCTTGGGTATCTACTACATACCCCTAAGCCCCAAACACAACTGTCAATTCTGAGTCATTCCCATGCAGTGGAGGCTGATAATGGACGATCAACAACACGGCGTGATTCCCAAAATCAACACCACACGTACCAACTTACCGAATCTTTCAAAGATTCCCAAATAGGTATAATAATACCTCCTTCCCCACAAGGGAAGTGCTATCGAACTCGAGATCCACTAGTCTCGAACCACCGTTCGGAAAAACTGGATACAATAACACCCATTGCATCCCAAGTACACGGATTCCCCAGATCGAGTCAACGACGACTTGATGACTCTCTTGTTGGTACTCCAACATTATGAGCTGTCCCGGACAAGTCCCTCAAAACAATAGACGTATAAACGTTCTCATGGGGCGTCACATGCCTCGAACATCATGCTACAAAGGGACAATCAAAAGCCTGCCAAAAGTCTTCATCGTATCATCATACGATTCACCAAACTCGGTTCCAACGTGCAGTATAATGGCTCCAACAATCGCACTATATCATTACCACAATATCTGGCTAGCAAAGCGCTGTCTCCATAGGCTCATATCAAGCCCACCAACAAGCCATATGTTTCATCTCGGTATGCCATACCATACAAACCGTTAGAGTAATGGGTCATCGCCCAACATATCTCTAAAATACCAAGCACAATGGACAACCCGGTGTCCTTGCTCACTTATGATGCACTCATAATCCAATAAGATTTATCCCACACCCTCAGGGTGGGTGTAACCATGTCTACCCTACATCACAACACAAGCGAGTAGTTTCCTCAATGACTACTCTTACCACCAATCACTTGACCCTAGCCAAACCAATGAGCATACCCAAGGGTATCATTGCTCGACAAATATTTACCTCTATAACATGATGTGGTACATTTACCGGTACAATACATCCAACACTCCACCGAGCAAACCTGCTCGGCAAAAGGTCTCGTCAACTAGTGACCCAGACTCTACCATGTGCTCATCATCGACACTCAAACCATACAACCTAATACATAACATAAATGTATTAATCATCAAAACGACGCTACACGTCTACATAGAAATCCACTATGTCATTGTCATCCCGTGACGGTACCTGTCAACATATGACTTTGAAATAATATTGTCGACTCGTGACAGTATATATCGATACACGACGTCTATAATCTCATCGTCAAACACATGACAGCATAAGTAAATCAACACATGATATCCACAATAGTGCTAAATAAACAGTAATCTGACACTGGCAGGCCGCCCTGCTTCAAATTAGTGAACTCATCTTCCTTTAATTGTCTGGCAGCTGCAGAAAAGTACCGGTTAAGGAACCGGGTCCTGAATACAGTCCAATCAACCGTCATACCTTGAGCCCTCAGCTCCATAACTGTTGTCTTCCACCACATGGAAGACTTCTTAGCCAACTGAAACTCTGCCAACCTAAGCTAGGCAGTCCGTGCACAGGGTGCCGATACAAATATCTGCTCCAGTCTCTCAAGCCATTCCTCGGCTGCTTCCCCAGTCTCAGTTCCTTCAAATAGCGGTGGATGATAGCTCAAGAAATGGGTCAGACTTATCTCCCCTGGTACTACTTATCTGTGCAATAGGCTCCACGCCTACAGCAGGTGGCGGTAGAGGATTTGACTGAGCAATACTAGCATTAATGCTGCCTACATCTCCCACCCCTTCATTGAGGTTCTCCAGATTAATAGCCTCCATGCTGTAATACAGAGGTTAACAACAATACCAAAAGCAGTTCATAACATAAGACGTTAGATAACAAGAGTAATATATTCAAAAGCATGTTAGTATAACAACTTATACCAAAAATATGCACCACATGCATAAACATGCCCACCAATGAATACCTAGCCAACTTGTTTCTAAAGGCTACCCTTTACTCGTTCCCTGGTTTTCTAACCACTGCTCTGATACCACTAAATGTGAGACCCCATTATCTAATCAACAATATAAGGTGCAATTAAAAGAACTAATCATTCATAAATCAGAGTATTAGGCCGTGTTGATATCCTGAGCTTATAGAGATTACAGTACCAAAAGAATTTCAAAAGGGATTAGTTACATTTCTTAGTAACAGCGTGTAAGACTATAGTTCTACTACACTCCTTGTAGAAACTATACAAAATGAAACCCTGTTCTGCTAATCCTGTAGCACTCCTTAAAGCTCAACGTGTCAACACCGACCCTTGTTCTCTATATTAAATGCACCTACAAAGACAACCCCCAACACATTAGCACATCATAATTCATATTCAACATAATATGAATGTAAAGCATAATGCATAATCATAGATATAAAATACTTTCTGTATTTCCAATGCATTTAAAACGCCCATTGGTTGTCCCTGTACCATAACTCATAATCAAATCATTATATGAAATTATGGCTTCTTTAAGTAAATGTCATGGCATAACTTCACTTCTTAAATCTTAAATCTTTCTTAGTCAGTTTATCATCAGTGTATTTTAATGTCCCTCGCTTCGTAATTTTCTTAACAAGCGGTACTTTTTCCTCGCTTCTTCATACAAGCGGTATCTCTTCCTCTCTTCGTATGGCATACCTCGCCTCCATGTGCAAGCGAGCCTCCCCCCTCCCGCTCCATATTTTTAGCGGTATAAGCGGTAAGCATTAAAATCATCACAGTGATAACCCTGACTCGTGGAATACACACTCTTTATTCCACAACATACATATGCAACAACAATGCATAACACCATGTATCATACTCATAATGCACAACTTTGCATCTAACATGTGTCAAATAGACAAAACATAAAATACATGTTACCGTTGAGATGCCCGTACGTTGCTTACGTACCTTTCCAAAATATGGTGTGTTGCAGGACTCTATCCCCTGCGCTGTGTAGCTATCTGTGAAGGCTCTACACCAGTGTACAACACAATATTAGATGCCAATTTATAGACCAAAATCAAAAATTCCAACAAAAAATATCATTTCCATTGATCTGCATCTGGCGATCGATCGCTACTCCGAGGCGATCGATCTCCAGACTTCACTGGCTTGAGGCGATCGATTACGCCATTCATGGCGATCGATCGCCTGCCTTTGGTTTTGGCCACTGGCCTTCGGCGATCGATCGCTGCCTTTGTAGCGATCGATCGCCACATACTATGTGCGCGATTTTTCCAGATTCCCGAACACTCATCATCATACCATAAAAGCTAGCATATATGACACACAACATACTTGAACAAACATGCTAGGAGTTACTAGGTACTACCATGAATGTATTCATATCAAAGTTATATCCAACCTTAAACCCACATGCATGAAAATTGCCCAACCAAATCAGTACTCAACCAAGTTTCTCTGAAATAGGGTACCATATATTTTTACCCAGATTTTCGAACACATATATTCAAGCCAACAAATCTATCACATAACACATATAACATGCTCAAGTAAACATGTTAGGAACTTCATAAAAACACCATAAATGAACTTGAATCGAAGTTTAATAAAACCTAAGTTAGCATGCTATTTTTACACCAAGTAAAAACATGAATCCAAACAAAACTTAACCCAGAATATAACATGGTTTCTCACCCTCCTTTGCTCCCATTTGTGGAAGGTTTCTTGCAAAGAAAATTGAGATCTCCACCTTCATACATGCTAAGCTGGAGCTGGAAGTTTTTTTGGACAAAAATGGGGCGAGATTGGAGTGATGGAGGTGGAGTGGAAGAGTGGGGAAAGTGAGGGTATGGCCAGCTGTGGCAGCATGGGTCAAGGGGGGTGGTTGGGTGTTGGGTGGGTTGATGTGTTATGTTTTGATCCCGGTATTTAGCACGATGTATTAAAATATCCTCACATGATATTTTATAGTATTTAACCAATAAAATACTTGAAATCCCATTTAAACATGCTTCTCCAAAACAAATAACACTCACCCCAAATTAATAATGCCACAACCCCAAATTCCCAACATATAACACATGCACCCTGAAATAACTTTCCCCATATAATTAATTCAATCCAATGAATTAATACCATAATCCTCATAACATAATTAATGTTTAAAATCACATAATCATTTCGGGGATATCACAATGGCAGTCTGAAAGGAACGTGCCAAAGAAGCAAGTCGGATTGCATCAAGTGAGTGAAGTCACTGCCATAGCTGCCCAATTGGAAGCGCTGAACAAGAAGATGGATAGTTTGAGCATGCATGCAATGCAAGTTCAAACTGTTACATGAGATCTTTGCAAAGGAGGACATCCGAGCATTGAATGCCAGGTTGGTAACCCATTCATTACTACTAATGAAGTTGTTAATTTTGTAGGGAACCGACCACCACAAACCTACCCCTACCCAAATACGTACAATACTGGGCCGAGGAACTATCCCCAACCACCACCGGAGTATGCACCAAAGCCAAGCATGGAGGAGCTGCTAACTAAGTTCATATCATCGGCTGAAACAAGGATGAACAATCATGAGGCATCGATAAAGAACTTGGAAGTCCAAGTGGGACAGTTAGCAAAGATCGTAGCCGAACGAGCACAAGGATCAATATCTTGTGACACTGAGACGAAACCTAGGGAGCAAGTCCATGCTATCACTTTGAGGAGCGGAAAGGAGGTCGCTGAGAAGAAGGATGTGCACGTAGAGTTAAGAGGCGAGGCGGACATAAGCAAGAAGAGGTACAAACACGCGACAAAGGTAAGTCTACTAAGACCTCTACACCCATCACACCTACTAAGGTAGATATCCCACCCCCATTCCCCGATGCGTATAAGATAGCAAAGATTGATGCTAAATTTGCTAAATTTTTAGAATTGATTAAGAATCTTCATATTGAGATGCCTTTCATTGATGCTATTCGGAACATGCCGAATTATGCTAAGTTTTTAAAGGAGATTCTGTCAAAAAAGCGGAAATTGGGAGAGCATGAGATGATAAATTTAACTGAGGAGTGTTCTGCTGTCATTCAAAATGATTCACCTCCAAAGTTAAAGGATCCAGGGAGTTTCACTATACCTTGCAAAATAAATTCTAAATCTTTCAATAAATCTTTATGTGATTTGGGGTCAAGTGTTAATTTAATGCCTTTGTCTGTGTACAGGAAGTTGGGCTTAGGAGAGCTAAAAGCGATCAATGTCTCATTGCAGATGGCGGACAAGTCCATCAAGTACCCTCATGGGATAGTGGAGGATGTACCAGTCAAAGTTGACAAATTCACCATTCCGGTGGATTTCATGGTGCTAGACATAAAGGAGGAGGCGGACATGCCATTGATATTAGGAAGACCGTTCCTAGCTACTGGAAGGGCATTGATAGATGTCCAAGAAGGGAAGTTGATCCTCCGAGTAGGGGGGATCAAGTTACTTTTGTTATGTTCAAAATTGTGAATACTACACGCACTGAGCAACGATGTTTTAGTGTCAATATAATTGATACACTATTTGTTGATGCGATGCAGGTTAGGAGTGAGAAGAAGGTGGAGGTCACATCGAATGGCCAACAAAGTGGAGGTAAATTTGGTGTAGGAGACTCGGTGTTAATGAATAGGAAAAAGATGAGACTTTTTCCATGGAAGTCTGACGCACCATGGGCTGGACCGTTCAAAGTTGTCGATGTTCTACCATTCGACACCTTCAAACTGAGAGATGACCACGGGGCGCTGTTCACGGTCAAAGAAAAGTGGTTACGACACTACCACATGGAGGATTGAAAATCTTACCCTACTGGCCATTGCGGCACTTGAGCGTAAACGGTAAAAGTCCAGCTTGGGTCTATAAATCAAGAACTCTTTCTTAACCCTTTGCTTTGTTTTAGTTTTTTTTTTTTTTTTGGATTGTTTTGTTTTTGTTTTTGATTTTGGCGAGACTCTATGCGTGCTGTGACGTGTTCCAACATTATACCCCATGAGCTGATGATGAATTGGACAACGATCACTGACGGTCGTTGTCAAAGGTAAATGTTTTGTCTCATTTTCCATACCTAGTACATTGAGGACAATGCATGAATTAAGTTTGGGGGAGTGCATTGCTGTGCCATGCTTATTATTTGGAAATTGATCGTTTATTGAGCACTTGATCGTTTATTGAGCACCAACGAAAATTTTTTTCTTGAAAATGAGTTCAACTAGTAAGATAAGAATGAATCATAGTAGTGGTCTCTACTCCATGATGATATTAATCTCACTATACATGTCAACTTGAGTTTTGATGATTGTTAAACTTGTTTGTGAATATCTTGTTTTGAGCAACATGTCAAAGATGAGGAATTTTCTGAGCACATTTGAGTCATGATCTTGTGAAGTGCATTTGGAGTAGTAATAATCGTTGTGAACTTGATGAATTGTTTTTGAGCATCTTAGAGTACCTTAGAAAATATTTGATGATGACACTTTGAGGCGAAATTTTATAGTCATGAACTTGATTAGAAGATGATCTAGGCGATCTTTGGACCGTTTGAGCCTTTCAAGCTTACCATGATATATATCAATCTCTAGTGTCCTATTTTGAGCCTAATTGAAAAAGAATGGTGTATATTTAACATACTATTAGCCCCCATTCAACATTTGTTTTGGCAACTCATTATACCCACCTTTATGAGCCTAAATTGAAAGAATTCATCCTTACCTAAAGGGAGTATAATGAATCTCATTAGATGCACATAAATTGTTTTACTTTGATGAGCTTATTATTGAAGAACATGATGAATGAGAAAAGAAAAAGATAGATAAAGCCTTGAAAAAAAAATCTAAATAAGACCCAAAGTGGCCAAGGCTAAAAGAAAAAGAAGAGAAGCTCATTTTTGTGCTAAAACTATGAATATTACATGCTTATACTCTCTTCTTTGTGTTACCCTATCTTTTCTTTGAAGCCAAACACCTAGGCCTAAAATTACAAGCTTTAAAAGACCTATTAATCCAAGTTGAGGGAGTGACTACATTAGTGGAGAAGTGTTTGAGAATAGGACTATAGGGTGCTCAATGATAATCTTAACTTTCATTACCTAGCATGATTTGATCTATGAAAATTGCATGAAACTTGAAAGTGACAATAGCACACACGCACGTTCTGATTCAGAGACATGTTGCTTGATCTAGGAGAAAACACAATGTGTTTACTTTCTGATTAACTGTTATTTGTCTATAAGTGAGATGTCTGAGTTACTTGATTGACTGCAAATTTGTTTATTTGAATCTTCAATATTGAACTCTACTTTGTGATCTTATTTCTTGCTCGAGACGATCAAGTTTAAGTTTGGGGGAGTTGATAAGTGTGATTTTTACACTTAATTTGATATATGATTAGGGGCGTTTTTATAGTGATTCCTGGAAAATATTACGCGTTTTGGTATATAATTGTATATTTCAGGAATCCAGGTCCAAATGCATAAAAGTTGAGGAATTTAGCTTAAAATGTGAAAGATGACCAAACCGAGCACAACTGGATATTATCAAACATGGATGAAAAATTATATTATAATATATGAAATTATAATATACGATATGAGATAAAGGGATGTTTGGAGAGCAATTGACGTAATTAAAAGAGGATCACACTTCTGTGAAAAGGAAAGATTCACGTAAAATACGTGAAGATATTGACGCAATAAAGGAGATTTCACGGAACTTTCAAGAAGGAAGGACTCGAGAGATTAAAATAGTAGGAGATACACGTACAAGAAAAGGGGCATAACAGAGGGGATATTGAGGAAGAGACAGAGAAGAAGAAAAATAAGAGTGACGTGAAGAAAGCAGGAGACGTGAGTGAGCAGGAAGTGAGAAGAGATAGAATAGAGAGGAGAACAGATTATTGAGAGGAGGAATTCAGGAATTCAGCGGAATGCACCATCGATAAACACATGTCTGGCGGCATGAGCCATCGCCATTGACATAGCGGAAAGAGGCATCGCTATACATGTACCCGGCGGCATAAACCATCGCCAATCAATATAGCGGAATGAGACATCGCTATCAATATACCTGGCGGCATGAACCATCGCCAACCAATATAGCGGAATGAGACATCGCTATCAATACACATGGCGGCATGAACCATCGCCAACCAATATAGCGGAATGAGACATCGCTATCAATACACTTGGCGGCATGAACCATCGCCAACCAATATAGCGGAATGAGACATCGCTATCAATATCGATAATGTGGTTGTTCCGGTCTTGTTATAGCAGCGGAATTTTAGGACCCCTCGCTTCGACATATAGCGGCATCATATGATATCCCTCGCTTCGACAATGACAGCGGCATGTTACCTCGCTTAGACATGACAGCGGCAAATATCATATTACCATCGCTTCATATGACAGCGGCAAGTACCTCCCTCGCTCGAATATAACAACTACCGGAACTTCCACTAGCTCCATGTACCTGCATCCAGGTTAATACAACAGTTCACAAATATAATGATCGATACCATATAACCACAATATTCCACATTAATCACTAGAATTGTGACTGTTCCGGTCCCAATACAACAGCGGAATTTTAGGACCCCTCGCTTCGACAATGACAGCGGCATGTTACCTCGCTTAGTCATGACAGCGGCAAGTACCTCCCTCGCTCGGAGATAAAGGCTACCGGAACATTCATCAATTCTACCACAATAATCAAACACAACACAACAGTTGATTCCATTATCATAATATATATCAATATCATTTCACATATACCATCACATGTAAGGGTTCACTATTCACGATATACATAATCAAAGGTGTAACACGTTTTACCGTCCGAAGCCCGTACGTCTCACATTTCCATTTCCTGATTTTCCTACAAAATCAGATTCCTTAGCACATAACATACCGTTAATGCCATCCCATCGCATTCTACACGATTCCTGCAACCACAATGATTAGCAACACCACTTTTCATATCATAAAAGCACATAAACAACTAGTTGTGTCATACAACATTAATGCCATCATGCATAAATATGTGCTATCAACAACTTCCTAGGCCCTTAACAGCCCCAAAGAGCTAACCACTGCTCTGATACCACTAATGTAAGGCCCCAACACTTAAACTCGTCATTAGTTCATTTATGACGTCGTATGTGTATAAATTTTTTTTCATTTTCTTTTCGTTCTTTAAAACGAATCATTACTTGTTTCCCATAATTCCAGGACACAACAAATGCTCAACATTATATGTTCATCTCTACCAACAAATAGACTCAGGGGTTTCACCCAATACCATCCCCATTATACCACTTTTGCATTGTGGGTTTTTATAAAAATTTGGGCAGAGTCTTCCCACAAACTGAGCTATCCGGAAATAAAAACTCATCACATAATATAATTCCCGACCAGGGACAACGCAATATTAAACAGAATATAGAAACACAAGTAAATTCCCGGCCAGGGAAGACACCACACTAATAAGACAACAAAAGTGGGTTTCAACACCCTTATACAGTCCATATACACATACAAGTGCTCACAGAAGAGCAACGAATAACGGATACACATCCGGATGCATAATTAGTATAAATACCAACCGCTCAACCTTGTATATCGGCTCAATCGCATACTATGCTTTTGGAAGCATCATCCAACAAGGTTCGAGCCTAGTACTCCAAAACAGCATCGTACCTGTTGTACCTGTTTCAACAGAAACAGCCCCCACACAGGGTGAGCACACTCCCACTCAATATTCAATCACAAATCAACATATGAAATCATAATGCAACAATTTAGATTATTCAAAACTCATAAAGTATACTCCCTGTACAATTCCGAATCTGTATGGCTTCCATACACTGTTCCTGTTTCAAACTCACGCACTTCATAATGTCAAGTTTAGTATTGTCACTGAAAATATAATACTCAACAACACTTATGAATTCAATACAATGACAATAAATTATTTATGCTCAAACATAAATAGTTCAACATCAATGTGAACCTGGTTATCCCAATGTAACCCTGGTTATCCCACCATCTCATTCTCGATACTTTCTCATATCGCTCATGCCCACGGCATCACTACTCAACAAGTAAAATTGGATCACGTACCACTACGTGTCCCCCATAACTCGTATATGAAACTCAATTAGTAAAGTCAAACACTTACCTGAATCGTCATATTCAAAATTGCATGTATACATGAATGTATAGATACTAGATATACCTGCTCGTACGTCACCACGTACCTTATTGCAGACAACATGAACAAGCTCTCAGCAACGTCCGAAGTCTCCTGTAGAGTCTATATCGAATATCAATTCAATATTAGCTCATAATCCGAGCAATGAACATCCATCAAATAGATCTTACTTTCATTTCTATATCACAAATCAATAACTCAATATTATGAATCAAATCATAATCAATACTTTGGATGCACTCATCCTCACATGAATCATGATATTACATTGGTAATGCAAAACCCCATCATCTCCCACCATCCGCTACATCACACACATGATGCGGGATACACACACCCATACGTGCAAGATCACGCCTAACTCACATAGTAGTTCACTAGACACACCAGTTCAACAGAGGGAAAGGAAATGCAAGGTGTATGTATAATAGTATACAACTAGTGTCTAACTAAAACAATCCAATTAAGCCGATTAACATGCTCCACAATTATTCAAACCCACACCGAGGTGATTCAAACCAAGACACGAAAGAAGGGATCCATGTAGATACAAGATTCTACCCTTTTAAATCTAATTCCCTTAAACCAACATAAAGTCATTTATTGATTAAATTCAACTTTAACAATTTAAAGATGCATTGCATTCCAAAATTCTGGATTCAGTACTATTAAGATTTGAAACTCAATAAAGTGTCATAATTCATTAATACATGCTATGATGTCCAATTGAGCATAAATATCACTATAACACTATTCCATGTTATAATACATACTAGCATGCATCTAACCCACTTATTTTCACACTACACATGCTTCCCATTGAACACATCCCATACCATAGCCCCAACATCCACCAAATATCACAATGGCTACAAGCCATAAAGTTAGTCATTTTCACCCCACTAACAAAACTTAGACCCACACTTGAATCTCATTTAAGCCTATTAACAAACACATTCCAGGCATGATTTTAATCTTCATCTTTTAACCAATAATATTACTAAGTCCAGACTTATTCCACAATTTATTTTCAACGATTAACCATTCAATAAAGTGAGCCCCCACCAACTTCCAACAATCAAAACATTCCCCATGCTATCCCATTCCCAATCACAATACTTCAACAAATGAAGGAATACATACATACATACCATTTACACACACAAACACATGCTGGACACACACCCACACGCAGAAACACACACACGCACACACACTGCTGCACACACTAGCACACACTCGAGCAACCCTACCAAAAGCTAGCAAAAATCGAACCAATCTTCATCAAAAATTCGTGGGATTTCAGGGGAATAACGACTAAGGGACGACGAGGATTACCCACAAAACAATCGGAAGAAAATCGCTCCAAAATCGGACGAAATCGTGATTTTGAACCGCGCACTTCCTTGCAAGATCCGGACGCGATCGGCGACGAAACTTCACGATCTTGGTATGGAAAGAAGCGCCTGGGAGAGACGAAGGCGGCGGCGGTTCGGACGAGCCGGAAGAAGCTCGGACGGCGGCGGGCGCGCGCGTTTAGCGGCGAAGGGTCGAGCAGCAGCGAAGGAAAGAAGGGTTTCGGGATTCTGTGCGTGTATTTACACGTTTCTGTGTGTGTCCGAAAATGCCCCACATAACATATTTATTTTTTTGAATCCTAACCCGGTTTTGTACATCGAAGTGTCACCGGTGCACTGATATATTATTTTCAGACAACGATTGGGATTTATACACACCCCAAAAACCCAAAACTTAAATTCTTCATTTTAATTAATTTATCTCTAAAATATTATCGGAGTATATTTTACAATCTCAAAATATTTTAGGATCCGATTAATTTGCCAGTTGACCTTCACTTGGTCAATTCCACTTCTAATTAATTCTAAAATTAATTATCAATAAAATCCAAATCATATTTAGTCCAACAAATGATTAATAATAATCTGGACATCACAATTCTCCCCAACATATAAAATTTTGTCCTCGAAATTTCAACGCATGCTTACCATAAAAGCCAACTGTAAAATTTACGTACCGTATATAGCTCAAGATAGAGACTTTACTATCCATAAGGCGACAGTCATCGGAATCATCATGGCTCACACATGTGCCCCATTGCACCAACGATCGCAAGAAGCGTTTAACCGTAAAGCTTCTTTGTCATATCTCACTACCTGTGTACTTTCATCGACACAATTCCATTGCACAATCTTATTTCTCGTCATACACTTTTATCACAGTACCCATCATATAATCTCGTTAGATCATGCAATCCATGCTTTCATGTATATTCAAGAATATTTGACAATACATCAACATTTATCTAATTAACTTCATACCTGTGTCGTTGCAAATGTATGCAACTTATCCCCACATCATCACTATCATCCGTATGAAGTAACGGTACTCTTGAGCCTTTATGAATCAATCTTTCATATATCATCTCCTGGCTATTATCTGGTGCAAGGTAATGACTAGAGGACCCATTAGTCATTCTCACATACGTATATACACATTATACACACTAATAGCCACAGACCATCAGTATCAATTCATGATAAATGGCTTAACACCAATATTTTCATGTCACGATTATACTCATCTAACACAAGGCATCAACATCAATATCGAATAGTTCGTGACATACCTTTGTAGATGGATTCATCTACAATACACAATGGCACCATAATATCATGTTAGTCACAGCACTCACATACTCTTAAGTATCAACATTTCCATATTACTTCACCCAATTATTATCTGTCATAGGACAAGTACCAAAATAATCCCGTTAGTATTTCTCAAATACTAGTAACATAACACGTAGCTTGTCATTTACGCATTTCGACATCCATAATGTTTCTGTCATCAAACACTAATTCCTGCATCATAAGTTTCTCGCAGTTCTATACACAACATGTTACTGCACACTATCACATAGGGTGATTGAAATTTAACATAAGAATCAGTTGCATGCTTTAATGACGCAATTTATATCAATCTTTAACTCATCCTCGAAACATAATAATTCATTAATCATGAATATTCACAATTAACACATGTCCACACACGACATTCGTAGTAATCACGCGTCATCCCGTGACATACTCATGCCATCCCGTGACACACTCATTAAACTCATGTCTATCTGATTGTATTCCATTCAACATAATAGGTGATTAATCAATTATTAATCTCACCACATACAAAACTAGCATGCTTTCACAACAATAATTATTGTCACACAATGATTAACATCTATTTTCAATATCTCATCACTACACACCGTAGATATGAGAGTGCTATCACAGAGGTTACACCCCTTCTTGCCTTATTACCGCAATAAAACATGAATGACACATCTAGGTTCCACTTCAATTCTATTATCAACTTTTCTACATGTACATGATTTCAAAATCAATATGAATCAACAAAATAACGCGAATCAACATATATCAATATGTTCAACTAACTGAAACGATTTACCTCGATATTTTGTCCTCCTGGACCGATCCAATATCCTCTTGGGCCTAAATCACATATACCCAATGAGCAATAACATAACTGTACATAGCACAACTTCTATTGCCATCTGCAATCAAAGCATCATCAATACTCATTGCTAACACAATTGCGATACAACATCATTCATCGTTAATCACAATAACGGTACTAAAAATATTCATTGCTAACACATAGCAATGCATCAATCTTCATCGCCCTACGGCGGTACATAATGTTCATCGTCACTACTTGCATACATAATATCCATAATCACAATGAATATACATTATTAAAACAATAAGATGTAATAACACTTACTGTACACAGTTGATCCACACTTGATCCTTAAAATTGTCCCTGCTCTCAACATAAATATTCCATAAAATATGATTTCATATCAATACACAAATTGATATACTCACCATCAACCGAATAGCGATGAGACGTCGCAATATATATAATCGGCGGCAAGAACCATCGCCATGGAATCAGCGGAATGCACCATCGATAAACACATGTCTGGCGGCATGAGCCATCGCCATTGACATAGCGGAAAGAGGCATCGCTATACATGTACCCGGCGGCATAAACCATCGCCAATCAATATAGCGGAATGAGACATCGCTATCAATATACCTGGCGGCATGAACCATCGCCAACCAATATAGCGGAATGAGACATCGCTATCAATACACATGGCGGCATGAACCATCGCCAACCAATATAGCGGAATGAGACATCGCTATCAATACACTTGGCGGCATGAACCATCGCCAACCAATATAGCGGAATGAGACATCGCTATCAATATCGATAATGTGGTTGTTCCGGTCTTGTTATAGCAGCGGAATTTTAGGACCCCTCGCTTCGACATTTAGCGGCATCATATGATATCCCTCGCTTCGACAATGACAGCGGCATGTTACCTCGCTTAGACATGACAGCGGCAAATATCATATTACCATCGCTTCATATGACAGCGGCAAGTACCTCCCTCGCTCGAATATAACAACTACCGGAACTTCCACTAGCTCCATGTACCTGCATCCAGGTTAATACAACAGTTCACAAATATAATGATCAATACCATATAACCACAATATTCCACATTAATCACTAGAATTGTGACTGTTCCGGTCCCAATACAACAACGGAATTTTAGGACCCCTCGCTTCGACAATGACAGCGGCATGTTACCTCGCTTAGTCATGACAGCGGCAAGTACCTCCCTCGCTCGGAGATAAAGGCTACCGGAACATTCATCAATTCTACCACAATAATCAAACACAACAGTTGATTCCATTATCATAATATATATCACTATCATTTCACATTACCATCACATGTAAGGGTTCACTATTCACGATATACATAATCAAAGGTGTAACACGTTTTACCGTCCGAAGCCCGTACGTCTCACATTTCCATTTCCTGATTTTCCTACAAAATCAGATTCCTTAGCACATAACATACCGTTAATGCCATCCCATCGCATTCTACACGATTCCTGCAACCACAATGATTAGCAACACCACTTTTCATATCATAAAAGCACATAAACAACTAGTTGTGTCATACAACATTAATGCCATCATGCATAAATATGTGCTATCAACAACTTCCTAGGCCCTTAACAGCCCCAAAGAGCTAACCACTGCTCTGATACCACTAATGTAAGGCCCCAACACTTAAACTCGTCATTAGTTCATTTATGACGTCGTATGTGTATAAATTTTTTTCATTTTCTTTTCATTCTTTAAAACGAATCATTACTTGTTTCCCATAATTCCAAGACACAACAAATGCTCAACATTATATGTTCATCTCTACCAACAAATAGACTCAGGGGTTTCACCCAATACCATCCCCATTATACCACTTTTGCATTGTGGGTTTTTATAAAAATTTGGGCAGAGTCTTCCCACAAACTGAGCTATCCGGAAATAAAAACTCATCACATAATATAATTCCCGACCAGGGACAACGCAATATTAAACAGAATATAGAAACACGAGTAAATTCCCGGCCAGGGAAGACACCACACTAATAAAACAACAAAAGTGGGTTTCAACACCCTTATACAGTCCATATACACATACAAGTGCTCACAGAAGAGCAACGAATAACGGATACACATCCGGATGCATAATTAGTATAAATACCAACCGCTCAACCTTGTATATCGGCTCAATCACATACTATGCTTTTGGAAGCATCATCCAACAAGGTTCGAGCCTAGTACTCCAAAACAGCATCGTACCTGTTGTACCCGTTTCAACAGAAATAGCCCCCACACAGGGTGAGCACACTCCCACTCAATATTCAATCACAAATCAACATATGAAATCATAATGCAACAATTTAGATTATTCAAAACTCATAAAATATACTCCCTGTACAATTCCGAATCTGTATGGCTTCCATACACTGTTCCTGTTTCAAACTCACGCACTTCATAATGTCAAGTTTAGTATTGTCACTGAAAATATATTACTCAACAACACTTATGAATTCAATACAATGACAATATATTATTTATGCTCAAACATAAATAGTTCAACATCAATGTGAACCTGGTTATCCCAATGTAACCCTGGTTATCCCACCATCTCATTCTCGATACTTTCTCATTTCGCCCATGCCCACGGCATCACTACTCAACAAGTAAAATTGGATCACGTACCACTACGTGTCCCCCATAACTCGTATATGAAACTCAATTAGTAAAGTCAAACACTTACCTGAATCGTCATATTCAAAATTGCATGTATACATGAATGTATAGATACTAGATATACCTGCTCGTACGTCACCACATACCTTATAGTAGACAACATGAACCAGCTCTCAGCAACGTCCGAAGTCTCCTGTAGAGTCTATACTCATAATCCGAGCAATGAACATCCATCAAATAGATCTTACTTTCATTTCTATATCACAAATCAATAACTCAATATTATGAATCAAATCATAATCAATACTTTGGATGCACTCATCCTCACATGAATCATGATATTACATTGGTAATGCAAAACCCCATCATCTCCCACCATCCGCTACATCACACACATGATGCGGGATACACACACCATGTAAGGACCCCTAGCCCTTAACCCTTGATTAGTGTATTAACCACTATGTGTGGCACATGCTTCTATACAAACCAATCGGGAAACTCAGATGATGCTTACAAAATTCCTTTAATATTCAACGTTATAAGATCATCTCTACTAACATATAGACTCATAGAGTTGCCCACTACCAACCCCATTTTGCCACTTTTTACATTGTGGACTTTTATAAAAATTTGGGCAGAGTCTCCCCGTAAATTGAGCTATCCCGAAATAAAAGCACAACACATAACATAATTCTCGGCCAGGGAAAACATAATACTCATCAGAATGCAGCAATACCAAGTAAATTCCCAGCCAGGGAAGACACCACACACAAGACGACAAAAGTGGGTTTCAACCCCCACATAATACACCATCGACTCTCATATCATTAGCAATTCTACCCTTAATTGCATGCAACATAGAATGAAAGAGAGAAAGGCTCATGCCTTTATATACAACCCATATACAAGTATAATCGTGCTCACATGCGAGCATCATGAATATGTATATATAATCCTCAGGTGTATATATGTACTCTATACGATACCGTGCTCCATCAAGCCCTGGTACCACGATCCTGGGAGTACATCCAATCAACAGCTCGAGCTCAACTCCAAAGCCATCAATTTACTTGTTCACCTGCCCCAACAGAGACAGTCCCCACACGGGGTGAGCAGACCAATATCCCAATCCAGTAACCATAACAATATAATTCATAATTTACAACAATGTAAATGCTATGAAATACAAAATATACTCCCTGGATGGCATCATCCTCATCCGGGGTTTCCTGTACTGTCCCTGTTCTCAAAACACTGAAACCATCAGATTCCCAAATGCAAGTTAATCATTACATTGATTAACAATTCTATGAGCCATATACCAATGTCATAAATAATAACATCAAATCATTAAAACAATGATTATAAACAATCCGTGTTCCTCACTTATGGTTTCATATCTCCATTTCATTGCTCACTCTACAATAGTGGCATTCCAATTCCACGCATGCTCGATGCGGCGTCAAAATCGATGTTCGCTCACAGGCGACAACATCCAAAACACTGCTCGCTCAAAAGCGGTACCATGCAATTCTCAATGCATATATAAGCATTTGAAGAAAGTACAATAGCATTACAATCTCCGTTTATTACTAATATCATGTGTCATGCATTTCCACAATAAACCATGCAATTCACACACATTCATTACAATACAGTGTACCAAGCACTCAACAATTGCAATTATATTAAAGGGCTATGCTCGTACGTCAATACGTACCTTAAACCTCCGAAGTCCGAGCTAAACCTTGTTCGAGTTCCATGCCCCGAGGAACGATGTGCTAACACGATAAATAATTCACAATTATTTACGAACATGCAACCCATGCTCAAGCACACCCGTAACCCTCAAAATATTGTCAACACACGACAATTAACCATTTCAAGGACCCGGGGTAGAGTACATGCAGGGAGGGAAAATCGAATGAGACATCAACGAAAATTGCTCAAGAGCTCCCCATAAATTTTTCGAACCCGCACTCCACAATTCGAACCCAATTAAACACCATAATTCATCTAAAATATGAATTAAATCTATCAATAGCAAGAACCATCACCCCTTGCCAAAAATCCCCAAAATTCGAACATAAACCCCACGCAAACAGCCTCAAATTCGAACACAATAAAGCATCATAATACATCTAAAACATGAAATAAACGACCCATAACAAGAATCGCCACATCCCTGCCAAAACCCCCAAATTCGAACCCACTTCACGCACACATCCAAAAATTCGAACCAATCCTCACACCAACAGCAAGAATTCGAACTAATTGAACACAAAATGGCAGGGAAATACACGATAATGACGAAAAAGGGGTAAGGGAGGTTACCCAATCGGAAATCGGAAGTAAAACATTCGAAATCGATGAACCCTAGCTTTTGGGGATCGACGCATTCTGCCAAAATCCGAACGAGAAACGCGACCAAACTTCGAATTGCCGGAGGGGATAGCTGCGCCTCGACGAGATGAAGCCGGCGGCGGGTCGCACGCGCTGAACGGCGGCCGGACGGCGGCGGGCGCACCGCTTGGAGCTGCGTGGGTCGAGGTTGACGGGAATGGTGCAGGGACGCGAGGAGAGAGAGGCGGGCAAGGTGGGGAGAATGGCTTCCAATAATTAAAATCTCGGTTCAACTGGTATTTATAGCAAAAATACCCCGAAATACTAATAGTCCCACAAATACATCATGATTCATTAAAAATCATCTGTTTTCAAAAATTCTCTCTCTAACTCAAAAACCCCCTACCGGTGCCCACACAAAGCACCCGAGATTCTGAGTCACACTAAAAACCCAACTCACAGGTTTTCACCGAAATGAGAATATGATCTCAACCTTGGGATCCAACGATCCCAACTACTCAAATAGACGAGCCCGGAGGGCCCAACACCTCGATTAAACTCCAATTCGCCACGTAAAACCACTTTAGGGGTTATTAACACTCCGGGATTAACATCCCTAATCTCAGGTCATCACAATATCCCCCACTAAAAGAATTTCGTCCTCGAAATTAACACCGGTGTATCACGTAACACCCAGGCTACACAACAACATGAAGCCATAACCTCGATTCTTGACCATATCAGAACCGTCTTAATAAACGCGAGGATACTTATCTCACATCAAACTCTGAAACAGAGCGACTTCACCAAAACCAACTTATCACCAAGAGGCAAAACGTACCTCGATGCGGTTCATCCCAAAAGTCAGTCCCCCATGACTGCAAAACAACCAATACTTACGACTGTAGATCAGACAGTCATCCTTAGTTCTAATACAACTAGTAAGAACGCATCATGAATGACACCTCAACCGTGAGAACGTTGACCTCGTGTCAAACTCTGGAGTAGAATAGACTTCCAAATCCATCATAACGTCCAAGAGCGTCAGCACCACTCAACGCTAATAATCCAAAAGCAGTCAGTCAACTAGAACTGCAAGGATTCGAATTGCTCCCGATTCCATCGTAGATATCATTCAAAGACATCTCTATCATGACTCACGATGTCTAACATACATCGTTACGGGGGAAACATTAGTATACCACGGTGTACACATACCAAGCCTGGTTCCTGCTACACAGACCACCTCCATCCAAGGAGCAGTTGCACCCTCTGCAACTCGGATCGGGCAACTCACGGCCACCGATCCACACCCGAACACATCTCACAAGATGTCCACCTCCGGATGTCCCAAGAATCACATCCTGATCATAAATAAACAACCGAGACTCCACAGAATTTCAAATTCTGAAGGACATGCAATAAACTCAATGCATCCTCAACGTTTGTGTCGACAGCGACACCCAACAAATCCGAATTCCTGCCAACCCTTGATAATCCTAGGATTTAACATTCCAAACTTAGGAAGGCTATCGCATAACTCGGAGGAAAACACCAATAAGGAAACATCTCAATCCTCGCAAGATAATCCCTCCTCAAAGGGAGTCAACTAACTTCACGATTGTTTTTCATAATAATCGTGCCATGGAGATTCCCAAGCTCAAGGTGTTCCATATCTCTCATCAGAGATTTAACCATCCAAAAATAGCATAACTCTATGCTTGACAGAAAGGAAATCAATAACTGGCATATGTATACTCACCAGTATACCTGCCTAAGCACTAACATCGCATGCATACTCAATGCACTCGACTCGGGTATCTACAACCTACCCCTAAGCCCCAAACACAACCGTCAATTCTGAGTCATTCCCTATCCAGAGGAGGATGATAATTGACGATCAACAACACGGCGTGATTCCCAAAATCAACACCACCCGTACCAACTTACCCAATCCTTCAAAGATTCCCAAATAGGTATAATACTACCTCCTTCCCCACAAGGGAAGTGCTATCGAACTCGAGATCCACTAGTCTCGAACCACCGTTCGGAAAAACTGGATACAATAACACCCATTGCATCCCAAGTACACGGATTTCCCAAATCGAGTCAACGACGACTTGATGACTCTCTTGTTGGCACTCCAACATTATGAGCTGTCCCAGACAAGTCTCACCCAGATTAAACATAATCGTATTCACGTTTCAGTGAGGCATGCACAACCTCAACCTCAAAAGGCATGGTGACTACTAGAGTCTACCACAATCCACATCGTATCACTTTACGATTCGCCAAACTTGGTTCCAACGAGCAGTATAATGGCTCCAACAATCACACTATATCATTACCACGATATCTGGCTAGCAAAGCGCTGTCTCCATAGGCTCACATCAAGCCCACCAACAAACCATATGTTCCATCTCGGTATGCCATACCGTACAAACTATTAGAGTTGTGGGTCATCGCCCAGCATATCTCTAAAATACCAAGCACAATGGGCAACCCGGTGCCCTTGCTCACTTATGATGCAATCATAATCCGTTAAGACTTATCCCACATCCTCAGGGTGGGTGTAACCATGTCTACCCTACATCACAACACAAGCGAGTAGTTTCCTCAATGACTACTCTTACCACCAATCACTTGGCCTTAGCCAAACTAACGGGTATACCCAAGGGTACCATCATTCGCCCAATATATACTCGAACATGTGCTGCGGTACAATTCTTGTACGGCGCACCCAATAGTTCCTCGAGCAACTTGCTCGGCATAATGGTCTCGTCAACTAGTGACTCAGACACTACCATGTGCCCACCAAGGCACTCAAACCATATAACCAAATACATAACATAAATGTATTAATCATCAAAACGATGCCACACGTCTACATAGAACATCAACTATGTCATCGTCATCCCGTGACGGCATATGTCAACATATGACATCCAACTAACATCGTCAAACATACGACGGTACATGTCAATACACGACATCCATAATCTCATCGTCAAACACATGGCATATATATAGCAACACATAGTATCTACAATAATGCTAACACAAGTAATATGCCATACCTCGTCGCTATCAAGATAGCGGAATACCTGTATCCGTCGTCCACCAGTGGTACACCAGTAGCATCCATCGCTCGCAGGCGACATAATCCAGCGCTACGCACATAGCGGTATACCCCATCACTATGTAATATCCGGTGGCACGAATCATCGTCAATAGAATACCCGGCGGCATGAACCATCGCCAATAGAATAGCGGAATGAGACATCGCTAGCAATATATCCGGCGGCAAGAACCATCGCCAATCAATATAGCGGAATGAACCGTCGCTATCAATATACATGGCGGCAAGAACCATCGCCAATCAATATAGCGGAATGAACCGTCGCTATCAATATACATGGCGGCAAGAACCATCGCCAATCAATATAGCGGAATGAACCGTCGCTATCAATATACCTGGCGGCAAGAACCATCGCCAATCAATATAGCGGAATGAACCGTCGCTATCAATATACATGGCGGCAAGAACCATCGCCAATCAATATAGCGGAATGAATCGTCGCTATCAATATACATGGCGGCATGAACCATCGCCAGTCAATATAGCGGAATGAACCGTCGCTATCAATATACCTGGCGGCAAAAACCATCGCCAATCAATATAGCGGAATGAACCGTCGCTATCAATATACATGGCGGCAAGAACCATCGCCAATCAATATAGCCGATCCCTAGTCATTGTCACGGTAGTGTATTTTAATGCCCCTCGCTCAAATAAAACATGCGGTACTCCCACCCCTCGCTTCACATATAGGCGGCATAGAATAACCTCGCTTAAATGGACATGCGGCGCTCCCACCCCTCGCCTCACATTTTAGCGGCAAATATTCTTTCCTCGCCTCATATGCTAACCACGCTTCAATGTGACATGCGGCGCTCCCACCCCTCGCTTCACATTTTAGCGGCACAAAACAATAAATAGCGGTAAGCATTTAAAATCATCACTCATCCATAACAATGACTCATGGGATATTCACCAAGTATTTCATCCATACCTGCATCACAAAGCATAATCCATATTCCAACATACATCATCATGAGTGTATTTTAATGCACCTCGCTCAAATGCGACATGCGGCACTCCCACCCCTCGCTTCAACATTTGGCGGCAAAGCATTAAAATCATCACTACATGTATACATGCAACCACAATGCATAATTCCAGGATGTATATAAAACGCAGGTTACCGTTTCGTGCCTTTCAACCATGGCCTTAGCCTTTCCACGTCATAGTGTCCCTACAGGAACAATCCCAAACCATGAGCATACGATAATCCATATTCCCCACAATATGATTATAATGAGTAAGGTAATAAATTATGAGTACAAAGTACTTCCTGTATCCCAATGCATTTCAATATGCTCCACTTGGTTGTCCCTGTGTCACAACTCACAATCATAATCAACAGGTTATATTATGATTCTATAGATGTCATGACATATAATCGTTTCACTATGATCACATGTTACAAATGCACATAAGCAAAATAGTTGTGTCACACAACACTAGCTACTATCATGCATAAATATGTGCTACTCATCCCTATCAGCATGTTCCAGGCCCTCAACAGCCCCAAAGAGCTAACCACTGCTCTGATACCACTAATGTAAGGACCCCTAGCCCTTAACCCTTGATTAGTGTATTAACCACTATGTGTGGCACATGCTTCTATACAAACCAATCGGGAAACTCAGATGATGCTTACAAAATTCCTTTAATATTCAACGTTATAAGATCATCTCTACTAACATATAGACTCATAGAGTTGCCCACTACCAACCCCATTTTGCCACTTTTTACATTGTGGACTTTTATAAAAATTTGGGCAGAGTCTCCCCGTAAATTGAGCTATCCCGAAATAAAAGCACAACACATAACATAATTCCCGGCCAGGGAAAACAATGCAGCAATACCAAGTAAATTCCCAGCCAGGGAAGACACCACACACAAGACGACAAAAGTGGGTTTCAACCCCCACATAATACACCATCGACTCTCATATCATTAGCAATTCTACCCTTAATTGCATGCAACATAGAATGAAAGAGAGAAATGCTCATGCCTTTATATACAACCCATATACAAGTATAATCGTGCTCACATGCGAGCATCATGAATATGTATATATAATCCTCAGGTGTATATATGTACTCTATACGATACCGTGCTCCATCAAGCCCTGGTACCACGATCCTGGGAGTACATCCAATCAACAGCTCGAGCTCAACTCCAAAGCCATCGATGTACCTGTTCACCTGCCCCAACAGAGACAGTCCCCACACGGGGTGAGCATACCAATATCCCAATCCAGTAACCATAACAATATAATTCATAATTTACAACAATGTAAATGCTATGAAATACAAAATATACTCCCTGGATGGCATCATCCTCATCCGGGGTTTCCTGTACTGTCCCTGTTCTCAAAACACTGAAACCATCAGATTCCCAAATGCCAGTTAATCATTACATTGATTAACAATTCTATGAGCCATATACCAATGTCATAAATAATAACATCAAATCATTAAAACAATGATTATAAACAATCCGTGTACCTCACTTATGGTTTCATATCTCCATTTCATTGCTCACTCTACAATAGTGGCATTCCAATTCCACGCATGCTCGATGGCAGCGGCGTCAAAATCGATGTTCGCTCACAGGCGACAACATCCAAAACACTGCTCGCTCAAAAGCGGTACCATGCAATTCTCAATGCATATATAAACATTTGAAGAAAGTACAATAAACCATGCATTACAATCTCCGTTTATTACTAATATCATGTGTCATGCATTTCCACAATAAACCATGCAATTCACACACATTCATTACAATACAGTGTACCAAGCACTCAACAATTGCAATTATTGTGATATCCCCGAAATGATTATGTGATTTTAATCATTTAAGTTATATTGTGATGTTAAGGTGTTAATTCATGGGATTGGATAAATTTTATTGGGGAGAATTACTTCAGGGTGCATGTAACATGTATTGGGTTTTTGGGGTGTGTATTGTTTGTTTTGGTAAATCATGCAAAAGGGTAATTGAAGTATTTTGTTGAGAAAATACTATAAATATCATGTGGGGATATTTTAAATACATCGTGCTAATTCGGGACCAAAACATAACACATCAAACCACCCAACACTTAACCACCCCCCCCCAACCCATACTTTGACTCAGCATGAGCTGGCCATGCTTCCACTTGGCTCAATAATTTAACACCTTTCCAGCACTCCAAATTTCGAACCTCCTCTTCCAAAATACCATCCAGCAGCTGCTAAGCAATTTTAGGAGGAGCCCTTCCATTTCCATCACCTGGAAATCCTTCAAAAATCGGGGCAAAGTAGGGTGAGAAACCTACCCTGTTTCTTTCTGGAAAACTGGTTTGGTTCTACTTTTGAGCATGGTGAAAAACGGCATGTTAGCATATGTTTCTTGAAACCTGTGATTTAAATGCTTACATGGTGTTTTTATGAGTCTCTCTGTAAGTTTCCTTAAGCATGATGCATGTTTTATGTGGAAGATTTAAGCTTGTGAAAAGTAGTGCTCAAAAATCTGGGTAGAGATTTCCTCTGTTTTTCTGGAAAACGTGGGTTGGGAGTGTTTTTGAGGAGGTGTTATCATGCATGATAAGCTTATATTTTGGAGAACCTCTGATGTAAAAATATGCATGGTAGTTTTTTGAAGCCCTTGGAATGTTTAGTTGAGCACGATTTATGTTATATGTGTTAGTTTTAATAGCTTGAAAAGTGGTGCTCAAGAATTCTGGAAATGAAAATGTGCCCTGTTTCCAAAAAAAGTTGATCCAGTACTTGTTTAATGATCGATGTTTATGCATGTAGGTTTATGCTTAGGGTGTATATTTTGTTTGAATACACTCAGGGTAGTGTAGTTCAAATGCTAGCATGATGATCTTGGTATGTATTATGTCCTACATGTTAGATTTAAGGGTATGAATATCGGTGTTAAGCAATTCTGGAAAATCGCCAAAGGAACAAGGTTGGCGATCGATCGCCAAGGAGGCGCGATCGATCGCGACGTTCCAGTAGGTTTTGGCGATCGATCGCCAATATTGGGCCGATCGATCGCTGAATGTCTTTTTTTGGTATGCGAGGCAGTAGCATCTCGCGATCGATCGGGGCTCATGGACGATCGATCGCGAGATGATATTGAAGGATTAATTTGGTTTTTAATTTGGTTTTGCTTCCGGATTATTATGAGGTGCCTAATATTGTGTTGTGTGGCTATGTAGAACCATCCCAGGTGCCAGCACAACCGAGGAGATAAAGTCGATTGACTCCTCTATCTTTTGAAAGGTACGTAAGCGACGTACGGGCATCCCAACGGTAACATGTACTTTATGTTTGTCTTTATGACACATGATGAATGCAATGTGGTGCATTATGGTTATGATACATGTTTTTATGCATTGTTTTTGCATATGTATGTTGTGAAATATAAGAGGTGTATTTCACGAGTCAAAGTTATCTTAGTAAGGATTTTAATGGCTTACGCTAAAGTCCATTGGAAGCGATGAAGAATTCCGCTTACATGGAGTAGCAACGCTAAAGTCCATTGGAAGCGAGGAAGAATTCCGCTTACATGGAGTAGCAAGAAGCATTAAAATGTACTAATGATAAGGGCTCAGGATGAAATAAGGATTTAAGGAAAAAGGAATGTCATGACATTGCATATCCATACATTCATATAATGTGTTTCTATTATGAATTATGGTACAGGGACAACCAATGGGCGATATAAATGCTGGAAATACAGGAAGGACTTGTGTTTAAGATTTGCATTTATGCCTTACTTTCATATTATGTTAAATATGAATTGCGTTATGCTCATGTGTTGGGGGTTGTCTTTGTAGGTGCTTTTGTTGACGAGAACCAGGGCCGGGGTTGATATGCTGAGCTGTAAGGAGTGCTACAGGATTAGCATGTTAGAGTTTTTGTATAGCTTCTACTGAGTAGTGTAAGACTATGATGTAGTACCTTTATAGGAAGTATGTCTTTCCTTTTGGAACATTTTGGTACTGTAATCTCTAAAGCTCAGGTTAATCAACACGGCACATTTCTCTGATATAATCACATGTATGTTTAGTTCTCTAAATTGCACCTTAATATCTTGATGTGATAACGGGGTCTCACATTTAGTGGTATCAGAGCAGTGGTTAGATAACCAGGGAAGAGTGAAGGGTAGCCTTTAGAGACAAGTTGGCTAGGTATTCATTTAGGCATGCTTATGCATGTGATGCATATGGTTGTATACGTGATATACTAACATGCTTTGAATATTTTACTCTTGTTATCTAACGGCTTATATTATGAACTGCTTTTGGTATTGTTGTTAACTATTGTGTTGCAGCATGGCGAACCTCAATGAAGAGGTAGGAGATGTGGACAGTAGAAATGCAAGTATTGCTCAGCCGAACCCTTTACCACCACCTGCTGTGGGCGTGGAGCCCAGTGTACAGATATTACTGCCAGGGGAGCTCAGTTTGAAGCAGTTTCTGAGTTTCCATCCGCCCATGTTTGAGGGGACTGAGTCTGGTGAAGTAGCTGAGGAGTGGTTGGAACGTATAGAGCAGATACTTGTGACTGCACCTTGTGCACTCACGGCATGGCTGAGGTTAGCAGAGTTTCAGCTGGCTAAGAAGCCTGCTATGTGGTGGAAGACCACCGTGATGGAGCTGAGAGCTCTAGGTATGGCAGTTGACTGGACTGTATTCCGGACCCGGTTCCTTAACCGGTATTTCTCTGCAGCTGCCAGACAATTAAAGGAGGATGAGTTCAACAGTTTGAAGCAGGGTAGCATGTCCGTAGCAGACTACGCTATGCAGTATTCCTCACTGCTGAGGTATGTACCTCATATTGCTGTCAACAGCCATGCCAAGATGAGGAACTTTCTGAAGGGTCTGAGGCCAGAGCTATTCGATAGGGTTATCTCTAACAACCCCAGCTCGTTTGACGACGCCCTGACACGGGCAGAGTTGGCAGAGATTGCCGTAGGCGCATACAAGGATGTTGTACCCCCTCTTGTACCATCACAGAGGCCTACTACTGATAGTCTGAGGCCACGAGGGGATCAGTTTAAGGCTCGTGGGGCCTCGTCATCTTCCAGGTTTAGTGGGAAGAAGTCTCATGGACAGAAGCAGAGCACCCGGGGGCACACACAGGGAAGCAGGACAGAGGTACCCAGGTGTACCAACTGTGGAGGATGGCATTTGTTACGTGACTGTCGAGGTTGCTATATCTGTGGCAAGATGGGCCACATAGCTCGGGGTTGCCCCAATCGGGCAGTTCAGACGGATTCAGGGCCGAATAGGCCAAGGTTTGATGCTGGGAGGGCACCACAGAGGCAGCAGTTCGCACCACGACCCCTGGGAGGTCAGACGACAGGACCGCCGCAGGGACAGGTGTATGCACTGACCAGGGAGCAGGCCGAGGCAGCCCCAGAGGAGGTCATTACTGGTACGTGTCATTTACTTACGTACCCTGCACTTATATTGATAGATACAGGTGCTTCCCATTCCTTTGTATCTACTGCCTTTGTGGAAGGACACCATTTGTGCTCGTCTCTGTTACCCACGCCTCTCATGGTCTCGACACCCACGGGGAAGCATGTGATTGCGGATCGACAGTTATCTGATTGCCTCATTTATTTTGAGGGCAATGATCTGAGGGCCGATTTGATTCAGTTAGAGATGGCAGACTTTGACTGCATTATCGGCATTGATGTGTTGAGCAGATACCGAGCTATGGTAGATTGCCAAAAGAGGATGGTTCGCTTTCTGTCTGATCAGGGGTTCCAGTGGACTTTTTATGGGGACGGCTCTCGTCCAAAGATACCAGTAATCTCGGCGGTTAAGATGTCGCGGTTATTGGAACGTGGCCATACTGGGTACCTTATTTATGCTATGGATGCTTCAGAGGAGAAGGAAGTGAGAGCCGAGGACATTCCAGTTGTGGCGGAGTTCAGTGATGTGTTTCCAGATGAGATTCCGGGATTTCCGCCTGTCAGGGATGTGGAGTTTGCTATTGAGCTGCTGCCAGGGACATCAGCCATTTCTCGTGCCCCATACAGGATGGCACCGGCAGAGCTGAGGGAGCTGAAGGTACAGTTACAGGAGCTCCTCGACAAGGGATACATCCGTCCTAGTGTATCGCCTTGGGGTGCGCCAGTTTTGTTCGTGAAAAAGAAGGATGGATCAATGCGTCTGTGCATTGACTACAGGCAACTGAACAAGGCTACAGTGAAGAACAGATATCCGCTTCCGAGGATTGATGATCTGTTCGACCAGCTTCAGGGTACGGAGGTGTACTCCAAGATAGATTTGAGGTCAGGCTATCACCAGGTACGGGTTAGAGCTGGTGATGTCCAAAAGACGGCTTTTAGAACTCGGTATGGACACTATGAGTTCTTGGTGATGCCGTTCGGTGTGACAAATGCACCTGCAGTCTTTATGAGCCTGATGAACAGAGTATTTCAGGAGTACCTCGATCAGTTTGTGATCGTGTTCATTGATGACATCCTGGTCTATTCGAGGAATGAGGAGGATCATGCCGATCACCTGAGGATAGTACTCCAGATCCTCAGAGATCACCAGTTGTACGCCAAACTCAGCAAGTGTGAGTTTTGGCTGAACAGTGTTGCATTCTTGGGCCATATCATATCACGAGAGGGGATATCAGTAGACCCGAGGAAGATAGAGGCAGTTATGGATTGGTCTACCCCTACTTCAGTCAGTGAGATTCGAAGTTTTCTTGGTCTGGCTGGCTATTATCGACGTTTCGTCGAGGGTTTCTCAAAGATCGCCAAGCCACTTTCACAGCTGACTCAGAAGGGAGTCCCATTTTGTTGGTCAGAGGCTTGTGAGCAGAGCTTCCGGGAATTAAAGCACAGACTGACTACTGCGCCAGTTCTAGTGATACCCAAGGAGAACAAAGGATTTGTTCTTTATACCGATGCATCTCTACAGGGATTAGGGTGCGTGCTGATGCAGGACAGACATGTAGTGGCTTACGCTTCGAGACAGTTGAAGCCACATGAGACGAGGTATCCAGTCCATGATCTGGAGTTGGCAGCTATAGTGTTCGCCTTGAAGATATGGCGACACTACTTATACGGTACCTCATTCACCATCTTCACTGATCACAAGAGCCTGAAGTTCTTGTTTACACAGGCTGAGCTGAACATGAGGCAGAGGAGATGGATGGACCTGCTGAAGGACTACGATTGTGAAATCGAATATCACCCGGGAAAAGCAAATTTGACAGCCGACGCTTTGAGTCGGAAGGTGAGGAGCACAGCAGAGGATGCTATGTCTCTGTCAGCTATGTTTGGCTCCTACTGCCATTTGGGATTCGATTATGATGTATCTTCTTCACCAGTACAGGTTTTGACCTTGCTAGCTGAGCCTGTTATATTTGATCACATCAGGAAGGCTCAGGGGACCGATGTAGAGGTTCAGAGATGGATGTTAGTGGTTCATTCAGGACAGCCATCGAGATTCAGAGTGGCTGAGGACGGTTCTCTGAGGCTCGGCGACCGTTGGGTGGTTCCAGATACACCCGAGTTGCGCCAAGGTATATTACAGCGAGCTCATTGCAGCAGGATGAGTATCCATCCAGGTGGGAAGAAGATGTATAAGGATCTACGCAGCCAGTTCTGGTGGAGGCGTATGAAACAGGATGTCACCTCTTTTGTCAAGCGTTGTTTGATTTGTCAACAAGTGAAAGCTGAGAGACAAAGGCCTGGAGGTGAACTAAGAAGTTTAGAAGTACCCGAGTGGAAGTGGCAGCACGTATCTATGGATTTCGTGACCCACTTGCCGAGGACTGTTTCGGGTTTTGATGCCATCTGGGTAATCGTGGACAGATTGACTAAGAGTGCTCATTTCATTCCCTACTGTATGACCTTCACACACTTAAGAATGGCGCAGTTATATGTCAGAGATGTGGTGAGACTGCACGGGATCCCTGTTTCGATTGTGTCAGATCGAGATCCGCGGTTTACATCTCACTTTTGGGAGGGTCTGCAGACAGCTCTAGGTACAGAGTTGAGGTTGAGCACAGCCTATCATCCCCAGACGGACGGACAGACCGAGCGTACGATACAGACGCTCGAAGATATGTTGAGGGCTTGTGTGCTGGAGTTCGACACTTCATGGCAGGACTCGATAGCCTTGGTGGAATTTTCTTACAACAACAGCTACCAGGCAAGTATTCAGATGGCTCCTTTCGAGGCCCTCTATGGTAGGCGTTGTAGGTCACCCTTGTGTTGGGATGACATGGACCGTAAGTCTGTTGGAGGACCTGAGTTGGTTCAGGAAATGGAAGAGAAAGTTAAGGTTATCAGAACAAAGATGAAGGCAGCTCAGGATAGACAGGCAGCATATGCCAATCAGCGGCGTAGACCGTTGGAGTTTCAGTTAGGCGACAGAGTGTTTTTAAAGATCTCACCCTTCAGAGGCGTAGTACGGTTTGGGATGCGAGGGAAGTTATCCCCGAGGTATGTAGGGCCGTATGAGATCTTACAGCGTATTGGTACTCTGGCGTACCGGTTGGCTTTACCGCCCTCTCTGTCTGGCATACACGACGTTTTTCATGTGTCTATGCTGAGGAAGTATGAGCCAGATCCCTCACATGTGTTGCAGCCTTCAGAGGTTCAGATTGAGTCCGATGTTTCTTATGTAGAGCGGCCTATCAGGATTTTGGATAGAGCAGACCGCAGACTTCGGAACAAGGTTATTCCTATGATCAAGGTACAGTGGGATCGTAGGGGTGTCGAGGAGGCCACGTGGGAGACAGAGCGACACATGGTGCAGCACTATCCAGAGTTATTTTCTGGTATGCGTTTATATACTGTTTTATTTCTGGTTAGTAGCATGTTTGATTTCGGAACGAAATCCTATAAGTAGGGGAGTATTGTGATATCCCCGAAATGATTATGTGATTTTAATCATTTAAGTTATATTGTGATGTTAAGGTGTTAATTCATGGGATTGGATAAATTTTATTGGGGAGAATTACTTCAGGGTGCATGTAACATGTATTGGGTTTTTGGGGTGTGTATTGTTTGTTTTGGTAAAGCATGCAAAAGGGTAATTGAAGTATTTTGTTGAGAAAATACTATAAATATCATGTGGGGATATTTTAAATACATCGTGCTAATTCGGGACCAAAACATAACACATCAAACCACCCAACACTTAACCACCCCCCCCAACCCATACTTTGACTCAGCATGAGCTGGCCATGCTTCCACTTGGCTCAATAATTTAACACCTTTCCAGCACTCCAAATTTCGAACCTCCTCTTCCAAAATACCATCCAGCAGCTGCTAAGCAATTTTAGGAGGAGCCCTTCCATTTCCATCACCTGGAAATCCTTCAAAAATCGGGGCAAAGTAGGGTGAGAAACCTACCCTGTTTCTTTCTGGAAAACTGGTTTGGTTCTACTTTTGAGCATGGTGAAAAACGGCATGTTAGCATATGTTTCTTGAAACCTGTGATTTAAATGCTTACATGGTGTTTTTATGAGTCTCTCTGTAAGTTTCCTTAAGCATGATGCATGTTTTATGTGGAAGATTTAAGCTTGTGAAAAGTAGTGCTCAAAAATCTGGGTAGAGATTTCCTCTGTTTTTCTGGAAAACGTGGGTTGGGAGTGTTTTTGAGGAGGTGTTATCATGCATGATAAGCTTATATTTTGGAGAACCTCTGATGTAAAAATATGCATGGTAGTTTTTTGAAGCCCTTGGAATGTTTAGTTGAGCACGATTTATGTTATATGTGTTAGTTTTAATAGCTTGAAAAGTGGTGCTCAAGAATTCTGGAAATGAAAATGTGCCCTGTTTCCAGAAAAAGTTGATCCAGTACTTGTTTAATGATCGATGTTTATGCATGTAGGTTTATGCTTAGGGTGTATATTTTGTTTGAATACACTCAGGGTAGTGTAGTTCAAATGCTAGCATGATGATCTTGGTATGTATTATGTCCTACATGTTAGATTTAAGGGTATGAATATCGGTGTTAAGCAATTCTGGAAAATCGCCAAAGGAACAAGGTTGGCGATCGATCGCCAAGGAGGCGCGATCGATCGCGACGTTCCAGTAGGTTTTGGCGATCGATCGCCAATATTGGGGCGATCGATCGCTGAATGTCTTTTTTTGGTATGCGAGGCAGTAGCATCTCGCGATCGATCGGGGCTCATGGACGATCGATCGCGAGATGATATTGAAGGATTAATTTGGTTTTTAATTTGGTTTTGCTTCCGGATTATTATGAGGTGCCTAATATTGTGTTGTGTGGCTATGTAGAACCATCCCAGGTGCCAGCACAACCGAGGAGATAAAGTCGATTGACTCCTCTATCTTTTGAAAGGTACGTAAGCGACGTACGGGCATCCCAACGGTAACATGTACTTTATGTTTGTCTTTATGACACATGATGAATGCAATGTGGTGCATTATGGTTATGATACATGTTTTTATGCATTGTTTTTGCATATGTATGTTGTGAAATATAAGAGGTGTATTTCACGAGTCAAAGTTATCTTAGTAAGGATTTTAATGGCTTACGCTAAAGTCCATTGGAAGCGATGAAGAATTCCGCTTACATGGAGTAGCAACGCTAAAGTCCATTGGAAGCGAGGAAGAATTCCGCTTACATGGAGTAGCAAGAAGCATTAAAATGTACTAATGATAAGGGCTCAGGATGAAATAAGGATTTAAGGAAAAAGGAATGTCATGACATTGCATATCCATACATTCATATAATGTGTTTCTATTATGAATTATGGTACAGGGACAACCAATGGGCGATATAAATGCTGGAAATACAGGAAGGACTTGTGTTTAAGATTTGCATTTATGCCTTACTTTCATATTATGTTAAATATGAATTGCGTTATGCTCATGTGTTGGGGGTTGTCTTTGTAGGTGCTTTTGTTGACGAGAACCAGGGCCGGGGTTGATATGCTGAGCTGTAAGGAGTGCTACAGGATTAGCATGTTAGAGTTTTTGTATAGCTTCTACTGAGTAGTGTAAGACTATGATGTAGTACCTTTATAGGAAGTATGTCTTTCCTTTTGGAACATTTTGGTACTGTAATCTCTAAAGCTCAGGTTAATCAACACGGCACATTTCTCTGATATAATCACATGTATGTTTAGTTCTCTAAATTGCACCTTAATATCTTGATGTGATAACGGGGTCTCACAATTATATTAAAGGGCTATGCTCGTACGTCAATACGTACCTTAAACCTCCGAAGTCCGAGCTAAACCTTGTTCGAGTTCCATGCCCCGAGGAACGATGTGCTAACACGATAAATAATTCACAATTATTTACGAACATGCAACCCATGCTCAAGCACACCCATAACCCTCAAAATATTGTCAACACACGACAATTAACCATTTCAAGGACCCGAGGTAGAGTACATGCAGGGAGGGAAAATCGAATGAGACATCAACGAAAATTGCTCAAGAGCTCCCCATAAATTTTTCGAACCCGCACTCCACAATTCAAACCCAATTAAACACCATAATTCATCTAAAATATGAATTAAATCTATCAATAGCAAGAACCATCACCCCTTGCCAAAAATCCCCAAAAATTCGAAACACAATAAAGCATCATAATACATCTAAAACATGAAATAAACGACCCATAACAAGAATCGCCACATCCCTGCCAAAACTCCCAAATTCGAACCCACTTCACGCACACATCCAAAAATTCGAACCAATCCTCACACCAACAGCAAGAATTCGAACTAATTGAACACAAAATGGCCGGAAATACACGATAATGACGAAAAAGGGGTAAGGGAGGTTACCCAATCGGAAATCGGAAGTAAAACATTCGAAATCGATGAACCCTAGCTTTTGGGGATCGACGCATTCTGCCAAAATCCGAACGAGAAACGCGACCAAACTTCGAATTGCCGGAGGGGATAGCTGCGCCTCGACGAGACGAAGCCGGCGGCGGGTCGCACGCGCTGAACGGCGGCCGGACGGCGGCGGGCGCACCGCTTGAAGCTGCGTGGGTCGAGGTTGACGGGAATGGTGCAGGGACGCGAGGAGAGAGAGGCGGGCAAGGTGGGGAGAATGGCTTCCAATAATTAAAATCTCGGTTCAACTGGTATTTATAGCAAAAATACCCCGAAATACTAATAGTCCCACAAATACATCATGATTCATTAAAAATCATCTGTTTTCAAAAATTCTCTCTCTAACTCAAAAACCCCATACCGTGCCCACACAAAGCACCCGAGATTCTGAGTCACACTAAAAACCCAACTCACAGGTTTTCACCGAAATGAGAATACGATCTCAACCTTGGGATCCAACGATCCCAATTACTCAAATAGACGAGCCCGGAGGGCCCAACACCTCGATTAAACTCCAATTCGCCACGTAAAACCACTTTAGGGGTTATTAACACTCCGGGATTAACATCCCTAATCTCAGGTCATCACACACCCTTACGTGCAAGATCACGCCTAACTCACATAGTAGTTCACTAGACACACCAGTTCAACAGAGGGAAAGGAAATGCAAGGTGTATGTATAATAGTATACAACTAGTGTCTAACTAAAACAATCCAATTAAGCCGATTAACATGCTCCACAATTATTCAAACCCACACCGAGGTGATTCAAACCAAGACACGAAAGAAGGGATCCATGTAGATACAAGATTCTACCCTTTTAAATCTAATTCCCTTAAACCAACATAAAGCCATTTATTGATTAAATTTGACTTTAACAATTTAAAGATGCATTGCATTCCAAAATTCTGGATTCAGTACTATTAAGATTTGAAACTCAATAAAGTGTCATAATTCATTAATACATGCTATGATGTCCAATTGAGCATAAATATCACTATAACACTATTCCATGTTATAATACATACTAGCATGCATCTAACCCACTTATTTTCACACTACACATGCTTCCCATTGAACACATCCCATACCATAGCCCCAACATCCACCAAATATCACAATGGCTACAAGCCATAAAGTTAGTCATTTTCACCCCACTAACAAAACTTAGACCCACACTTGAATCTCATTTAAGCCTATTAACAAACACATTCCAGGCATGATTTTAATCTTCATCTTTTAACCAATAATATTACTAAGTCCAGACTTATTCCACAATTTATTTTCAACGATTAACCATTCAATAAAGTGAGCCCCCACCAACTTCCAACAATCAAAACATTCCCCATGCTATCACATTCCCAATCACAATACTTCAACACATGAAGGAATACATACATACATACCATTTACACACACAAACACATGCTGGACGCAGAACCACACGCACACACACACCACACACCTGCTGCACACACTAGCACACACTCGAGCAACCCTACCAAAAGCTAGCAAAAATCGAACCAATTTTCATCAATAATTCGTGGGATTTCAGGGGAATAACGACTAAGGGACGACGAGGATTACCCACAAAACAATCAGAAGAAAATCGCTCCAAAATCGGACGAAATCGCGATTTGAACCGCGCACTTCCTTGCAAGATCCGGACGCGATCGGCGACGAAACTTCACGATCTTGGTATGGAAAGAAGCGCCTAGGAGAGACGAAGGCGGCGGCGGTTCGGACGCGCCGGAAGAAGCTCGGACGGCGGCGGGCGCGCGCGTTTAGCGGCGAAGGGTCGAGCAGCAGCGAAGGTGTAGGGTCTTCCTACCTTAATATCATTTAGTACACATAAATTGGACAGCGCATGCATTTATAACCTCTTAAGGGTTCCGGTTGTAGCTTGAGCTAAGGAGATTACAGGCCAAAATAAAGTTTCAAAAGCTATTTAATTACATTCCCAATAAAGAATGTTAAAGCTATAGATTTACACTACTCCTAGAGTAGAGACTATCAAAATCCTGCATCCTACGTTCATCATGCTCCCTTAGCTCACTTCCTCAACCCGACCCTAGGCCCTTGGTCCAAAAGTGTACCTACAGGGATAACACATCGTGAGCATACACATATTTACTTAACATTATATAAAAGCATACAATAATGCATAACATCTTAGTTAAGTAAAGGTTATTGGTCGTCCTTCGACTTCCTTGTTATCCCTGACTCTTATTCATACATTAGGGCGTCTTACCCCATTGTATGGCATCTTACCATATCATCATTATCGTGTGGCGTCTTACCACGTCATAATCATCGTGTGGCATCTTACCACGTGGGCATCTTACCCAGTCATATGGCGTCTTACCATATCATAAACATCACGTGGCATCTTACCACGGGGCATCTTACCCACTCACGTACTTTGGGGTGGCATCCTACCACATGGGCGTCTTACCCAATCATACACGTCGTATGACCTTATCATAAACTTCGTCATTATAGACGTCCTCATAAACATCATTATCATAAACATCATCATAAGCATCATCATCGTAACATCATCATAAGCATCATCATCGTAACATCATCATAAGCATCATCATCGTAAATATCATCATAGACTTTATCATCATAATTATCATTATAGACATCATCATCATAACATCATCTTAAACATCATCATAATATGTAAGGGTATGGTTTACCGTCCGATGCTCGTACGTCTCTTACGTACCTTAATTTCAAAAGAAGGAGAAATCGTAGACTTTATCTCCTTGAAGTCGTGGGTACCTGGGACGGTTCTACATAACCATACGAATTGATATTAGAAGCTAAATATAGTCCAATATCCAAAAATCCCACAAAAATATTGAAATTCCATTTTTTTACAGCTCGCGATCGATCGCTGCCCAGGCGCGATCGATCGCGAGATCGCACTGGACGAGGGGCAAAATTCCTTCCTTGGCGATCGATCGCCACTTTTGGCGCGATCGATCGCCAGCCTCGCCGATCGATCGCCCAAGAGTGGCGATCGATCGCCAAATGCTACTGGCGGGCACTGGAGGCTCGCGATCGATCGCCAAGAACGGGCGATCGATCGCCGAGTGCTGTGCTAACGAATTTTCGCCATTAGTGCTCATATTTCAAGCTCTTCCACATGCCACCCAAAACCAAACTTCTTAACAACTTCAATAACATCATAACCCACTAAAACCCACATAAAACACTTCAAAAATCATACCCCAACCATAAACAACACATACCCAAACAAACCCACATAAAACATCAAAACTTCACCCATTTCAACACCAAACATCATAAAACTTATAGGAATGGTTCCATACCTCTTGTAGGCTCCAAATCCTAGCAAGAATCACACAAACAAAGTTTTTGTGGAACTTTTCTTCTCCTCTTTTGGTGGAACTCGAAAATGGGTAGGGTTTGGGGTTTGGGAAGTGATTTGGGGATTTTAATAAAGTGAAAGGTAAAGGGGTTAAAGTGATGGGTAGGGGATTTTAAAAAGGGTGACTTTAACTTAATTAAAAAAAGTACCCCAAACTTAACATGATGTATAAAATGCTCCAACATAGTATTTTAAAGGCATTTTACAAGAATGCTCCAAACTTCATCTAAAATCACATCCTCCTCATATTTAATAATTAAACACAATTAAATCATGTTAACATCTTAATACCCAACACATAAATCCATCAACACATGATACATCATATAAACATAATTAATGCCTTACTTGCAATTAATTAATTTCGGGGCATCACATTACTCCCCTACTTACAAGATTTCGTCCTCGAAATCCGCATGCACTTACCCAAAAGAAACTAAACATAAATCATACCAGAAAATAGTTCGGGGTAATGCTGCATCATATGCCGCTACCGTCTCCCACGTAGCCTCCTCGACACCCCGACGATCCCACTGAACTTTGACCATCGGTATAACTTTACTTCGTAGTCTGCGATCCTCACGATCCAGAATTCTGACCGGTCGTTCAACGTAGGATACATCTGAGTCTAACTGCACTTCAGTAGGCTGTAAAAACATGAGACGGGTCTGGCTCATACTTCCGTAGCATAGAAACATGGAAACATCATGAATCCCAGATAAGACGGCGGTAGAGCCAATCGGTAAGCCAGAGTGCCGATACGCTGTAAATACCTCATATGGTCCAACATACCTCGGGGATAACTTCCCCCGCATACCAAATCGAACAACACCCCTGAAGGGTGAGATTTTCAAGAAGACCTTGTCTCCCACTTGAAATTCTAAGCGGCCGTCGCCGCTTATTTGCATAGGCTTGCTTGCCTATCTTGGGCCGCTTTCCATCTTAAGCGTATCATCTTAATCTTTTCCTCCATGTCCTTAATCATATCCGGTCCTCCGACCGCTTTACTCGTCAAGTCCTCCCAAAACAGCGGTGACCTACTCGTCGTCCGTAAAGAGCTTCAAAAGGGGCCATTTGAATGCTCGCCTGATAGCTGTTATTGTATGAGAACTCTACCAGTGGTATAGATTCTTGCCACGGAGTATCAAACTCCAAAACACATGCCCTCAAGCATATCTTCGAGCGTTTGTATAGCACGCTCCGTTTGGCCATCAGTCTGAGGGTGATAAGCTGTACTTAGTCTCACCTCGGTGCCCAAAGCTGTCGGGAGACCCTCCCAGAAGTGAGAAGTAAACCTTGGGTCTCTGTCAGACACGATCGAGACTGGAACCCCATGCAACCTCACTACATCCCGTACATACAATTGGGCCATCTTTAGATACGTGAAAGTCATACTGTAAGGGATGAAATGAGCCACCTTCGTCAGCCTATCCACGATCACCCAGATCGCATCAAATCCAGAGGCCGACCTTGGCAAGTGGGTCACGAAATCCATAGATATATGCTCCCACTTCCACTTAGGTACCTCCAAGCTCTTCAGCTCGCCACCAGGCCTCTGTCTTTCTTCTGCCTTTACTTGTTGGCAGATTAAACATCTCTTAACAAAACTGATCACATCACGCTTCATGCGTCTCCACCAGAATTGACCACTCAGGTCCTTATACATCTTCCTTCCTCCGGGGTGAATACTAAACCGACTACTGTGAGCCCGTTCTAAAATTCCTTTACGTAACTCTGGTGCATCTGGGACTACCAATCGGTCGCCCAGTCTTAAAGACTCATCTTCAGCCACTCTAAACTTTGTTGGCTGACCTCGAAGTGCTATTGATGACCATCTCTGCACTTCATCATCCGACCTCTGGGCTTTCCTGATACCCTCAAATACATCTGGCTCGGTCAATAAGGTCGACACTCACACCGGCGACGTGTCTACATCGAAGTCATAGCCCAGATGGCAATAGGAAGTCATCAAAGCTGATAAACACATAACATCCTCAGCAGTGCTCTTCACCTTCCGACTTAAGGCGTCTGCTATTAATTTGCTTTACCAGGATGGTACTCAATTTCACAGTCATAATCCTTGAGCAAATCCATCCATCTTCTTTGACGCATGTTCAGTTCAGCCTGAGTGAATAGAAACTTTAGGCTCTTATGGTCCGTAAAGATGGTAAACGAAGTACCATAAAGATAATGACGCCAAATCTTCAAGGCGAAAATGATAGCCGCCAGTTCCAGATCATGGACTGGGTACCTGGTCTCATGAGGCTTCAACTGTCTCGAAGCATAGGCTACCACTTGTCTGTCTTGCATCAATACGCAGCCCAAACCCTGCAATGATGCATCCGTGTACAAGGCAAATCTCTTATCCTCAGACGGAATCACCAACACTGGCGCTGTCGTCAAACGACGCTTCAATTCTTGGAAGCTTTCCTCACAAGCTTCGGACCAAAAGAATGGGACTCCTTTCTGAGTCAGCTGTGTCAATGGCTTAGCGATCTTAGAAAATCCCTCGACGAAACGTCGGTAATAACCTGCTAAGCCAAGAAAACTCCGTATCTCGGGTACAGAAGTGGGTGCTGCCCACTCCATCACAGCTTCAATCTTCCTGGGATCCACAGATATCCCTTGGCTAGATATGACATGGCCTAGGAATACCACGCTGTCCAACCAGAATTCGCACTTGCTAAGCTTTGCATACAACTGATGATCCCTGAGGATCTGAAGTACTGTCCTCAAGTGCCGTACATGATCTTCTTCGGTCCGAGAGTAGATGAGTATATCGTCAATGAAAACTATGACGAATTGGTCCAAAAATGGCTGGAACACCTTGTTCATCAAACTCATGAAAACAGCCGGGGCATTTGTCACCCCAAAAGGCATGACTAGGAATTCATAGTGCCCATACCTCGTCCTGAAGGCTGTCTTCTGAACATCCTCTTCTCTTACTCGAATCTGATGGTACCCCGACCTCAGATCGATCTTACTGTAGAGTCTCGTACCCTGCAACTGATCAAACAAATCATTGATCCTCGGGAGTGGGTACTTATTCTTCACCGTAGCTTTGTTCAGTTGTCCTGTAATCGATGCACAAACGCATCGATCCATCTTTCTTCTTCACAAAGAAAACTGGTGCTCCCCAGGGCGATACGCTAGGGCGTATATAGCCTTTATCAAGGAGCTCTTGCAACTGAATCTTTAATTCCCTTAGCTCCGCTAGTGCCATCCTATAAGGGGCACGAGAAATGGCAGACGTCCCCCGGTAATAATTCAATCCCAAACTCGACCTCTCTCGTCGGTGGGAATCCGGGAATCTCCTCCGGAAAGACATCGGGAAATTCCGCCACTACGGGCACATCCTCAACTTTTGCTTCTTCTTTCTTTTCCGTAACATCAACGGCATATATGAGATAGCCTGTATGGCCTCGTTCCAATAACTGTGCCATCTTGACAGTAGATATCAATGGAATTTTTGAGCGAGAACCATCTCCATAGAACGTCCATGGACTTCCCATATCAGATTTGAACCGTACTGTCCTCTGCCTGCAGTTCACAACTGCCTGATACCTGTTCAGAACGTCGATGCCCAGAATGCAGTCAAAATCTGACATTCCCAGAACAATTAAATCTGACCTTAGTTCTTTATCCTCAAAATAAATGAGGCCATTGTAGACGATCCGATCAGTAATCATACTTCTTCCAGCGGGGGGTCGAGACTATAAGAGGCGTGGGCGACGGAGAAGTGCATATGTGGTGTCTTTCCACAAAACTTGTTGACACAAAAGAATGTGACGCACCTGTGTCGATCAATATAAAAGCAGGGTGCGTAAATAAAAGACACGTACCCGCTATAACCTCCTCCGGAGCCGCTGAAGCTTGCTCCCTTGTCAATGCATAGACTTGTCCTTAAGGTGGCCCCATGGGCTGACCTCCATGCTGACGCGGCACAAATGGGGGTATGTGCTGTGCTGTCCTATCCGCAGGCCTCCCCGCAGAACCCTGTTGACTTCCCTGTTGGGACACTGTCTAGCAAAGTGGCCCTTGTCGCCACAAACATAGCACCCTATACAATCTTTCGTCAGATGTGGTTGCCCACAAAGAGTGCATTGGATCTTCCCAGATCTGTCTCCCTGAGACTGCCCCCTTCCAGATGGGGCATCACTCCTTCGGTTCCCCTTCCATCTATTGTCAGACCTCTTACCACTGAACCTTGACGCCGATGAGTTCCCCCTTGACTTGAACTGATCATTCCTTGGCTTCAAATTATCCGGGGTGGATTTCTGAGAGGGTGCCGGCGGTGGTACAACATCAGGGTATGCACCCACTCCTAGTTCGGCCAGCTCGGCACGTGAGAGTGCATCGTCAAAGCAAGTAGGGCCATAAGTGATCACCCTATCGTATAGCTCCGGCCTCAATCCTTTCATGAAATTCCTCATCTTTGCTTGTGTGCTCGTGGCAATGTGAGGCACATATCTGAGTAAGGAGCAAAACTGAAGAGCATAATCCGACACTGACATATTACCTTGCTTGAGGTGAGTGAATTCATCTTCCTTAGCCTGTCGTGCTGCAGCCGAGAAATAACGGTTCAGAAAGCGAGTTCGAAACATTTTCCAGTTAACTTCATGACCTTGAGCCTCTTGCTCTACCACAGTGGTCTTCCACCACATCAGCGCCTTCTTGGCCAACTGGAACTCTGCTAACCGTATCCATGCTGTCTTCGCACATGGGGCTGCCACAAAGATTTGCTCTATTCTTTCCAACCATTCCTCAGCTCGTTCCCAAGTTTCGGTTCCTTCAAAGGTTGGGGGTCGGTAAGCAAGAAACTGAGTTAAGCTTAGCTCCCCTGGCAACAACTGTTGTTCGGCCGGTTCATCATCAAAAGCTGGCGGGGGTAGGGGATTCGTACGCCCCGCGCTTGCATTGACGCTCACTGCGTCACCTACCTCCACGTTTGCTGCCATACTGCAACACAAGGATTAACAACAAGATCCAAAAGCAGTTCGTATAATACTTTGTTAGATAAACAAAACATGTTAGCATAACATCATATACTTCATATGCAACTTATGCACAAAACATGTTCGAAAGTAAGCACCTAGCTAACTTATTGCTAAGGCTACCCTTCACTCATTCCCGGGTTATCTAACCACTGCTCTGATACCACTAATGTAGGGTCTTCCTACCTTAATATCATTTAGTACACATAAATTGGACAGCGCATGCATTTATAACCTCTTAAGGGTTCCGGTTGTAGCTTGAGCTAAGGAGATTACAGGCCAAAATAAAGTTTTCAAAAGCTATTTAATTACATTCCCAATAAAGAATGTTAAAGCTATAGATTTACACTACTCCTAGAGTAGAGACTATCAAAATCCTGCATCATACGTTCATCATGCTCCCTTTAGCTCACTTCCTCAACCCGACCCTAGGCCCTTGGTCCAAAAGTGTACCTACAGGGATAACACATCGTGAGCATACACATATTTACTTAACATTATATAAAAGCATACAATAATGCATAACATCTTAGTTAAGTAAAGGTTATTGGTCGTCCTTCGACTTCCTTGTTATCCCTGACTCTTATTCATACATTAGGGCGTCTTACCCCATTGTATGGCATCTTACCATATCATCATTATCGTGTGGCATCTTACCACGTCATAATCATCGTGTGGCATCTTACCACGTGGGCATCTTACCCAGTCATATGGCGTCTTACCATATCATAAACATCACGTGGCATCTTACCACGGGGCATCTTACCCACTCACGTACTTTGGGGTGGCATCCTACCACATGGGCGTCTTACCCAATCATACACGTCGTATGACCTTATCATAAACTTCGTCATTATAGACGTCCTCATAAACATCATTATCATAAACATCATCATAAGCATCATCATCGTAACATCATCATAAGCATCATCATCGTAACATCATCATAAGCATCGTCATCGTAAATATCATCATAGACTTTATCATCATAATTATCATTATAGACATCATCATCATAACATCATCTTAAACATCATCATAATATGTAAGGGTATGGTTTACCGTCCGATGCTCGTACGTCTCTTACGTACCTTAATTTCAAAAGAAGGAGAAATCGTAGACTTTATCTCCTTGAAGTCGTGGGTACCTGGGACGGTTCTACATAACCATACGAATTGATATTAGAAGCTAAATATAGTCCAATATCCAAAAATCCCACAAAAATATTGAAATTCCATTTTTTTACAGCTCGCGATCGATCGCTGCCCAGGCGCGATCGATCGCGAGATCGCACTGGACGAGGGGCAAAATTCCTTCCTTGGCGATCGATCGCCACTTTTGGCGCGATCGATCGCCAGCCTCGCCGATCGATCGCCCAAGAGTGGCGATCGATCGCCAAATGCTACTGGCGGGCACTGGAGGCTCGCGATCGATCGCCAAGAACGGGCGATCGATCGCCGAGTGCTGTGCTACGAATTTTCGCCATTAGTGCTCATATTTCAAGCTCTTCCACATGCCACCCAACCCCAAACTTCTTAACAACTTCAATAACATCATAACCCACTAAAACCCACATAAAACACTTCAAAAATCATACCCCAACCATAAACAACACATACCCAAACAAACCCACATAAAACATCAAAAACTTCACCCATTTCAACACCAAACATCATAAAACTTATAGGAATGGTTCCATACCTCTTGTAGGCTCCAAATCCTAGCAAGAATCAAACAAACAAAGTTTTTGTGGAACTTTTCTTCTCCTCTTTTGGTGGAACTCGAAAATGGGTAGGGTTTGGGGTTTGGGAAGTGATTTGGGGATTTTAATAAAGTGAAAGGTAAAGGGGTTAAAGTGATGGGTAGGGGATTTTAAAAAGGGTGACTTTAACTTAATTAAAAAAAGTACCCCAAACTTAACATGATGTATAAAATGCTCCAACATAGTATTTTAAAGGCATTTTACAAGAATGCTCCAAACTTCATCTAAAATCACATCCTCCTCATATTTAATAATTAACACAATTAAATCATGTTAACATCTTAATACCCAACACATAAATCCATCAACACATGATACATCATATAAACATAATTAATGCCTTACTTGCAATTAATTAATTTCGGGGCATCACAGAAGGAAAGAAGGGTTTCGGGATTCTGTGCGTGTATTTACACGTTTCTGTGTGTGTCCGAAAATGCCCCACATAACATATTTATTTTTTTGAATCCTAACCCGGTTTTGTACATCGAAGTGTCACCGGTGCACTGATATATTATTTTCAGACAACGATTGGGATTTATACACACCCCAAAAACCAAAAACTTAAATTCTTCATTTTAATTAATTTATCTCTAAAATATTATCGGAGTATATTTTACAATCTCAAAATATTTTAGGATCCGATTAATTTGCCAGTTGACCTTCACTTGGTCAATTCCACTTCTAATTAATTCTAAAATTAATTATCAATAAAATCCAAATCATATTTAGTCCAACAAATGATTAATAATAATCTGGACATCACACTAAGTTTGTTGTCAAGACTTAGGAGATCATATGTTATGAACCCATGATTTAATTTGAATGTTTTGATTGATTCTTATATATCTATGTGTTTAGATCATTGTTCTTCATGCTTTTAAGGGTTTGGCCATCCTTGAATGATATTAAATTACAATTGAGATCGAGAGATAAAATTGGAATTCGATATAGTGATTTATGCTGTGGATTTCAGACTGAGATCGAGAGATGAAGTCAAATACACGTGTGATAGCTACAGATATCTAGTAATCGAAGGCTAGTAGTTTTCATAGATCGATTTACAATATTAATTGTTCAATAAGGGTACGAGAGTGGCTTTTTGTTACATTAGTATTAGATTTGTTATAGCCGGACCAAGGTATAACAAGTGAATTAGGAAAACTCGTCACCTTAGATTGTTTGAATTCGATTATTAACTAATAGACGAATTGTGGGGGATTACATAGGTGAACCGAAAGTCTTGATAATTGTCTCTATTGATTTCATTCTCAATCTCTATCGTTTGTTTGGATTTATTATTGAGTTAATTAGTTAAATTAGTTAATTAGTTATAACCAATTTTCGTAGGCTAAATATAGTTAAACTAGTGGAGTTTGGTACTTATTTACTAGTCCTCGTGGGATCGACAATCCATACTTATATTATCATTATACTAAAACTTGACACCGTGCACTTGCGGTATAGAATCGCTACACTGAAAAATATTGTTTAAAATAATAGCGATCAGATACACGTTCTTAAGATTTCTGAGTTCGCACATCATTTCGTTAGGCTTTTCTGATTTTTGAAATTAATTCCGGCACAAATTGCAATGCTGGGGCAATGATAGATTCCGGTATGAGTGAAAAGTTCAGTCAGAAGTACAGATATCCTCAAGTACCTTGGAAATACAACCAGAAGCTAGAACAGATACGAGGACTTTACAACTGATGGCTGCCGTAGCGACATTCACTCGCCTAGGGTGACACCATATTTTTCAATCAAAATTCTACAAAAGATCCATTCTCCTGTGTTGCGTCGTATTCAGATCGGATTGAAAGAATAGATATTTTAAGTTCTTGTGGTCCGAATAAAAACAAAATTTCCCCCATATAAATAATGACGCCACACTTTTTTTTTTTAAACAAAACATTTATTACTAGTTCAAAACTATATATAGGGTTTCAAGAAAACTAATTTCATACTCATCTGACCAATACATTTTCAATTTTTCTGCGCCAGTTGAGTAATAGGTTTAGCAATTTTTTAAAAAAACAAAGCCTTTCAATAAAACGAAGTTTGGAATCCTACTAAACCATAAAACATCGGACCTCATGAACATTGGTAGGTCTTAGCCAGTTTAACACTACTTCGACCTTGGTTGAATCAATAGAAATGCGATGTCGAAGATGATGTGGCCCAAGAGTATTACTTCAATCGTCAAAAATTCTATTTGGATAGCTTGGCATACAGAATCATTTCCTGATAGGAAACTGAGATATCAATTACAGAACGTCATGTTTTCTTTGGTGTCAGAAAAAATGAGAAAGATGGATTCAGTGGTTAATCAAAGAACACTCGTCTGATCAAGAAATATCCGACTCGCTTGAGTTATTAGCATAAGAGAGGTGATATTTTCATATTATTTGCTATTGATAAGAAAGGTTGTAATGCCCGGGAATTAATGGCGTTGATCTCTGTAAGGACCCTAATCCTTAAGTGCGGATTGAAGGCATAATTAGAGCTAATATAAATAATCAGAGTAAATTAATCGTGTTGAGTCTATGAGCTTTAAGAATTACATGCCAAAAATAAGGACTATCCCTGGATTAGTTACATTCCCAAAACAAATGAATGTCATCAATTATAGCTTTACACTACTCCTAGAGTAGATACTATACAAAATTAATCATGTCCTTCCTGGGTCAAAAGAATTCTCCACAAGCTCACCACCTCAACCCGCTTAGCCCTTCTATCATGCCAAAAGTACCTACAAGGACAACCCCCAAACATGAGCAATGATATCATCCATATACAACACAATATGAATATAAAGCGTAAATGCATAATCATAATAAAACACTTCCTGTTTTTCCCATGCATTTCAAACGCTTCCCGTTTGGTTGTCCCTGTACCATAACTCATGAGTATAATCAATAGATTATTTTTAATGGTCTAGACATGTCATGACAAATACCATCTCATCGATATCAAATACCAATCATCAATCCCTAGTCTGTCCATCACAATGTATTTTAATGCCCCTCGCTTATTTACATATAGGCGGCATAGAATAACCTCGCTTCAATGAACATGCGGTACTCCCACCCCTCGCCTCACATTGAGCGGCAAATATCCTTTCCTCGCCCTATATGATAACCACGCTCAAATGTGACATGCGGCGCTCCCACCCCTCGCTTCACATTTAGCGGAACCAAAACAAATAGCGGCAAGCATTAAAATCATCAAGGGATGACCACGACTCATGGGATGTGCACCAATAATCATATGCATCTACAATCATCATGCATAATTCAACATGTATTTGCATCCACAATGCATAATCACATATATACTCGCATCCACAATGCATAAACAATGAGTATATTAGATACATGTACCGTTGGGTGCCCGTACGTCCTCTACGTACCTTTTCAAAAGTGGAATTGATATGGCTTCAGTTCCTTGGTTGCGTTGCTACCTGGGATGGTTCTACACAATCATACAACCCCATATTAGAAGCCAAATAATAGTCAAATACCAAAAATTCGACAAAAGAAAGCATTTCTCAAAATTCCACAGTTGGCGATCGATCGCTTGGCTGAGGCGATCGATCGCCTCAATTTTTTCTTCGCGGCGATCGATCGCGCCAAACATGGCGATCGATCGCCTAACCCTGGGATTGGCCACTGCCTCTCGGCGATCGGTCGCCTCATATCAGGCGATCGATTGCCTGTCCCGCAAATTTGGTACTGCCCATCGACGATCGATCGCCCCATTTCAGGCGGTCGATCGCCTCGCACAGACTCGCGATTTTTCACCATTTTTGCATACCAAAACCTTCCAATCCATACCAACACTTAAACCATCAAACCAACAACATAATAACAACATAAACCTCCAAAATACGCCTCCAAACAAGTGTAAATCCAACCCTCAACCAAAACCACAACAACCCAACACAAACCCATTTTAAAACCCTTCAAAATCATACCAAACTTAAATAAAACTTTACAAAATCAACAATGAGGTATCCATACCTCTTGGGGACCTCAAATCTCCCAATAAACTCCACAAATCCACTTTTTTGCAAGGATTTCTTTCCACCCTTAAGCTCAATTTCGAAAATGGGGGAAAGGAGGGTTTGGGTGGTGTAATTTAGGGAAAGTGAAAAGTAAGAATGAATGTGTGGTGGGGGTTTGGGGTAATAAAGTGGGTTAATTAATTAAAATGCATTCCACAATCCCATGGTGTATAAAACACCCCAACATGATATTTTCAAAAGCATTAATCCAAAATGCACCAAAATATCAATTAACTCATGCTTTCCAAATAATTGCTAACCATGGCAAATAAATCATGCTAAAAGCAATTTTCCCCAACATGCACAACGTGCACCCTGAAATGCACTCCCGGGTCATCCTTTCCATGTGACCATGCATTTCCACACATTAAATAAATCCAGCACATAATCAATTAATTATCACCATGATTAACCATATAAATACAATTAATGCCCAAATTGCAATTAATAATTTCGGGGATATCACAATACTCCCCTACTTATAAGATTTCGTCCTCGAAATCACATGCACTTACCTCAAAGTGAAACTAAACATAATCACATACCAGAGAATAGTTCCGGGTAGTGCTGCACCATATGCCGCTCCGTCTCCCACGTAGCCTCCTCGACACCCCCGCGATACCACTGAACCTTGATCATAGGTATCACTTTGTTCCAAAGTCTACGGTCTGCTCGATCCAGAATTCTGACAGGCCGTTCCACATAAGACACATCGGACTCTAACTGAACTTCGGAAGGCTGTATTACATGCGACGGATCCGGCTCATACTTCCGCAACATCGATACATGAAACACGTCATGTATACCAGATAAAGAAGGCGGCAGAGCTAGTCGGTAAGCTAAGGTGCCAATGCGCTGCAAAATCTCGTACGGTCCAACATACCTCGGAGACAGTTTCCCGCGCATCCCAAATTGCACAACGCCTCTGAAAGGCGAGATCTTCAAAAAGACCTTATCTCCCAACTGAAATTCCAACGGTCTCCGCCGTTTATTCGCATAAGCTGCCTGTCTGTCCTGGGCTGCTTTCATTTTCTGCCTTATCATCTTTATCTTCTCTTCCATTTCCCGAATCAACTCCGGTCCTCCGACCGATTTGCGGTCCAAATCATCCCAACACAAGGGTGATCTACACCGTCTGCCATATAGAGCTTCAAAAGGAGCCATCTGAATACTCGTCTGGTAGCTGTTATTATAAGAGAACTCTACCAAAGGCACTGAATCTTGCCAAGAAACATCGAACTCCAAAACACAAGCTCTCAACATGTCCTCGAGCGTCTGAATAGTACGCTCGGTCTGGCCATCCGTCTGAGGATGATAAGCAGTGCTCAATCTAACTTCAGTTCCCAAGGCTGACTGAAGGCCTTCCCAAAAATGAGATGTGAATCGCGGATCTCGATCCGACACTATGGAAATGGGGATCCCATGCAATCTCACCACATCTCGAATATACAACTGCGCCATCCTCAAAAAGGTGAAAGTCATGCTATAGGGGATGAAATGAGCTACCTTAGTCAATCGATCCACAATCACCCAAATAGCATCAAAGCCTGAAGTACTCCTCGGCAGGTGAGTCACGAAGTCCATGGAAATGTGTTCCCACTTCCACTTCGGTATCTCCAAGCTTTTCAACTCGCCGCCAGGTCTCTGCCTCTCTGCCTTAACCTGCTGGCAGATCAAACACCTCTTAACAAAAGCGACGACCTCACTCTTCATCCTTTTCCACCAAAACTGACCACGCAGATCTTTATACATCTTCTTCCCGCCTGGGTGGATGCTAAGTCTGCTACTATGAGCTCGCTCCAAGATCCCTCTACGCAACTCCGGCGTACTCGGAACCACCCAACGGTTACCCAACCTCAAAGATCCGTCATCGGCCACTCTGAATTTCGTTGGCTGACCAAGATGTACTAAAGATAACCACCTCTGAACCTCATCATCTGACCTCTGAGCTCTCCTGATGTTCTCGTAGATATGTGGCTCAGCTAACAACGTCGATACATACAAAGGTGATGCATCAATGTCAAAATCATAGCCCAGATGGCAATAGGAGGTCATCATGGCGGACAAATGGATAACGTCCTCAGCAGAACTCCTCACTTTCCGGCTCAAAGCATCTGCTGTCAAATTAGCTTTTCCGGGATGGTACTCAATCTCACAATCATAGTCCTTGAGTAAGTCCATCCACCTCCTCTGCCTCATGTTCAGCTCTGCCTGAGTGAATAAAAACTTGAGGCTCTTGTGATCCGTATAAATGGTAAACGAAGTACCATACAAATAATGTCTCCAAATCTTCAGGGCGAAGATGATAGCCGCCAGTTCCAAGTCATGGACTGGGTATCTCGTCTCATGCGGCTTCAGCTGCCTCGATGCATAAGCTACCACATGCCTATCTTGCATCAGTACACACCCAAGGCCCTGAAGTGATGCATCGGTATACAAAACAAATCTGGAGTTCTCCGTAGGGATCGCTAACACTGGTGCCGTCGTCAAACGGTGCTTCAACTCCTGGAAGCTCTCCTCACAAGCTTCTGACCAAAAGAAAGGTACTCCTTTCTGGGTCAACTGTGTCAACGGCTTGGCAATCTTCGAAAAGCCCTCGACGAAGCGTCGATAATATCCGGCCAAACCAAGGAAGCTCCGAATCTCAGGCACAGAAGTGGGTGCAGCCCACTCCATCACGGCTTCGATCTTCATGGGATCCACTGATATTCCGCTGCTCGATATGACATGGCCCAGAAATACTACACTGCTCAACCAAAACTCACACTTACTGAGCTTGGCATACAACTGGTGATCTCGGAGAATCTGGAGCACTGTCCTCAAGTGTTTCACGTGCTCTTCCTCGCTCCGGGAATAGATGAGAATGTCGTCGATGAACACGATGACGAACTGATCAAGATACGGCTGAAACACTCTGTTCATCAGACTCATAACGACCGCTGGAGCATTCGTCACACCGAACGGCATCACTAAGAACTCATAATGTCCATATCGAGTCCGGAACGCTGTCTTCTGCACATCTTCTTCTCTGACTCGAATCTGGTGATACCCGGACCTCAAATCAATCTTGCTATATAATCTGGTACCTTGCAACTGATCAAACAAATCGTCAATCCTTGGGAGAGGATATTTGTTCTTTACTGTGGCTTTATTCAGTTGCCGGTAATCGATGCACAACCGCATCGAACCGTCCTTCTTCTTCACAAAGAGGACCGGTGCGCCCCATGGCGATACGCTCGGGCGTATATATCCCTTGTCAAGGAGGTCCTGCAACTGTTCCTTCAATTCCCTCAACTCCGCCGGTGCCATCCTGTAAGGTGCACGAGAGATAGCGGATGTCCCCGGTAACAACTCGATCCCAAACTCAACTTCCCTAGCTGGTGGGAATCGTGGGATCTCTTCTGGGAACACATCAGCAAACTCTGCTACCACTGGTACATCCTCAACTCTCAATTCCTTATTCTTCCCAGACGTGTCCACGGCATAGATGTGATATCCCCGAAATGGTTAATTGCATTTGGGCAATAATTGTGCTTATATGATTAATTATGTGGTAATTAATTATGCATTGGATTTATTTATCATATGGAAATGCATGGTCATGTGGATAGGGTGACCCGGGAATGCATTTCAGGGTGCATGTGGTGCATGTTGGGTAAATTGTTGGGAACATGATTTATTTGCCTTGGTTAGCAATTAATTGGAAATCATGTGTTAATTGATATTATGGTGCATTTTGAGTTAATGCTTTGAAAATATCATGTTGGGGTGTTTTATACACCATGAATTGTGGGTTGCATTTTTAATTAAACCAACACCTTTTATTACCCCAACCCCACCATCCACTCTTACTTTTTAACTTTACCAAACAACACCCAAACCCTCCCTTTCCCCTCATTTTCGAAATCAAGCTTTGGGGTGAAGAGAAGTTCTTGCAAAACCTTGATTTGTGGAGTTTGTTGGGTGATTTGAGATCCCCAAGAGGTATGGGTACCTCATGGTTATTTTTGTAAGGTTTTGTTTAAGTTTGATATGGTTTGAAGGGTTTTAAAATAGGTTTGTGTTGGGTTGTTGTGGTTTTGGTATCATTTTGGTTGGATGTTAAATATATGAGTTTATGTAGATGTTTATTGTTGGTTTTGAGTGGGTTGGTTTGGTTGATGTTGGAGTATATGGGTATGTTTGAGTTGGGATTGAAGATGGGTGAATAGTGCCCAAATCCCGCATGCCCAGAGCTCGGCGATCGATCGGCGCCTTCCGCGATCGATCGCGAGCAACAGAGCTGGAGGCAGTGCACTTCAGCGATCGATCGCGAGTTTGGCGCGATCGATCGGCGAGGCCGCGATCGATCGGCGCTAACTCAGCGATCGATCGCGGATTGTTTAAATTTGTTGCCCGAGACAGTGAGGTCTCGCGATCGATCGGGGCCTTATGGCGATCGATCGCGAGACACCAAAAATGGTGTTTTTGGTTATTTTTGTAGGATTTTTGGTATTGGACTATTATTGGGTTCTAATATTGATTTGTGTGAATGTGTAGAACCATCCCAGGTGGCAACACAGCCAAGGCATTGAAGTCCTACCATATTCTATATTTTGGAAAGGTACGTAGTGGACGTACGGGCACCCTAACGGTACATGTATCTTATATACTTATTGTTATGCATTGTGGATGCAAGTATATATGTGGTATTGCATTGTGGATGCAAATACATGTTATGCATGATGTTTATAGATGCATATGATTATTGGTGCATATCCCATGAGTCGTGGTCATCCCTTGATGATTTTAATGCTTGCCGCTATTTGGTTTGGTTCCGCTAAATGTGAAGCGAGGGGTGGGAGCGCCGCATGTCACATTTGAGCGTGGTTATCATATAGGGCGAGGAAAGGGTATTTGCCGCTCAATGAGAGGCGAGGGGTGGGAGTCTCGCAGTCCATTGAAGCGAGGTTATCCTATGCCGCCTATATGTAAATAAGCGAGGGGCATTAAAATACATTGTGATGGACAGACTAGGGATTGGTGATCAGCATTTGGTATTGATGAAATGGTATATGTTCATGACATGTTTAGACCATTAAAAATAATCTATTGATTATACTCATGAGTTATGGTACAGGGACAACCAAACGGGAAGCGTTTGAAATGCATGGGGGAAAACAGGAAGTGTTTTATTATGATTATGCATTTACGCTTTATCTTCATATTGTGTTGAATATGAATGATTATTATTGCTCATGTTTGGGGGTTGTCCTTATAGGTACCTTTTTGGCATGATAGAAGGGCTTGAACGGGTTGAGGTGGTGAGCTTGAGGATGCTTTTGTGAGTTGAAGGACAGGATTATTTTTGCCTAGTGTCTACTCTAGGAGTAGTGTAAAACTAGTTGATAACATTCATTTGATGGGAAATGTAATTAATCCATGTTTAGAAGTCCTTATTTTTGGCATGTAATGCTTAAGCTCATAAACTCAACACGTTATTTCTCACTCTGATTATTTATTTAGCTCTATTATGCCTTGATTTCGCACTTAAGGATTAGGGTCCTTACATTAGTGGTATCAGAGCAGTGCTTAGAGAACCCGGGAACGAGTGAAGGGTAGCCTTAGCATGATTGGCTAGGTGCTTACATTTGAAGCATGTTTATGCATGTTGTGCATATTAATGTATATTCTGTTATACTAACGTGCTTATTCTCATTCCTGTTATCTAACGGCATAACATATATACTGCTTTGGAATTGTTGTTAACATTTGTATTACAGCATGGCTGCTAATGAGGAAGTTGGAGATGTTGGTAGTGTGAATGCAAGTATCGGACAGGCGAACCCTCTACCTCCACCGGCTGTAGGCATGGAACCAGTGGTTCAGTTATTGCTACCGGGTGAGATCAGTATGACACAATTTCTGTAGTATCATCCGCCCCGGTTTGAGGGGACAGAGTCCGGAGAAGAGGCTGAAGAGTGGTTGGAAAGACTTGAGCAGATCTTTGTATCGGCTCCTTGTGCTGTGACAGCTTGGCTGAGGCTGGCGGAGTTTCAATTAGCCAAGAAACCTCTGATGTGGTGGAGGAGCACAGTAATGGAAATGAGAGCACTGGGTGCTGTGATTGATTGGACGCTCTTCAGGACTAGGTTTCTGAACCGATACTTCTCCGCAGCAGCGAGACAGACAAAGGAGGACGAATTTACAAGTTTGAAGCAGGGGAACATGACAGTGGCAGACTATGCCACACGGTACTCTTCGTTGCTGAGGTACGTTCCCCACATTGCCACCAGTGGGCACGCTAAGATGAGGAACTTTATGAAGGGATTGCGACCGGAGCTCTATGACCGGGTTATCACTAATAACCCAACTTCTTTTGATGATGCTCTCACAAGGGCGGAGCTTGCCGAGCTAGGAGTGGGAGCTTATGCTAGTACTATGCCACCACCGGTACCGCATCAGAGGCAGACTAGTGACAGTTTGAGGCCCCGGGGAGAACCATTTAAGCCTCGTGGTGCCTCTTCATCTTTGCGATATGGTGGAAAGAAACACTTTAGTCAGAAACAGGATGGCAAAAAGGGCAATTGGACGGCCAATCGAGGGTCTTCACAAGGGGATAGGCCGGGAGAGCCGAGGTGCAACAATTGTGGAGGGCCACATTCTTCAAACAAGGGTCCTGCATGTTATATCTGTGGCAAGATGGGCCACATCGCTCGGTATTGCCCCACTCGGGGAGGACAGTCAGAGTATCAGGGCAGCAGGCCGAGGTTTGAGGATAGGACAGTGCAGCAGAGGCAGCAGTTTGGGCCTCGACCATCGGGAGGTCAGACAGTAGGACCACCCCAGGGGCAGGTGTATGCACTGACCAAGGAGCAGGCCCAGGCAGCCCCAGAGGAGGTGATCGCCGGTACGTGTCATTTATTTACGTACCCTGCTTTTATTTTGATCGATACAGGTGCCTCCCATTCTTTTGTATCGGTGGGTTTTGTGGAAAGACACCATATGCGCACGTCTTCTTTACCCACGCCTCTCCTTGTCTCGACACCCACTGGAAGAAATGTCGTTGCTGATCAGTTTATGGCAGACTGCCTCATTTATTTTGAGGGCAACGATTTGAAGGCAGACTTGATCGTATTGGGCATGTCAGACTTCGACTGCATCTTGGGTATTGATGTTCTGAACAGATATCAGGCAGTGGTAGATTGCCGGCAGAGGACAGTGAAGTTCAGACCTGAGTTTGGCAGTCAGTGGACCTTCTATGGCAACGGTTCTCGTGCGAAGATTCCGTTGATTTCAGCGATCAAGATGACTCAGTTGTTGGAGCGTGGACACACGGGTTATCTCATCTATGCCGTGGACACGTCTGGGAAGAGTAAAGAATTGAGAGTTGAGGATGTGCCAGTAGTGGCAGAGTTTGTTGATGTATTCCCAGAAGAGATCCCAGGATTCCCACCGGCTAGGGAAGTTGAGTTTGGGATCGAGTTGTTGCCAGGGACATCCGCTATCTCTCGTGCACCTTATAGGATGGCACCGGCAGAATTGAGGGAGTTGAAAGAACAGTTGCAGGATCTCCTGGACAAGGGATATATACGCCCGAGTGTGTCGCCATGGGGCGCACCAGTTCTCTTTGTGAAGAAGAAGGATGGCTCGATGCGGTTGTGCATCGATTACCGGCAACTGAATAAGGCTACAGTGAAGAACAAGTATCCCCTCCCTAGGATAGACGATCTGTTTGATCAGTTGCAAGGTACCAGGGTGTATAGCAAGATTGATTTGAGATCCGGGTATCATCAGATTCGAGTCAGAGAGGAAGATGTGCAGAAGACAGCATTCCGGACCCGATATGGACATTATGAGTTCCTAGTGATGCCGTTCGGCGTGACGAATGCTCCAGCAGTCTTTATGAGTCTGATGAACAGAGTGTTTCAGCAGTATCTTGATCAGTTCGTCATTGTGTTTATTGACGATATTCTTATCTACTCCCGGAGCGAGGAGGAGCATGTGAAACACTTGAGGACAGTGCTTCAGATTCTCAGAGAGCATCAGTTATATGCTAAGCTCAGTAAGTGTGAATTTTGGCTGAGCAGTGTAGTGTTTCTGGGGCATGTCATATCTAGCAGCGGGATATCTGTAGATCCCAAGAAGATTGAGGCTGTGATGGAGTGGGCTGCCCCCACTTCTGTGCCTTAGATCCGGAGTTTTCTTGGTTTGGCCGGGTATTATCGACGCTTTGTCGAGGGCTTTTCGAAGATTGCCAAGCCGTTGACACAGTTGACTCAGAAGGGAGTACCTTTCTTTTGGTCAGAAGCTTGTGAGGAAAGCTTCCAGGAATTAAAGCACCGGTTGACGACGGCGCCAGTGTTAGTGATCCCTACGGAGAACTCCAGATTTGTTCTGTATACTGACGCATCACTCCAGGGCCTTGGGTGTGTTCTGATGCAAGATAAGCATGTGGTAGCTTATGCATCGAGGCAGTTGAAGCCGCATGAGACCAGATATCCAGTTCATGACTTGGAACTGGCGGCTATCATCTTCGCCCTGAAGATTTGGAGGCATTATTTGTATGGTACGTCGTTTACCATATACACGGACCACAAGAGCCTCAAGTTTTTATTCACTCAGGCAGAGCTGAACATGAGGCAGAGGAGGTGGATGGACCTACTCAAGGACTATGATTGCGAGATAGAGTACCATCCGGGGAAAGCCAATTTGACAGCAGACGCTTTGAGCCGGAAAGTGAGGAGTTCTGCTGAGGACGTCATTCATTTGTCGGCTATGATGACCTCTTATTGCCATCTAGGCTATGATTTTGACATTGATGCATCACCTGTGTATGTATCGACCTTGTTAGCTGAGCCAGATATCTATGAGAACATCAGGAGAGCTCAGAGGTCAGATGCTGAGGTTCAGAGGTGGTTATCTTTAGTACATCTTGGTCAACCAACGAAGTTCAGAGTGGCCGATGACGGGTCTTTGAGATTGGGTGACCGTTGGGTGGTTCCGAGTACGCCAGAGTTGCGTAAAGGGATCTTGGAGCGAGCTCATAGTAGCAGACTTAGCATCCACCCAGGCGGGAAGAAGATGTACAGAGATCTGCGTGGCCAGTTTTGGTGGAAAAGGATGAAATCTGATGTCGTCGCTTTTGTGAAGAGGTGTTTGATCTGCCAGCAGGTCAAGGCAGAGAGACAGAGACCTGGCGGCGAATTGAGAAGCTTGGAGATACCGAAATGGAAGTGGGAACACATTTCCATGGACTTCGTGACTCATTTGCCGAGGAGTGCTTCAGGCATCGATGCTATTTGGGTGATTGTGGATCGATTGACCAAGGTGGCTCATTTTATCCCCTATAGCATGACTTTCACATTTTTGAGGATGGCGCAGTTGTATATTAGAGATGTGGTGAGATTGCATGGGATCCCCGTTTCCATAGTGTCAGATCGAGATCCGCGATTCACATCTCATTTCTGGGAAGGCCTTCAGTCAGCCTTGGGAACTGAAGTCAGATTGAGCACTGCTTATCATCCTCAGACGGATGGACAGACCGAGCGCACTATTCAGACGCTCGAGGACATGCTGAGAGCTTGTGTTTTGGAGTTCGATGCCTCTTGGCAGGATTCAGTGCCTTTGGTAGAGTTTTCTTATAACAATAGCTACCAGGCGAGTATTCAGATGGCTCCGTTTGAAGCTCTTTATGGCAGACGGTGTAGATCACCCTTGTGTTGGGATGATTTGGACCGCAAATCGGTCGGAGGACCGGAATTGATTCGGGAGATGGAAGAGAAGATAAAGACGATAAGGCAGAAAATGAAAGCGGCTCAGGACAGACAGGCAGCATATGCGAATAAACGGCGGAGACCGTTGGAATTTCAGTTGGGAGATAAGGTCTTTTTGAAGATCTCGCCTTTCAGAGGTGTTGTGCGATTTGGGATGCACGGGAAACTTTCTCCGAGGTATGTTGGACCGTACGAGATTTTGCAGCGCATTGGCACCTTAGCTTACCGACTGGCTTTGCCGCCTTCTTTATCTGGTATACATGATGTGTTTCATGTATCGATGCTGCGGAAGTATGAGCCGGATCCGTCGCATGTGTTACAGCCTTCCGAAGTTCAGTTAGAGTCCGATGTGTCTTATGTGGAACGGCCTGTCAGAATTCTGGATCGAGCAGACCGTAGACTTCGGAACAAAGTGATACCTATGATCAAGGTTCAGTGGGACCGCAGGGGTGTCGAGGAGGCTACGTGGGAGACGGAGCGGCATATGGTGCAGCACTACCCGGAACTATTCTCTGGTATGTGTTTATGTTTAGTTTCCTTTTTGGGGTAAGTGCATGTGATTTCGAGGACGAAATCTTATAAGTAGGGGAGTATTGTGATATCCCCGAAATGGTTAATTGCATTTGGGCAATAATTGTGCTTATATGATTAATTATGTGGTAATTAATTATGCATTGGATTTATTTATCATATGGAAATGCATGGTCATGTGGATAGGGTGACCCGGGAATGCATTTCAGGGTGCATGTGGTGCATGTTGGGTAAATTGTTGGGAACATGATTTATTTGCCTTGGTTAGCAATTAATTGGAAATCATGTGTTAATTGATATTATGGTGCATTTTGAGTTAATGCTTTGAAAATATCATGTTGGGGTGTTTTATACACCATGAATTGTGGGTTGCATTTTTAATTAAACCAACACCTTTTATTACCCCAACCCCACCATCCACTCTTACTTTTTAACTTTACCAAACAACACCCAATCCCTTTCCCCTCATTTTCGAAATCAAGCTTTGGGGTGAAGAGAAGTTCTTGCAAAACCTTGATTTGTGGAGTTTGTTGGGTGATTTGAGATCCCCAAGAGGTATGGGTACCTCATGGTTATTTTTGTAAGGTTTTGTTTAAGTTTGATATGGTTTGAAGGGTTTTAAAATAGGTTTGTGTTGGGTTGTTGTGGTTTTGGTATCATTTTGGTTGGATGTTAAATATATGAGTTTATGTAGATGTTTATTGTTGGTTTTGAGTGGGTTGGTTTGGTTGATGTTGGAGTATGTGGGTATGTTTGAGTTGGGATTGAAGATGGGTGAATAGTGCCCAAATCCCGCATGCCCAGAGCTCGGCGATCGATCGGCGCCTTCCGCGATCGATCGCGAGCAACAGAGCTGGAGGCAGTGCACTTCAGCGATCGATCGCGAGTTTGGCGCGATCGATCGGCGAGGCCGCGATCGATCGGCGCTAACTCAGCGATCGATCGCGGATTGTTTAAATTTGTTGCCCGAGACAGTGAGGTCTCGCGATCGATCGGGGCCTTATGGCGATCGATCGCGAGACACCAAAAATGGTGTTTTTGGTTATTTTTGTAGGATTTTTGGTATTGGACTATTATTGGGTTCTAATATTGATTTGTTTGAATGTGTAGAACCATCCCAGGTGGCAACACAGCCAAGGCATTGAAGTCCTACCATATCCTACATTTTGGAAAGGTACGTAGTGGACGTACGGGCACCCCAACGGTACATGTATCTTATATACTTATTGTTATGCATTGTGGATGCAAGTATATATGTGGTATTGCATTGTGGATGCAAATACATGTTATGCATGATGTTTATAGATGCATATGATTATTGGTGCATATCCCATGAGTCGTGGTCATCCCTTGATGATTTTAATGCTTGCCGCTATTTGGTTTGGTTCCGCTAAATGTGAAGCGAGGGGTGGGAGCGCCGCATGTCACATTTGAGCGTGGTTATCATATAGGGCGAGGAAAGGGTATTTGCCGCTCAATGAGAGGCGAGGGGTGGGAGTCCCGCAGTCCATTGAAGCGAGGTTATCCTATGCCGCCTATATGTAAATAAGCGAGGGGCATTAAAATACATTGTGATGGACAGACTAGGGATTGGTGATCAGCATTTGGTATTGATGAAATGGTATATGTTCATGACATGTTTAGACCATTAAAAATAATCTATTGATTATACTCATGAGTTGTGGTACAGGGACAACCAAACGAGAAGCGTTTGAAATGCATGGGGGAAAACAGGAAGTGTTTTATTATGATTATGCATTTACGCTTTATCTTCATATTGTGTTGAATATGAATGATTATTATTGCTCATGTTTGGGGGTTGTCCTTGTAGGTACCTTTTTGGCATGATAGAAGGGCTTGAACGGGTTGAGGTGGTGAGCTTGAGGATGCTTTTGTGAGTTGAAGGACAGGATTATTTTTGCCTAGTGTCTACTCTAGGAGTAGTGTAAAACTAGTTGATAACATTCATTTGATGGGAAATGTAATTAATCCATGTTTAGAAGTCCTTATTTTTGGCATGTAATGCTTAAGCTCATAAACTCAACACGTTATTTCTCACTCTGATTATTTATTTAGCTCTATTATGCCTTGATTTCGCACTTAAGGATTAGGGTCTTTACAATAGATGAGATAGCCCGTGTGGCCACGTTCCAACAGCTGAGTCATCTTGATCACTGAAATCAACGGAATCTTCGCACGAGAACCGTTGCCGTAGAAAGTCCACTGACTACCCAAATCAGGTCTGAACTTCACTGTCTTCTGCCGGCAATCTACCACTGCTTGATATCTGTTCAGAACATCAATGCCCAAGATGCAGTCGAAGTCCGACATACCCAACACGATCAAGTCTGTCTTCAACTCGTTGCCCTCAAAATAAATGAGGCAATCTGCCATGAACTGATCAGCAACGGCATTTCTTCCAGTGGGTGTCGAGACAAGGAGAGGCGTGGGTAGAGAAGACGTGCGCATATGGTGTCTCTCCACAAAGCCAACAGATACAAAAGAGTGGGAGGCACCTGTATCTATCAAAATAAAAGCAGGGTACGTAAATAAATGACACGTACCGGCGATCACCTCCTCTGGGGCTGCCTGGGCCTGCTCTCTAGTCAGCGCATACACCTGTCCCTGGGGCGGTCCCACTGTCTGACCTCCTGATGGTCGAGACCCAAACTGCTGCCTCTGGTGTACTGTCCTGTCATCAAACCTCGGCCTGTTGCCCTGAAACTCTGACTGTCCTCCCCGGGTGGGGCAATACCGAGAGATGTGGCCCATCTTGCCACAGCTATAACAGGCAAGGCACTTGTTCGAAGAATGTGGCCCTCCACAATTGTCGCACCTTGGATCCCCCTATCTATTCCCTTGTGAAGGCCCTCGATTGGCCGACCAATTCTTCTTGTTCTCCTGTTTCTGACCAAAGAACTTCTTTCCACCAAACCGTGCAGATGAAGAGGCACCACGAGGTTTAAATGGCTCTCCCCGGGGCCTCAAGCTGTCATTAGTTTGCCTCTGTTGTGGTACTTGTGGTGGCACAGCACTAGGATAAGCTCCCACTCCAAGCTCGGCAAGCTCTGCTCTTGTGAGGGCATCATCAAAAGAAGTTGGGTTATTGGTGATAACCCGGTCATAGAGCTCCGGTCGCAACCCCTTCATAAAATTCCTCATCTTTGCGTGCCCATTGGTGGCAATGTGGGGAACATACCTCAGCAACGAAGAGTACCGCATGGCATAGTCTGACACTGTCATGTTCCCCTGTTTCAAACTTGTAAACTCGTCCTCCTTCGTCTGCCTTGCCGCTGCGGAGAAGTACCGGTTCAGAAACCGGGTCCTGAAGAGTGTCCAATCAATCACAACACCCAGTGCTCTTAGCTCCATTACAGTGCTCCTCCACCATATTAGAGGTTCTTTGCTAACTGGAACTCTGCCAGCCTCAGCCAAGCTGTAACAGCACAAGGAGCCGACACAAATATCTGCTCAAGTCTTTCCAGCCACCCCTCAGCTTCCTCTTCTGATTCTGTTCCCTCAAACCGGGGCGGGTGGTAAGACAGAAACTGAGTCAAGTTAATCTCACCAGGTAGCAATAACTGAGCCACTGGCTCCATGCCTACTGCTGGTGGAGGTAGAGGGTTCACTTGTCCAACGCTAGCGTTAACACTGCCCAAGGTTCCCCGCATTCATAGCAGCCATGCTGTAACACAAAGGTTAACAACAATTCCAAAACAAATATACATGTTATGCCGTTAGATAACAGGAATGATAATAAGCATGTTAGTATAACAGAATATACATCAATATGCACCACATGCATAAACATGCTTCAAATGTAAGCACCTAGCCAATCATGCTAAGGCTACCCTTCACTCGTTCCCGGGTTCTCTAACCACTGCTCTGATACCACTAATGTAAGGACCCTAATCCTTAAGTGCGGATTGAAGGCATAATTAGAGCTAATATAAATAATCAGAGTAAATTAATCGTGTTGAGTCTATGAGCTTTAAGAATTACATGCCAAAAATAAGGACTATCCCTGGATTAGTTACATTCCCAAAACAAATGAATGTTATCAATTATAGCTTTACACTACTCCTACAGTAGATACTATACAAAATTAATCCTTTCCTTCCTGGGTCAAAAGAATTCTCCACAAGCTCACCACCTCAACCCGCTTAGCCCTTCTATCATGCCAAAAGTACCTACAAGGACAACCCCCAAACATGAGCAATGATATCATCCATATACAACACAATATGAATATAAAGCGTAAATGCATAATCATAATAAAACACTTCCTGTTTTTCCCATGCATTTCAAACGCTTCCCGTTTGGTTGTCCCTGTACCATAACTCATGAGTATAATCAATAGATTATTTTTAATGGTCTAGACATGTCATGACAAATACCATCTCATCGATATCAAATACCAATCATCAATCCATAGTCTGTCCATCACAATGTATTTTAATGCCCCTCGCTTATTTACATATAGGCGGCATAGAATAACCTCGCTTCAATGAACATGCGGTACTCCCACCCCTCGCCTCACATTGAGCGGCAAATATCCTTTCCTCGCCCTATATGATAACCACGCTCAAATGTGACATGCGGCGCTCCCACCCCTCGCTTCACATTTAGCGGAACCAAAACAAATAGCGGCAAGCATTAAAATCATCAAGGGATGACCACGACTCATGAGATGTGCACCAATAATCATATGCATCTACAATCATCATGCATAATTCAACATGTATTTGCATCCACAATGCATAATCACATATATACTCGCATCCACAATGCATAAACAATGAGTATATTAGATACATGTACCGTTGGGTGCCCGTACGTCCTCTACGTACCTTTTCAAAAGTGGAATTGATATGGCTTCAGTTCCTTGGTTGCGTTGCTACCTGGGATGGTTCTACACAATCACACAACCCCATATTAGAAGCCAAATAATAGTCAAATACCAAAAATTCGACAAAAGAAAGCATTTCTCAAAATTCCACAGTTGGCGATCGATCGCTTGGCTGAGGCGATCGATCGCCTCAATTTTTTCTTCGCGGCGATCGATCGCGCCAAACATGGCGATCGATCGCCTAACCCTGGGATTGGCCACTGCCTCTCGGCGATCGGTCGCCTCATATCAGGCGATCGATCGCCTGTCCCGCAAATTTGGTACTGCCCATCGGCGATCGATCGCCCCATTTCAGGCGGTCGATCGCCTCACACAGACTCGCGATTTTTCACCATTTTTGCATACCAAAACCTTCCAATCCATACCAACACTTAAACCATCAAACCAACAACATAATAACAACATAAACCTCCAAAATACGCCTCCAAACAAGTGTAAATCCAACCCTCAACCAAAACCACAACAACCCAACACAAACCCATTTTAAAACCCTTCAAAATCATACCAAACTTAAATAAAACTTTACAAAATCAACAATGAGGTATCCATACCTCTTGGGACCTCAAATCTCCCAATAAACTCCACAAATCCACTTTTTTGCAAGGATTTCTTTCCACCCTTAAGCTCAATTTCGAAAATGGGGGAAAGGAGGGTTTGGGTGGTGTAATTTTGGGAAAGTGAAAAGTAAGAATGAATGTGTGGTGGGGGTTTGGGGTAATAAAGTGGGTTAATTAATTAAAATGCATTCCACAATCCCATGGTGTATAAAACACCCCAACATGATATTTTCAAAAGCATTAATCCAAAATGCACCAAAATATCAATTAACTCATGCTTTCCAAATAATTGCTAACCATGGCAAATAAATCATGCTAAAAGCAATTTTCCCCAACATGCACAACGTGCACCCTGAAATGCACTCCCGGGTCATCCTTTCCATGTGACCATGCATTTCCACACATTAAATAAATCCAGCACATAATCAATTAATTATCACCATGATTAACCATATAAATACAATTAATGCCCAAATTGCAATTAATAATTTCGGGGATATCACAATCTCGGTGTGGTAATGATCCACTATGGTTTTTAATTATGGCAATTATGAATTAATTGCGGTGTTGGAGCACCCGAGGATGTTAAATTCGGGTATTTGGGGCGTTGGATCCAAAGGTTGAGATTGTATTCTCATCGTGGTGAAAAACCTTGGAATTGGGTTTTTGGTGGGATTTGGGGTCCGGAGTACTTTGTGCTGGGATTGCTAATGGAATAGAGATTGAGATGTAATATTTGAAAACTTATGATTTTTAATGATCATGACGTATTTGTGGAGGACTTGGTATTTTGGAGCTTAGGTATTATATATACCAAATGGACTCGGTATTCTATCATTTGCACGAAGTCTCTCCTCTCTCTACGCCAAACCCATTTCCCCTTTCCCCTCTTTTCTCCCATGGAGGAGAAATCGTTGGTAACTAGGCCCGGGAGCCGGATTTCTCGATGATAATCAGGTATTGATTTTCCCTTCGTCCTTATCTTCGATTTGATAGTAGTGTGGTGGTTTTTGGTTGAGTATTATGTTGGGTTTGGAAATCGGGATTTTTGGTAAAAATCCAAAGTTATGTTTTTGATGTTTTTATTGGTTTTAAATGGAGTATTGGAGGTGTTGGAAGTGTATGGGGTGTTGGTTTTGAGTTTGGGTGTGAAAAACACCATTAAAGCTCGAATTTTTTGGAAAACCGCAGGTCGCGATCGATCGCGGCTTGGCGCCGATCGATCGCGACATGATACTGATTTTGGGGTGACGATGAACAGTCACGGCGATGTGGGCAATCGATTGCTGGGGTCTTGGCGATCAATTGTGAGACCTGACGATCGATCGCGGCATGCATTTTTTAGGGCAGTAGGTCCTCGCGATGGATCGCAGTAAGTGGCGATCGATCGCGGCCCTGTTTCCTTTGGTTTTTCGAAATTTTGGGAAAATGTCTGGATTTGGAATCGAGGTTTAATTAACCGATTTTCGGGGCAATGTATACATTCCTTTGGGAATGATATACCTTTAAAATGGAATGGTTGGAGCCAAATTTTAATAATAAAATGGGAAACTCGTTTTAGTAAGTGGTTAGCCTTTGCTCACTTGAAATGGAATATTTTGGGTATTATGCATGCTTACCCGGAGTCTTTTAAAATGGTTAATCGTCATGGATTGACGATATGTTTGGTGGTTGTGAGCGTGCTTGAGCACGTGGTTGCATGCTTGTGTTTAATTGTGAGTTATTTATGTGTTAGCACATAATTCATCAGGTCGCGGGACTCAGTCAAGGTTTGGTTTGGACTACGGAATCATAAGGTACGTATAACGTACGAGCATAGCCCTTTTATATAATTGCAATTGTTGAATGCATGGTACATTATATTGCAATAAATGGATAGAAATTGGGAATTATATGGTGTCGCTCTTGAGCGAGCAACGATTGAGATGTTGTCGCCTTTGACCGAACATCGGTTGTGACGCCACTGCTGTTGAGCATGCGTGAAGATAAAATGCCGCTATTGTAGAGCGAGCGATGAAATAGAACCATGGAACCATTAACGAGATATATGGAATATCTTTACTCATTGTTTAATGATTTGATCATATTGATTATGGTATCGGTATATGTGGAACGGATTAGTAAATCAATGTAATGATTAACTGGCATTTATAGGAACAGCACAGGGGATCCGGATGAGGATGATGCCATCCATGGAGTGTCTTTTAATATTCATAGTCTTTACATTGAGTAAATTATGAATTGTAATATTGTGTTTATTGGATTGGTGGTATTGGTATGCTCACCCCGTGTGGGGGCTGTCTTTGTTGGGGCAGGTGGTACAGGTGCATCAATGGCTTTGGAGTTGAGTCCGAGCTGTTAATTCGAGGTGCTTCCAGGATCGAAGTACCAAAGCTGGTATTGAGCATGATACTTTATACATTAGATACACGTATACTTATTCGATGCTCGCATGTGAGCACTATTATGTGTATATGGGTTGTATAAAGAAGGCAATGGCCTTTCTCTTTTCATTTATGCGTTGCATGCAATTAATTAGGAATTGCAAAATGAATTGAGAGCATGTTAGTGTATGTATAAAGGTGCATGTTATGTTTATGGACTATGTTGGGGGAAGTTAGACATTATATGGAATAATGTAAGAAATTTTATAGATGGTATTTCATGCTAGGGTTGCGTGTAATCTTTTCCCTCCGATAACATCATTGTATGCATTAATGGCATGGGTTAATACACTAATAAAAGGTTAAGGAACGGGGGTCCTTAGTGGTATCAGAGCAGTGGTTTGCTCTTTGGGGCTGTTGACGGCCTAGGAACATATAAATGGAACAATTATATGTCATGACATCTATGGAATTGTAATTTAATTTGTTGATTATGATTGTGAGTTGTGGTATATGGATAACCAAAGGGAGCATTTTGAAATGCATGGGGATACAGGAAGTACTTTGTACTTATGGTTTATGCATTTACCTTTTATAATCATATTGTGGTGAATATGGATTATTATATGCTCATGGTTTGGGATCGTTCCTGTAGGGACGCTTTGGCATGGAGGGTTAAGGCCAGAATTGGCGGACACCAAACGGTAACATGTATTTTATATACATCATGGATTATGCATTGTGGTTGCATATATATTTGAGTGATGATTTTAATGCTTTGCCGTTGTTGAAGCGAGGGTATTGCCGCATGTCACATTTGAAGCGAGGTGCATTAAAATACACTCATAGTGATGTATATTGGGATATGGATTATGCATTGTGGTTGCATATATATTTGAGTGATGATTTTAATGCTTTGCTGTTAAATGTTGAAGCGAGGGTATTGTCGCATGTCGCATTTGAAGCGAGGTGTATTAAAATACACTCATAGCGATGTATATTGGGATATGGATTATGCATTGTGGTTGCATATATATTTGAGTGATGATTTTAATGCTTTGCAGCTAAATGTTGAAGCGAGGGTATTGCCGCATGTCACATTTGAAGCGAGGTGCATTAAAATACACTCATAGCGATGTATATTGGGATATGGATTATGCATTGTGGTTGCAGGTATAGATTGGATGCTTGGTGAATATCCCATGAGTCGTTGTCATGGACGAGTGATGATTTTAAATGCTTTACCACCGTCACTTGACGCGATGATAGAATACTTGTCGCTCTCATATCGTAGATAGGAAAGAATATTTGTCGCCAAATGTTGAAGCGAAGGTATTGCCGCATGTCGCATTTGAGCGAGGTTATTCAATGCCGCTGATAAGTCGAAGCGAGGGGTATTAGTGCCGCGGTCACGACAAGCGAAGTGCATTAAAATACACTGCTGTAACAAGACTAGGGATTAGCTATTCTATTGGCAATGGTTTATGCCGTCGGATATTATATAGCGAGTTCATTCCGCTTATCTATTGGCGATGGTTTATGCCGCCGGATATATAGCAATGGTTCATTCCGTTATTCTATTGGCGATGGTTTATGCAACCGGGGATCTATATAGTGATGGTTCATTCCGCTATTCTAATGGCGATGGTTCATGCCGCCGGGTATATATAGCGATGGTTCATTCCGCTTTTCTATTGGCGATGGTTCCTGTCGCCGGGTATATATAGCGATGGTTTATTCCGCTATTCTATTGGTGATGGTTCATGCCGTCGGATATATATGGCGATGGTTCATGCCGTCGGATGTATGTAGCGATGTTTCATTCCACTGACTCTATAGCGATGTTTTGTACCACTGGCTCTATGGCGAGGGATCATGCCGCTGATTTTATAGCGATGGGTTATGCTGCTATCTACGTAGCACGGGATTGTGCCGCCCACGAGCTATGGGTATTGATTGTGTACCGCTATTGGACGATGGAGAAGGGTATGGCGCTATCTTATTAGCGATGAGTTAGGGTATATTACTGTTTTGTTAACATTATTGTTGGTGTCTTATGTTGACATGTAACGTCAAGTGTTTGACTATGAGATTATGGATGTCATATATTGACATATACTGTCACGGGTTGACGATGTTATTGTGGATGTCATGTGTTGACATGTACAGTCACAGGATGACGATGATATAGAGGATGTTCTACGTGGACGGATGTCGTCGATACGATGAAAAATACAGTTAGGTATATGTATTTAGTCATATGGTTTCAGTGCCAATGATGAGCACAAGATGGTGTCTACGTCACCGGTTGACGGGACAATTATGCCGCTCAAGTTTGCTCTATGAATTATGGATGCACTGTACAGGTGAGTGTACCGCATCATGTATTGGAGGTAAATATTTTACGAGTAGTGATACCTTTGAGTATACTTGTTGGATGGCTTTGGCCAAGTGACTGGTGGTAAGAGTAGTTATTGAAGAAACTACTTGCTGGTACCGATTTGACGTATGGTAGACGTAGTCACACCCACCCATGAGAGTGTGGAATAAATCATAATGGAGTAGGATTGCCTGGTGGTTGAGTGAGGACACCGAGATGTCTGTTATGCATTGGTATTAGGAAATGTTGGGTGATGACCCACTACTCTAATGGATGGTACGGTATGGTCTACCGGGATGGAACATATGATATGTTGGTAGGTTTGGTATAAACCTAAGGAGGCAGTGATTTGCTAGCTGGGTATTGTAGCAGTGCTATAGTGAGCTTGATGTAGCCATTATACTGCTCGTTGGAACCATGTTTTGTAAATCGTATAAATATACGATGAGGGTTTGCGGTGGACTTTGGTGGTCACTATGTGACATGAGGTTTGAGGTAGGAAATACCTCACGGGGACGTTTATGTTATTTTGAGGGACTTGTACCGGGACGACTCAATTTTTGTTGGGACATGTAGTATTGGTGCTTAGGCATGTATGTGTATACGAATGCCCTCATTTTGGTATTTGTTGAGCATCGGATTAGTATGCTTGGTTTGATGAATCTCCGGTGAGAGATTGTGGCACCTTGAGATTGGTGATCTCAACGACACGATGTATTCTGAGGAATGATCGTGAGGTCCGGTTGACTCCCCCTGAGGAGAGATTGTCATATTTTAGGTCATGGTAACTCGTTACTGGATAATTCGATAGCCCCCGTGTGTTAGGATTGTAAGATCCTAGGGTGAACGAGGGATGGCCGGATTCGGATTTTTTAGGTGTCGTTGACACGTGTGATGAGAACGCAATTGAAGTTTCTTGCATGTTCTCTATGGGAACCTGAGACCTTGTGGAGTCTCGATGGTGTGGTTGGATCAAGCTACGATTTCTTGGAACACACGGATGTAGACATCTTTGGAGATGTGTTTGTGTTGATTGGTGGCCGTGAGTTGCCCGATCCGTGTTGCAAAGTGGTGTAATTACTCCTTGATGGAGATGGTTTTAGAGAACGAAAACCGGGTTTAGTATAAGTACACTGTGGTGTACTGGTGGTTTCCTTGGTAACGATGTATGTTTAACATCGTTGGTTATGTCTTAGAGATATCATTGGGGCGATATCTATTTTGGAATCTCGAATGATTCATTTGGTTAGCAGTTAGGGTTGACAGCGGTCTTTTGGGTTATTAGCATCGAGGTATTCTGACGTTCTTGGGAGATGGTGACGAGCTGCGAGATTTTTACTCCATTCCAGGTTTTGGTGCGAGGTCAGTGTCCTCGCGGTTGAGGTGTCGTTCATGACATGTTCATGACTCGACGATGTAGATACGTTTGGATTGTGTGGTCTCGGCGGTACGTGGAGTACGCATGTGCAAATTTCGAGGACGAAATTTAATTAGTGGGGGATAATTGTAATGCCCGGGAATTAATGGCGTTGATCCCGGTGTGGTAATGATCCTCTATGATTTTTAATTATGGCAGTTATGAATTAATTACGGTGTTGGAGCACCCAAGGATGTTAAATTTGGGTATTTGGGATCGTTGGATCCAAAGGTTGAGATTGTATTCTCATCGTGGTGAAAAACCTTGGAATTGGGTTTTTGGTGGGATCTGTGGTCCGGAGTACTTTGTGCTGGGATTGCTAATGGAATAGAGATTGAGAGGTAATTATTGAAAACAGATGTTTTTTTAATGAATCATGACGTATTTATGGAGGACTTGGTATTTTGGAGCTTAGGTACTATATATACCAAATGGACTCAATATTCCGTCATTTGCACGAAGTCTCTCCTCTCTCTTCCCTCTCTCTACGCCAAACCCATTTCCCCTTTCCCCTCTTTTCTCCCATGGAGGAGAAATCGCTGGTAACTTGGCTCGGGAGCCGGAAATTGAGAAATCTTCCCTTAGTCCTTATCTTCGATTTGATAGTAGTGTAGTGGTTTTTGGTTGAGTATTATGTTGGCTTTGGAAATTGGGGATTTTTGGTAAAAATCCAAAGTTATGTTTATGATGTTTTTATTGTTTTAAATATTGGAGGTGTTGGAAGTGTATGGGGTGTTGGTTTTGAGTTTGGGTGTGAAAAACACCATTAAAGCTCAAATTTTTCGAAAACCCGCAGGTCACGATCGATCGCGGCTTGGCGCCGATCGATCGCGACATGATATTGATTTTGGGGTGACGATGAACAGTCACGGTGTGATGCCCCGAAATTAATTAATTGCAAGTAAGGCATTAATTATGTTTATATGATGTATCATGTGTTGATGGATCTATGTGTTGGGTGTTAAGATGTTAACATGATTTAATTGTGTTAATTATTAAATATGAGGAGGATGTGATTTTAGATGAAGTTTGGAGCATTTTTGTAAAATGCTTTTAAAATACTATGTTGGAGCATTTTATACATCATGTTAAGTTTGGGGTACAATTTTTAATTAAGTTAAAGTAACCCCTTTTTAAATCCTCTACCCATCACTTTAACCCCTTTACCTTTCACTTTATTAAAAATCCCCAAATCACTTCCCAAACCCCAAACCCTACCCATTTTCGAGTTCCACCAAAAGAGGAGAAGAAAAGTTCCACAAAAACTTTGTTTGTGTGATCTTTGCTAGGATTTGGAGCCTACAAGAGGTATGGAACCATTCCTATAAGTTTTATGATGTTTGGTGTTGAAATGGGTTAAGTTTTTGATGTTTTATGTGGGTTTGTTTGGGTATGTGTTGTTTATGGTTGGGGTATGATTTTTGAAGTGTTTTATGTGGGTTTTAGTGGGTTATGATGTTATTGATGTTGTGAGAAAGTTTGGTTTTGGGTAGCATGAGGAAGAGCTTGAAAAATGAGCATTAATGGCGAAATTTCGGAGCACAGCACTCGGCGATCGATCGCCCGTTCTTGGCGATCGATCGCGAGCCTCCAGTGCCCGCCAGTAGCATTTGGCGATCGATCGCCACTCTTGGGCGATCGATCGGCGAGGCTGGCGATCGATCGCGCCAAAAGTGGCGATCGATCGCCAAGAAAAGAATTTTTGCCCCTCGTCCAGTGCGATCTCGCGATCGATCGCGCCTGGGCAGCGATCGATCGCGAGCTGTAAAAAAAATGGATTTTTGATAATTATGTGGGATTTTTGGATATTGGACTATATTTAGCTTCTAATATCAATTTGTATGGTTATGTAGAACCATCCCAGGTGCCCACGACTTCAAGGAGATAAAGTCTACGATTTCTCCTTCTTTTGGAATTAAGGTACGTAAGAGACGTACGAGCATCGGACGGTAAACCATACCCTTACATATTATGATGATGTTTAAGATGATGATGTCTATGATGATATTTATGATGATGATGTCTATGATGATATTTATGATGATGATGTTACGATGATGATGCTTATGATGATGTTACGATGATGATGCCTACGATGATGTTACGATGATGATGCTTATGATGATGTTACGATGATGATGCTTATGATGATGTTTATGATAATGATGTTTATGAGGACGTCTATAATGACGAAGTTTATGATAAGGTCATACGACGTGTATGATTGGGTAAGACGCCCATGTGGTAAGATGCCACCCAAAGTATGCGAGTGGGTAAGATGCCCCGTGGTAAGATGCCACGCAATGTTTATGATATGGTAAGACGCCATATGATTGGGTAAGATGCCCACGTGGTAAGATGCCACACGATGATTATGACGTGGTAAGATGCCACACGATGATTATGATATGGTAAGATGCCATACAATGGGGTAAGACGCCCTAATATATGAATAAGAGTCAGGGATAACAAAGGAAGTCGAAGGACGACCAATGACCTTTACTTAACTAGGATGTTATGCATTACTGTATGCTTTTGATATAATGTTAAGTAAATATGTACATGCTCACGATGTGTTATCCCTGTAGGTACACTTTTGGACCAAGGGCCTAGGGTCGGGTTGAGGAGGTGAGCTAAAGGAAGCAAGATGAATGTAGGATGCAGGATTTTGATAGTCTCTACTCTAGGAGTAGTGTAAACCTATAGCTATAACATTCATTAATGGGAATGTAATTAAACAGCTTTTGGAAATTTTATTTCGGCCTGTAATCTCCTTAGCTCAAGCTACAACCGGAACCCTACGATGTTATGAATGCATGTTTAGTCCATAATACGTGTATAAGATGATGTCAAGGTAGGAGGACCTTACATTAGTGGTATCAGAGCAGTGGTTAGATAACCCGGGAATGAGTGAAGGGTAGCCTTAGCAATAAGTTAGCTAGGTGCTTACCTTCGAGCATGTTTTGTGCATAAGTTGCATATGAAGTATATGATGTTATGCTAACATGTTTTGTTTATCTAACGAAGTATTATACGAACTGCTTTTGGATCTTGTTGTTAACCCTTGTGTTGCAGTATGGCAGCAAACGTGGAGGTAGGTGATGCAGTGAGCGTCAATGCAAGTGCGGGGCGTACGAATCCCCTACCCCCGCCAGCTTTTGATGATGAGCCGGCCGAACAACAGTTGTTGCCAGGGGAGCTAAGCTTAACTCAGTTTCTCGCTTACCGACCCCCAACCTTTGAAGGAACCGAAACTGGGGAACGAGCTGAGGAATGGTTAGAAAGAATAGAGCAGATCTTTGTGGCAGCCCCATGTGCGAAGACAGCATGGATACGGTTAGCAGAGTTCCAGTTGGTCAAGAAGGCGCTAATGTGGTGGAAGACCACTGTGGTAGAGCAAGAGGCTCAAGGTCATGAAGTTAACTGGAAAATGTTTCGAACTCGCTTTCTGAACCGTTATTTCTCGGCTGCAGCACGACAGGCTAAGGAGGATGAATTCACTCACCTCAAGCAAGGTAATATGTCAGTGTCAGATTATGCTCTTCAGTTTTGCTCCTTGCTAAGATATGTGCCTCACATTGCCACGAGCACGCAAGCAAAGATGAGGAATTTCATGAAAGGTTTGAGGCCGGAGCTGTACGATAGGGTGATCACTTATGGCCCTACTTGTTTTGATGATGCACTCTCACGGGCCGAGCTGGCCGAACTAGGAGTGGGTGCATACCCTGATGTTGTACCACCGTCGGCACCCTCTCAGAAATCCACTCCGGATAATTTGAAGCCAAAGAGTGATCAGTTCAAGTCAAGGGGGAACTCATCGGCGTCAAGGTTCAGTGGTAAGAGGTCTGACAATAGATGGAAGGGGAACCGTAGGGGTGATGCCCCATCTGGAAGGGGGCAGTCTCAGGGAGACAGATCCGGGAGGATCCAATGCACTCTTTGTGGGCAACCACATCTGACGAAAGAATGTGTAGGGTGCTATGTTTGTGGCGACAAGGGCCACTTTGCTAGACAGTGTCCCAACAGGGGAAGTCAACAGGGTTCTGCGGGGAGGCTTGCGGATAGGACAGCACAGCACAGACCCCCATTTGTGCCGCGTCAGCATGGAGGTCAGCCCATGGGGCCACCTCAAGGACAAGTCTATGCATTGACAAGGGAGCAAGCTTCAGCGGCTCCGGAGGAGGTTATAGCGGGTACGTGTCTTTTATTTACGCACCCTGCTTTTATTTTGATCGACACAGGTGCGTCACACTCTTTTGTGTCAACAAGTTTTGTGGAAAGACACCACATATGCACTTCTCCGTCGCCCACGCCTCTTATAGTCTCGACCCCCGCTGGAAGAAGTATGATTACTGATCGGATCGTCTACAATGGCCTCATTTATTTTGAGGATAAAGAACTAAGGTCAGATTTGATTGTTCTGGGAATGTCAGACTTTGACTGCATTCTGGGCATCGACGTTCTGAACAGGTATCAGGCAGTTGTGAACTGCAGGCAGAGGACAGTACGGTTCAAATCTGATATGGGAATTCCATGGACGCTCTATGGGGATGGTTCTCGCTCAAAGATTCCATTGATATCTGCTGTCAAGATGGCACAGTTATTGGAACGAGGCCATACAGGATATCTCATATATGCCGTTGATGTTACGGAAAAGAAAAAAGGAGTAAAAGTTGAGGATGTGCCCGTAGTGGCGGAATTTCCCGATGTCTTTCCGGAGGAGATTCCCGGATTCCCACCGACGAGAGAGGTCGAGTTTGGGATTGAATTATTACCGGGGACGTCTGCCATTTCTCGTGCCCCTTATAGGATGGCACCAGCGGAGCTAAGGGAATTAAAGATTAGTTGCAAGAGGTCCTCGATAAAGGCTATATACGCCCTAGCGTATCGCCCTGGGGAGCACCAGTTTTATTTGTGAAGAAGAAAGATGGTTCGATGCGTTTGTGCATCGATTACAGACAACTGAACAAAGCTACAGTGAAGAATAAGTACCCACTCCCGAGGATCGATGATTTGTTTGATCAGTTGCAGGGTACGAGGCTCTACAGTAAGATCGATCTGAGGTCGGGGTACCATCAGATTCGAGTAAGAGAAGAGGATGTTCAGAAGACGGCCTTCAGGACGAGGTATGGGCACTATGAATTCCTAGTCATGCCTTTTGGGGTGACAAATGCCCCGGCCGTTTTCATGAGTTTGATGAACAAGGTGTTCCAGCCATTTTTGGACCAATTCGTCATAGTTTTCATTGACGATATACTCATCTACTCTCGGACCGAAGAAGATCATGTACGGCACTTGAGGACAGTACTTCAGATCCTCAGGGATCATCAGTTGTATGCAAAGCTTAGCAAGTGCGAGTTCTGGTTGGACAGCGTGGTATTCCTAGGCCATGTCATATCTAGCCAAGGGATATCTGTGGATCCCAGGAAGATTGAAGCTGTGATGGAGTGGGCAGCACCCACTTCTGTACCCGAGATACGGAGTTTTCTTGGCTTAGCAGGTTATTACCGACGTTTTGTCGAGGGATTTTCTAAGATCGCTAAGCCATTGACACAGCTGACTCAGAAAGGAGTCCCATTCTTTTGGTCCGAAGCTTGTGAGGAAAGCTTCCAAGAATTGAAGCGTCGTTTGACGACAGCGCCAGTGTTGGTGATTCCGTCTGAGGATAAGAGGTTTGCCTTGTACACGGATGCATCATTGCAGGGTTTAGGCTGCGTATTGATGCAAGACAGACAAGTGGTAGCCTATGCTTCGAGACAGTTGAAGCCTCATGAGACCAGATACCCAGTCCATGATCTGGAACTGGCGGCTATCATTTTCGCCTTGAAGATTTGGCGTCATTATCTTTATGGTACTACGTTTACCATCTTTACGGACCATAAGAGCCTAAAGTTTCTATTCACCCAGGCTGAACTAAATATGCGCCAAAGAAGATGGATGGATTTGCTCAAGGATTATGACTGTGAAATTGAGTACCATCCTGGTAAAGCAAATTTGATAGCAGACGCCTTAAGTCGGAAGGTGAAGAGCACTGCTGAGGATGTTATGTGTTTATCAGTTTTGATGACTTCCTATTGCCATCTGGGCTATGACTTCGAGGTGGACACGTCGCCGGTGCGAGTGTCGACCTTATTGACCGAGCCAGACGTATTTGAGGCTATCAGGAAGGCCCAGAGGTCGGATGATGAAGTGCAGAGATGGTCATCGATAGCACTTCGAGGTCAGCCAACAAAGTTTAGAGTGGCTGAAGATGATTCATTAAGACTGGGCAACCGATGGGTAGTCCCAGATACACCAGAGTTACGTAAAGGAATTTTAGAACGGGCTCATAGTAGCCGATTCAGTATCCACCCCGGAGGAAGAAAGATGTACAAGGACCTAAGTGGTCAATTCTGGTGGAGACGCATGAAGCATGATGTGATCAGTTATGTTAAGAGATGTTTAATCTGCCAACAAGTAAAGGCAGAAAGGCAGAGGCCTGGTGGCGAGCTGAAGAGCTTGGAGGTACCTAAGTGGAAGTGGGAGCACATATCTATGGACTTCGTGACCCACTTGCCAAGGTCGGCCTCTGGATTTGATGAGATCTGGGTGATCGTGGATAGGCTGACGAAGGTGGCTCATTTCATCCCTTACAGTATGACTTTCACGTATCTAAAGATGGCCCAATTATATGTACGGGATGTAGTGAGGTTGCATGGGATTCCAGTCTCGATCGTGTCTGACAGAGACCCAAGGTTTACTTCTCATTTCTGGGAGGGTCTCCAGACAGATTTGGGCACCGAGGTGAGACTGAGTACAGCTTATCACCCTCAGACTGATGGCCAAACGGAGCGTACTATACAGACGCTCCAAGATATGCTGAGGGCATGTGTTTTGGAGTTTGATACTCCGGGGCAAGAATCTATACCACTGGTAGAGTTCTCATACAATAACAGCTATCAGGCGAGCATTCAAATGGCCCCTTTTGAAGCTCTCTACGGACGACGATGTAGGTCACCGCTGTATTGGGAGGACTTGACGAGTAAAGCGGTCGGAGGACCGGATATGATTAAGGACATGGAGGAAAAGATTAAGATGATACGCTTAAAGATGAAAGCGGCCCAAGATAGGCAAGCAGCCTATGCAAATAAGCGGCGACGGCCGCTAGAATTTCAAGTGGGAGACAAGGTCTTCTTGAAAATCTCACCCTTCAGAGGTGTTGTTCGTTTTGGTATGCGGGGGAAGTTATCCCCGAGGTATGTTGGACCGTATGAGGTATTACAGCGTATCGGCACTTTGGCTTACCGATTGGCTCTACCGCCGTCTTTATCTGGGATTCATGATGTTTTCCATGTTTCTATGCTACGGAAGTATGAGCCAGACCCGTCTCATGTTTTACAGCCTACTGAAGTGCAGTTAGACTCAGATGTATCCTACGTTGAACGACCAGTCAGAATTCTGGATCGTGAGGATCGCAGACTACGAAGCAAAGTTATACCGATGGTCAAAGTTCAGTGGGATCGTCGGGGTGTCGAGGAGGCTACGTGGGAGACGGAGCGGCATATGATGCAGCACTACCCCGAACTATTTTCTGGTATGATTTATGTTTAGTTTCTTTTGGGTAAGTGCATGCGATTTCGAGGAAGAAATCTTGTAAGTAGGGGAGTAATGTGATGCCCCGAAATTAATTAATTGCAAGTAAGGCATTAATTATGTTTATATGATGTATCATGTGTTGATGGATCTATGTGTTGGGTGTTAAGATGTTAACATGATTTAATTGTGTTAATTATTAAATATGAGGAGGATGTGATTTTAGATGAAGTTTGGAGCATTTTTGTAAAATGCTTTTAAAATACTATGTTGGAGCATTTTATACATCATGTTAAGTTTGGGGTACAATTTTTAATTAAGTTAAAGTAACCCCTTTTTAAATCCTCTACCCATCACTTTAACCCCTTTACCTTTCACTTTATTAAAAATCCCCAAATCACTTCCCAAACCCCAAACCCTACCCATTTTCGAGTTCCACCAAAAGAGGAGAAGAAAAGTTCCACAAAAACTTTTTTTGTGTGATCTTTGCTAGGATTTGGAGCCTACAAGAGGTATGGAACCATTCCTATAAGTTTTATGATGTTTGGTGTTGAAATGGGTTAAGTTTTTGATGTTTTATGTGGGTTTGTTTGGGTATGTGTTGTTTATGGTTGGGGTATGATTTTTGAAGTGTTTTATGTGGGTTTTAGTGGGTTATGATGTTATTGATGTTGTGAGGAAGTTTGGTTTTGGGTAGCATGAGGAAGAGCTTGAAAAATGAGCATTAATGGCGAAATTTCGGAGCACAGCACTCGGCGATCGATCGCCCGTTCTTGGCGATCGATCGCGAGCCTCCAGTGCCCGCCAGTAGCATTTGGCGATCGATCGCCACTCTTGGGCGATCGATCGGCGAGGCTGGCGATCGATCGCGCCAAAAGTGGCGATCGATCGCCAAGAAAAGAATTTTTGCCCCTCGTCCAGTGCGATCTCGCGATCGATCGCGCCTGGGCAGCGATCGATCGCGAGCTGTAAAAAAAATGGATTTTTGATATTATGTGGGATTTTTGGATATTGGACTATATTTAGCTTCTAATATCAATTTGTATGGTTATGTAGAACCATCCCAGGTGCCCACGACTTCAAGGAGATAAAGTCTACGATTTCTCCTTCTTTTGGAATTAAGGTACGTAAGAGACGTACGAGCATCGGACGGTAAACCATACCCTTACATATTATGATGATGTTTAAGATGATGTATGATGATGATGTCTATGATGATATTTATGATGATGATGTCTATGATGATATTTATGATGATGATGCTTATGATGATGTTACGATGATGATGCTTATGATGATGTTACGATGATGATGCCTACGATGATGTTACGATGATGATGCTTATGATGATGTTACGATGATGATGCTTATGATGATGTTTATGATAATGATGTTTATGAGGACGTCTATAATGACGAAGTTTATGATAAGGTCATACGACGTGTATGATTGGGTAAGACGCCCATGTGGTAAGATGCCACCCAAAGTATGCGAGTGGGTAAGATGCCCCGTGGTAAGATGCCACACAATGTTTATGATATGGTAAGACGCCATATGATTGGGTAAGATGCCCACGTGGTAAGATGTCACACGATGATTATGACGTGGTAAGATGCCACACGATGATTATGATATGGTAAGATGCCATACAATGGGGTAAGACGCCCTAATATATGAATAAGAGTCAGGGATAACAAAGGAAGTCGAAGGACGACCAATGACCTTTACTTAACTAGGATGTTATGCATTACTGTATGCTTTTGATATAATGTTAAGTAAATATGTACATGCTCACGATGTGTTATCCCTGTAGGTACACTTTTGGACCAAGGGCCTAGGGTCGGGTTGAGGAGGTGAGCTAAAGGAAGCAAGATGAATGTAGGATGCAGGATTTTGATAGTCTCTACTCTAGGAGTAGTGTAAACCTATAGCTATAACATTCATTAATGGGAATGTAATTAAATAGCTTTTGGAAATTTTATTTCGGCCTGTAATCTCCTTAGCTCAAGCTACAACCGGAACCCTACGATGTAATGAATGCATGTTTAGTCCATAATACGTGTATAAGATGATGTCAAGGTAGGAGGACCCTACACACGGCGATCGATCGTGAAAAGTGGGCGATCGATCGTGAAAAGTGGGTGATCGACCGCGGGGGTCTTGGCGATTGATCGCGGGACCTGGCGATCGATCGCGGTAAGTGGCGATCGATCACGGCCCTGTTTCCTTTGGTATTTCGAAATTTTGGGAAAATGTCGGGATTTCGGAATCGAGGTTTAATTAACCGATTTTCGGGGCAATGTCTACATTCCTTTGGGAATGCTATACCTTTAAAATGGAATGGTTGGAGTCAAATTTTAATAATAAAATGCGAAACTCGTTTTAGTAAGTGGTTGGCCTTTACTCACTTGAAATAGAATATTTTGGGTATTATGCATGCTTAGCCCAGAGTCTTTTAAAATGGTTAATCATCATGGATTGATGATAGGTTTGGTGGTTGTGAGCGTGCTTGAGCACGTGGTTGCATTCTTGTGTTTAATTGTGAGTTATTTATGTGTTAGCACATAATTCATCGGGTCGCGGGACTCAGTCAAGGTTTGGTTCGGACTACGGAATCATAAAGTACGTATAACGTACAAGCATAGCCCTTTCATATAATTGCAATTATTGAATGCATGGTACATTATATTGCAATAAATGGATAGAAATTGGGAATTATACGGTGCCGCTCTTGAGCGAGCAGCGATTAAGATGTTGTTGCTTTTGAGTGAACATCGGTTGTGACGCCACTGCTATTGAGCGTGCGTGAAGTTAAAATGCCGCTATTGTAGAGCGAGCAACGAAATAGAACTATGGAACCATTAACGAGATATATGGAATATCTTTACTCATCGTTTAATGATTTGATCATATTGATTATGGTAGTATATGTGGACGGATTAGTAAATCAATGTAAAGATTAACTGGCATTTGGGAATTTGATGGTTTCGGTTATTTGAGAACAGGAACAGCATAGGGGATCCGGATTAGGATGATGCCATCCAGGGAGTGTCTTTTAATATTCATAGTCTTTACATTGAGTAATATTGTGCTTACTGGATTGGTGGTATTGGTATGCTCACCGCGTGTGGGGGCTGTCTTTGTTGAGGCAGGTGGCACAGGTGCAGCAATGGCTTTGGAGTTGAGTCCGAGCTGTTGATTGGAGGTGCTTCTAGGATCGAAGTACCAAAACTGGTATTGAGCATGATACTTTATACATTAGATACACGTATACTTATTCGATGCTCGCATGTGAGCACTATTATGTGCATATGGGTTGTATAAAGAAGGCAATGGCCTTTCTCTTTTCATTTATGCGTTGCATGCAATTAATTAGGAATTGCAAAATGAATTGAGAGCATGTTAGTGTATGTATAAAGGTGCATGTTATGTTTATGGACTATGTTGGGGGAAAGTTAGACATTATATGGAATAATGTAAGAAATTTTATAGATGTTATTTCATGCTAGGGTTGCGTGTAATCTTTTCCCTACGATAACATGATTGTATGCACTAATGGCATGGGTTAATACACTAATAACGGTTAAGGGCACGAAGGTCCTTACAAAGGTAAATAGAAGTATCCCGCTAAGTAACACGATAGAAAGATTACCATCTTGTGCAAGCCACCTTCAGGCTGGATGGATTTGATCAGGATTATTTCACATACGGAATCTAAGATATCTGTTTCGGATATTCAACACAACCTATTTTCATTACGAAAGACCAAGATAATACTAATATGAGTAATTACAATTCGATTAGAATTTGTCAAAAGATTAGACTAATAGAGTTCAAGAAAATATAAAGAATTAGAAGACTCGTATGACATAATCACATGTCAAACATACAAAATAGATTTAGGTAGATCTTGGTTTTGGATTGACACCTGATACTATTCAGAGTGCAGATCTATTAGCAGACGTATAGAATTGTCCTAAAATAATGAATCAGGTAAATCCTTAACATAAGCCAATCATTTCAATTGTCTAGATTCAATACCGAGTCATGATCTCTATATCGATATGCCTACAAATCTCATTGGAAGTATATTCGAAAGTTTTACCAGTTTTAAAATTTTCTCAAAATTTTACCACAAATGCACGGAGTCTAAACCGAGTTAATATTCGGGTCCATGCAAATTCTATTCTTTAATATAATGAAAATTATCACTCCAGTTAACCCTGAATCTATAATAGCTCCGAGCATGGGTTCGTGTCCAACACTACAGCCGTGCCACCTCTAGGTATGGGCCCATATCACTTCTAAATTTTTAGAAAATTACACTTTGCTTGAAAACTGATTCTATGGTACATTTAGGCAAGGTCTGTATTTAATCATTTCGCTAATAGTTTTAAAATATATTGAACATTTTTTACATTTATTAAATTATTTTTGTGCATGGTTCGAATCATGTCCGGATGTACATCTGTACATTCTTTTATTATGAATGTTGATGAGTCACAACACTTATCCCTTTTATTAAAATTAATATTTTGGATAATCACGAGTTAGGCCATAGTGTGATATCCCCGAAATGATTATGTGGGTAATCATACAATTAAGGGTTGTTAATTGTGAGCCTATGTGCTAAAGGCGTATTTTATGTGGGAGTGATTTATTTATTTTGATGATGTGGTTTAGGGAGCATGTTAGGTGTTTTTAATTGTTGTGTTTATGTGGTAGAATAATAAAATATCAAGGAGAGATATTTTTATACATCGTATGAAATACCGGGACACAATTAAACACCCCAAAACACCCTGCATGAAACCACCCCACCCCCACTTGTTTGAAACCCACGCCCCTCCCCTGTTTTTCTGGAAAGCAGATTGACTAAGTAGGCATTTTTGGACTTAGATATTTTCACTTTATCTCTTCCAAAAAGCTTCCTTCTTCTTCTCTTCATTTCGTCTGCAACTTGGTCTGTTTCTAGGAAGAAAGTGATCGGATTTCATTAATCCTTTCTTGACAAAAATCGAGGAGCAAAAGTGGTGAGGAGTCACATGTTTTTCCCAGTTTTCAGATTTCTAGCATGTGTATTCCTCGTAGCAGATTTGGCATGCTAGCGTAGGGTTTAATGAAATCTTGTTATGAGTACTTTTATGTGATGTTTATGAAGCCCTTAGCATGTTTTGTTAAGTGACTTGCATGCTTTATGTGTTAGATTTGTAGTTGAGAAAAGGGTTCCTCGAACACCCGAGCAGGGGAAGTGCCCTGTTTTCATGTTTAGTAAGGGTTCTATCATGAATATTTGAAGCATGCTAGCTTAGGTTTTGGTTGAACCTTTGATGTGAATACGTGTATGGTAGTTTGTTGAAGATACCAGTATATTTCCTTGAGCATGTTTCATGTATTATATGAAGGATTTAATCATGTGAAAAGTAATGTTCGAAAATTCTGGGCAAGGTGCAAGTGCCCTGTTTTTCTGAAATTGTGGTTGAGTTCAAACTTTTGGGGTTATTATGATGCATGTTAGGCTAAGAGTTTATTGAAACTTTGGTTTAAAACCCTTCATGGGAGTTTGTTGAAGCCCCTAGTATTTTTATTCGTGCATATTATATGTGTTATGATATGGTTTTAAGTGTTTGAAATGAGGTGTTCGGCAATTCTGGAAAATCGCCAAAGGAACAGGGTTGGCGATCGATCGCCAAGGAGGCGAGATCGATCGCGACGTTCCAGTAGGTTTTGGCGATCGATCGCCAATATTGGGGCGATCGATCCCTGATTGCATTTTTTTGGTTTCCAAGGCAGTAACATCTCGCGATCGATCGGGGCTCAGGGGCGATCGATCGCGAGATGACATTGTTGGGAAAATGTGATTTTCATTTTAGTTTTGATTCCGAATTATTATGAGGTGCTTAATATTGTGTTGTGTGATTATGTAGAACCATCACAGGTGCCAGCACAGCCGAGGAGATAAAGTCGTTTGACTCCTCTATTTTTGGAAAGGTACGTAAGCGACGTACGGCATCCCAACGGTAACATGTATTATGTGTTTATTTATTTAACACAAGGTAAAGCAAGATATGCATAAGATAGTGCATTATGATGTGATACATGTTGATATACATTGTTTTTGCATATGTATGTTGTGAAATATAAGAGGTGTATTTCACGAGTCAAGGTTATCTTAGTAAGGATTTCAATGCTTACGCTAAGGTCCATAAGAAGCGAGGAAGAATTCCGCTTACGTGGAGAAGTAAGAAGCATTGAAATGTACTAATGATAAGGACTCAGGATTTAATTAAGGATTTAAGAAGGAAAGATATGTCATGACATTTATTTATGAAACCATATGTTCATATAACGTGTTATTATGAGTTATGGTACAGGGACAACAAATGGGCGTTGTAAATGCTTGGAAATACAGGAAGTGCTTTGTATTTATGTTTGTGCATTTACGCTTTACATTCATATTATGTTGAATATGAATCACAGTATGCTCATGTGTCAAGGGTTGTCTTTGTAGGTGCTTTTGACGACGAGAACCAGGGTCGGGGTTGATTTGCTGAGCTGTAAGGAGTGCTACAGGATTATTATGTTAGAGAATCTTTTTATATAGCTTCTACAATAGTAGAGTAAGACTATAATGTAGTACCTTTTGTAGGAACATGTGAACTTCCTTTTTGAACTTTTGGGTACTGTAATCTCTTAAGCTCAGGTTAATCAACACGACATTACTACTCTGATTATATATATGATGTTTAGTTCTCTTAATTGCACCTTAGTACCTTGTTGAGATAACGGGGTCTCACACATAGCTCATAGTAATCAATCAATACCGAACTACTCAATACAAATGATTACCAGTAGGTTCGACCATACATCATATAATCATATCATCATTGGCATCGTAATGATATGTCCAATCTATACCTTTGCAGATACTATCTTATTTAATAAAATAACCTCCCATACTTAAAGAATAATGTGGGTGGTCATTTAAAATCTGGTTATAGAAAACAAATTATGACAGGAAAGTTATCCGTCATTATTAAGAAATACGTCGAAGGGTAAAACCTCAAGTGTATTCCCAAAAGATCTCGATCTATACTTCATATAGTCGTATTTTCCCAACATCTCATGATGTTTTATACGACTCATTCTTGGTGACAATATGACACATATATTCCCTTTTATCAAAACCATAATTATACAACCATCTAACTATGATTTCATATTTGTTCATCAATTTATTTATTGTAAATAAAAATCATATCTTTAACTCATTTTGTCATAGCCATATCTCATTCTTTTACAGCATCCCAATGCCGAAATCTAAATGGCTCTATGTCCTGGAGACATTTCAATGACATCCAAGGACTCCCATTTCAATTATCCCATAGCTCATTCAACAATGTAATTCTCAATAGGTTCAGCAATTCATTGCTTTATAACATACTCATTACTATTGCATAAAAGAGTTTTAATGTCTCATTTAATATGCATACTCTTCATTTATTCAATCTAGTGCATTATTCGTTCAATAATGACAGGTTTTGTAGGTGTTCGAGTGTAAACTCTTTCCCTACCCTGTTCCGTCACACATATATAGTATAGTATCGATATTGTGGTCAATATCAATACTACACAACTCAGCATACTCAAATATAAATATAATATTAACATCAATTATTTCACTCCAAATCATGGAAGAACAAATAGGCCAAATAAGTTTCAAACACAAACGCACATATCATTCGTGCCTATTCGAAGTGTAAACAAGACTCAAAAGTAGAGCATTCACAGTTTATGCTCTGATACAAAATGTGATGACCCGTTCCTAATCAAGTAGTTAATTATCACACAATGATTATTTATTTGTAAACAACGAAAGATTATTTAAATTTTACCAAAAATAATAAAACACACATAACAATATCCCGAATGCTGAAAGTAAATACATAATAACATATCATGCACAATAGGCATCCAACACATAATCCATACTAAAAATATTTACATCACACCATAGCATGCACATTAAGCATCCACCATACATTTCATACTAAAAATATTTACATAATACCATCAGCAGTAAATAAACATCGAATATCCACAAATATTCAAGACTGAACGGAAATAAACTTAATTTACATAGTTATACAATCCATGACACACCCTGATATAATTTAACTATCCTACGACTGGGATAGACAGAGAAACAACCTCGAGATGGCTTCTATAGAGCATTCTCTCTTTTGGGATCCTGGTTATCTATAATATCTGTCATTGGCCACACACGAATTCAACAACAACCCCCTTGGAGGTGAGCCAAACGCCAATATGGAACTATCACGTAATTACAACATGTATCTATAAAATGCGATATATGATGTAATGCAATGCAATGTAATGCAATGCATGTAAGGTACAACGAATTGAATCTCAAGATACCAAATATCGGAGTCCAAAGAAAGGTATCATCAATCAATATCAAGCTTGAGCAGAGGGTGGCGGCATCGCGCAACATATCTCCTCCATCGTCGTGCCCAATCCTTCGTGTCTAGGTTCAGCGACAATGCGCGTGACTACAGTTACTACATTGACTGCCTGTCATCGTCGTTCCCAGCGTACCCATGACATTATAGATCTCATCATAATCAAATGGTATCAAAGGATTGGTAAGATCAATATGAAATGTCCAACGTGTATGTCATATATCGATGTATATTTATCAAAATAATGTGTGTTAACAAAACATTTATTTTTCATACACCGATATAACAATTATGAATGCTCCATAATTCAACTAAAATCACATAGCCAAGTAATTCCACGTAATTCACATAAGTTCAGCAAATCATGTATCAAATAATGCAGATACCCGTCGTATGTTGCCGATCACAACATACCTATTATTCATTGTTCTAGAAGCTGAACATCGTCATCATAGTTCGTGGAACTCCAATGCCGTATGTTAATCTATAAAATTCATACAATACCACATAGAGGATTATCTACTAAAGTTGGACATATTGGATTGTTTCTTTAGTCGATTCTTGAAGCTCACTTATCATCTTCACATATCAAACTAACCAAAATGTCTACTAACTCACGCATGCACACATAATCGTCCAAGCTAATCAATGTACGATATTTACCAAAATTCAACAGGTATCTACACTAAAGAGTGAAATTTGAGCAACAAATTTGAACTCAACCCAAAAATGCATTCGAGATTACATGCAATCCATTCATATGTGATTCATCAAGCTAAATCATGATCTAAACTAGTTAATAACTAACTAACTAAGAACTTAGAACCTTCACCCTAAAACCATGAAAATCAATCGACATTTCCCCAAAATTTCCCAACATGCAGCATTTTCTTGCACTTAAAGAATAAAATCATTGACGATTTATAAAATCTGTAAGGACCCCCGTGCCCTTAACCCACAATTAGTGCATTAAGCCATGCATTTGGTGCATACAATCACGTGTAAAGGGAACTATATATAACGTGGTACACCATACCACCTACAAAATTTATTGCTTCATTTATTTCATTCCATGCGATATCCGATTCCCTAGATTAAGAAAATTTAATACATCATGCACCCATGTAATACAATAATCACAATCTCAATTCATCTAGCAATTCCGTAGTTAATTGCTCACACATATGAATGAAAGGAGAAAGGTCCATGCCTTTTTTATACAACTCACATACACATAATTATTGCTCACACACGAGCATCGAATAAACCTATGTGTACGTAATGTATAAAAAGGGCATACACAATATCCAGCTCCACATGAGCTCCGGTGCCTTGATCCTAGAATCACCTCCAATCTATAGCTCGACCACAGCTCCAGAGCTACCGTTGTACCTATTTCACCTGCCCCAACAGATACAGTCCCCACACGGGGTGAGCATACCAATACCACCAAACCAATAATCACAATTATATAATTCATAAATTACAACAATGTAATTGCCAAGAATTTAAATGATACTCTCTGGATGGCATCATCCTCATCCGGGATCCCACTGTATTGTCCCTGTTCTCAAAACAACCAAAATCATCAAATTCCAAATATCCAGTTAATCATTACACTGATTAACTATATCCCTAATCCAATTCAATGTCGATAGAGGAATAAAATACAGATATCCTAGATATCTAGCCAAAGGTCACATTTCCTCGCCCACTCAAAAGTAGCGGCATCACTTACTGATGTTCGCTCCATAGCGACCACATCCCGACAATTGCTCGCTCCAAAGCGGCACCATACATTACATAAGACCAATCAACATCACACAACCCATTCCCGTTTCCATTAACCAATTTATGCAAGACACAATATACTAAGTATCGACTAATAACCCTTACCATTCATCTATCTCATGCACAATAATTGCAATAATATAATTAAGGCCATGCTCGTATGTTACACGTACCTTAAGTTTCCGTAGTCCAAGCCAAACCTTGCTTGAGTTCCATGCAGCGAGAAATATGTGCTAAAACACATAAACAACTCACAATCAAGCATAAGCATGCAACCACGTGCCCACGCACGTTCGCAACCTCTAAACCCATCGTCAATCCATGACGATTACCAAAATAAAAGTCCCCGGCTAGGCATGCATAATACTCAAAAATAATCCAATTTATAAGATTAAAAGATAGCCAAAAACTCAACCGAGAGTTCTGTTTAATTTAACTTGGCTCCAACCAAACCATTTTAAGAGTCTAGCATTCCCATTGGAATGTGAACATTGCCCCGGAAGCCGACCATTTAAGTCGCAAAACCAAAATCCCACGAAAAAGCCAAGAAAACCACAAAACCCCTGATGGCGATCGATCGCTATACCGGGCGATCGATCGCTAGCCCCTTGGCGATCGATCGCTCGATATAGCGATCGATCGCCAGACCTACTGGGGCGAGGCGATCGATCGCTCAAAAGTAGCGATCGATCGCTACCTTGCTGAAAAGCCTACTGCCAGCGGGCGATCAATCGCTCACCACAGGCGATCGATCGCTACGTCCTGCAACATGAAAAAACACCATTTTCAAAAGCTTAAAACCTCCACAAATCACACCCCAACTCTTTCCAACCCAAACCAACAATAAATCTACACACAAGAACCTCCAACAAGAGTATTAAACTCGAATTAAAACAAACCCAAAAGATTTTTGTGATTTTCACCAAAATCACCCAAACCAACCCAAACCCAAAACTTGACCAAATTCAACCAAAACACAATCAAAACGAAGATAAAAGCGAGGGGAAGGAGATTACCAACTTATCTTCGAAGAATCCGGCTCCTAAACCGAGCCTCCGGTCATTTTTCTCCAAAGAGAAAGGATGAGGGTTAGGGAAAGAGGGGTTGGCGCGATAAGAGGGGGAGAGGAGAGAGAGAGAAGTGATTCCGTGCAAAAATGACGGAAATCTGGAGTCCAACTGATATATATAGCAAAAATGCCCCAACATACCAATACCTCCACAAATACATCATGATTCATTAAAAATCATCTGTTTTCGAAAACTCTCTCTCCAACATCAAATCCCCATACCAGCCCCAACATAAAGCATCCCGGACTCCAAGTCCCACCAAAAACCCAACTCATAGGTTTTCCACCAAAATGAGAATACAATCTCAACCTTTGGATCCAACGATCCCAAATGCCCGATTTAACAACCTCGGGAGACCCAAAACCGCAATTAATTCCTAATTGCCAAAATTAAAAATCCATTGAGGATTATTACCACACCGGGATTAACACCATTAATCCCCGGGCATCACAAAATCTTTTCAACAAAAGATTAATTAAGCTAGAACATGATTTAATTGAGTTAAAATTTACCAAGGCATGATTTAAGCACTTTCACCCTGCATTAACTCCACAGCTACAAATCTCCCCCCTTCAAACAGCAGAAACCATCGAACCAAAACAACTAGATTTCGAATCAAAGTTCAGCAAGATGTTTTTTGAACATTATAGCAAGGTTTCAGACTCAACATAATACCATAATTTCAACCTCACGCCTTTTATGGCCTTTGGAATGGTGGATGGTTGTGGCCTTTGGAATGGTAATGGCCTTTGGGAAGAGTGAAGCTGAAAATCGCGGATGGTGTGTGTGTTTTTGCACGTTTTAGTGCATGAATTTTTCCTTGTACATGTTAAAATTGTAGTCTAGCCCGGTATATATCGAAATGTCAATGGTGTATTGAAACATTGAATGTATAACAACACTTGAGATTGATATCCACTACTATAACACAAAAATAAATTCTTCATTTTTAAATTCTTTAATTTACAATTTATTTTTAAAATATTATAGGAATTTAAAACAAATTCAAAAATATACCATGTTCCGATTTACTTGTCAATTGACATTCATATTATCAATTTCATCTCTAATTAATTAATCTTCAAATTAATTATTAATAATTTCAAAATTATATTTAATTAATATTAATCAAATCTCGGGGCCTTACATTTAATGACGGTAAAAAAAGAAGAAGAAAGAAACCGTGCACTTATATGTTTGTTGTGGAGTAAATATTTGTATACACCCGATTTGGATCTCATTTATACAAAAAATTGATATTGAAAGACAACATTTTTTAAATAAAAGATTCGTAAACTAACATATGAACCATATAAAAGCAATTATATTGAGATGATCTATACGTAAAACATACCATTCATTTAAGCATTTTCTGTAGTTGTGCCTAATGTTTATTACAAAATACATCTAGTTTCATAATTAATTATTATAATTTATATTTATAATAGAGAGGACAGTATAGGGGACAAAGCACCTCCATATTTCACACGTCATTATGAATACACGTCATTTTCGTCACCAGTTCCTAACTACATTTATAATAATAATAATAATTATTATTAGTTTTATTAGGACATCTTTATCCCTGTATTTATAAACCAATTTCAAAAGTAGGTCCCACTGCCACATCCATAACTTTTTCAATTACTTCATTCAACAATTTCAAATCACTTTTATCCCTGCAATTCACTTCAATTTCAATTAATGAACCCACTCAATATTATAATATATTATATTCATATTTTAATATATTTATATTATAATATATATATATATATAATATTTATATAACATAATATTTCTTTATTTATATATAATATTTATATACTTTAATAACATAATTTATATTATTTATACTTTAATTATAAATATTATATTTACATATAATAGTTATATAACAATAATATTTATACAATATATATAATAATTTTTAATATATTATTTGTATAATAATAATATTTATATTATTTATATAATATTATTAATATTTTAATTATAAATCTTATTATTATATAAATATTATAATTATATAATATACTATTGAAATTATAATTATAGAAATTATAAATATACAATATATATAATATCCCTATAATAATAAATTATATATATAATATTTATAAATCAAATTATATTTTTTTAAAGATAAAAAAACAAAAACAAAGAAGAAAGTGCATTTGCAATGCCATGTGGCATTGCAAGTGCAATTTCTAAATTTGAAAGCTTACAAATTTGCAGCCCTATCAATTATCCATATAACCCATCTTGAAATTGACATATTAGACATGCAATTGTCCAATGTGACTATTTACAAGTGGGTTGTGGATGGTCTTAATACTCTGTTAAAAAAATAATAACATTAACAGTAAACTCTATTATTTTCTGTTAATAATAACATTAACAGAAAATAAGAAAAAATCACAGTTGTTTCCCAATTAAAATATTTTTAATACAATTTTTGACATGTATATTGAATAATAACAGATAAATCCCTATAGAGTAGTTCCATTACGAATTTTACCTCTAATATGTACATATGATATGAGCTCGCATAAAAATACAGAATATGAAAAATATAAATTATTTTTTAACCCTAGAAAATAATATTAAAATTATCATTTATAATAATAATAATAATAACAACCACAATAATAGTAATTATGAGTCTATGACTATGATTTCTACTATGTATACTGATAATATACATTTAATATCTTAAAAAAATTTTAAGGTGGGAAACATATGTTCACTTAACCAATAACAGTTCTTAACCACTCAAAATCAAAATCAAAAGAAAAAAAGAAATATATATGTATTAAACATGTTAAATCCATGATGGGGCAAGTCTATAACATCGAGCCACAAGAACTTATTTTTTTATTTTTTTTTAAAAAAAAACAGAATTTCAGATTACAATCATATTGAAAATTATATCCATGAAAATTATATCGAAAGTGAACCATGGAAGAGAAAAGAAAACAGAGTAAAGCTTCCTTGTGTGGAAAAGGGTGCGTGACTCGCCCAAGAAGTCAGAGATTTGAGGTCAAAATCCGAAATGGGTTTGGCAGCTAAGGTCTTTGGCGGGCACCGGAATTTGCACCCTAATTCCTCCCTACATTACAAATTAGCTTACAAGTGTTTGTTTAAAATATAGCTTGTTGGGAAAATATTTTTAAGTTTTGGTGACAACAAACGTCTACTGATTGAAGAGTCCACTGTATCGAAGAAGTTTATTGACGAAAAAGTCCGTTGACTGACTCTACAAAGATCTATTGGAAGATAGAGTCTGATGTGTGCTAAGAGTTGAAGTCATAGTCTATTGGGAAATCTACTGGATAAGAGTATCAGAGCTCACTGCAAAGTCCACTGGCGTATTCACTGGAAGATACCAACAGACATTACAAAAAATCATGTGACTTTAGTCCAGCAGACTAATCACTAAGGAAAAGTCAGTTCGAATAGATTTATTCTGACAATAGTATCACAGAACGCCGCACTACCATATTTGTTAATGTTCTTATATAAAGACACATGACCATAAGTTTTATTTTAAAATGCGGAATATTCTTACTCTTCGCATGGAAGACATTATTTGATAAACTCAAGATTATTACATGATATATATTTCCTCTTCAGTATTCATTTAATATATCGATAGGAATTAAAGTAATATCATAACATATTCTTTTACACATTTACTTGTGTTTTTAAAATTAATAGTTTTACTTGTCATGATTACTTCATTAAAAGTGCTAAGTTAATTCTTAGAAAAAAATTGAGTCGATAATTCAATTGATGTTAGGAGTGACAAAATGGTGTAATTAAATGGAAGAAAAAAAAGAATGATTATAAATTTATACAAGTATAGTTAAAAGAGTAGTTAAGAAATAGTGGATTTGATTACTATTGGTCACAAAATATTATTCGACTCAAGAGAAATATGATATTTTTATGGATATATATATACAAGACAACCACTATTCATCTTTATTATTATGAGAAACTGAAGGACACACAACCCATGACTTTAGTAAAAACCAAACTTTCAAGGCAATCAAATATTACACAGCTGGGTCCTTTCCGAATCCCATGAAAGCATGAGTGACGAACATTGATGCTCTTTTCCTAACATCATTTATGCGGCCAAGGAATGGTGATGTCTCCCTATTCGACAAAGGTTTCTTATTCCACCTGTGAATGAGGGCTTTCATTGATCAAATATAATAGACAAAGATTAAATATATATATATATATATTTTTGCGTACTCAGACAAGCAAAACATTAAAGTCGGGTTTGTCTCTGTCCTGACCAAATTATAAATATGAAGTAGCAAGCGAAGGATGTCCTAACTCTGCTATGGACACCGTTAGATCATGTATGCAAGTATAGTTTCACATGGAAAAGGAGTTATACGGCAACCAACAAGTAATATACATACCAGTCTTCATGACGAATAATCTTCCCATCCTCTGTGTACAACTTGATGAGTGATATCACATTTATGTCTTTTCCCCAAAATTTGTAATACTGTTTGTTGTCAATTAGTATCTGGATGACCAAACTAAGTATTAATAAAACCCAGTCCAGATGAAAAACGTTAAATATGGATTTGCTATGAAATGAAAGATAGGCTTTTTACCTCTGTTTTTCCAGGTGAAATAACATTTTCTTCAATACTGTAGTCCACAATCCTTGATTCGCTGAAGAGCTGAAGTATTTGAAGGCGATATTTCAATAATGAGCAAATATAACTATCAAACTAACACTTCTTCATGATCATACGATGAAATCCAATATAAAAGAGTGACAATAGCTTCGTGTAATCAAGTAACATAAAAAAGATTCTATGCAAATCAAAACCTTCAACCTTTATCTATAGAGATGAATTGGAATAAACATAAAAAGAAGCTAGGACTGATATTTGTCACTTCACAAAATAGGATTACAATACCTTCAGATTAAGGAAATACGTTCAAACATTTGCAATGTCTATTTATCAGTTTGAGCAACCGGCTAAGTTAATAAATAACAATAATACAAATTAATAATGTACGAAATATAATACAACCTTGGCTAGTGAATAAAATGCTGATTTGATCTCCTTTACCCTGCAAGTCACAGATGAGAGCAACTGTTAACCAGATTTCAACATACTATGTGAAAAATGGTATGCATGATGCTCAAAATAGTCATGTGCTTTATATCCAACAAAAAAGTCATCAAAGTGGAATATGATTCAACAATAAATTAAAGTTCATCAACGCTCAAGTAATATGTCAAGTAAGTTCAGGAATACAAGTAGATAAAGATTCGATTGATAAATTTTCCTATCTCCTTGAATTGTCCCAAAAAAATCACTGTTATAACTTTATACTTCCCATTAAAATTTGTTGGACACTCAGTCTTAGAACAATCTCAAAGTTCACAATGATTATAACCAGGTCATACTTTAATTTTTATCACTCTATATATTTGTTGTCATTGTTATTTTCATTTTCTTGTTGTCATTGTTACTTATGGATCCACTGTGGCCCAATTTCAAGTTGTAAGACCTTCTCAGGGAGCCGCCTCTGTATTCTCCTGAGCATCCTAGCGGTGGGTCTGAGCCTTCTGCCCATGCTCAGTATTTTGTTGGGTCAAGTACAGCTTCGGTTAACCAGAACAAAATTCCCAGTAAAATCATGGACACTTCTGGTTGCCTGGGTTTGGCGGCGGCGGCTATGTATGCCTTATTTCTAATATATAAGTAGAGGGTAAACAGACTTGTAAAATTAATAAACTCCCTTCTCACGTCCCCTCAGCTGGCAATATATGCTAACAAATCCTCTATGTTAGCAAGCCCAACGAAATCAATTAAAAATATACAGTAGAAGTCATGTGCCGAAGAAATCAAGGAATCGGAATAAGAGATGAAAATGTCCTTCAGTCTTCACCTTAGTATAGATCTGAAGATGATCCCATCTTCAATGATTACTCATTTATTAAAAATTCCCGTAAAGGATATATAAGATTTAAAATTTCTGAAGTCTTCCCGCAGATTACCTAGGAGTGGTTCCATGGATTATTATTATTTTTGATCGGGCCAATAGATATATATATAAATAAAAGAGTACCAGAAGTACTAATAAGTTTGAACACAAGAACTAAAACGACCAAAGTAACAGCTAAGAAGAAACTACTACAGAGCCTTTAAGCAGATAATAGGCTCCATCCTCCAATCTAAAAGCAAATACTTAGACCTAACACCCTTATTATTATAAATCCACATCCACGACCTAAACAACACTAACTCGAAAAGATCCGAATCCGAATAGTGCTCTCCGGTGAAGAAAACTCGATTCCGATGTAACCAAATCGACCACATTACAGTCTTCCACACAGTTATCCAAACTTGTCATCCATTTCTGTGCCTCCACAGATCCTTATGTTGAAGATAATTCCACACCGTTTCATGATGCATCGCCACTTTGAAACCGAGCCATTCATAGCATCTCATCCATAACTTATAAGACATTGAGCACAAGAAAAAAAGATGTTAAGTAGACTCCTCTTCCTGGCATAAAATACACAGATCTCCACAATTTGCTGGTAAGATATTTCGTCTCCTTAGATTCTGCCTCGTTGGAATGCGATCATTGATTGTTCTCCACATAAAGGCTCCCACATTATTCGGAGCTAAACTGTTCCACATAGAAGAGAACGTATCTTTATAATCCGTATGTAGTAGGCAATATCCTCGAAGAACGGTATAGACCGACCGCACCGAATAAAGATTAGATGTATCATAGCTCCAAAGCCAAATATCTTCTTGGTCCTGCATCATATGGATCCTGCTAAGAGAAGAAACCAAGTTATTTAAAATCTCCAGTTCCCAATCAAACAGCCCTCTTCTCCAATCCCATCTCCAAACCCAAGGTCCCTCTACCTAAAACCCATGTTGCCCACCAAAACATCTTTGTCACTAGCAATAGCTGCTAATCTAGGGTACTTCTCCAATAAGGATCGCTCCTCTACCCAAACATCTTTCCAAAAACGGGTAAGAAGCCCATCACCCAATTTCCTACGAAGACCCCCTTTGAACCACCCCGAAGCATCATACAGAGAATTACACAATAAATCTTTCCACCATGATGAGTAACAACTCATACCCCCCCAGCCCCTGATCCCTGTCCAACAAACCACTGACATTACCATACTTAGATCTAATCACCTGCCCCCACAACGAATTTCCGTTACGCACCATATCCCACCCCCATTTCCCAGTAAAGCTTTATTGAACAAATCTAGGTCCCGCACACCCAAACCCCCCACTTCTTTGTTCTTGCAAACGTCAGACCAATTGACCCAAGCTATTTTACGATTGTTCTCCCCTCCTCCCCATAAGAAAGTCGATTGGATCGACCGCATCTTCGAAAGGACCGCCTTAGGAGCGCAGTAAAATGAGAAAAAGTAAATCGGTAATGAAGAGAGTACATCATTCAGCAAAATCACACGACCCCCCAAAGACATAGTCTTGTCTTCCCAAGTAGCCAACCATTTCTTAAACTTATCCACCACCGGCTGCCATAATATTTTCTTCATAGCATTCGACCCAATTGGTAGTCCCAGGTATTTGAAAGGGATCTTACCCATAGAACAATTCAAAACGGTAGCCAAAGATGCCAAGTGAGTTGGATCGACATTAATACCCACCAAGTTGCTCTTATGGAAATTGATTTTGAGCCTGATACTAGTTCGAAACTGTAGAGAATAGTCTTGAAGATAAGAGCATTCTGAGAAGATGCTTCACCTATCAACAAAGTATCATCCGCAAACTGTAAATGAGAAATCCGAAGACCCTCTCCGCCGACCGTCAAAGGTTTAAACATGTTAATACGAACTGCTCTATCCAACATTCTAGCCTTCCGCGGCAATAACAAACAAAAATGGAGATAAAGGATCCCCCTGACGAAGACCATTCTCCAAATCGAATTCCAAAGTCGGGCTTCCATTAATGAATACCGACGCTTTAGCAGACGAGACACATTCCATAATCCAGGTTCTCCACTTGATATCAAAATTCATCGATTTCATTACATTGTTCAAGAAATTCCAATTAACGGAATCATAAGCCTTCTCAAAATCCACCTTGAAAATCATCCCTTCCTTTTTCCTCTTTTTTAAATCATCTATGAGTTCATTGATCAAAACCCCATCGACGATGTGACGATTGCCCACAAAAGCAGTCTGCGATCTCGAAATAACGTTGTCCAGCACTTTACTCAATCTGTTAGCTAAGATTTTAGACAAAAGCTTATAAATGCAACCAATCAAAGCAATTGGCCTGAATTCGCCAATCTTAGTCGGATTCTCTTTCTTCAGTATGAGTACTAAAAAAAGAAGGATTACCACCTCTTACCAACCTTCCATTACTATGGAATTCATGCACAAAATTAATGAAATCAGTCTTAAGGATGTCCCAAAATTCCTTGATAAACTTGAAATTAAAACCATCACGGATGGGGCTCTTAGAACTGTCAGAATCCCACACTGCATTCCTGATCTCTTTCTCTTGAAAAATATCAATCAATCGAGTATTACCCTCCATAGAAATCTGATCGAACTCCAAACCAAAAAAGTAGGCTTGTTCCACTTATCTTCGTTGAAATGATTACAAAAATAATGATACACACCATCTTTCACATCATGCACCATTGGCTATTGATGTAGACACCTACTATTTCATTATTTTTTCTCCTCCGATTGACCACCTTATGGAAGAATCTGGAATTGACATCACCCTCTTGAATCCACTTAATTCTGGCCTTCTGATAAAGCATAGTATCCTTCATGGCGATTAGTTGTTGCAAAGTACCCATCGCCGAACTTCTTAGCACACCCTCCTCAGTCGATAGATCCACCTCCTCTGCCTTTTTATCCCACACTTGGAGATTGTCTCGGGCCGAAACAATCTTAATGTCCAAAACCCAAACACGTCCACATTCCATTTTTTAAGGTTGACCTTCAAGTTTTTGAATTTTTCCTTTAGAATGAAACTACTCCACCCCTGAACACCACAATCATTCCACGACTTAGCTACAAAATCCCTGAGATCTCGGTGGGCCAGCCAAGCATCCAAACACCTAAACGGTTTAGGCCCCCAATCAGATTTGTGATTCTTCAACACAATCGCACAATGATCAGACACCGATCTTTTAACACCCCACTGCGATAAATCTGGCCACTGCGTAATCCAACTATCAGACAAAAGGAAACGATCCAAGCGACTGACACAAGAACCGTCATCTCTATACCAAGTATATTTGCAGCCAATCAAAGGTAAGTAGGCCAACCTCGATCGAGTGATGAAACTATCATCGATATCTCGGTATTTGGGATTATAATTTCTGCCCCTTCGTTCACTACTGTTCCTGATAGCATTAAAATCTCCACAAATGCACCACTTCTCGTCATCCCTCGCTTCCATTTTCCTCAACAAGGTATCCCAAAGAGATCTTTTCGAAGCGTACTCCGAAGGTGAATAAACATTAATGATATATCATTTGATTTTATCTTTACCCCAGAAGCCTTCAACACCTAACAAACCATCTTCCCCTCAACAATTTTCCATAGAAAAAATATCCTCTTGCCAAATGAAAAGTAAACCCCCGGCAGAGCTTGTCGAACCCTTGTCCACCCAATTGAAATTGTCATCTCTCCACAAAGATCTGCAAACTTTTTTATTAACGATCTCCAATTTAGTCTCTTGAATACACAGAAAATCGATATTATCCTCCATCACCATTGTACGCAATTCTCTCTTCTTCACCCTCCCCCTAATCCTCTGACATTGAATGACGTAATAAACATTAAGTAACGATGGCGTCACCTGTGACCTCAAATTGGTCCCCATGTTTCTGAATAGCCACAACATCTCTGTTCATGTCTGCTAAGCGATCAATAATCTCTTGATCATTCCCCTGGCCAACAATTCCCAAGCTCTGACCAATCTGACATAACTGGGAAGCATGCTGAGAAACCACATTATCCTTCGGACTGATAATGTCTTCAAAGTGCAGGATTCCCTCCCCCCCACTGGTTCCAAATCCCTTTTCTTCCGCCAAGTATTGCGCTGATACGTTCTGTTGAAAGTTTTTTCAGACTTACCGCCATCTTTAACCACTTGATTTACTTCCAAATACTCTCCCGAATTCACCTGATGCTCCAACCCCAGGTCAGAGAGGTCCTGTTCGTTCAGTAATGAATCTGGAACAAACTCGCCAGAAAAGTTAGAGCTCGAAGATGGTGAGTCTGGAATTTGCACCCTAACATTTGACAAATCAGAAGCAAAGTGCACAACCCCGGCTGAGTTTGCCTCTTCCACCACACGAATTGGGTGAATGACACCATCAATCTCCACCTCCATCACACTGTTAATCAAGTCCCACTGAGTAAAAACTATTTTGCTATGAAAAATAGCGGAAACGGAGAATCACACGTAGATAATATTGGCCCCAGGTACGATAACATAAGAGAAAATATAGAAAATTAATAATAAAATGGAAACCATAATTTAAGTGAAAAACCTCTAAATTATCTGGGTAAAAACTATAGGCAAGATAAAAAGATTACACTATAATATTTATAGGTTACAACCTCTCGCTATCTTTCAAACAGAATTATACTAAAATATTACAAAATAAACACTTAAATATTGAATGCTAAGAGATGAAAGAACACCCGAGAATGGGATGATTTAGAATGAGGGAGGGGAGCTCTATTTATAAGGCTGAAAACATGTAGAATTACATGCACATATTCCAACTCCCATCTGCCAACCATCAGCTGCCTCATAAGGGACACAGTTTAAACATTTCTTTCACTTGAGGATTTGATTGAAAACAAACACATTTCCACGCATCCTTTCAATCTTGCCATGCCCTGCTACTTATGTTTCTGTTAGGCCACTTGAGGATCTGCATCACTCGAATTTATCATTATTAACATGTGGCTTTGTCAGAATATCAACTAGGTTCTCCTTTGTATGAATCTTCTACATATCCACGGTTTCTTATTCTACCACTTCCCGAACAAAGTGAAATTGAACTCAATGTGTTTAGTCATGGAATGAAGGCTAGGTCTTTGCAATGTGCAAGCCACTCTGACTGTCACAAAACAGAGGTGTATTCTCTTGTTTGTACCCGAGCTCCTACAATAACCTTTGATTCCATATTGCCACCTTGCAACTTGTGTAGCTGTCATATATTCTGCCTCCATTGTAGATAAAGCCACAACTATTTGTAGTGAAGCCCAACTTACAGTATCCTCTGCAAGTGTAAACAATATAACCAGTAGTAGATTTTTTTTATCCATATCACTTACATAATCTGAATCCACATAGCCCCTGAATGTAAAATCTGATCATCTATAACATAATGCAGCATTCGAGGTACCCTTAATGTATCTAAGGATCTTCTTAACCGTACTCCAACGCTCTCATCCAGGATTCGCCATGTACCGACTGACTGCTCTCACTGCTTGTGCAATATCTGGTCTTGTACAGATCATGGCGAACATTACTTCTCACCGCTAATGCATACGGTACTCGAGACATTTACATCCTATATGCTTCACTGCTATGACACATCTCGGAGGATAACTTGAAATTAATTGGAATAGAGGTAGAAATTGACCTTATTAAAATAATTTTCGTGAAAAAGCCAAATCTTCCTGCTACTCCTGTCTCGATGAACTTGCATCCCTAGAATAGTGTTTGTTGTTCCCAAGTCATTCGTATCGAATTCCCTAGCCAACTATGCCTTCAATTCTTATACTCGAACTTTTGCGACCAACATATCGTCCACGTGGAACAAAATGATATAATCAGCATTCTTAGATCTCTTGAATTATGCACAAGGATTTGCATTAAGTCTGTTGTACCCAAAGCTCATGATATATGAATCAAATCTCTTGTACCAACACCTTGACGCCTGTTTGAGGCAGTACATAGATTTGTTCAACCTCCAAACCAAGTTCTCTTCCCCTTTTTCGGAAAAACCTTCTGGTTGGAGCATATAAAATTCTTTTCAAGATCTCCGAAAATCAGTTTTCATATCTAGCTGCTCTAGATGTAGGTCAAACACCACAAATAACGCCAATACTACTATGACTGTTGTTGTAATGCCTAGAACTAATCCATGTATGTTAATTGAATTATTTAGTTAATGATGCGTTCATTACAATATGATGTGGACTCGGGTTCAGGTTGTACCGAGTATGAGAGAATATATGGATCATTTTATACATGACAAGAGAATGATGTTTATTTTAGACATAATATATATGATCTAAATGTAATAAGATATATAGTTGGGAACAACCATATGAAATGGTTTTATTAGATAACTTATTATGAAGTTATTTGTACATGGTGTAGTAGTAACTCTACATAGAAGGCATGGGCTTGATGCATGATAGAACACATGGAGTAAACTTGACATGGCATGAATTCTTACTACGTATATATATTCAAAAATCAGAAGGACAAACACACAATTCACCTAAACGCACCTAGAAATCCCTACAAAGTTCTCTCCAAGTCTTGTTTCTTCTTTTACACTTTTGCTTGGATATTGGCTTGGAAATCAAGTAGAAAAGTGATCCTAGATTGAAATCAAGGGATGTGGTAAGGATTTTGTTATATGTACACTTGAATTCTTTAAGGACATACATATATGTGTATTGAAACAAGTTTGCAATTGTTTGAATTGATAGGAGATTAATTCAATGAAATAAGTTGTGTTGTTATGAAAACATGTTCATATGATGATGTAGTAATGCTTCAAGAAGTTTTGGTTGAGATTTAAGGTGTAGAGATTAAACCATGAAGATAGGTTTGAAAATCGCCATGTGCTGGGTTTCTCCGCCCAACACCAGCTTCGGGTTCTTTTTTTCCTGCTTCCGGTAATCAGGTCCTTCAGCCGATTCAGCGTGTCCGTTTTAACCCATACTCTACCTCTAGACCGTTAGAGAGACAGCACGGAGTTCAGAGGCCTCATCGACCACACAACAGGGCTGGGCCGAATCAATCAAGGCTTGACCAGAAGTTGAATGAATTCTTTAAGGAGGACTCGGTACCATATTTCTTCACCAATTCCCCAGAGGGGTGGCTACCAGAGAATATGATCCGCACTTTCCAAAAGGTGGGTGATGTCAGCGATTTGTATGTGCCCAATAAGAGAGACCGCAAAGGGAATCGGTTTGGGTTTGTTAGGTTCAAGGCCTCTTCGGTCGTTGAGGACGTCGAGGCTAAGCTGAACCAGATTTGGCTGGGGTCTTACAAACTCAGAGCTAACAAGCCTAGGTTTCACAGGAATGAGGCGCAGGCAGACAAGACTACTAGTGGTGTGGTCTTGGACCGCAAGATGTTGAGTGCCAGAACAGGAAAATCGTATGCCGAGGTTGCGAAGAACACCACAGATCGCCCCAAGGTTGAAGAACCTAAGGTTCAATTTCAAGCTGAGTCGGGACTTACGTTTCGCCCGAGACAGGAGGAAAAGGCTTGGATTGAGGGATGTCTGGTGGGTAGATTGCTTGATAAGGTACATAGGCTTCAGGTTGAAGACGAATTCAGGGCGAATGGTCTGCCGGATACAAAAATTATACCCTTCGTAGACTCTCAGGTAATCATCTTCAACGAAAGGAAGGATAAACTGGCGCAGGTCCTCAAAGAGGAGAAACATTGGCTGGACTTATGGTTTCAGGATATTTACTCGTGGAGTGATAGGGCGATCTCACCAACTCGAGAAACTTGGGTGAGATGTTCGGGCATCCCCGCTGAAGCCTGGTGCCCGAGATTCTTTGAGTTGCTTTCAGTTTCGTTGGGTAGGTTGATTGATATCGACAAGGAAACACTGAACAGAGACGGTTTGGAGTTTGCACGACTAATGATAGACACCCCCCGTCAGGAATTTATTAACAGAACGATCAGAGTTAACATTGACGGTTCGGTGTCTGTCATTAGAGTACTGGAGGATATTTACCCTAAGGAAAAGGTGGAGCTCGACTCACCTGAGCAAAGGAACTCAGGCGGAACGCAATTTGATTTTGGACAAACGGATTCTTCTGCTTCAGAAACGGACTACTTTGACGAGGTGATCCCTCAGTCGCCTTTGGATGGGGATTTGGTGGCGGAGATTCCATCCAATCTATACAAAAGCTGTAGCAAGGAACTCCGGGAGGAACCAACTGGAAAAGGTACCGAGCAATTCAGGTGCGTAAGGGCTGAGGAGGATTGCTCGACGACGCCAAGGAACAAGCATGGATCAGTGCAATTAGTCTCCGGACAAGGCGTGGAGGAAGGTTCGGCGGGGAAAGGACAAGAGCAACCTTGCGATAGCATACACTCTGCGGGGCGCACGACGAGCGGCAAAAGTTTATCCAAGTCGGGACAAACCCTTTCGAAACAATCGCCTATCGCAATGGATTCATCCCCCGAGCCTTTATTTCAATATTCTCGGAGGAATGGAAAAGGCATTCAGAGGTATAAACGGCAGATTCGGAAACGGAAACTGAAGGCCAAGAAAAAGGCGGACCAGGGGAATTGGACATGCTTCATTAAGGACATGTGCGGGGAACAAGATGCACTAACCACGCGGGATGAAAGGATCAATGGGGTGGGGTGCGCACTTGAGTTGAAGTTAGCAAAGGAAAAGCAAGTACGGTCTTCGCCTTCTGCCTCAGCCGAATCGAATGCTGCTCAGTTAGCAAGGCCATCACAGGTACTGCGAGATGAGGATATACTGCGAGAAGCACAGGACATTTGGAAGTTGGGCAAGACTTTGGGGCTTGAGGCGGTGGCAAATGAACATGATATCGTCGGAAAGTTAGTGGAGATGGAAATTCGAGACAGAGAGGCACTTCGTGACAAACAGAATGAAGTAGCTGAGCCGGGAGTTTCGCCCAGGTTTTTATGATCATTGCAACATATAATATAAGAGGGTTGGGAGGGAGGGTTAAGATAAGGGAGCTACGAGAATTTGTCGCGCGGGAGAAGATTGATTTCCTGTGCATTCAAGAGACGAAGATGGAGGTCGTCAATAGGAAACTTTGTCAATCGGTATGGGGAGACGGAGATTTTGATTGGGTCTTCAAGGGCGCAATGGGAGCTGCCGGGGGACTACTGTGTATTTGGAAGCAAGGGTGCTTTTCGTTGGATAACTGTTGGGGAGAAGATGGTTTATTGGGAGTGGAAGGATATTGGGGAGTTGATCAAGTCAAATGCCATGTCGTCAATGTTTACTCCCCGTGTGATCCGAGTTCCAAAAAAGAGCTATGGAAGATTTTGGAAACTAAGATACAAGATTTCCCTGATGACCGCTGGTGCATCTGTGGGGATTTCAACGCGATACGACATCAATCTGAGCGGCGGGGACGAAATATGAATGGCTTCGATAGGGATTGCCGGGATTTTGATGAATTCATTAGCGGTTTGGGTTTAGTGGACTTACCGCTGATAGGTAGAAAGTTCACGTGGTACAGAGCGGATGGCTCTTGTGTTAGCAGGCTTGACAGATTCCTCCTATCAGATAAATGGGTTGAAGAATGGCCTAACCAAATCCAGCGGGGCATCACCAGGAGCGTGTCAGATCATTGTGCCATCGTGTTGAAATCTTTCGTTGAGGAATGGGGACCAAAACCTTTCAGGGTAATCGATTCGTGGCTGCAACATCCGGGTTTCAAGGTTTTTGTCGAAAGAAGCTGGAGTGAGCTCAGAGTTCAGGGCTGGGGGGGTTTTGTTCTGAAAGAAAAGCTGAAACTGCTAAAGGATAAGCTCAGAGGATGGAATAAGGAGGTGTTCGGTTCCATGGATGTAAGAATTGAAGAGTCTCGAGCAAAGATTCGGGAATGGGATGCAATAGCGGATCGAAGGGCTCTGCTATCTGATGAAGTGGCTTTAAGACGGACTGATATGGTCAATCTACTAGGACAAATCAAGAACAAGGACTCTCTACTCTTTCAGAAGTCTAGAATCCGGTGGCTTCAAAACGGGGATGTAAATTCAAGATTCTTCCACAAATTCGTGAACAGGAGAAGGAAGAGGAACGAAATCGTCGGAGTAGAGATTGATGGACAATGGGTGGATACTGTGACAGGAGTCAAGAGTGGAGTTCAGGGTTATTTCGCGAGACGGTTCCAGCAGGACGAATGGATCAGACCTCGACTTGCTGGTATCAGCTTCGATCAGTTAAGTGATTTGGAAAATGGGATTCTTACTTCTGAATTCGGAGAAGAAGAGGTCAAAGCGGCGGTGTGGGGCTGTGAGAACTCCAAAAGTCCTGGTCCTGATGGCTTCAACTTCAGGTTTATCAAAACATTCTGGAATGTTGTCAAGGACGATTTCCTGAGGTTCTTTTCTGAATTCCATAGGAATGGCAAAATCGTGAAGGGGGGCAACCCGTCTTTTATCGTCTTGGTGCCTAAATCGGAAAACCCGGTCAAGATTGGGGAGTATCGTCCGATATCCTTAATTGGCTGTGTTTATAAAGTATTGGCGAAGGTTCAGGCTAATCGACTAAGCAAGGTATTGGATAGGGTAATCTCCGCCACACAGACGGCTTTTGTGGGGAACAGGCATATCCTGGATGGGGTCATTATCATCAATGAGCTGCTAGATGAGTGGAAGCGGACCAAAGGGAGCGGTATAATCTTCAAGGTGGACTTTGAGAAAGCCTACGACTCAGTACGTTGGGGTTTCCTTGACGAGATCATACGGCTAATGAATTTTTCGGAAAAATGGAGGTCCTGGATCATGGAATGTGTTACCAGTGCGAAAGCGTCTGTCCTTATTAATGGGAGCCCATCTTTGGAATTCGAAATGAAGCGGGGACTGAGGCAAGGGGACCCATTATCCCCTTTTTTGTTTATCTTGGTGGCCGAGGCGCTGTCCAAGTTGGCAGTTAAGGCAGTGGAGACTAATGTATGGGAGGAGTGCAAAGTGGGTAGGGACAACATACCGATCTCCCATCTTCAGTACGCTGATGATACGGTTCTGGTCGGCTCAGCCACGATGGAAAATGTACGAACTTTCAAAGGGGTGCTGCGTATATTTGAATTGGTTTCGGGTTTGAAGATCAATTTCATTAAGAGCAGTTTGATCGGCATTAATGTAGATCCGGTGCAATTAGCGGCTATGGCGGGTGTGCTGAACTGTAAAGTGGGGAATGTGCCTTTTAAGTATCTGGGTATCCCGATGGGAATAAATCCGAGGAGATGTGCGTCTTGGGAACCGATCTTGGAGAAAATTCGGAAACGACTGGCGGCCTGGGATGATAAATGCTTGTCCTTTGGGGGCCAGATGGTTCTACTGAATGCCGTGCTGTCTTCATTACCGGTCTATTTCTTCACTCTGTTTCGCGCACCAAAAGCTATCCTATCCAAATTTCGTTCAATTCAATCGGCCTTCTTGTGGGGGGGAGGGGAGAACTGTAGGAAGGTGGCCTGGGTCAAATGGGAGGTGGTGTGTAAGGCTAAGTCATTGGGGGGTCTGGGGGTCCGTAACTTGGATTTTTTTAATAAAGCGTTATTAGGCAAATGGGGTTGGGACATTATCAAGGGGGGAATTCTTTGTGGTTGCAGGTCCTGTCTTCTAAATATGGTAATCTTCAATGCCGAGACATTGTTACAGGGAGAGGGGGGGTGAGGGGGATGCAGTCGGTGTGGTGGAGAGATCTTTTAAAGAATACTTTTCTGGAACATTCGGGGTGGTTTCTGGGAGGGTTGTTTCGTAGGGTCGGGAATGGTCTAGGGACTAAATTCTGGTCGGATATCTGGGTGGGGGAGTTAAGCTTGGAATGTAAGTTCCCAAGACTTGCATCTATAGCGCGGGATAGAGACATACTGGTAGGGCATATGGGGGGGTGGGTGGATGGTATATGGGCATGGCGCTGGGATTGGCGGCGGGAGCTATTCGACTGGGAGTTAGATATTTTTGCTGTGTTAATCTCTTTTCTTAACAGGTCAGTTTTGGTCCAAGACAGGGAAGACACGTGGGAATGGCGAATTGAAGATAACAATTGCTACTCTGTGCGCTCGGCATATGGTATTTTTGCAGAAGATGAAGTTCTTGACGATGATTCTGTCTCTATTTATGAGGATATATGGAAGAATTTGGCTCCGAAGAAGGTGGAAGCGTTTGCTTGGAGGGTATTTAAAGACAGAATTCCGACAAAGGTGAACCTAAGGAAACGTAATGTTATCCAAGCCCCGATCCCTGATCTGTGCGCCCTCTGTCATCAAATGGAAGAGTCTACAAATCATCTTTTGTTCAGGTGCTCGGATTCTTACGCGTTATGGATGAGGTGCTACAGGTGGTTGGGAGTCCATCTTGTGCTTCCTGACAATTCGACATCTCACTGGCTGCAGCACAAAGGTCTTTGGGAGCGAAGTAAAGGAAGAAAGGGTTGGTTGACTATATGGTTGGCAGTCATATGGACCATATGGTTGGGCAGAAATAATGTAATTTTCAAGGGGAGCAGCGAGCCGGAGGAAGATCTTTTTAATCTAATCACTTTCAGATCTTGGTTTTGGATTAGGAATAGTAGTGGTCTTAGATTCACGTATGTACTGTCGGACTGGGTCTCTGAGCCTAGGATTTGTCTATTAGCTTCTTGACCTTGTCTTTTCTTCCTTTATTTCTTTTTAAGTTTGGATTGATGTCCACGTGATAGAATTTTGTAATCCGTAGTACCTCTGGTACTCTTTTATATTATATGCTTTTTCCGATCAAAAAAAAAAAGTTTGATAAAATTTAATGTCATGACGTGATTGATCGCGTATCAGCGGCCGATCGATCGCGTGGTAAGCGGCCGATCGATCGCGTGATGAGAGGAGATCGATCGCATACTGGACAGTAGGTTTTGTAAAGGGCGAAGTGATCGATCGCCTGTGATGTAATTTTGAAAAATATTGGGTATGCTTAGAATGTTATGATGGAACCTATTATAACATTGAATTGTTGACATTCATGTAGCACCATTCCAGGAGACAGGTCAGAGAGGAGGTTAAGCAATAACTCCTGATTTTCTATCTTTCGAACGAACGACAGGTACATGTTGACTTACGAGTATAGATGATACATTTATGATGTATACATGTGGTGATGGATATATATTGTTGAGACATGATATTGTTGTGAATGATATTGAGGCATGTGATTGATGATGACAGGCATTATGTTGTTGAGGCATGTTATTGATGTTGTGAGGCATGATGTTGTTGAGGCATGAGATAAGGTTGTTATAACGCGTGAGCTGGAAATATGATATATGCTGCTAATATGAAGATGTGAGGAGGTTCCATTGACATATTGAGCGGAAAGGCAATATCATATATGCTCCGTTATAACAGGATGATGAATGAGATTCATCGGACATGTAATGACATCTTGGTTTATATCGTGATTGATGTATGTACAGGAACAACCAAGGAAGAGTATTTCAATGCATGAAATACAGGAAGTCGTCTATACAATAGTTATGCATTTTATTGATGTTTATGCATTTTATGCAGTATAAGGTGTTATACTAACATGCTTTATAGTTTGAGTATTGTTGTTAACCCTTGAATTGCAGCATGGCAGCTAGAATACCTATGAATCCCCAAGAAGAAGTAGGGGATGTTATGAGCGTAAATGCGAGAATTGGTCAGGTTCATTTGCCACCACCACCAGTAGGTCAAGGGTCTATTGAACAGGGATTGTTACCTGGGGAATTGACATCGACTCAGTTCTTAAATTATCAGCCGCCTAATTTTGAAGGGACTGAATCTAGTGAGCAGGCTGAGGAGTGGTTGGAGCGTATTGAACAGATAATTTTGTCAGCCCCGTGTGCGAAGTTAGCTTGGTTGAAATTGGCTGAACTTTAGTTGGCCAAGAAATAATCGATTGGTGGAAAGTAACAGTTATGGAATTGAGAGCTCAAGTCAGACTGGGATTGGGATGTATTCAGAAGCCTATTCCTAAGACATTATTTCTCTGTTACAGCAAGACAATTAAAGGAGGATGAGTTTACAAGTTTGAAATAGGGTAATATAAAGGTAGCAGACTACGCTTGCTTTATAGTACTCATCCTTGCTGAGGGATGTCCACATATTATTGCTAACACCAAGGCCAAAATCCGGCATTTCTTGAGGGGACTGAAGCGTGAGTTGTTCGATAGGGTATATCTCATAGCCCTATGCTATATGAGGAGGCACTAAACCGAGCAGAGTTGGCAGAAATCAGGATTGGTGTTTATAGAGATGTAGGTCAAGTCCAGAAATCTACTCCACAAAGTATGAGACCCAGGGGAGAGCAGTTTAAACCACGAAGAGGTACATCATCCACGAGGTTCAGTGGCAAGAAGTTCGATAACCGTAATAGTGACAAATTTGGTAAGGAACAGTCACAAGTGGGCAGTACTGGGGGATTGAAATGTTTTAATTGCGGAAGGCCACATTTTAGACGCGATTGTCCGACCAGAGATGGTCCGGTTTGTTATGGATGTGGAATGAGAGATCCCATTATGAGGAATTGTCTTCAGGCTGTAGGACAACAGAGTAGAGGAATTGTGTCTTAGAGCACGGTACAATAGAGGCCACAGTTCATGCCTCGAGCAGTTGGAGAACAAAGAGCAGGGCCACCCCAAGTTTCGGTGTATGCATTGAATAAGGAGTAAGCAGAGGCAGCTCCTGACGAGGTGTTGACGAGGTGTTAACGGGAAAATCAGTGGATCGTTTATGGGCAAGAATCTCGTGCAAAGATTCCATTATATCTTCCATTAAAATGTCACGTATGCTAGAACGTGGACATGCGGGATACATAATATATGTCATTGATGTGGCAGAAAAGAAAGCGGAGGTAAACATAACAGACACATCGATAGTTACAGAATTTGTGGATGTATTTCCATATGAAAGTCTAGGTTATTCCTCCTAGTCGGGAAGTGGAATTTGAGATTGAGTTATTACCAAAGATTCTTCAATATCCTGAGCACTGTACCAAATGGCATCAACTGAGATGAGGGAGTTGAAGACTCAGTTGCAGGACTTACTTGAAAAATGATACATATGCCCTAGTGTATCGCCTTGGGGTGCTCCAGTGTTGGTTGTCAAGAAGGACGGGTCAATGCGACCATGCATTGACTACAGACAATTGAACAAGGTAACGATTAAGAACAAATACCATCTCCCATGTATGGATGAAATATTGATATACTCCAGGAGTGAGGGAGAACATGTTCAACATTTACGAACAGTGTTGCTAACTCGTCGAGATAATCAATTATATGCTAAGTTCAGTAAATGTGAGTTTTGGTTGAATGAGGTAGTATTCCTTGGTCATGTGATTTCCAAGGATGAAATATTTGTAGATCCAAGAAAAGTGGAGGCAGTACTGAATTGGTCAGCGCCTACTTCTCTGCCAGAATCCGTAGTTTCTTGGGTTTAGCAGGGTACTATAGACGGTTTGTTGAGGGATTTTCAAAGATTGCTAAACCACGGACACAACTGACACAGAAGGGGTACCGTTTATATGGTGAGAGGCTTGTGAGCACAGTTTCCAGGAATTGAAACACCGATTGTCAACTGCTCCGGTGTTGACAATCCCATCGGAACATGAGAATTTGCACTATATACCAATGCATCTTTACTTGGTTTAGGTTATGTATTGATGCAGGATAAACATGTTGTGGCTTATGCATCGAGACAACTGAAGCCATATGAGACGAGGTATCCAGTACATGACCTGGAATTGGCAGGCATAAGTCTTTGTATTGAAGATATGGACATTATTTATATGGTACTACTTTTACCATATATATACGGATCACAAAAGCATGAAGTTTCTGTTTACTAAAGCTGAATTGAACATGAGGCAAAGGAGATTGATGGATCTGCTAAAAGACTATGATTATGAGATTGAATACCATTCAGGTCGAGCTAACTTGACAGCTGATGCCTTGGTCACAAAGTTCGATATACTGTTGATGATATGAGTCAATTATCGGCATTGATGGTTTCTTGTTGCTCCTTGGGATATGGTTTTGATATATTTGCATCACTAGTTCGAGTATCTACGTTGTTGATTGAACCTGATATCTTTGAAAATATCATAAAAGCACAAGAAACGGATGATGAAAGTAAAAACATGGAAGGTAGTCACATAGACGAGGAATGCCATCTAACTTTCGAATAACTTCTGATGGTAGCCTTCGATTGGGTGATCGTTGGGTACTTCCTACTACCTCTGGACTACGCCAAGAACTACTACAACGTGCTCATTGTAGTAAGTACAGAATACATCCTGGAGGAAAGAAAATGTACAAACATTTATGTACAAAATTCTGGTGGAGAAGGATGAAAAGGATGTACTTGATTTTGTTAGACGTTTGATTTGTCAACAGGTGAAAGTAGAAAGACAGAGGTCAGGAGGTAAATTTAGGAGTTTAGAAATTCCGACTTGGAAATGGGAATATATTTCGATGGATTTGTTACCCATTTACCAAGAACTTCTTCTGGTTTTGATGCAATTTGGGTGATAGTTGACAGACTGACAAAGGTATCACATTTTATACCTTACAGTATGACATTCACCTATTTGAGGATGGCTCAACTATATAGTCAAAAGTAGTGAGACTACATGGAGTACCTGTTTCTATTGTATCTGACAGAGACCCGAGATTCATTTGAAGGTTTACAGTCAGCGATGGGGACTGAGGTTAGATTGAGTACAACCTATCATCCTCAAACAGATGGTCAAACAGCGCGCACCATACAGACATTGGAGGATATTTACGTGCCTGTATATTATAATTTGATAGCTCTTGGCAAGAGTCATTGTCATTGATAGAATTCTCGTACAATAATAGTTATCAAACGAGTATACAGATGGCACCATTTGAGACGACGTATGGGAGACGATGTAGGTCACCTTTATATTGGGATGGCGTTGATCAGCCTTCTGTAAGTGGACCAGATATGATACAAGAAATGGAAACGAAAGTGAAACTGGTCAGATTGAAATTAAAGGTTGCTCAGGATAGACAGGCCGCTTATGCAAATAAACGGCGTAGGCCTCATATTGTGTGGTTGTTCTGTAGGGACTCATAGACAGGGGAGGCCGGGATTGTGAGTCTACCTTCTGCTGCTAGGACATAACCTGATCGAGATTGAAACTTACGAGACAATTTTGACATGTACATGATGTACATTATGTTATGTATGAGAATAATGTAATAGATAGAGATGTAGTGAAATTTTGATCAGTAGTATTATTATCTTAATCCTGTTAAGTAAAGAATGACATTAACTTAATCGTATGGTTATTTGAGGATTAAGGTAACGAGGTCCCATAGTTGTAAGCCGAATCACAAGAGAAAATATCTCATTGAAGTCTATCCCTTCTTTCTGAGCATATCATTTGACCACCAATCTTGAACGATATTGCTCCACTTGGTTATCGCCATCTCGCTTAATCTTATATACCCATTTGTTACAGATGACTTTCCGTCCTCGTGGTATGTAACAAGATCCCAAGTTTACTAATGTCCAAGGCTTCCAATTCTTTCTGCATTGCTATCATCCACAGGGATACATCCGAGTTTTGAGTTCCCCCTAGAAACTCGATGGCTCACAATCCTCTTTTAATAAGCAGTATGCAATATTGGTTTCAGTAACATCTCCTCTCGGGAGTAGACTGCCGTACTTTGAAAACCTCCGACTCAACTGGTTCTTGTTCCTCGTGCTCTAGTAGTACATCAGAAGAAACTTGATATTTGTTTGTCCTATTTTCCACCTAAGTTATAGTAGTGTCAGAATTCAGTGTCTTTATCTTCCTTCACTTTATCTTCCTCGAAGATAACATCTCCGCTGACGATTAGCTTGTCGATAGTGGGTCCCACAAACGATACCCTTCACACCATTAGCATAGCCCACAAAAATACACTTTCTGAATTTCAAATCCAACTTTGATCTTTCTTGGTCATTGAACAGAACATACACCACACATCCAAATGTATATAGCCGTCCGTTGTCTTGCAAGTCCACACCTCCCTCGGAGTCTTCAGATCAATCACTATTGATGGAGAGAGAATGATAATAACTGAAAGTTTTCACTGTTTCTGCCAAAATGACTTGGCTAAACCCACAATCTTTAGCATGGCTCTTGTTCTGTCCAATAATGTTTTATTCATCCATTCTGCCACTCCAGTCTGTTGAGGTGTGTAAGCCGTTGTGAGTTACCTTTTGATTCTCTCTTGTTGACAATATGCATCAAATTCATCATTGATATATTCCCCTCAATTGTCAGACCTCAAACACTTGATCTTCTTTTCAGAATCAAGTTTAACCACCACCGCCTTGAAAACTTTGAAGATTGGAAAAACATATGATTTCTTCTTGGTGGGATACACCCAACATCTCCTAGAGTAATCGTCAATGAATATGACAAAGTATCTCGCTCCTCCTAGGAATACAACTGATGCTTGTCAAATATAATAATGAATTAATTCCAATATACCGTTCTTGGCAAGAGATGTGCCAAACTTTAATATGTGTTGTTTACTGGTAGCACAATGCTCACAAAGGATAGAGTCACTTTTGTAAGCCAAGACAACAGCTTGCGTTCTAAGAAGATTTTCAACCCTCGTTCTGATATATGACCAAACTTCCTATGCCATAACACTGTAATTCTTCTCTAGAACTAATCGATGCAACAACTAGATCAGTCTCTTTGCGTGTTTCCCCAAAAATTATGTACATAGACAACTCATTAGATGATTGATTTTGGCATACAATGTAATAAAATTTTATTAATGGAAATTCATTATTATGTATTATTCCAGTATCTGTGTAATATGAATAAATATATATTAATGTCCTTAGAATAAAATTGTATTATTCTTAAAGATTGTCTCTGGTAAACTATTATCATGAATTATGATAATGATAATGCATTGAGACTAGTATGTATTGATTGATGAATTTGTTCATGGATATGAGATATCGAATCAACACATAAGTACATGTTAGAGAACTATGTACTGGACAGACCCACCATGAGAATGCTACATGGATTGTTGTATGAATGTCATAAGCAATTCTCATAGTGATAATATTGTATGTAATCCTTAAGACTTGACATCACCAGAGATCCCAATATAAGAAGTTGTGTATCTTGATATCGTCAAACGTTACCTATAACATAGTAAACTATAAAGGCAATCATTGGATACACTACGAATTATGTAGAGGGATGGTGAGTGATCAAGATAGGATTTGTCCCTCCTATATAATAGGAGAAGTGTTTGGGCCCTTGATCAAGTGAGTCTAAAATGCATGGCCACGCTCGAATGAGTCGATATGTGATATCGAGCTTATTCGTTTATTCTACTCTACACGGAGATCAAGAAAAAATAAAAGATTGAACTATACGAGTATGACTTATTCCATGACTCGTGTTTAATCTAAACACATAGGACAAAGGGAATAAGTTACATGGTGAATATTATCACATACCATAGGTAATGTCGAGTCAATGGCATTTTGTAACTTGGGTAGCTTTGATGTGTTGCTAGATACCGCTCATTGCTTGTGACATAAAATTAGATTTTATGTCATTGTCAATGATGCAAGATCCTAATGGGTGGCACAAAAGATTAAATCGATAAAGGGAGTTAAAATTCATTGGATGAATTAAGTTGATTAGGAAGAGTACTAATTATATAATAATATATATGTATATTATATATAAAATGGGCTCTATTTATATATAAAGAGATATATATATATATATATAAATATGAAACATATACATATACAGATATTGGGTTATGGGCCAAAGGTTTTAGAAAACCTAATTCTGATTATGAGCCGCCGCCTCAATATCTATATATATATATATATATATGTGCATGTCGAGGTTAAGTTAGAGGTGTTAATTCAGATTAACTAAAACCTAAAAAACACACCATAAGAAAGGTTCTAAGGTGTAGCCGTCACCTCGTACATCTCGTCCCTTCACTTGTTTGAATTATCAAGTCTAGCAACTTGATAACTTCAACATCCTTTGTCGATTCGATCGTGTGGATACCGTAGAGGCAAAGCTGTGAAGTTTTGCTCGTGACTCGTGGACGTTCATCTTCGAGGATTCTGCATCAAACATACTACAAAGGTATAACTCTAATCACCCGATATGATTACTTCGTATAGGTCCTTGTGAGAATCCGAATTTTTATTTATTCCGCTGCGTTCATGCTCGTCGGATTCCTGACACATATTTGCATCAACCTTTTCCGCCTCCATTAACACAAGCTTGCCTTTCACAATCTTCACGATCCCATTTTCGAAACTGGTCTTGCACCCGGTATTCCGACCTTAACAATTTTCAAGGGATGACCATTTCTCATGAAAACATATCATCCTAAGACTGATTCATATTGATCCAACCATTCTCTCTGAAACGTCATGTGACACGTCGCTCATGAGTCTATTATCCATGTATCATACAGTTTTTGTCTGCCTTCTGCAACTGTTGTTGCTTCGCTGAATAATATTTCACCACCGTCTGAGGTACTGGCAACATTTCCTTGAGAATCTTTTTTATACTCTTCTTACTCGTACACTCTTTCTTGATGTACCATTAACCGCCACATTTATAGCAGTAAAATTCTTCTTCTTACTTCTGGATTTGGATCTACCATACTTGTGGTTCACACTGGAGTCACACTTCGTCGATCTTGCTCTCGTCATCAGTAAAGCATATGTCTGCTTCCGAGCTTGCCAACCTGTCTTCCTTGTTCTTGCACCGACTTTCTTCTTCAAGAACCGCGGCTGCAACATTGTTGAAGACTAACATATCAGTGGTGATATTGTTGGTAAGATTGATGATGAGTTGATCGTATGAATCTGGTAGACTTTGTAGTGGAAGCTTCGCACGTTCAACTTCCTCTATTTTTGTGCCCCAAAGTAGTGAGCTTGGTAAATAGAGTATTCATTATATTGATATGGTCGGTCACCGATTATGATTCCGCCATCCGAAGAGTCTAAAGTCTTCTCTTTCGGAAATCTTGTTGTGTAGTGATCTGGCCTCGTACAAATTTATTAGAGTATCCCAAATATCTTTTACATTTTTATTTCCAGCGATACTTGACATACTTCATCTGCTAAAGCTAAATGCAAGTTGGCAATAACATTATCGTTCATCTCATTTTACTTTGATTGTCAGTGATCTCCTTCGGTTTATCTGCAATAGCTGCCAGTCAACGGTCCTTTTGTCGAACTGCATGCACTTTCATTTTCCATGACATGAAATTGCTTCCGTTGAGTTTTCATTCTCGAATTGTGCCGCTATTCTGTCTAAAAAACTTTGGTAGACTAAAAATAAAAAATGCCTCAATAAAAAAATATCTCAAAAAATCTTTTCTGATGTGGAAAATTAGTCAAAATTGCAACCACATATATACTTAATAATTTGAAGATTTTAAAATGAGAATCTGATACCACTTGTTGGCCTAAGTGTGGCAACATGAGATATAAAATACCGAAATTGAAGAATAAAATTAACACCACAATTTAAGTGGAAAACCTCTAAAAATTATCAGGGTAAAAACCACGGGTCAGATGAAAAGATTCCACTATAATATTTATGGGTTACAACCTCTCGCTATCTTTCAAAGAGAATAGCACTCTCTTTGAAAACATGTAAAATTAAATGCACATCTTCCAGCTCCCATCTGCCAACCACCAGCTGCCTCATTAAGGTACACAGTATCAACAGATAAGCCAAGAAGTGAGGAGCCCGTTTACAAAAAAATTATCCAACTTGTGCAAAAAAATTTATTTAATTTGTCTTGTTGTTCGACTACAAGGAGATCTTGGCCTAATCCCACTATTATATATTTTCATTGCTCTAAAAAAAATCACGCCTCACACAATTGTTTAAAAAAAATTCCCAGAGTACGAAAATAGAAGTTAATAGCTTCATCAATGCAACCAAGCTGTGTACCAGCAACATCAAGAACAATAAATAACAGCATTTGTATTAGGATGAACCACACATGACTGTGTGACTGGGTCTTCGAAAAGCATGGACCATGGTAATAGCAACATACACCTTGTGAGATATACAAATGATTTCCGCAATTAATGATAAAAGTTCAATATCAAATGTAAGGAGTTTCTCGGTGAATTTACACACCAGTTGTATTGTCATTAATGATAGAATTTCTACCTTCTACTTCAATTATCTGTATGGTACTATCTAGATCAGCAACATTTAAGTCACATAATGAGAAGTCGTTATTCTTTAAAAAGCATACCCATGTGCCTGCATAAGTGGATCTTCAAAAGTTGCATGTGAAGCATAGATTTCAAAATCTTGAGGAGTTGCACGGGATGCATAACTGAAATGATTAACAGGAGATGAGTGGAGACAAACATTATGCAAAAAATTGGCACATAATCAGTTAAATTGATAGAAAAAATGACAAAAATTATTAATCTAACTTGGACAAAGGAAGAAAAAGTAATTCATGTCCGCAAAATAAGATGCTTGATACTTGTATTTAAAAAAAGAAAAGAAAAAACTAAAGGCACACTATGAACCATACTAAGGTTGCACAGCATTAGAATGAACCGCTCAATATATCCTCTAAAGCACTGAAAAATCATCAAGGTTAAAAAGGCAAGTCCTAAAACCATCTAAGATCCAAAAAATGCTTCTTTCTCTAATAAAAAAGTAGTACCGAAAACAATTCGATTGGTACCAAAACAAAGAACGATGGCGACCGATTGTTGGAGGGGAGACACACACACACACACACACAAAATCATTTATTAACAAAAAAAATAAAAGCTTTACTTCAAATTGTTGGTTGCATGTGTAATTCTTCCGTTGATGATTTATGAATAAAACCAACTATATGAATCTTGGTTTCAAATAAAATGAACACCACAATTCCTAATAAATAGGGACAAACAGAAGGATAAGATGATTAAACACTCACAGGTTAAGAATGCGAGGGAGAATGGTATCAGATACAGTTTTGGATAGCCCGCCCTTCATTGAATCTTCACAAAGGCGCATAAAAATTCAGAATATATGATGAACTACCTTTCGACTTCAAAATCCATCGAAAAATGACATGAATTCAAATTTACCTTTTTCCATTATGGATTCACAAAAATAAGTAGTAGCTAGGAAATTGTAGAATCATGCGGGCTTTTGATCGAAATAGGATATTAATTAATTAATGATGAAAATTCTAGAAATCAAAGGATGAAAATGGAACTGATTGCGTGGATTGTGAACGGCCATGTATTTTTTCAACTATATATACACACGTATATAAACAATTTATTACATGAAAATGAGACTGATTGCGTAGATATATAATTTTTTTTTTTTTTGAAAAAATATATTTTTTGTCCCACAATTTGTTGTCGGAAGCATGAATTCAAGAATTTGATGGGATTTCAATTTGTAAATATCGTCAAGTATATGAAACAAATTCGTTTTCCTTCTTTCTTGATTATAAGTAATTTGGGATTAAAAATAAATAATAACTCACATGCCATTAATTATTTATTTCAGTGAAGATCATGGCAAAATCCACAAAAAGATCATTTTTTTCATATTTTACAAAAGCGTGCTGTCTGATATGTTTCTGAATAAAAATATGGTTTTTCTATTATGTGTACGTAATTATCATATTTTGAATATTTTTTAATATAACATCCAAATATAAATAATTAGTAATATAATCATCCCAAAATAAACGAATTTGATAATATTGAGTTTGAATTTCAATAACACAATAAATAGTGATACCACGAAAAAGCGGATGATCTCGTGTTTATCAATAAGAGATAAGATATTACATCTTCAATGCAAGTTGTAATGTTGACTTTTGTAGTATCCATGTCTTAAACGATCTGAAATCACAAAGGAAAAGTGGGCCGTGAGGATTTTCTGACGTGTCCCCCCCGATGATCAAGTCAGGCGAGGAAAAAGGACAATATTGTGATATCCCCGAAATGTTTATGTGAATTTAAACATTAATTATGTTGTATGAGGATTATGGTATTAATTTATTGGGTTGAATTAATAATATTGGAAAATGCTTAGTCATGTAGTGGTCATGGTCTAGTAATGCATTTCAGGGTGTATGTGATATATGTTGGGATTTGGGTTATGGCATGATTATTTGGGGTGGGTGTTATTCGTTTTGGTGAAGCATGTTTTAATTGGAATTTTAAGTATTTTACTGATTAAATACTATAAAATATCATGTGAGGATATTTTAATACATCATGCCAAATACCGGGACCGAAACATAACACATCACACCACCTATCATTAACCAACCCCCAACCCATACCTGCTGCAGCAGCCCATACCTTCATTTTAACCTCCTATCATTCAACCTTTACCACTCCTTCTTCCCCAAACTTTCTCCTCCATTTTTCGTCCAACATCTGCTAAGCACATAGGAAGAAGGAAATTGCAAATTTCTTTGCAGGAAAGCTTGCAAAAATTGGAGCAAAAGAGGTGAGGAACCATGTCCTGTTTTGGTTTAATGTTTATTTGAGTTCATGTTTTTATTGGTGTGAAAATAGCATGTGTAGTAGCTTTTGATGGGATTCTTGTTTTGGAGGCTTGCATGGTAGTGTAATGTAGCCCCAAGCATGTTTGTTTGAGCATGATTTACGTTTATGGTGGTATAATTGTTGGCTTGAAAGTAGGTGCTCGGAAATCTGGAAATCGCGAAGGAAAACAGAGCTACCGATCGATCGACGCTGAAGGAGCGATCGATCGCGCGAGACCAGAAAGGATTGGCGATCGATCGCCACGATAGCACGATCGATCACTGAGGTCCAGTAGCCTTTGGCGATCGATCGTTGATTTAAATTTTTTGATTAAGAAGGCAGTAGCATCTCGCGATCGATCGGGGCTGAGTAGCGATCGATCGCGAGATGACAAATTTTGACAAATTGTTATATTTGATTTGTTTTTGGTATTGGATTGTATTGAGGCATCTAATATTATGTTGTACACTTGTGTAGAGCCATCACAGGTAGCCACACAACGCAGGGGATAGAGCCCTGCAACTGAAGATATTTTGGAAAGGTACGTAAGCGACGTACGGGCACCCAACGGTAACGTGTATTGTATGTTTGTCGATTTGACATACGATAAATGCAAGTTTGTGCATTATGAGTACGATACATGTTGTTATGCATTGTTGTTGCATATGTATGTTGTGGAACAATTGGTGTGATTCTACGAGTCACTGTTATCACAGTGATGATTTTAATGCTTACCGCTATTATACCGCTAAAAATGTGGAGCGAGGGGTGTAGGTCCGCTTGCACATGGAGGCGAGGTTTACCATACAAAGCGAGGATAGGAATACCGCTTGTATGAAGAAGCGAGGGAGGGGAGGACCGCTTGTTCTAAAGTTATGAAGCGAGGGGCATTAAAATACACTGATGATAAACTGACTAAGGATTGAAGTAAAGATTTAAGAAGTAAAGTTATGTCATGACATTTATTTAAAGAAACCATAATATCATATATTGATTTGATTATGAGTTATGGTACAGGGACAACCAAAATGGACGTTTTTAAATGCATTGGAATTCAGGAAGTATCCTATGCCTATGATTTATGCATTTATGCTTTACATTCATATTATGTTGAATATGAACTATGATGTGCTCATGTGTAATACCCCCGAAATGTTATATGATTATGTGCTACGATGATGATTTACGATGTGTTTAAGGGTTGTGGTGTATTTAATTTGGGGGATAATACTTATGATGTGACGATATGATTTAGGGGGCATGTTGGGTGTTTTAGAGGATGTATTAATTAAATAAAGTTGTTAAATATCGAGTGAGGATATTTTAATACATCGTACTAAATACCGGGATACAATTAAACACCACATGACCACCCCAACCCTCACCACCCCCCTGCTCGGCCACCTCACCCCCCCCAACTAGGCCAACCCATCCCCCCACTTGCACAACCCATGCCTTCTTCTTCCCTCACCACTCCACCTCCAATCAATTGCTCCCCTTCTTCTTTCCCCATCAAAAACGTCCAGGCAAGCTGCTAAAAGAGGGAAAAAGGCTGGTAAGAAGGTGTCCAAATCCTTACAAAAAAAAGAGGAGCAAAAGAGAGGGGTAAGTGGTTACCCTGTTTTCTGGGTTTTTGTTTGAGCTTGGGTTTGGTGGGTTGTTTTTAACGCATGCTAAGTGTAGGTTTGGGTGAAACCTTGGTATGAATACTTACTTGGTAGTTTTGTGTAACTACTAGCATGTTTGTTTGAGCATGTTACATGTTTTATGTGATAGATTTCTAGTTATGAATCTATGTGCTCGAAAATCTGGGCAAAGAGGAACACACTCTGTTTTCTGTATAGATTGGTTGAGGATGAAGATTATGATGATGTTATGAAGCATGTTAGCTTAGGTTTTGTTAAACCTTCGATTTAAATACATGCATGGTAGTTTTATGAAGCTTGTAACATCTTTGCTCAGGCATGTTTTACGCCTTATGAAGTAGAAATGATGGTATGAAATGAGGTGCTCAAAAATCTGGGGAAGTCCCGATTTTTCAGAGCTCTCGATCGATCGAGATTTTGGTCCCGATCGATCGAGCGAGACAGAATGTTTAAAGCATGTTTTGAATTTCAGGTGCCGATCGATCGAAGGATTTCTCGATCGATCGGTGAAGCTCCTCGATCGATCGGTAAAATGTTTCGATCGAGGCAGAATGTTGGGCACTGTTTGTGCACAGTTTCTCGATCGATCGAGACCTTGGGGCCGATCGATCGAGAGAGGCAGAAAGTTGAAAAATAAGATGATGTTTTATTTTGTTAAGTTTATGATGTGAGATGGTATTGAGGCATCTAATAAGGTATTGTGTGGTCTTGTAGAACCATCCCAGGTACCGGCACCATCAAGGAGATAAAGTCTGTTGACTCCTCCTCCTTTTGAAAAGGTACGTAAGAGACGTACGGGCATCGGACGGTAAAACACATCCCTACACTATGACTATGCATTTATCGCATGAATATATACGATGAAATGATGATGTTTATACGATGTTTATATGATGATGTTTATACGATGTTTATATAATGATGTGATACGATGTTATTTGTGGTAAGATGCCACGGGGTAAGATGCCCCACATGGTAAGAGGCCATGCGATATTATTTGTGGTAAGATGCCACGGGGTAAGATGCCCCACATGGTAAGAGGCCATGCGATGTTTATTTGTGGTAAGATGCCACGGGGTAAGATGCCCCACATGGTAAGAGGTCATGCGATGTTTATAATGTGGTAAGATGCCACAGGGTAAGATGCCCATATGCATGATTATGAATCTGGAACAACAAGAAGAAGGTAACGAATAACCAGCATGTTCACTTAACTAAGATGTCGTACATTTACTGTTATATTTTGTTATGATGTTATAAGATGATGATGCTATAAGATGATGATGCTACAAGATGATGATGCTATAAAATGATGACGCTTATATGATGATGATGTTATAAGATGATGATATTTATAAAATGATGATGCTTATATGATGATGATGTTATAAGATGATGATATTTACAAGATGATGATGCTTATATGATGATGATGTTATAAGATGATGATATTTATAAAATGATGATGCTTATATGATGATGATGTTATAAGATGATGATATTTACAAGATGATGATGCTTATATGATGATGATGTTATAAGATGATGATATTTACAAGATGATGACGCTTATATGATGATGATGTTATAAGACGATGATATTTATAAGATGATGATTTTAATCATTCATGTCAAGAATTAATGATTTTTATGCATGGCTATGAAACAGGGACAACCAAATAGGGTTAATGCGATTAACCAGGAAGTATACGTTACCAATTATTTTCATGCATTTATTTATATGCCATTGCCTTATGATGTTAAGTAACGATGTACATGCTCATGATGGGTTGTTCCTGTAGGTACATTTTTGGACTAAAGGACTAAGGGTCGGGTTGAGGCAGTGAGCTACGCGGAACACAGGAACGTATAGGATTCAGCTTCTGTTTAGTATCTACTCTAGGAGTAGTATAAATCTAACATATTAACATTCATTGTGGGAATGTAACTAATAAGCTTTAAAGTTTTAATTGGCCTGTAATTCTGTTAGCTCATGTAACAACTAGAACCCTAAGATGTTATTAATGCATGATTAGTCCTTCTTATGTCTATTGATCACTGTTAAGGTGGGAAGACCCCACATTAGTGGTATCAGAGCAGTGGTTAGATAACTCGGGAATGAGTGAAGGGTAGCCTTAGCAATAAGTTGGCTAGGTGCTTACTTTTGAACATGTTTTTTTATGTATGTTGCATATGAAGTTCCTATGTTATGCTAACATGTTTAATTATCTAACGATGTGCTTTATATGAACTGCTTTTGGGTATTGTGGTTAACCCTTGTGTTGCAGCATAGCAGCAAATGCAGAAGTAACGATCCGATTTCATATGCACTTCTCCGTCGCCCATGCCTCTTGTAGTCTCGACCCCCGCTGGAAGAAGTTTGATAACTGATCAGATTGTTTATGACGGCCTCATTTATTTTGAGGGCAACGAGCTGAGGACAGACTTGATTGTTCTGGGAATGCCAGACTTCGAATGCATTGTGGGCATCGATGTGCTGAACAAGTATCAGGCAGTTGTGGACTGCAGACAAGGACTGTCCGATTCAAGTCTGATATGGGAGTCCAATGGTCATTCTATGGGGATGGTTCCCGTTCAAGGATTCCGTTAATATCTGCTGTTAAGATGGCACAGATATTGGAACAAGACCATAAAGGATGTCTCATCTATACTGTTGTTATGACGGAAAAGAGAAAAGAGTTAAAGGTTGAGGATGTGCCCGTAGTGGCGGTGTTTCCTGGTGTAGCTCCGGAAAAGATTCCCGGATTCCCACCGACGAGAGAGGTTGAGTTTGGGATTAAGTTACTACCAGGGACGTCTGCAATTTCCCGTGCCCCATATAGGATGGCACCAGCAGAGTTAAGGGAGTTAAAGATTCAGTTGCAAGAACTCCTTGACAAGGGCTACATACGCCCTAGCGTATCGCCCTGGGGTGCGCCTGTCTTATTTGTTAAGAAGAAAGATGGATCGATGCGTCTATGCATTGACTACAGACAACTGAACAAGGCTACAGTAAAGAACAAGTACCCACTTCCGAGGATCGATGACTTGTTCGATCAGTTGCAGTGTACGAGGCTCTACAGTAAGATCGATCTGAGGTCGGGGTACCATCAGATTCGAGTAAGAGAAGATGATGTTTAGAAGACGGCGTTCAGGACTAGATATGGGCACTATGAATTCCTGGTCATGCCTTTTGGGGTGACGAATGCCCCAGTTGTTTTATGAGCCTGATGAACAGGGTGCTCCAACCATGTTTGGATCAGTTCGTCATAGTTTTCATGGACGATATGCTTATTTCTCTCGAACTGAAGAGGGACACGTGAAGCACTTGAGAACAGTACTCCAGATCCTTAGGGATTGCCAGACCCCTGGCACAGCTGACTCAGAAAGGAGTGTCGTTCTATTGGTCCGAAGCTTGTGAGGAAAGCTTCCAAGAATTGAAGCGTCGTTTGACTACGACACCTATGTTGGTGATTCCTTCTAAGAATAAGAGGGATGCCTTGTACACGAATGCATCACTGCAGGGTTTGGACTGTGTGTTGATGCAAGATAAGCATGTGGTGGCTTATGCATCGAGGCGGTTGCAACCACATGAGGATGGGTACCCAGTCCATGATTTGGAGCTGGCAGCCGTTATATTTGCCTTGAAGATTTGGAGGCATTACTTGCATGGTACGTCGTTTACCGTCTACACGGGCCATAAGAGCCTGGAGTTTTGTTCACACAGGCTGAGATGAATATGCGACAAGGAAGTTGGATGTCATGAATTTATCAGCTATGATGACCTCTTGTTGCCATTTGGGCTATGATTTTGATGTGGACACGTCGCCGGTGCGAGTGTCGACCTTGTTGGCTGAGCCAGACATATTTGAGGCTACTAGGAAAGCCCAGAGGTCAGATGATGAGGTTCAGAGGTGGTCGTTTTTAGTACTTCGAGGACAGCCATCAAAGTTCAGAATGGCAGAAGATGATTCCTTGAGGCTGGGCAACCGATGGGTAGTCCCAGATACGCCGGAGTTGCTTAAAGGAATATCGGAACGGGCTCTTAGTAGTCGGTTCAATATCCACCCAGGAGGAAGAAAAATGTATAAGGACCTAAGTGGTCAGTTCTGGTGGAGACGCATGAAGCACGATGTGATCGCTTTAGTTAAACGATGTTTGATCTGCCAACAGGTAAAGGCAGAGGCCTGGTAGCGAGCTAAAGAGCTTGAAGGTACCTAAGTGGAAGTGGAGGCATACCATTATGGACTTTGTGACCCACTTACCAAGGACGGCCTCTGGATTTGATGCGATCTGGGTGATCGTGGATAGGCTAACGAAGGTAGCTCACTTCATCCCCTACAGTATGTCTTATACATACTTGAAGATGGCCCAGATGTTTATACGGGATGTGGTGAGATTGCATGGTATTCCAGTCTCGATAGTGTCTGACAGAGACCCGAGGTTCACTTCACATTTCTGGGAGGGTCTCCAGACAGCTTTGGGCACAGAGGTGAGACTGAGTACGACCTATCACCCTCAGACAGACGGCCAAACAGAGCGTACCATTCAGACGCTCGAGGACATGTTTAGGGCATATATTTTGGAGTTTGATACTCCGTGGCAGGATTCAGTGCCGCTGGCGGAGTTCTCCTACAATAACAGTTATCAGGCGAGCATTCAAATGGCTCCTTTTGAAGCTCTGTATGGACGACGATGTAGATCACCGCTGTATTGGGAGGACTTGACTAGAAAAGCGGTCGGAGGACCGGATATGATAAAGGACATGGAAGAAAAGATTAAGATGATACGCCAAAAGATGAAAGCAACCCAGGATAGGCAAGCAGCCTATGCCAATAAGCGGCGACGACCGCTGGAATTCCAGTTAGGAGACAGGGTCTTCTTAAAGATCTCGCCCTTCAGGGGTGTGGTTCGTTTTGGGATGCGAGGGAAGTTATCTCCGAGGTATGTTGGGCCATATGAAGTTTTACAGCGTATCGGTACATTGGCATATCGTTTGGCTCTACCGCCATCCTTGTCTGGCATACATGATGTTTTCCATGTCTCCTATGTTACGGAAGTATGAGCCAGACCCGTCTCATGTCTTACATCCTACTGAAGTTCAGTTAGACTCAGATGTGTCCTACGTTGAACGACCGATCAGAATTCTGGATCGAGAGGATCGTAGACTACGAAGTAAAGTTATACCGATGGTCAAAGTTCAGTGGGATCGTCGGGGTGTCGAGAAGGCTACGTGGGAGACGAAACGGCATATGGTGCAGCACTATCCGGAACTATTATCTGGTATGTTTTTATGATTAGTTTCGGTATGATGATGCATGTGGATTTCGAGGACGAAATCTTATAAGTAGGGGAGTAATGTAATACCCCCGAAATGTTATATAATTATGTGCTACGATGATGATTTACGATGTGTTTAAGGGTTGTGGTGTATTTAATTTGGGGGATGATACTTATGATGTGACGATATGATTTAGGGGGCATGTTGGGTGTTTTAGAGGATGTATTAATTAAATAAAGTTGTTAAATATCGAGTGAGGATATTTTAATACATCGTACTAAATACCGGGATACAATTAAACACCACATGACCACCCCAACCCTCACCACCCCACTGCTCGGCCACCTCACCCACCCCAACTAGGTCAACCCATCCCCCCACTTGCACAACCCATGCCTTCTTCTTCCCTCACCACTCCACCTCCAATCAATTGCTCCCCTTCTTCTTTCCCCATCAAAAACGTCCAGGCAAGCTGCCAAAAGAGGGAAAAAGGCTGGTAAGAAGGTGTCCAAATCCTTACAAAAAAAGAGGAGCAAAAGAGAGGGGTAAGTGGTTACCCTGTTTTCTGGGTTTTTGTTTGAGCTTGGGTTTGGTGGGTTGTTTTTAACGCATGCTAAGTGTAGGTTTGGGTGAAACCTTGGTATGAATACTTACTTGGTAGTTTTGTGTAACTACTAGCATGTTTGTTTGAGCATGTTACATGTTTTATGTGATAGATTTCTAGTTATGAATCTATGTGCTCGAAAATCTGGGCAAAGAGGAACACACTCTGTTTTCTGTATAGGTTGGTTGAGGATGAAGATTATGATGATGTTATGAAGCAAGTTAGCTTAGGTTTTGTTAAACCTTCGATTTAAATACATGCATGGTAGTTTTATGAAGCTTGTAACATCTTTGCTCAGGCATGTTTTACGCCTTATGAAGTAGAAATGATGGTATGAAATGAGGTGCTCAAAAATCTGGGGAAGTCCCGATTTTTCAGAGCTCTCGATCGAGATTTTGGTCCCGATCGATCGAGCGAGACAGAATGTTTAAAGCATGTTTTGAATTTCAGGTGCTGATCGATCGAAGGATTTCTCGATCGATCGGTGAAGCTCCTCGATCGATCGGTAAAATGTTTCGATCGAGGCAGAATGTTGGGCACTGTTTGTGCACAGTTTCTCGATCGATCGAGACCTTGGGGCCGATCGATCGAGAGAGGCAGAAAGTTGAAAAATAAGATGATGTTTTATTTTGTTAAGTTTATGATGTGAGATGGTATTGAGGCATCTAATAAGGTATTGTGTGGTTTTGTAGAACCATCCCAGGTACCGGCACCATCAAGGAGATAAAGTCTGTTGACTCCTCCTCCTTTTGAAAAGGTACGTAAGAGACGTACGGGCATCGGACGGTAAAACACATCCCTACACTATGACTATGCATTTATCGCATGAATATATACGATGAAATGATGATGTTTATACGATGTTTATATGATGATGTTTATACGATGTTTATATAATGATGTGATACGATGTTATTTGTGGTAAGATGCCACGGGGTAAGATGCCCCACATGGTAAGAGGCCATGCGATATTATTTGTGGTAAGATGCCACGGGGTAAGATGCCCCACATGGTAAGAGACCATGCGATATTATTTGTGGTAAGATGCCACGGGATAAGATGCCCCACATGGTAAGAGGCCATGCGATGTTTATTTGTGGTAAGATGCCACGGGGTAAGATGCCCCACATGGTAAGAGGCCATGCGATGTTTATAATGTGGTAAGATGCCACAGGGTAAGATGCCCATATGCATGATTATGAATCAGGAACAACAAGAAGAAGGTAACGAATAACCAGCATGTTCACTTAACTAAGATGTCGTACATTTACTGTTATATTTTGTTATGATGTTATAAGATGATGATGCTATAAGATGATGATGCTACAAGATGATGATGCTATAAAATGATGACGCTTATATGATGATGATGTTATAAGATGATGATATTTATAAAATGATGATGCTTATATGATGATGATGTTATAAGATGATGATATTTACAAGATGATGATGCTTATATGATGATGATGTTATAAGATGATGATATTTATAAAATGATGATGCTTATATGATGACGATGTTATAAGATGATGATATTTACAAGATGATGATGCTTATATGATGATGATGTTATAAGATGATGATATTTACAAGATGATGACGCTTATATGATGATATGTTATAAGACGATGATATTTATAAGATGATGATTTTAATCATTCATGTCAAGAATTAATGATTTTTATGCATGGCTATGAAACAGGGACAACCAAAGAGGGTTAATGCGATTAACCAGGAAGTATACGTTACCAATTATTTTCATGCATTTATTTATATGCCATTGCCTTATGATGTTAAGTAACGATGTACATGCTCATGTGGGTTGTTCCTGTAGGTACATTTTTGGACTAAAGGACTAAGGGTCGGGTTGAGGCAGTGAGCTACGAGGAACACAGGAACGTATAGGATTCAGCTTCTGTTTAGTATCTACTCTAGGAGTAGTATAAATCTAACATATTAACATTCATTGTGGGAATGTAACTAATAAGCTTTAAAGTTTTAATTGGCCTGTAATTCTGTTAGCTCATGTAACAACTAGAACCCTAAGATGTTATTAATGCATGATTAGTCCTTCTTATGTCTATTGATCACTGTTAAGGTGGAAGACCCCACATCATGTGTTGGGGGTTGTCTTTGTAGGTGCTTTTACTACGGAGAAACAGGGTTGGGGTTGATACGCTGAGCTGTAAGGAGTGCTACAGGATTAGCAGAAGAGAAATTCATTTTGTATAGTTTCTACAAAGTGTAGAGTAAAGCTATAGTTTAGTACCCTTCTGTTAGGAATATGTATAATTCCTTTTTGAACTTTTGGTACTGTAATCTCTTAAGCTCAGGTTTATCAACACGACCTAATACTCTGATTTATGAATGATTAGTTCTCTTAATTGCACCTTAGAATCTTGTTTAGATAACGGGGTCTCACAAATATGTTGTGATATATGCAAAAGTTATGAATAATGAATGCCCAAGGTGTAGAACAAACATGGTATTTATAGATAAAGAGTTACCATGTAAATATAATTCATTCATTCTTTATCGGATTTGATAGGATCTTGATAAGATTTGATATTATTTGAGGATATCCTTGATAATGTAACAATATCCCTAAGATCTTACTATAAAGGAAAGTCCTGGTGAGTGAGGTAAGAGTCTGCCCTCTTCCAGCCAAGTGGATATCAGAACCTCAGTAAGGTACACCACTTCAGTTCATGTCATGAGCTCGGGAAGACGCAAATATGAAGGACTAGTACGAAGATACGAAAAGGGATTGACAAGTCTTCTAAGGAGATCAGATCAGCTACTGAGATCAGCTCGGTCACAATAATAAGTATGTCATTGAATCCGAGACCAAAGTGTATTAGGTCGATAAAAGTAGGTCAGCTCATCCGACTAGATGATGTGTCTCTATTTTGTTGGAGATGACCTTCTTACCGTAAGGGTATTGGTGTGCGCTTAACGTGTGAGCTCCAAATTGAGTTAGGCCAATTCCAAATGCAAGATAATCTCGAATACTACAACACCTATTAGATCCTAAAACTTCAAATTCGTAGCCATTTATTCCCAGAAATACGAAGAACAAAATACATGAAACTCGCATGCAGTCAATTTCCAGATTTGACACATGTTGGTAAATCGACCATAACTATTTCATCTTAAATCCAACTTAGCTGATTTCGGTGGAAATTTAAAGCTAACACAAAATACTACAACTTGTTATAGGGGATTTATCTTCCAATTCGAAGCCTAACTATGCTTAAAATTCGAAATAACAGCACGCATATGTACTGATTCCAAACAGAATACATTTGACAGCAACATTGTCAACTATTACAGCAACATTCCATCTAATTGCACAACAATTCGACCAATTCAAGTTCATAAACTTAAATTATACCTATATACCTTCAAGTGATCGATATTTGAAGCTTAGAACCAACTAAAACCGAACCAAGTTAGAACATCCTTCCCCAATCTGCTGCTACTCAAATTTCTTGCTTCAATGTTGCTCCAAACTTGAATTTTCTTTGTGCATCTTGTTCCTCAAGCTTAGTAGAATTCAAATCCATCTTTGCATGTTACATGCATTCAAAATTGGGGCTGAATGTGGCTGGAATTTCGAAATTCTGGATGTGGAGAGGAGGAGAGAAGGAGGAGAAATGATGGTGAAGGAAGAAGATGGTGTTGGAAATGAAGACCAAAAATCTGATTTTGCATGGTATATGCATGAGTTTCTTATGCACATTTTGGCATTATTTTTAATTCATTTGATGTATTGTGGAATCCATGTGTCAATACATCACTATCTTGCAAGATTAATAATCCAAAATCATGTATTAAACATGAGTTAAATTAATTAGTGACACGTGTTCTCCAAGTGCCATGTGATCATGCATATTCTCATGCACTAAAACATGTTCCACTAGTTGATCGACTCATCGTAGTCCGGAATTCCTTAATTCAAATTTGCACTTTTAATTATCCGGGTTCGCTTAATCATCGTTAATCCGGATTAATTAGCATCGGGGCCTTACATTTCTTCCCCTCTTAAAAAGATTTCGTCCTCGAAATCGCAAAAACTGATTATAACTCAATAAATTAAATCATACGAGATGTCTCAATCTCATTCATAGATACATAAGGATCATCATGTATCAATGACAACTGTTGTGGTCGTCTCAACGATCTACCACTTAATCAAACTTCTTTATGATTCCACAAAGTTCAAAATATCGAGGTAACATCAAACCTCACTTAACGAATCATATTGATCATCGCAAATGTAATATTTTCATATTTACCTGATTCTCAACTCGAAGTCTAACGGTATATTTTTCTTTGGCGTAGCAAATCTGCTCACCTCAAGCCAAATTTTAATCGTTTTCGCAGAAATTTTATCGTTCCTGGCACTTTTCCTCAACAATAAGTTATGCCAAAATTTCTTATCAATTTTCTATCATCACATCAGCGATCGGTAATTCTGGCTCTGCAAACCCTGAACAGATGCCATCCCAAAAGTTTTCTGAAACTTAAATTATAGGAAAATTCTACTGGTGAATAGTGATTTCTGTCAATTCCCACTAAATTCACCACTATTAATCGAGACATAACTTCCAAGGTCTGGATATTTTCTCAGTTGATCCATCTGTATGAGTATGCTAAGCAATACTCATTGCTAACTTAGTATCCATTACATTCTGAAAATAATTTCGAATTCTGATATTATCCTCGGATCGCGATCAGATACATCTATTACAGAAACTCTCTGTAACTAAACCACATTATCCTTATCTTAAACATGTCGTCCTCTCATAGACATATAGACTATCATATGAAATCAATATCTTGTATTGAATAATCAATCAATTCCGATTCAACTTGTTTCACAATCTCTGTTTGTAAATATTTGAGCTATAAAAGTCAAAACTAGAAATTTCACAAATTCATTGTGGTACTTACTAATCCTGTAATATCCCATTAGGTCTCGTATTTTTATCTTGACCTGTTGGCATGTCAAACAATTTGCCACAAAATTCAAAAATTTCTTTCTTTATACCATCTCATCATAAATAGGATCTCGAGAATGATACATCTCATCATTCCCAGAATAACACTATGTCTCTAGAGTGTGCTTTCTGCTGTAATACGTCTTTCAAATCAGTAAAATTCGATGCTATATACTGATTTTTCATTCGCAACCACCACTAAATGGTATTTACTTGGTTGATAAGACAGAACCAATTTCTTAACTCAATATTTGTATGGGTCTGTCCTTCGAGTCTTTCCGATCGTCGAAATCAGGGTTATCAAACTGCAAAGCAAACATCGGTGCATCTGCTACTAGTTTCATTTTCCTTGATTTATATTGACTATCAAAGTCAAATTCTTTAATAAGTCCAGTCATCGCTTATATCTCAAGAATATGCAATCATCTTTTCATGATACATTAGAACATATCTTCAAATCTTTGACATACGTACTTGCACAACTACATATCTCCCTAAACCAGTTAACCAACATCAACATTGGGGCTGTAGTCCATTTCAGTTTCAGTTATGAAAACTCCTTTCTCATTCATCTGACCAAACGAATATCAAATTTCTTCTTGGTCAATTGGCTCATAAGTCAGGCTATCCTAGAATATCCTTCCATAAAGCTTGTAGTATATGCCAAAATTCATAAAACTTTGTATCTTGAGTACAATGATTGGCTTTGGCCAAATAAGTATTATCTTTACTTTACTGGAATTAACAGGTATCCGATGAACTGGTATCACCGATCCCGAAATAACACTCCATTCACCCAAGATTTACACTTTGATAACGTGGTATACACTTTGAGCTTCATGAAGCGTCTGAATAATCAAATGTTCTGTGTGGTTCCTTCCGAATCTCGTATACACTAGTATACCACTGATGAATATGATTACCATTCCTCCCAAAAGTTAGTTACGAAAGATTTTCTTCATCAAATTTATAACTCTATTGGTATAGTTGTCAGACCACACGGCATAAAAAAAATATTCAAAATACCTATATCTGGTTTGACCAAGTGTTTAGAGAACATTTTCTCTTCTGAGTCGAACTGATGGTAACCAGAGTAAAAATTGTTCTTCTTATACGTTAAAGTTCCTTACAACTTGATCAGTTACTTTTCGATCTGAGGCAGCGTGTATTTATTCTTGACGATAGCCCGATTCAACTACCTTTAATCGATACACATATTCATCAAATCATTTTTCTTCTTCACGAACAATACTGATGTTTCCTCAAGTGAAGTAAGTACCCGTATCGAGGAGATTCTGCAACTATTCTTCTGTATCTGTCAACTCTGTTGATGACATTATGTACAGTGCTTTCGATATCAAATCTATTCCTTGTTATCAACGAATAGTTAAAATCATTTTCATTCTTTAGTGAAAATTCTTTCATTTCTTCAGGAAAATCTTGGTAGGTTTTCTTACCTCTATAATATCAGTCAACCTCGACTCTTTTTTATAAGCATCAACTGCTTATTATCAAATATCCCTCATTTTCCAAGTATTGCAACCACAATATTTTCATAGCTGATACTATCAGTATCTTAGCTTGCTATTCGTGGCGATAAACATTTCATTTGTATCCACAAGACGGTTAAAAATTCATTATACCCTGAAATCAACTTACAATATCTTCAAAATTTATCAGAGTATCCATGCCCTTGATACAATCAAAACCATATTTCGACAACATCATTTAATTCAAATCCACAACACTATCAACAAACTGTAATCTGCAGTTCACTATTACAAGTGTGGATAGTATAATTATCACTGCTGGTGTATTTTCCCAATCATCATTACAATGTGCATTCGATGCAATATATGAAACCAATGATTTTATCTCAAATCAAACTCGTGCAGTGTGACCAATACACAACATGTATCTGTGATCACTAGCATCTCTATCATTGCCAAAATCGAAATGGTTCTATATCCTGGAGACATCTCAACCCCATTGTCAAGGTATACTCTCTGGTCTACAGGTAATTAACTGCTGCTGAAACTGAGTGGTCGTAAAGAATAACCACCATGATATCTACCCCTAGCTCAGGGTATTTGTTGTTATGGCTGCATATGTTCCTGAGCACGTCATGGACATGCTCTGACTGGCCACAATTGATATCAGTTCCTATTATTCTTTCAAATGGATCAGTAGATATTTACATCCACAGTGACCTCAAAAGATTTGGTATTCTACAATCTCATAGTCCCTTTAGAGCTACTAGAGCTAGATAAATTTGAGTGATACTTCTGAAACTTTTCCAGGACTACTTGGATTATCGCAATGATAGTCACTTCATTAATCTTTAATCCAGTTCTAATTACTTCGCACCACATTGGTGTCTTATTCCTTAGTCAATATCTAATCTCTTCACAGTGAATAGCTATTGAGATTAAGCAAATATTTCCATTTCTCAAGTCCTCGATAATAAATTATCATTTCCATGTCAACAACATGGCATTCTCGTAAACATCTTTTCCTGTAATAGAAAGAGGAAAAATCGTCATCTGTCGCTACTATTACTCTAGATATTCTCATCTAAAAGAGTTCATAGTGAAGTTCTTTTATTCATAGTTTGGACACAGATTGGACCTAAATTACGAAAATCCCCAATCCAAGTCCTCATATCCAAACCAATTCTAGTTGTTTCCCAAAACAACTATACTCGATCCTTCAATTGAAAAAAATCGCTAATTTCAATATTCTCAAGTTCTAAATTCTCATCTTGGCATACATAGGTTTTGACGTAATACGTATAACCTTGATCTTTCAAACTTAAATTCCTGATGGCAATCGACAAAAAGTGTTTTAAATAATTCTAGTGGCATCCACTAATCATAAAGATTAAATCCCAAAGTGATAAATACAATTTCCAATATGGACACATTATCACTAAATTATAGTGCAATTAACAGTTTATAGTGTCTACATGTTTGATAGTAGCTCTTAAAGTCTATATCACAGCTACCTGTCCAAACACTAAATGTCCAACATAATTCATACATCTCAAGTCATAGATGTTATCATCATTCATTCTACATCATCATCCTATCAGCAACTATCAGTGCTAATAGATAAAATTCACAAATTCTCTAGATTATATGCAACTCAGCATTCACATTCTCTAGATTATATGCAACTCAGCATATTAAAATCTTCAGAGATATGACATCTCATTATTCCTGCTTACTAATCCAGTACATGCATAAAATCTCATTATCGAACATGTAAACATAGCAGGCAAGAGCATATAAATCAGATAGTCAGACACATGCACAAACAATTCATTTGTCTCTATACTCAGTGTCCTAACTCTAGTTCGGCATAACACAGATTATGCTCTGATACCAACTGTGAGGGCCTGATCCTAATCAGAGTTTTAATTAACACACGATTGTTATATTAACGTAAACAGCGGAAGATTTAGTTAAAAACTTTCAAAAAGTGACCCTCAAAATTTTTCGCAGTTTGTTTTTAAAACATTTCCGAATAGTGAAAATATGTATTTCTAGTTTTATATCTAACATGATATTCATCGCATAAGCATTACATATAACTTCTCAGTAAAGTAATACTTAAAAATACAGATACTCGGGCATACCCCGGTAATTTAAAACATAAGTAAAAATACTAAACAACTACTGGGACTCAAAACATAAACCATATACCTAAGCTCGCTCTCAAGGAGCTCTGGTATTTATCGATGCTTCGTCTCGAGCATCCACAGTACGTCCACCTGTACCACCTGTCATGCCCATACAACAAAGACATGACAGCCCCCCGCGAAGGGGGTCAGCCCCTAGTACGAGAAACAGATAATATCACAGTGTATGACAAATAACAATAGATGCATGCCGTGCATGAATGCAAATGCATATGAAGGGTATCAAATCTCGAATATCCATATCTCCGGAGTCCAAATGAAGATCATCAATCAAATCATCATCATGCTCGAGCAGGATGTCGACACGCTCGTCGCTCCGATCTATCTCTCAGTCGAGCCATCGGTGGTCCATCATCCTCGTGTCTGGGCGATGTAGGCACGCTCGTCGCTACGGCATCACTCAGCTCACTCTCTCCGCCGAGCCATCGGCGTGCCCATCATCCCCAGACACGCATCACCGATACCAAAGAAAAGATATATGTACCAAGAAACAAATCGATAGGATCAACATGACATGCTCAATGTCCATGCGTGTCAATGCATCATGCAATATCATAATCTCATGTGATGCATCTCAAATCTCATGTCATCATATATCATGCAGTCAATGTACCATGTAATTCACATACTGCAGATCAACTTATCACATAGTCACATAAGGAGCACGTAATGACAAGTAAATCATACCCGGGAACATCACATGTCTTTGCCAGACATTGTGATAAAACCCGTTTTCTACGTACCTCGGACCAATGCTATATCTACCGAGTACTCCTCGAACAAACCTCGAGATCTGTTAACCTGGTCATTTACACCTCAATTATATCATCAAAGTGTTCACTTATTTCCAATATCAAATTTATAATCCAAACATTGACCCTTAGCAAATTTTCTTAATTTTCAGCTTGAACCATTTTCGTAGAAAAATCATAATAAATTCATATGATGTCCAAAAGACTTGAGGCCAGTGGGAAAATCACGGAACTTAAGGTACTAGAGTCATCTTCAAGTCCAGAAGCTAGTTCACTCATCTTGAGGCACATGCAAAGCAAAGTATGCCAGATTTAAAAATACTCATATTCTGTTTTGACAGAGTGAGCGGTTCTAGGGAAAAGTGCATATCTTACACACAGAAACTCTAAATCATGTAAGGCCAGTTTCTAATGCACGGTAACGACACATACTACAATACATCTATTATGAGCTTTAAGCTAAAAAGTTCATCTTGATGTACATTATTTGACAAACTTACAAGCCTAAAAACTCGTATGAAATCCTTTTCCAGATTGAGCACCATGTGGTAAAATTAGCATACCTCTTTCATATGAGCTCCAAATTGAGTTAGGCCAATTCCAAATGCAAGATAACCTCGAATACTACAACACCTATTAGATTCTAAAACTTCAAATTTGTAGCCATTTATTCCCAGAAATACGAAGAACCAAATACATGAAACTCGTATGCAGTCAATTTCCAGATTTGACACATGTTGGTAAATCGACCATAACTATTTCATCTTAAATCCAAATTAGCTGATTTCGGTGGAAATTTAAAGCTAACACAAAATACTACAACTTGTTATAGGGGATTTATCTTCCAATTCGAAGCCTAACTATGCTTAAAATTCGAAATAACAGCACGCATATGTACTGATTCCAAACAGAATACATTTGACAGCAACATTGTCAACTATTACAGCAACATTCCATCTAATTGCACAACAATTCGACCAATTCAAGTTCATAAACTTAAATTATACCTATATACCTTCAAGTTATCGATATTTGAAGCTTAGAACCAACTAAAACCGAACCAAGTTAGAACATCCTTCCCCAATCTGCTGCTACTCAAATTTCTTGCTTCAATGTTGCTCCAAACTTGAATTTTCTTTGTGCATCTTGTTCCTCAAGCTTAGTAGAATTCAAATCCATCTTTGCATGTTACATGCATTCAAAATTGGGGCTGAATGTGGCTGGAATTTCGAAATTCTGGATGTGGAGAGGAGGAGAGAAGGAGGAGAAATGATGGTGAAGGAAGAAGATGGTGTTGGAAATGAAGACCAAAAATCTGATTTTGCATGGTATATGCATGAGTTTCTTATGCACATTTTGGCATTATTTTTAATTCATTTGATGTATTGTGGAATCCATGTGTCAATACATCACTATCTTGCAAGATTAATAATCCAAAATCATGTATTAAACATGAGTTAAATTAATTAGTGACACGTGTTCTCCAAGTGCCATGTGATCATGCACATGCTCATGCACTAAAACATGTTCCACTAGTTGGTCGACTCATCGTAGTCCGAAATTCCTTAATTCAAATTTGCACTTTTAATTATCCGGGTCCGCTTAATCATCGTTAATCGTGATTAATTAGCATCGGGGCCTTACACTAGTAAACCTCCCTCTGCCTCCTCTGAGATCTATGTGACCATCACTATTCTGACAGAACCGAGATATGTGGCCCATTTTGCCACATTTGTAAAAAGCCGTACAGTCACGCATGTTATGTGGTCCTCCACAGAAGTGACATTTCACTACTCCACTCCTACTTACTTGTGTTTGCCCACTATTGGTAGGTGCACTACCCCTCCGGTTATCAACTCACCTGCCACAAAATCGAGAAGAAGAAGGAGCCCCACGAGGTTTAAATGATTCTCCTCGCGGCCTCAGATTATTAGATACCGGCTACGGTATGACAGCGGCAAGTATTCACATTGCTACGCCACTGGCGACATGTATTCTTCATCACTGTAGAATAATCTCGACTTACAATCACATGCACCAATGCATCCAATGAGTGTATGCAACCATAATGCATAACCAAATTCATGTATGCAACCACAATGCATAACCAATGAATGTATGCAACCACAATGCATAGCCCAACAAATATATGCAACCAAAATGCATAATCCAATACGTAAAAATATGTTTTACCGTCCTACGTCTCACTACGTACCTATGTACCAAAATGTGGTTTGTCGTGGCACTTTATCTTCTAAGCTGTGTGGCCACCTGTGATGGTTCTACACATTCACACAAACCAATATTAGAAGCCAATAATAGTCCGATACCAAAAATCCCACAAAAATAACCAAAAACACATAATTTGGCTTCTCGTGATCGATCGCCAATAAGCCCCGATCGATAGCGAGAAGCTACTGCCTCGGTACCCAAAATTTACCATTCCACGATCGATCGCTGAAACATGCCGATCGGGAGTGCCCCGATCGATCGCGAAAGCCTACACTTCGCGATTTTTGTCCACTATTCACCTTTCTTCTTCCCCAATCCAATTTCTTCAAAACTCTCCCAACCAATAACAACAAAACTTCACAAACCAACAATAAAACACCAACAACCAACAAAACCAACATATATCTTACCATAAAAGCCATAACCCAACCAACCACAACATATATGTAATACCCGGAATAATTATTAATTGTCAAATGGATTTAATCATGATATTTTTATGTTGTGTCGGGATTTGATTATTGGGTATTGGATTTTGAACCAAAGTTTGAAATAATAAATTATGGGGATATAAATTAAAATAATAATTTGGGATGAAAAGATAATTGAATGGTATATATTTTTTTTAAGGGGACTTTTCTTTAAATAAATAATCCTATACCAATTTCACAAAAAACAAAATCGATCATCACTTCTCTTCCCCAACCAAAAACGTTCAGCCATCTCTTTCTCCCTCCCAAGAAGAAAATCGAACCTACTCTCTTCAAGTTTGGCTTGGAACTCTTGTGGGTAAGCTTCCTCTTCCCCTTGGCTCTCTTTCCCCAACTTTGGTGTGTGTTTTGATGGTATTGTGTTCGATTTAGGGCTGGATTTTTGGCTGTGTTGGCTTCAAAAATTGTGGGGGTTTGGTTAGTCATTCTTGGGTTGATTTTTGGGTTTGTGTAGTGAGTTGTTTTGGGTTGCCATTGTTGTGTGGTGTGTGTACAGAGTGTGTAGTGTGTGCGTGAGTAATGTGTGTGGTGTGTGTGCAGAGTGTGTAATGTGTGCGTGAGTTATGCGTGTGTTGGGTTGTGGGGAGTGGATTTGTATTCAAGTATAAGGGTGTTTTATTTGGTATTGGTATGTTTATCAACTTTATTCATTTTGGAAATGGATTGGGCATGTGTTGTTGTTGTGTGTAGATGGTGTTTATGCAAGTAATTATGTATCCCTACATATATTGAAGTGTAAATGTGTTAAGTACATACATGTATGTGGTTAGATGGAGTATTGTCAATGAAGAATGATAATTTGGAATTTGGATAGTATGATAAATGTTATTGATTGTTGGAAGTTAATTGTGACTCACTTTATTGGAGGGTTGATTGTTGAAAATAAATTGTGGAATTATGTCTTGGCTTAGTATTATTGTTGGTTAAGAAATGAATATTAAAATAATGCATGGAAGGTGTTTGTTAATATGCTTAAATGAGATTCAAATGTGGGTCTAAGCCTTGTTAGTGGGGGTTGAAAAGGATTAACTTCTATGGCTTGTAGCCCTTGTAATACTTTGGTGGGTGCTGGGCTATGATGTGGAATATATTACGTTTAGAGGCATGTATGGTATGTGTTATAACATGGAATAAAGACTTTATGTTTGGATTAAGAAAAATCGATTATTTATGGTAGAACCTCTTGTGCACATGGATTCTTCCTTGCATGGCTTGTTGCTTGAATCATTTCGGTGTTGTTTTGGGTGTTTAAGCATGTTGGGTGTTAAATGGAGGTTTGTGTTGGGAAGTTGAATTATGTAATGTTATGGGCATGGCTTTGTGTTTGAATGTGAGATTATGTCCATCAAGTATTGGTTAAGAATTGACCCTTAAACTTTTGAGTTCGTATAGAGTCTTCTTGGGCTCTCGGACAACAAGGAGGGTGACTTGACTGTAAACACAGATTATAAGATACGTGGTGACGTACGAGGAGGTATAATATGAATTATTTCATATTCCAGTATTCATATATGTAAATAATTGTGATGACTGAATATAAGGGAACAAATATTATTATGTGAATTGAATTTGATATATATGGTATGGAGACACGTAAATGTACGTTGTCCGGATTGGGAGTTGGGTATTATGTGAATTGAGTTTGATATATATGGTATGGGGACACGTAAATGTACGTTGTCCGGATTGGGAGTTGGGTGTTATGTGAATTGAGTTTGATATATGTGGTATGGTGGACTCGTAACTGTACGTGGTCCAAAGTTGGGTATGGATGCCGTTGGCAAGACCAGTATGAGGAAGTGTTGAGTGAGATAGATTGATAAACAGAACTGCATTGACATGGAATTATTTATGATTGAGCATAAATAATAGATTCTTGTTGTATTGAATTCATTGTGTGGTTGAGTATCATATTTTCAGTGACGATACTAAACTTGATGTTATGAAAGCGTGTAAGCTTGAAACAGGAACATTGTGTGGAAGCTATACGGATTCAGAACTTCACAGGGAGTACATTTTATCGATTTTCGATACTCTTAAATCGTGATAACATTATCTTTATGCATTGTTATGATATGGGTAGTGTGATGTTGGTATGCTCACCCTGTGTGGGGGTTGTTTCTGTTGAAACAGGTATTTCAGCTACAAGGTTATTTTGGCGTAGCAAGCTCGAGCTTGGTTGGACAATATTGCTTCCTGAAGCGCAGAGTGAAATTGAGTAAATGGTATACATTATTTATGCAACTAGATGGGTATTCATTATTTGTTGCTCGCATGTGAGCACTTGGAGTCATGTATATGGACTGTATAATGGTGTTGAAGTCCACTTTTTCTATCTCCTTAGTTCTATGTTTTCCCTGGCCGGGAACTTACTTATGTTCTTGTAGGGTCCTCCTACCTTAACATCCTCTTAATACACAAATTATGGACTAAACATGCATTTATAACCTCTTAAGGGTTCCGGTTGTAGCTTGAGCTAAGAAGATTACAGGCCAAAATAAAATTCCAAAAGCTATTTAATTACATTCCCAACAATGAATGTTAAAGCTATAGGTTTACACTACTCGTAGAGTAGAGACTATCAAAATCCTGCATTATATATTCATCTTGTTCCCTTTTAGCTCACCGCCTGAACCCGACCCTAGGCCCTTCGGTCCAAAAGTGTACCTACAGGGACAACACATCGTGAGCATATACATATTTACTTAACATGATATTAAAAGACATACAGTAATGCATAACATCTTAGTTAAGTAAAAGTTATTGGTCGTTCTTCAACTTCTTTTGTTATCCCTGATTCTTATTCATGTATAAGGGCATCTTACCCCCATTGTATGGCATCTTACCATAACATAATCATCGCGTGGCATCTTACCACGTGGGCATCTTACCCAATCATATGGCGTCTTGCCATATCATAAACATTGTGTGGCATCTTACCACAGGGGCATCTTACCCACTCACATTCCTTGGGTGGCATCTTACCACATGGGCGTCTTACCCAATCATATACGTCGTATGACCTTATCATAAACTTACTTATCATAAACATCATCATCATAAACGTCATCATAAACATCATCACCGTAAACATCATCATAATCATCATCATAAAACATCGTCATCATAAACATCATCATAAACATCATCATCATAAACATCATCATAAACATCATCATCGTAAACATCATCATAAACATCATCATAAACATCGTCATCATAAACATCATCATAAACATCATCATCATAAAATCATCATCGTAAACATCATCGTAAACATCATCATCATAAACATCATCATTAAATGTAGGAGTATGGTTTACCGTCCGATGCTCGTACGTTTCTTACGTACCTTAATTCCAAAAGTGGAGAAATCGGAGAGCTTTATCTCCTTGAGGTTGTGGGTACTTGGGATGGTTCTACATAACCATACAAATTGATATTAGAAGCCAAACAATAGCCCAATACCAAAAATTCAACAAAAATCATCATTTTCCAACTTTTGAACAGTGGCGATCGATCGCTCAAAACATGGCGATCGATCGCCTGATTTTTCACTTCGCGGCGATCGATCGCTTAAAATGAGGCGATCGATCGCCTGATGCACATTTCGCTACTAGACATTGGCGATCGATCGCACCATTTGAGGCGATCGATCACCTACCTCCATTTTTGCCTACTGCCACTTGGCGATCGATCGCTGCTTTTGTAGCGATCGATCGCCACAACCAGTGGCCGCGATTCCACCATTTTTATGTGCATTTTCCAAGCTCATCCTCATACCTTTCAAAACCAAACTTTCCTACAACATCAACAACATCATAACCCACTAAAACTCACATAAAACACTTCAAAAATCATACCCCAAACATATATAACACATACCCAAAACAACCCACATAAATCATCAAAACTAACAAATTTCAACACCAAACATCTTGAAAACTTAAGGAAGGGTCCCATACCTCTTGTAGGCTCCAAATCTTAACAAAGATTACACAAACAAGTATTTTGTGAAGCTTTCTTCTTCCTTCCTTGGTGTATTTCGAAATTGGTGTGGGGTTAGGGTTGAGGGATGAAATTTGGGGGTTAAAGAGTGATTGGTAAAGTGAAGTGAAGTATAGGAAAAGATGGGTAGTGGGGATTAAAAGGGGTTGTGCAAAGTTAATTTAAAATTTGTACCCCAAACTTAACATGATGTATAAAACACCCCAACATGGTATTTTAAAAGCATCTTGACAAAATGCACTAAACTTCATCTAAAATCACATCTTCCTCATATTTAATAATCAACACAATTAAATCATGTTAACATCTTATTACCCAACACATAATTCAATTACTACATGATTCATCATATAAACATAATTAAGGAAGGGTCCCATACCTCTTGTAGGCTCCAAATCTTAACAAAGATTACACAAACAAGTATTTTGTGAAGCTTTCTTCTTCCTTCCTTGGTGTATTTCGAAATTGGTGTGGGGTTAGGGTTGAGGGATGAAATTTGGGGGTTAAAGAGTGATTGGTAAAGTGAAGTGAAGTATAGGAAAAGATGGGTAGTGGGGATTAAAAGGGGTTGTGCAAAGTTAATTTAAAATTTGTACCCCAAACTTAACATGATGTATAAAACACCCCAACATGGTATTTTAAAAGCATCTTGACAAAATGCACTAAACTTCATCTAAAATCACATCTTCCTCATATTTAATAATCAACACAATTAAATCATGTTAACATCTTATTACCCAACACATAATTCAATTACTACATGATTCATCATATAAACATAATTAAGGAAGGGTCCCATACCTCTTGTAGGCTCCAAATCTTAACAAAGATTACACAAACAAGTATTTTGTGAAGCTTTCTTCTTCCTTCCTTGGTGTATTTCGAAAATGGTGTGGGGTTAGGGTTGAGGGATGAAATTTGGGGGTTAAAGAGTGATTGGTAAAGTGAAGTGAAGTATAGGAAAAGATGGGTAGTGGGGATTAAAAAGGGTTGTGCAAAGTTAATTTAAAATTTGTACCCCAAACTTAACATGATGTATAAAACACCCCAACATGGTATTTTAAAAGCATCTTGACAAAATGCACTAAACTTCATCTAAAATCACATCTTCCTCATATTTAATAATCAACACAATTAAATCATGTTAACATCTTATTACCCAACACATAATTCAATTACTACATGATTCATCATATAAACATAATTAATGCCTTAATCGCAATTAATTAATTTCGGGGCATCACAGTTCTTTTAGTATTGTGTTTTTCCTTGGCTGGGAGTTAGTTTTAGTGATGTGTTATATTTTCGGATAACCCAAATTATGGGGAGACTCTGCCCAAATTTTTTATAAAAGTCATGGGGATTATGTGAAGCATGTAATGATTCTTTAAAGAAAGGAAATTTTTACCTACTCAAATGACGTCATAATCGCACTAATGACGAGTTAAGGGGTTGGGGTCCTACATTAGTGGTATCAGAGCCAGGTTTGCTCTTTGTGATGTTTAAGGGCCTAGGGGTGTGTTGATAGACATATATAGCACATGAATTACGCATGATTGTGGTTTTGTGTTAGTGCGACAAGATATTTATATGCTTATGTGCATAGTATGATATGAGATGATTGAAATTGTTATTATCGCTAACCAATGTGGTTGCAGGGACGTATGGCATACGATAAATGTAATAGTGAGAATGACCGGTGATGCCAATGAATGTACGCACTTGATATAGTATTTTTGTGGAGTACAAGAGACCAGTAACATAAGTAATGTGATGCCCCGAAATTAATTAATTGCAATTAAGGCATTAATTATGTTTATATGATGAATCATGTGGTAATTGATTTATGTGTTGGGTAATAAGATGTTAACATGATTTAATTGTGTTGATTATTAAATATGAGGAAGATGTGATTTTAGATGAAGTTTAGTGCATTTTGTCGAAATGCTTTTAAAATACCATGTTGGGGTGTTTTATACATCATGTTAAGTTTGGGGTACAAATTTTAAATTAACATTGCACAACCCCTTTTTAATCCCCACTACCCACCTTTTCCTACACTTTAACTCACTTTACCAATCACTCTTTTAACCCCCAAATTTCATCCCTCAACCCTAACCCCACACCATTTTCGAAATACACCAAGGAAGGAAGAAGAAAGCTTCACAAAATCCTTGTTTGTGTGATCTTTGTTAAGATTTGGAGCATACAAGAGGTATGGGACCCTTCTTAAGTTTTCAAAATGTTTGGTGTTGAAATGGGTTAGTTTTTGATGATTTATGTGGGTTGTTTTGGGTATGTGTTATATATGTTTAGGGTATGATTTTTGAAGTGTTTTATGTGGGTTTTGGTGGGTTATGATGTTATTGAAGTTGTAGGAAAGTTTGGGTTTGTAAGGAATGGAGTGGGACTTGAAAAATGCTCATTAATGGCGATTTTTCGATGCACAGGGACTGGCGATCGATCGCCCGTTTTTGGCGATCGATCGCGAGCCAACAGTAGGCGCCAGTAACATTTGGCGATCGATCGCCACCTTCGGGCGATCGATCGGCGAGGCTGGCAATCGATCGTGCCAAAAGTGGCGATCGATCGCCAAGATGTGAAATTTTGAGCCCCGTCCAGTGTGATCTCGCGATCGATCGGGCCTGGGCGGCGATCGATCGCGAGGTATAAAAATGTGTATTTTTGATGTTTTTGTGGGATTTTTGGATATTGGACTATATTTAGATTCTAATATCGATTTGTATGGTTATGTAGAACCATCCCAGGTACCCACAACCTCAAGGAGATAAAGCTCTCCAATTTCTACACTTTTGGAAATTAAGGTACGTAAGAAACGTACGAGCATCGGACGGTAAACCATACTCCTACATTTAATGATGATGTTTATGATGATGATGTTTATGATGATGTTTAGATGATGTTTATGATGATGATTATGATGATGTTTACGATGATGATGTTTATGATGATGTTTATGACGATGATGTTTATGATGATGATTATGATGATGTTTACGATGATGATGTTTATGATGATGTTTATGATGATGATGTTTATGACGATGATTATGATGATGTTTATGACGATGTTTATGATAATGAAGTTATGATGATGATTATGATAAGTACGATCATGATGATGGTCATACGATATTTAAGAGGGGTAAGATGCCCATATGGTAAGATGCCATACGATATTTACGAAAGGGGTAAGATGCCCATGTGGTAAGATGCCATACGATGTTAAGAAGGGGGTAAGATGCCCACGTGGTAAGATGCCACGAGATATTTATAATATGGTAAGATGACATATTATAGGGTAAGATGCCCATATGCATGAATGAGAATCAGGGTCAACAAAAAGAAGTTAACGAATAACCAATAAGTTTACTTAACCAAGATTTCATACATTTACTGTTATATCTCTTTTATGATGTTAAGTAAATATGTATGTGCTCACGATGTGTTGTCCCTGTAGGTACACATTTGAACCAGGGCTAAGGGTCGGGTTGAGACGGTGAGCTAAAGGAGCATGAAAGAGGATAGGATACAGGATTTTGGATAGTCTCTACTCTAGGAGTGGTATAATTCTATCGCTACTATATTCTTTTTGGAGAATGTAATTTGAAATTTTATTCTTGACCTGTAATCTTATTAGCTCAAAGCTACAACCGGAACCCTTAGAATATCATTAATGCATGTTCTATTCATAATACGTTATTAATATGATGTTAAGGTAGGAAGACCCTACATTAGTGGTATCAGAGCAGTGGTTACAGAACCCGGGAATGAGTGAAGGGTAGCCTTAGCAATAAGTTGGCTAGGTGCTTACTTGTAAACATGTTGTGTGCATATGCTACATATATGAAGTATATGACTGTTATGCTAACATGTTATGACTTTCTAACGATGTGTATATGAACTGCTTTTGGGTCTTGTTGTTAACCCTTGTGTTGCAGTATGGCAGCAAACGTGGAGGTAGGTGACGCAGTGAGCGTCAATGCAAGTGCGGGACGTACGAATCCCCTACCCCCGCCAGCTTTTGATGATGAACCGTCCGAACAACAGTTGTTGCCAGGGGAGCTAAGCTTAACTCAAATTCTTGCATACCGACCCCCAACCTTTGAAGGAACTGAAACAGGGGAACGAGCTGAGGAATGGTTAGAAAGAATAGAGCAAATCTTTGTGGCAGCCCCATGTGTGAAGACAGCGTGGATACGGTTAGCAGAGTTCCAATTAGCCAAGAAGGCACTAATGTGGTGGAAGACCACTGTGTTAGAGCAAGAGGCTCAAGGCCATGAAGTTAATTGGAAAATGTTTCGAACTCGGTTTCTGAACCGCTATTTCTCGGCTGCTGCACGACAGGCCAAGGAAGATGAATTCACTCACCTCAAGCAAGGTAATATGTCAGTGTCAGATTATCCTCTTCATTACTGCTCCTTACTCAGATATGTGCCTCACATCGCCACGAGCACTCAAGCAAAGATGAGGAACTTCATGAAGGGCTTGAGGCCGGATCTGTACGATAGGGTGATTACTTATGGCCCTACTTGTTTCGACGATGCACTCTCACGGGCTGAGCTAGCCGAACTGGGAGTGGGTGCATACCCTGATGTTGTACCACCGTCAGCACCCCCTCAGAAATCCACTCCAGATAATTTGAAGCCAAGGAGTGATCAGTTCAAGTCAAGGGGGAACACATCGGCTTCAAGGTTCAGTGCTAAGAGACCCGACAATAGATGGAAAGGAAACCGTAGGAACGATGCCCCATCTGGGAGGGGGCAGTCTCAGGGAGACAGATCCGGGAAGGTCCAGTGCACTCTTTGTGGGCAACCACATCTGACGAAAGATTGTGTAGGATGTTATGTTTGTGGCGACAAAGGCCACTTTGCTAGGCAGTGTCCCAACAGAGGAAGTCAACAGGGTTCTGCGGGGAGGCCTGCGGATAGGACAGCACAGCATAGACCACCCTTCGTGCCGAGACAGTATGGAGGTCAGCCTATGGGGCCACCTCAAGGGCAAGTCTATGCATTGACGAGGGAGCAGGCTACAGCGGCTCCGGAGGAGGTTATAGCGGGTACGTGTCTTTTATTTACGCACCCTGCTTTTATATTGATCGACACAGGTGCGTCACACTCTTTTGTGTCGACAAGTTTTGTGGAAAGGCACCACATATGCACTTCTCCGTCGCCCACGCCTCTTATTGTCTCGACACCCGCCGGAAGAAGTTTGATTACTGATCGGATCATCTATGTGTGATATCCCCGAAATGATTAATTGCAATTTAGGCATTAATTGTGTTTATATGATTAATTATGATGGTAATTAATTGATTATGTGCTGGATTTAATTAATGTGTGGAAATGCATGGTCACATGGAAAGGATGACCCGGGAGTGCATTTCAGGGTGCATGTTGGGCATGTTGGGGAAAATTGCTTTTAGCATGAATTATTTGCCATGGTTAGCAATTATTTGGAAAGCATGAGTTAATTGATATTTTGATGCATTTTGGATTAATGCTTTTGAAAATATCATGTTGGGGTGTTTTATACACCATAGGTTTGTGAAATGCTTTTAATTAAAACCCAACCCCCTTTTTACCCCAACCCCACTCAATACACTCTCACTTTTACTTTACCAAATCACCACCCAAACCCTTCCCCCTCCTCATTTTCGAGTTGAAGCAAAAAGGTGGGGAGAAATCCTTCCAAAGTTTGAGTTTGTGAAGTTTATTGGGAGATTTGAGGTCCCCAAGAGGTATGGATACCTCATTGTTGATTTTGAAGTGTTTTATTTAAGTTTGGTATGATTTTGAAGGATTTTAAAATGGGTTTGTGTTGGATTGTTGTGGTTTTGGTTGAGGGTTGGATTTACACTTGTTTGGAGGTGTATTTTGAAGATTTATGTTGATATTTATGTTGTTGGTTGGTTGGTTTAAGTATTGGTATGGATTGGAAGGTTTTGGTATGCAAAAATGGTGAAAAATCGCGAGTCTGTGCGAGGCGATCGACCGCCTGAAATGGGGCGATCGATCGCTGATGGGCAGTACCAAATTTGCGGGACAGGCGATCGATCGCCTGTTATGAGGCGACCGATCGCCGAGAGGCAGTGGCCAATCCAAGGGTTAGGCGATCGATCGCCATGTTTGGCGCGATCGATCGCCGCGAAGGAAAAAATTGAGGCGATCGATCGCCTCAGCCAAGCGATCGATCGCCAACTGTGGAATTTTGGGAAATGCTTTCTTTTGTCGAATTTTTGGTATTTGACTATTATTTGGCTTCTAATATGGGGTTGTGTGATTGTGTAGAACCATCCCATGTAGCAACGCAACCAAGGAACTGAAGCCATATCAATTCCACTTTTGAAAAGGTACGTAGAGGACGTACGGGCACCCAACGGTACATGTATCTAATATACTCATTGTTTATGCATTGTGGATGCGAGTATATATGTGATTATGCATTGTGGATGCAAATACATGTTGAATTATGCATGATGATTGTAGATGCATATGATTATTGGTGCACATCCCATGAGTCGTGGTCATCCCTTGATGATTTTAATGCTTGCCGCTATTTGTTTTGGTTCCGCTAAATGTGAAGCGAGGGGTGGGAGCACCGCATGTCACATTTGAGCGTGGTTATCATATAGGGCGAGGAAAGGATATTTGCCGCTCAATGTGAGGCGAGGGGTGGGAGTACCGCATGTCCATTGAAGCGAGGTTATTCTATGCCGCCTATATGTAAATAAGCGAGGGGTATTAAAATACATTGTGATGGACGGACTAGGGAATGGTGACCGGTATTTGATATTGATGAGATGGTATTATGTCATGACATGTGCAGACCATTAAAAATAATCTATTGATTATACTCATGAGTTATGGTACAGGGACAACCAAACTGGAAGCGTTTTGAAATGCATGGGAAAACATGAAGTGTTTTAATTGTGTTTTATGCATTTACGCTTTATATTCATATTGTGTTGAATATGAATGATATTATTGCTCATGTTTGGGGGTTGTCCTTGTAGGTACTTTTGGCATGATATGAAGGGGGGCTAAGACGGGTTGAGACCGTGAGCTTGAAGAGCACTTTTGGTAGATGAAGGACAGGATTATTTTGTATAGTGTCTACTCTAGGAGTAGTGTAAAACTATAATTGATAACATTCTTTTGATGTGGAATGTAATTAATCCATTGATAGTCCTCATTTTTGGCATGTAACTTTTAGGCTCATAGCCTCAACACGATTAATTTACTCTGATCATTCATATTAGCTCTAATTATGCCTTTGATCCGCACTTAAGGATTAGGGTCCTTACATTAGTGGTATCAGAGCAGTGGTTAGAGAACCCGGGAACGAGTGAAGGGTAGCCTTAGCATGATTGGCTAGGTGCTTACATTTGAGGCATGTTTATGCATGTGGTGCATGTTGATGTATATTCTGTTATACTAACATGCTTATTATCATTCCTGTTATCTAACGGCATAACATGTATATTTGTTTTGGAATTGTTGTTAACCTTTGTGTTACAGCATGGCTGCTATGAATGCGGGGAACCTTAACGAAGAGGTTGGCGATGTTGGGAGCGTGAACGCTAGCGTTGGACAAGTGAGCCCTCTACCTCCACCAGCAGTAGGCATGGAGCCAGTGGCTCAGTTATTGCTACCCGGTGAGATTAACTTGACTCAGTTTCTGTCTTACCACCCGCCCCGGTTTGAGGGAACAGAATCAGGAGAGGAAGCTGAGGAGTGGCTGGAAAGACTAGAGCAGATATTTGTGTCGGCTCCTTGTGCTGTTACAGCGTGGCTGAGGCTGGCGGAGTTCCAGTTAGCAAAGAAACCTCTAATGTGGTGGAGGAGCACTGTAATGGAGCTAAGAGCACTGGGTACTGTGATTGATTGGACACTCTTCAGGACCCGGTTTCTGAACCGGTACTTCTCCGCAGCGGCGAGACAGACGAAGGAGGACGAGTTTACAAGTTTGAAACAGGGGAATATGACAGTGTCAGACTATGCCATGCGGTACTCTTCGTTGCTGAGGTATGTTCCCCACATTGCCACCAATGGGCACGCAAAGATGAGGAATTTTATGAAGGGGTTGCGACCGGAGCTCTATGACCTTATCACCAATAACCCAACTTCTTTTGATGATGCTCTCACAAGAGCGGAGCTTGCCGAGCTTGGAGTGGGAGCTTATCCTAGTGCTGTGCCACCACAAGTACCACAACAAAGGCAGACTAATGACAGCTTGAGGCCCCGGGGAGAGCCATTTAAACCTCGTGGTGCCTCTTCATCTTCACGGTTTGGTGGAAAGAAGTTCTTTGGTCAGAAACAGGAGAACAAGAAGAATTGGTCGGCCAATCGAGGGTCTTCACAAGGGAATAGATCGGGGGAACCAAGGTGCGACAATTGTGGAGGGCCACATCCTTCAAGTAAGTGCCCTGCCTGTTATAGCTGTGGCAAGATGGGCCACATCTCTCGGTATTGCCCCACCCGGGGAGGACAGTCAGAGTTTCAGGGCAACAGGCCGAGGTTTGATGACATGACTGTACACCAGAGGCAGCAGTTTGGGCCTCGACCATCGGGAGGTCAGACAGTGGACCGCCCAAGGGACAGGTGTATGCGTTGACTAGAGAGCAGGCCCAGGCAGCCCCAGAGGAGGTGATCGCCGGTACGTGTCATTTATTTACGTACCCTGCTTTTATTTTGATAGATACAGGTGCCTCCCACTCTTTTGTATCTGTGGGCTTTGTGGAGAGACACCATATGCGCACGTCTTCTTTACCCATGCCTCTCCTTGTCTCGACACCCACTGGAAGAAATGTCGTTGCTGATCAGTTCATGGCAGATTGCCTCATTTATTTTGAGGGCAACGAGTTGAAGACAGACTTGATTGTGTTGGGTATGTCGGACTTCGACTGCATCTTGGGCATTGATGTTCTGAACAGATATCAGGCAGTGGTAGATTGCCGGCAGAAGACAGTAAAGTTCAGACCTGATTTGGGTAGTTAGTGGACTTTCTATGGCAACGGTTCTCGTGCGAAGATTCCGTTGATTTCAGCGATCAAGATGACTCAGCTGTTGGAACGTTGCCACACGGGCTATCTCATCTATGCCGTGGACACGTCTGGGAAGAATAAGGAATTGAGAGTTGAGGATGTACCAGTGGTAGCAGAGTTTGCTGATGTGTTCCCATAAGAGATCCCAGGATTCCCACCGGCTAGGGAAGTTGAGTTTGGAATCGAGTTGTTACCGGGGACATCCGCTATCTCTCGTGCTCCTTACAGGATGGCACCGGCGGAGTTGAGAGAATTGAAGGAGCAGTTGCAGGACCTCCTTGACAAGGGATATATACGCCCGAGCGTATCGCCATGGGGCGTACCGGTTCTCTTTGTGAAGAAGAAGGACGGTTCGATGCGGTTGTGCATCGATTACCGGCAACTGAATAAAGCCACAGTAAAGAACAAGTATCCTCTCCCAAAGATTGATGATCTGTTCGACCAGTTGCAAGGTACCAGACTGTATAGCAAGATTGATTTGAGGTCCGGGTACCATCAGATTCGAGTCAGAGAGGAAGATGTACAGAAGACAGCATTTCGGACTCGATATGGACATTATGAGTTCCTAGTGATGCCGTTCGGTGTGACGAATGCTCCAGCGGTCTTTATGAGCTTAACGAACAGAGTGTTTCAGCCGTATCTTGACCAGTTCGTCATCGTGTTCATCGACGACATTCTCATCTATTCCCGGAGCGAGGAAGAGCACGTGGAACACTTGAGGACAGTGCTCCAGATTCTCCGAGATCACCAGTTGTATGCATAGCTCAGTAAGTGTGAGTTCTGGTTGAGCAGTGTAGTATTTCTGGGCCATGTCATATCGAGCAGCGGAATATCAGTGGATCCCAGGAAGATCGAAGCTGTGATGGAGTGGGCTGCCCTCACTTCTGTGCCTGAGATTCGGAGCTTCCTTGGTTTGGCCGGATATTATCGACGCTTCGTCGAGGGCTTTTCGAAGATTGCCAAGCCGTTGACACAGTTGACCCAGAAAGGAGTATCTTTCTTTTGGTCAGAAGCTTGTGAGGAGAGCTTCCAGGAGTTGAAGCACCGTTTGACGACGGCGCCAGTGTTAGTGATCCCTACAGAGAACTCCAGATTTGTTTTGTATACCGATGCATCACTTCAGGGCCTTGGGTGTGTACTGATGCAAGATAGGCATGTGGTAGCTTATGCATCGAGGCAGTTGAAGCCGCACGAGACGAGATACCCAGTCCATGACTTGGAACTGGCGGCTATCATCTTCGCCCTGAAGATTTGGAGACATTATTTGTATGGTACTTCGTTTACCATTTATACGGATCACAAGAGCCTCAAGTTTTTATTCACTCAGGCAGAGCTGAACATGAGGCAGAGGAGGTGGATGGACTTACTCAAAGACTATGATTGTGAGATTGAGTACCATCCCGGGAAAGCTAATTTGACAGCAGATGCTTTGAGCCGGAAAGTGAAGAGTTCTGCTGAGGACGTCATCCATTTGTCAGCCATGATGACCTCCTATTGCCATCTGGGCTATGACTTCGACATAGATGCATCACCTGTGTATGTATCGACCTTGTTAGCTGAGCCAGATATCTATGAGAACATCAGGAGAGCTCAGAGGTCAGATGATGAGGTCCAGAGGTGGTTATCTTTAGTACATCTTGGTCAGCCAACAAAATTCAGAGTGGCCGATGATGGATCTTTGAGGTTGGGTAACCGTTGGGTGGTTCCGAGTACGCCGGAGTTGCGTAGAGGGATCTTGGAGCGAGCTCATAGTAGCAGACTTAGCATCCACCTAGGCGGGAAGAAGATGTATAAAGATCTACGTGGTCAGTTTTGGTGGAAAAGGATGAAATCTGATGTCGTCGCTTTTGTAAAGAAGTGTTTGATCTGCCAGCAGGTTAAGGCAGAGAGGCAGAGACCTGGCGGCGAGTTGAAAAGCTTGGAGATACCGAAGTGGAAGTGGGAACACATTTCCATGGACTTCGTGACTCACCTGCCGAGGAGTGCTTCAGGCTTTGATGCTATTTGGGTGATTGTGGATCGATTGACTAAGGTAGCTCATTTCATCCCCTATAGCATGACTTTCACCTTTTTGAGGATGGCGCAGTTGTATATTCGAGATGTGGTGAGATTGCATGGGATCCCCATTTCCATAGTGTCGGATCGAGATCCGCGATTCACATCTCATTTTTGGGAAGGTCTTCAGTCAGCCTTGGGAACTGAAGTTAGATTGAGCACTGCTTATCATCCTCAGACGGATGGCCAGACCGAGCGTACTATTCAGACGCTCGAGGACATGTTGAGAGCTTACGTTTTGGAGTTCGATGTTTCTTGGCAAGATTCAGTGCCTTTGGTAGAGTTCTCTTATAATAACAGCTACCAGGCGAGTATTCAGATGGCTCCTTTTGAAGCTCTTTATGGCAGACGGTGTAGATCACCCTTGTGTTGGGATGATTTGGACCGCAAATCGGTCGGAGGACCGGAGTTGGTTCGGGAGATGGAAGAAGGCAGAAAATGAAAGCAGCCCAGGACAGACAGGCAGCTTATGCGAATAAACGGCGGAGACCGTTGGAATTCCAGTTGGGAGATAAGGTCTTTTTGAAGATCTCGCCTTTCAGAGGCGTTGTGCGATTTGGGATGCGCGGGAAACTGTCTCCGAGGTATGTTGGACCGTACGAGATTTTGCAGCGCATTGGCACCTTAGCTTACCGACTAGCTCTGCCGCCTTCTTTATCTGGTATACATGACGTGTTTCATGTATCGATGTTGCGAAAGTATGAGCCGGATCCGTCGCATGTATTACAGCCTTCCGAAGTTCAGTTAGAGTCCGATGTATCTTATGTGGAACGGCCTGTTAGAATTCTCGATCGAGCAGACCGTAGACTTCGGAACAAAGTGATACCTATGATCAAGGTTCAGTGGGATCGCAGGGGTGTCGAGGAGGCTACGTGGGAGACGGAGCGACATATGGTGCAGCACTACCCGGAACTATTCTCTGGTATGTGATTATGTTTAGTTTCAATTTGGGGTAAGTGCATGTGATTTCGAGGACGAAATCTTATAAGTAGGGGAGTATTGTGATATCCCCGAAATGATTAGTTGCAATTTAGGCATTAATTGTGTTTATATGATTAATTATGATGGTAATTAATTGATTATGTGCTGGATTTAATTAATGTGTGGAAATGCATGGTCACATGGAAAGGATGACCCGGGAGTGCATTTCAGGGTGCATGTTGGGCATGTTGGGGAAAATTGCTTTTAGCATGAATTATTTGCCATGGTTAGCAATTATTTGGAAAGCATGAGTTAATTGATATTTTGATGCATTTTGGATTAATGCTTTTGAAAATATCATGTTGGGGTGTTTTATACACCATAGGTTTGTGAAATGCTTTTAATTAAAACCCAACCCCCTTTTTACCCCAACCCCACTCAATACACTCTCACTTTTACTTTACCAAATAACCACCCAAACCCTTCCCCCTCCTCATTTTCGAGTTGAAGCAAAAAGGTGGGGAGAAATCCTTCCAAAGTTTGAGTTTGTGAAGTTTATTGGGAGATTTGAGGTCCCCAAGAGGTATGGATACCTCATTGTTGATTTTGAAGTGTTTTATTTAAGTTTGGTATGATTTTGAAGGATTTTAAAATGGGTTTGTGTTGGATTGTTGTGGTTTTGGTTGAGGGTTGGATTTACACTTGTTTTGGAGGTGTATTTTGAAGGTTTATGTTGATATTTATGTTGTTGGTTGGTTGGTTTAAGTATTGGTATGGATTGGAAGGTTTTGGTATGCAAAAATGGTGAAAAATCGCGAGTCTGTGCGAGGCGATCGACCGCCTGAAATGGGGCGATCGATCGCCGATGGGCAGTACCAAATTTGCGGGACAGGCGATCGATCGCCTGTTATGAGGCGACCGATCGCCGAGAGGCAGTGGCCAATCCAAGGGTTAGGCGATCGATCGCCATGTTTGGCGCGATCGATCGCCGCGAAGGAAAAAATTGAGGCGATCGATCGCCTCAGCCAAGCGATCGATCGCCAACTGTGGAATTTTGGGAAATGCTTTCTTTTGTCGAATTTTTGGTATTTGACTATTATTTGGCTTCTAATATGGGGTTGTGTGATTGTGTAGAACCATCCCAGGTAGCAACGCAACCAAGGAACTGAAGCCATATCAATTCCACTTTTGAAAAGGTACGTAGAGGACGTACGGGCACCCAACGGTACATGTATCTAATATACTCATTGTTTATGCATTGTGGATGCGAGTATATGTGATTATGCATTGTGGATGCAAATACATGTTGAATTATGCATGATGATTGTAGATGCATATGATTATTGGTGCACATCCCATGAGTCGTGGTCATCCCTTGATGATTTTAATGCTTGCCGCTATTTGTTTTGGTTCCGCTAAATGTGAAGCGAGGGGTGGGAGCGCCGCATGTCACATTTGAGCGTGGTTATCATATAGGGCGAGGAAAGGATATTTGCCGCTCAATGTGAGGCGAGGGGTGGGAGTACCGCATGTCCATTGAAGCTAGGTTATTCTATGCCGCCTATATGTAAATAAGCGAGGGGTATTAAAATACATTGTGATGGACAGACTAGGGAATGGTGACCGGTATTTGATATTGATGAGATGGTATTATGTCATGACATGTGTAGACCATTAAAAATAATCTATTGATTATACTCATGAGTTATGGTACAGGGACAACCAAACTGGAAGCGTTTTGAAATGCATGGGAAAACAGGAAGTGTTTTAATTGTGTTTTATGCATTTACGCTGTGATATCCCCGAAATGATTAATTGCAATTTGGTGCATTTATTGTGTTTATATGATTAATTATGGTGGTAATTAATTATGTGTTGGAATTATTATGTGGAAATGTTTAGTCACATGGTAGATGTGATCGGGTTGCATTTCCGGGTGCATGTTGAGCATGTTGGGAATTATGGTTGGAAACATGATTTATTTGCCTTGGTTAGCAATTAATTGGAAATCATGTGTTTAATTGATATTTGGTGCATTTTGGATTAATGCTTTTAAAAATATCACGTTGTGGTGTTTTATACACCATGGTAATTTATGGATGCAATTGGTTTAATTAAAACCACTTATACCCCAATCCCACCCTTCCAACCATCACTTTTACTTTCCCCAAAAACCACCACCAAACCCTTTCTTTTCCCATTTTCGAGTTGGTGCTTAGGGTTGAAGAGAAAACCTTCAAAAAAACTTGCTTTGTGGGATTTGGTGTGAGTTTTGGAGTCCCCAAGAGGTATGGATACCTCCCCATTGCTTTTATTGTGTTTAGATTGGGTTTTGAAATGATTTTTGAAAGGTTTTGAAATGGGTTTGTGTTGGGTTATTGTGGTTTTGTTTGGGGGTTGGATATATGGTTGTTTTAAGGTGTATTTTGGTGGTTTATGTTGTTTAGATGTTGTTGGTTTGTTTGGTTAAGTGTTGGAATGGGTTGGAATGGTTTTGAGGTGCAAAAATGGAGGTTTTTCGGGTAACAGGGGTTGGCGATCGATCGCCCATTCCAGGCGATCGATCGCGCCCAGGCAGTGGGCTTTTCAAGCATTTGGCGATCGATCGCCACTCTTGGGCGATCGATCGGCGGGACTGGCGATCGATCGCGCCAGGGGTGGCGATCGATCGCCGAAGGTGAAAAATTTTGGTTCTCGGACAGTGAGGTTTGGCGATCGATCGTCGTGATGGGCGATCGATCGCGAAGGTCAAAATTTGGTATTTTTGGATTTTTTTGTAGGATTATTGGTATTGGACTATTATTGGGTTCTAATATTGATTTGTGTGAATGTGTAGAACCATCCCAGGTGGCAACACAGCCAAGGAATTGAAGTCCTACCATATCCTACATTTTGGAAAGGTACGTAGTGGACGTACGGGCACCCAACGGTACATGTATCTTATATACTTATTGTTATGCATTGTGGATGCAAGTATATATGTGGTATTGCATTGTGGATGTAAATACATGTTATGCATGATGTTTATAGATGCATATGATTATTGGTGCATATCCCATGAGTCGTGGTCATCCCTTGATGATTTTAATGCTTGCCGCTATTTGGTTTGGTTCCGCTAAATGTGAAGCGAGGGGTGGGAGCGCCGCATGTCACATTTGAGCGTGGTTATCATATAGGGCGAGGAAAGGGTATTTGCCGCTCAATGAGAGGCGAGGGGTGGGAGTCCCGCAGTCCATTGAAGCGAGGTTATCCTATGCCGCCTATCTGTAAATAAGCGAGGGGCATTAAAATACATTGTGATGGACAGACTAGGGATTGGTGATCAGTATTTGGTATTGATGAGCTGGTATATGTCATGACATGTTTAGACCATTAAAAATAATCTATTGATTATACTCATGAGTTATGGTACAGGGACAACCAAACGGGAAGCGTTTGAAATGCATGGGGAAAACAGGAAGTGTTTTATTATGATTATGCATTTACGCTTTATCTTCATATTGTGTTGAATATGAATGATTATTATTGCTCATGTTTGGGAGTTGTCCTTGTAGGATAGAAGGGCTTGAACGGGTTGAGGTGGTGAGCCTTGTGAAGAACTCTTTTGAGACAGAAAGGACAGGATTATTTTGGATAGTATCTACTCTAGGAGTAGTATAAAACTATAATTGAACCCATTCATTGATTGGAATGTAATTAATCCTTTTGGTAGTCCTTATTTTGGCATGTAATGCTTAAGCTCATAGACTCAACACGTTCTTTTACACTCTGACTATTATGATAGCTCTATTATGCCTTGATTTCGCACTTAAGGATTAGGGTCCTTACATACGCTTTATATTCATATTGTGTTGGATATGAATGATATTATTGCTCATGTTTGGGGGTTGTCCTTGTAGGTACTTTTGGCATGATATGAAGGGGGGCTAAGACGGGTTGAGACCGTGAGCTTGAAGAGCACTTTTGGTAGATGAAGGACATGATTATTTTGTATAGTATCTACTCTAGGAGTAGTGTAAAACTATAATTGATAACATTCTTTTGATGGGGAATGTAATTAATCCATTGATAGTCCTCATTTTTGGCATGTAACTTTTAGGCTCATAGCCTCAACACGATTAATTTACTCTGATCATTCATATTAGCTCTAATTATGCCTTTGATCCGCACTTAAGGATTAGGGTCCTTACACTATGATGGCCTTATTTATTTTGAGGATAAAGAACTAAGGTCAGATTTGATTGTTCTGGGAATGTCAGACTTTGACTGCATTCTGGGCATTGATGTTCTGAACAGGTATCAGGCAGTTGTGAACTGCAGGCAGAGGACTGTCCGATTCAAATCTGATATGGGAGTTCCATGGACGTTCTATGGGGATGGTTCTCGTTCTAAGATTCCGTTGATATCTGCTGTCAAGATGGCGCAGTTGTTGGAACGAGGCCATACAGGATATCTCATATATGCCGTTGATGTTACGGAAAAGAAAGAAGAAGTAAAAGTTGAGGATGTGCCCGTAGTGGCGGAGTTCCCTGATATCTTTCCGGAGGAGATTCTCGGATTCCCACCGACGAGAGAGGTCGAGTTTGGGATTGAGTTACTACCGGGGACGTCTGCCATTTCTCGTGCCCCATATAGGATGGCACCAGCGGAGCTAAGGGAGTTAAAGATTCAGTTGCAAGAGCTCCTTGATAAGGGCTATGACGCCCTAGCGTATCACCCTGGGGTGTACCAGTCTTATTTGTGAAGAAGAAAGATGGTTCGATGCGTTTGTGCATCGATTACAGACAATTGAACAAAGCTACAGTAAAGAATAAGTATCCACTTCCGAGGATCGATGATTTGTTTGATCAGTTGCAGGGTACGAGGCTCTACAGTAAGATCGATCTGAGGTCGGGGTACCATCAGATTCGAGTAAGAGAGGATGATGTCCAGAAGACAGCTTTCAGGACTAGATATGGGCACTATGAATTCCTAGTCATGCCTTTTGGGGTGACGAATGCCCCAGCTGTTTTCATGAGTTTGATGAACAGGGTGTTCCAGCCATATTTGGATCAGTTCGTCATAGTTTTCATTGATGACATACTCATCTACTCCCGGACCGAAGAGGAACACGTGAAGCACTTGAGAACAGTACTCCAGATCCTTAGGGATCATCAGTTATATGCAAAGCTTAGCAAGTGCGAGTTCTGGTTGAGCAGTGTAGTATTCTTGGGCCATGTTATATCTAGCAGCGGGATATCTGTAGACCCCAGGAAGGTTGAAGTTGTGATGGAGTGGGCTGCACCCACTTCTGTGTCCGAGATACGGAGCTTCCTTGGCTTAGCAGGTTATTACCGACGTTTTGTCGAGGGATTTTCTAAGATCGCTAAGCCATTGACGCAGCTGACTCAGAAAGGAGTCCCGTTCTATTGGTCCGAAGCTTGTGAGGAAAGCTTCCAAGAGTTGAAGCGTCGTTTGACGACAGCGCCAGTATTGGTGATTCCTTCTGAGAATAAGAGATTTGCTTTGTACACGGATGCATCACTACAAGGTCTAGGTTGTGTGTTGATGCAAGATAAGCACGTGGTGGCTTATGCTTCGAGGCAGTTGAAGCCTCATGAGACCAGATACCCAGTCCATGATCTGGAACTGACAGCCATCATTTTCGCCTTGAAGATTTGGCGTCATTATCTTTATGGTACTTCATTTACCATTTTTACTGATCATAAGAGCCTGAAGTTTCTATTCACCCAGGCTGAACTGAATATGCGTCAAAGAAGATGGATGGATCTACTCAAGGATTATGACTGTGAGATTGAGTACCATCCCGGTAAAGCAAATTTGATAGCAGACGCCTTAAGTCGGAAGGTGAAGAGTACTGCTGAAGACGCTATGTGTTTATCAGCTATGATGACTTCTTATTGCCATCTGGGCTATGATTTTGATGTGGACATGTCACCGGTGCGAGTGTCGACCTTGTTGGCTGAGCTAGACATATTTGAAGCTATCCGGAAAGCCCAGAGGTTAGATGATGAGGTTCAGAGATGGTCATCGATAGTACTTCGAGGACAACCATCAAAGTTCAGAATGGCAGAAGATGATTCCTTGAGACTGGGCAACCGATGGGTAGTCCCAGATACACCAGAGTTGCGTAGAGGAATTGTGAGGGCCCGTTCCTAATGTGGTGTTTAATTAACACATAATGATTAATTTGCGTAAACAGCGGAAGATTTATTTCAAAGGTCTTATCAAATGGCCCTAAATTTTTTTCGCTTTTAGGTGATACATATATAGTGATACTGAAAATACGTAATTCCAGTTTCCAATTTAACACGTTGAGCATAACATCCATATCAAGTATAAATCAATCTGTAAGGACCCCGTATACTTAACCCTTGATTAGCGTATTAATCATTATGTGTAGCACATGCTTTCAGTAAAATCATTCGGGAAACTCAGATGATACTTACCATTGAATGGCAATTACAAAATTTTCTTTAACATGCAATGTTATAAGTTCATCATCCTAACAACAATAGACTCATAGAGTTCGCCCATTACACCACTTTTTACATTGTGGACTTTTATAAAAATTTGGGCAGAGTCTCCCCATAAATAGAGCTATCCCGAAATAAAAGCACAACACATAACATAATTCCCGGCCAGGGAAAACATAATACTCATCAGAATACAGCAATATCAAGTAAAGTCCCAGCCAGGGAAGACACCACACATATGACAACAAAAGTGGGTTTCAACACCCACAATACACCAATGACTCTCTTATCATTTAGCAATTCTACCTCTATTTGCATGCAACATAGAATGAAAGAGAGAAAGGCTCATGCCTTTATATACAACCCATATACAAGTATAATCTTGCTCACATGCGAGCATCATGAATATGTATATAACCCTCATGGGCATATAAGTACTCTATACGATACCGTGCTCCATCAAGCCCTGGTACCATGATCCTGGGAGTACATCCAATCAACAGCTCGAGCTCATCTCCAAAGCCATCGATGTACCTGTTCACCTGCCGCAACAGAGACAGCCCCCAACGGGTGAGCATACCAATTCCACAATTTCATAATCATAATGACATAATACATAATTTACGAAAATGTAAATATTGTGGAACACATGTGACACTTCCTGGATGATATCATCCTCATCCTAGCGTACCCCTGTAATAACCCTGTTCTCAAAACAGATAAATCATCAAATCCTGAATATGCAGTTAATCATCATATTGGTTAACCCTAACCAGTTTCAAATTAACAACATTTCATAACATCTTTCTTTATCTAGCAATTATCATAATTCTAGATATCATATTGAGATTTCCTTAACTTCCGATACTAGTTAATCACTTCTCTGATTAACTACGTCTCTGTTCCTATTCATTACCAATAGGGAATAAAATACAGATATCCTAGATATCTAATCGAATACCACATTTTCATTTCTTACTTCAAAGTAGCGTCATACTACCGGTGTTCGCTCCGTAGCAACCACACCCATCATTTGCTCGCTTCATAGCGGCACCAAGCATTTCACCATGTGAATCAAAATAACGTAACCAAGTCCCGGTGCCATCATAGTAAAACATTTCATGTATTTTAAATCACGCATCGTACTTATAAAACATCATTTAAGCTATGCTCGTATGCTAAACGTACCTTAAATCCTCGAAGTCCGAGCCAAACCTTGCTCGAGTTCCATGCCCCGAGGAACGATGTGCTAACACGATAAATAATTCACAATTATTTACGAACATGTAACCCATGCTCAAGCACATCCATAACCCTCAAAATATTGTCAACACGCGACAATAAATCATTTAAAAGACCCGGGGCAGGGTACATGCAGGGAGGGAAAACGAATGCGACATATCGAAAAATTTCCCAAGAACACCTTCAATAATTCGAACCCTAGCATCACGATTCGAACCCAACCAAGCATCATAAATCATCTAAAACATGTAATAAACGATTAACAACAAGAATCATCATCCCCAAGCCAAAACCCCCAAATTTCGAACTCATCCCCTCAAACAACATGAAATTCGAACCAAAATCCTTAAATTCGAACACAATACCACCAAATCAGCAGGGAATAACATGAGAGGGACGAAAAAGGGGTAAGGAAGGTTACCCATACGAAGATCGGAAAGAAATCGGACGAAAATCGAAGAACCCATCCGAACGAGAAATGCTACCAAACTTCGAATTGCCGGAGGGGATAGCTGCGCCTCGACGAGACGAAGCCGGCGGCGGGTCGCACGCGCCGAACGGCGGCGGGACGGCGGCGGGCGAAGCGTTTTTGTGCGCGGGGGAGCTGTAGCAGACGGGATTCGGCGGGGAGAGAGAAGAAGGAAAGGTGGGGCTGAAAATGACTTTTTAATTAAAATCTCGGGTTCAAATGGTATTTATAGCAAAATACCCCGAAATACTAATAGCCCCACAAATACATCATGATTCATTAAAAATCATCTGTTTTCAAAAACTCTCTCTCTAACTCCAAAACCCCCTACCGGTGCTCACACAAGCACCCGAGATTCCGAGACACATCAAAAACCCAACTCTTAGGTTTTACACCGTAATGTGAATACAATCTCAACCTCGGGATCCAACGATCCCAACTACCCAAATAAACGAGCCCAGAAGGCCCAACATCGCGATTAAACTCCAAATCGCTACGTAAAACAACTTTAGGGGTTATTAACACTCCGGGATTAACACCTATAATCCCTGGTCATCACACAATCAGTAGTAGAATAATTAAAATACAGATACTCGGGGCATACCCCGGTAATTTAAAACATAAGTAAAAATATTCTAACAACTACTGGGACGCAAAACATAAAATATAAACCTGAGCTCGCTCTCAAGGAGCTCTGGTATCTCTCGATGCGTCGATGTAAGCATCGTCACTATGTCCTCCTGTAAAGCCTGTCATGTCCGAACAACAAAAGACATGACAGCCCCCACAAAGGGGGTCAGTACCCCAGTACGAGAAATAAATAAATCATGTCAAGTGACAAAGATCATGCAATGCATACCATGTATGAATGCGATGTATGAATGGGTACAAGGAATCGAATATCAAGATACCAAAAATCGGAGTCCAAAGGAAGGTATCATTAAATCATCAAAGCTCGAGCAGAGGGTGACAGTATACGTACATTGCGCTAGGAAAACTCATCCTATGTACGTTACTGCATCCAGCCCTCGTGTCTAGGTCCGGTCGCACCTGCACGTGACTACAGTTACTACCTATACTGCCTGTCATCGCCATGCTCGTCGTACCCGACACTCAGAGTAAGTCAACTCAGTCAAATCATGGATATCAAATGAATGATAGATCAATATGATATGCCCATGAATCATTTATGCATCAAATGACATATGCAACTCAATATATCATGCAATCTCATGTGAAAGTATATACAAATCATGTAATTTCACATATCATGTAATCCAAGATATTCATCATGTCATGTAGTCACATAAGAATCATATAGTGACAAATAAGTCATATAAATCAAATAATGACATATAAGGCCATACATTAGCATCATTACACGTGTTTGCCAGACGTCATGATAAAACTCATTTCAACGTACCTCAAACCGCTAGCTAATTACCAAGTGATCCTCGAATCGATCTCAGGATTAATAAACCTGGTCATAACAGTTCCAAATACAACATAATGTCATACACTAGCCTTAAACTTATCAAAATAAAACTCAAACTTAGACCCAAAACCAATTCTCTAAATTTCAGCCTGCGCAACCGTAGAGATCGGCTCATAACTTGTTCGATACTTAATAAAATCACATGGGTCCAATTTATTTTCAAAGCTAACTCAAAAATGAACATTTCATCAGTTCAACTCATCTTCAAATTCGTTCATTTAGCCTAGGTAAAATGGCCAAGAACAATCTGCTGGAAAAACAGGACAATTCACCAAATTCCAGCCTGACCTATGTTTGTATAAAATTTGTAATAAATTCATATGATGTCCAAATGACTTGAGGCTAGTGGGAATATCACGAAAACCCAAAGTTCTACAGTTCATATTTGAAGTCCAGAAGCTAGTTCACTCATATTGAGGCACATGCAAAGCAAAATATGCCAGTTTTAAAAATACTTACTCTGTTTTGACAGAGTGAGCAGTTCTAGGAAAACGTGCATATCTTGCACAAATAAACTCCAAATCATGTGAGGCCAGTTTATTATGCAATATAACCCAACATACAACAAAACATCTCTTATGAGCTTTAAGCTAAACAATTCATCTTCATGTACATTAATTGAAAAACGTACAAGCCTAGAAAACTCGTATATCCCCTGCTTCCAGATTGTATAGTTGCTGGTAATATTATCATAATTCTTTCATATGAGCTCCAAATTGAGTGAGGCCAATTCCAAATGAAAGCTAACTTCGAATAATACAATACTTATTAGAGCCTAAAACTTCATATTCCTAGCCATTTATTCCCCGAAATACGAATAACAGAATGCATGAAACTCGCATGCAGTAAATTTCCAGATTTGACACATGTTGGTAGAACGACCATAACTTTTTCATCTTAACTCCAAATTATCTGATTTCGGTGGCCATTTATAAATAACACAAAATACTACAACTTGTCATAGGAGCATTATTTTCCAATTCGAAACGTAACTATGATAAAAACGCGAAACCACCAGACTGTTCATGCACTGGTCTTAGCAGACTATAATTGACAGCAACTTCTTCGTAAATGAACACCATGGCTCGACCCTCAATCCTACATGCAAGTTGATAAAACTCAAGGATGATGATATACCTTCATTTATCTTCAAGATTTGAAGCTTGATCATCCACAAAACCAAGCCATGATCGAAAATCCTACCCCAAAACTGCTGCAACTCGAAAATCTTGCATCTTCTTTCTCCAAACTTGAAAATTCTTGGTGCATCTTGTTCCTCAAGATGAGTAGCACTCAAATCCATCTTTGCATGTGACATGCACTCACAATTTCAAGAGAAATTTGTGCTAAAATAGGCTGGAAAAGAGCTGCAATTTTCGAAATTGCTAGAGGAGAGAAGGTGGAGGTTTTTATTTTAAAGAGAGAGAAAATGATGGTGAAAAAGTGAAACCAAATCTGATTTTTGCATTGTTTTATGCGAGAGTTTCAATGCATAAATGCAAGATTTTATAATATATTTGATGTATTGTGGAATCCATGTGTCAATACATCACTATCTTGCAAGATTATTGGTCCAAAATCATGTATTAAACATGAGTTAAATTAATTAGTGGCATGTGTTCTCCAAGTGCCATGTGATCATGCACATGCTCATGCACTAAAACATGTTCCACTAGTTGGTTGACTCATCGTAGTCGGGACACCTTAATTTAAAGTTTGCACTTTTAATTATCCGGGTTTGTTTAATCATCGTTAATCCGTATTAATTAGCATCGGGGCCTTACAGGAATATTGGAGCGAGCCCACAGTAGTCGGTTCAGTATCCACCCAGGAGGAAGAAAGATGTACAAGGACCTGTGCGGTCAATTCTGGTGGAGACGCATGAAGCGTGATGTTATGACTTTCGTCAAAAGATGTTTGATCTGCCAACAAGTAAAGGCAGAAAGACAGAGGCCTGGTGGTTAGCTGAAGAGCTTGGAAGTACCAAAGTGGAAGTGGGAACACATATCTATGGATTTGATGCGATCTGGGTGATCGTTGATAGGCTGACGAAGGTAGCTCATTTCATCCCTTACAACATGACTTTCACATACTTAAAGATGGCCCAATTATATGTACGGGATGTAGTGAGGTTGCATGGGGTTCCAGTCTCGATCGTGTCTGACAGAGACCCAAGGTTTACTTCTCATTTCTGGGAGGGTCTCCAGACAGCTTTGGGCACCGAGGTGAGACTGAGTACGGCTTATCACCCTCAGACAGATGGCCAAACGGAGCGTACTGTACAGACGCTCGAAGATATGCTGAGGGCATGTGTTTTGGAGTTTGATACTCCGTGGCAAGATTCTATACCATTGGTGGAGTTCTCCTATAATAACAGCTATCAGGCGAGCATTCAAATGGCTCCTTTTGAAGCTCTTTATGGTCGACGCTGTAGGTCACCGCTGTATTGGGAGGACTTGACAAGTAAAGCAGTCGGAGGACCGGATATGATTAAGAACATGGAAGAAAAGATTAAGATGATACGTTTAAAGATGAAGGCAGCCCAAGATAGGCAAGCAGCCTATGCCAATAAGCGGCGACGGCCGCTAGAATTCCAAGTAGGGGACAAGGTTTTCTTGAAAATCTCACCCTTCAGGGGTGTGGTCCGTTTTGGTATGCGGGGAAAGTTATCTCCGAGATATGTCGGACCGTATGAGGTGTTGCAGCGTATTGGTACATTGGCTTACCGTTTGGCTCTACCGCCGTCTTTATCTGGGATTCATGATGTTTTCCACGTTTCTATGCTACGGAAGTATGAGCCAGATCCGTCTCATGTATTACAGCCTACTGAAGTGCAGCTGGATTCAGATGTATCCTACGTTGAACGACCGGTCAGAATTCTGGATCGTGAGGATCGCAGATTACGAAGTAAAGTTATACCGATGGTCAAAGTTCAGTGGGATCGTCGGGGTGTCGAGGAGGCTACGTGGGAGACGGAACGGCATATGATGCTGCATTACCCGGAACTATTTTCTGGTATGATTTATGTTTAGTTTCATTTTGGGTAAGTGCATGCGATTTCGAGAACGAAATCTTGTAAGTAGGGGAGTAATGTGATGCCCCGAAATTAATTAATTGCAATTAAGGCATTAATTATGTTTATATGATGAATCATGTGGTAATTGATTTATGTGTTGGGTAATAAGATGTTAACATGATTTAATTGTGTTGATTATTAAATATGAGGAAGATGTGATTTTAGATGAAGTTTAGTGCATTTTGTCGAAATGCTTTTAAAATACCATGTTGGGGTGTTTTATACATCATGTTAAGTTTGGGGTACAAATTTTAAATTAACATTGCACAACCCCTTTTTAATCCCCACTACCCACCTTTTCCTACACTTTACCTCACTTTATCAATCACTCTTTTAACCCCCAAATTTCATCCCTCAACCCTAACCCCACACCATTTTCGAAATACACCAAGGAAGGAAGAAGAAAGCTTCACAAAATCCTTGTTTGTGTGATCTTTGTTAAGATTTGGAGCCTACAAGAGGTATGGGACCCTTCCTTAAGTTTTCAAAATGTTTGGTGTTGAAATGGGTTAGTTTTTGATGATTTATGTGGGTTGTTTTGGGTATGTGTTATATATGTTTGGGGTATGATTTTTGAAGTGTTTTATGTGGGTTTTGGTGGGTTATGATTGTTGGGATATGCCCTAAGACAAGTCATTAGATGATTGTTTGTGACATATTCTTTAATATGATTTTATGAATGGCAATTCATTATTATATATTATTCTTTTAACTGTGCAATGTGAATTAATATATATGTTAATGTCCTTAGAATAATATTATATTATTCTTAAAGATGTCCCTAGTCAAGTATTATCATGAAAGGGATAATGATAATACATAGAGACTAGTATGTGTTGATCGATGAATTGTTCATTGATATGAGATATCAAATCAACATATGGGTACATGTTAGAGAACGATGTACTGGACAGACCCACCATGAGAATGCAACATGGATAGTTATATGATCGTCATATGCAATTCTCATAGTGATAATAATGTATGTAATCCTTACGACTTGTGATCATCAGAGATCCCAACATAAGGAGTTATGTATTTTGATATCGTCAAACGTTACCCGTAACAGGGTAAACTATAAAGGCGACTACTGGATACACTACAAATTATGTAGAGGGATGTTGACTGATCGAGATAGGATTTGTCCCTCCTATATAACAGGAGATGTGTTTGGCCCTTGATCAAGTGAGAACTAAAATGCATGGCCATGCTCGAATGAGTCGATATGAGATGTCGAGCTTATTCGTTTATTCTAGTTCTACTTGGGGATCAAGAAATAAAGATTGGATATACGAGTATGACTATTCCATGACTCGTGTTCAATCTAAACACAAAGGACAAAAGGATTAAGCTACATGGTTAATATTATCACAAGTTCTAAAGGTTATGTCGAGTCATTGACATTCTTGTAATTTGGGTAGCATTGATGTGTTGCTAGATACCGCTCAATGCTTGCGACATAAAATGAGATTTTATGTCACTGCCAACATTACAAGATCCTATCGGGTCGCACAAAAGATTAAATCGAGAAGGGAAATTAAATTCATTGGATGAATTAATTAATTAAGAAGAGTCTTAATTAAGTGATTAAAAGGTTTTAATTAAATCATGGGTTTGGGCCCATAAGACTTTAAGAAAGTCTTGAACCTTAATTAAAGCCTTATAATATATATACAAGGTTTGGATTAATTGTGAGATAGACAATTCATAACAACCTCAACCTAGCCATTAAGCTTCTCGGCTGCCACCTTCTTCTCCAATACCCACGGCCGTCGCCGTCTCTTGATTGGATTAGTTTGGTTGCCGTTAATCGGTTTTGAACCGAGAGTTCGGTTTTGGTTCAAGAATAAGTCTAGCAACTTGTTCTTGAACATCCCTTTCGATTTGATCGTGTGGATACCGTAGAGACGAAGGTGCAAACTTTCGTTTGTGACTCGTGGTGCTACAACGAGGATTCTGCTTCAAACACGCTACAAGGGTGAGACACTTCGTATACCTTAATCCGATATGATAACCTATGTATAGATCTGCTGGTTTGTAATCCTAAAAAATTTTATTCCGCTGCGTTGTATGCTCTAAGGATTACTTACAGTGGTATCAGAGCCGTGTACAAGGCTCATATCGGATTTATGTGGTTAAATTGTTTTAATCATATTAGGATTAATATTGCATGCTATTGAAACTGTTTAATTCATATATGATATGAAATAAATCGAGTTTGTGAAAATCATCGTAAAATTGTATTTGATATAATTGGCGAATAATTGTATACGATACACGAATGCGCAAAATCGAAAAGTGGCTCAAAGGTTCGGCCACTACAATCCTTTACTCTCGGCCGCCGCTTAGGAGCTAGGGTTCGGACCCTTGGCTTGAGCGTGGGCCGAGCCGCCGCACCAATTAGGGTTTAGAACCCTTTTGGCTCGATAAAGTCTAAATTGGCACATGATAGTCCGAACATGGTTCAACGGTTCATGCAATATGGCGTGTGAGACCACATGACGGCTAGGGTTTTTGGAACTCGTGGCTCGAGATGGTCAAGCCGCCACCGCTCATGGATCGAACATGGTTGGGACCGTGACTGATGGCTAGGTTTGGAACCTTTTGGCTCGATAGACATCAAGACGGCCGGCGCGAAGGGATTAGGGTTAGGACCCACGGTTCGATAAACTAGCTGCGCCGCATGGCCACGTGGGTGACGGCCGAGTCATGGGCTAGGGTTTTGAACCCTTGGCCCATGCATGGTCCAACCTTGTGGCTAGGTTTTTCGAAAACAATCTTGGTTCATTTTAAGTCGCTTAAGTTCGTGGCATGTGATGTCCCGAGCGTACGATAATTTTTCAAAATTCTATTTTACAGTTTTAATTAGAATTAAATTTAAAATGTTTAGAATTTAATTAATTAAATGTTAATGCATGCTTTATGTTGTTTGAGCATGGTGCGTGGTTATAGCCCTTTGACCTATTAGATAGGATTTGTGGATGTTTGTAATATATAATACGACCTGCGTGTCGTGCCTTCTCTATTTCATTCTAAATGTAATCCCTCCCCTATGTTCCCCTCGAATGTGAATCGAGGAATTCTATATCTTGTAAATAGTGTAGTTTATTTTATTGATGATGATCAATGAAGATGGAGCATCGTGCCGGGATGAGGAGGCCATTCTCAAATTGGAGCCAAAGGAAGGTGCTTGTGAAGTTACCTTAGGTTGACTCATAGGATTTGCTCATTGGCTTGAGAAAATCATTAGTAGGGGCTATAACCATGTCACGTTTAATTATGTATGTTGATGCATGATTTATCTTATGTTTTAGTTTGATAATAGTATTACACATATATGTAGATATGTATACAACTATATGTAGTGGACATATTTTAAATTATCAAATTAATCATGAGATCAATAAATCCCTCTAAAATATTAAGTTTTAGATGCCTTCCAAAATAAAAGTACTCGTCAATAACTTCGATTGTACATGTGTGGGTTTGCCAAAGCAAAGCACCGTGGCAATCTTTGTGAGGGCCCGATCCTAATGTGGTGTTTAATTAACACATACTGATTAATTTACGTAAACAGCGGAAGATTTATTCAAAGGTCTTATCAAACGGCCCTAAAATTTTTTCGCTTTTAGGTGATACATATATACTGATACTTAAAATATGTAATTCCGATTTCCATGTCAACATGTTGATCATAACATAAATTATCAAGTATATCATACACCAGTAGTAGAATAATTAAAATACAGATACTCGGGGCATACCCCGGTAATTTAAAACACAAGTAAAAATATTCTAGCAACTACTGGGACGTAAAACATAAAATATAAACCTGAGCTCGCTCTCAAGGAGCTCTGGTATCTCTCGATGCGTCGCTGTAAGCATCGTCACCATGTCCTCCTATAAAGCCTGTCATGTCCGAACAACAAAAGACATGACAGCCCCCCACAAAGGGGGTCAGTACCCCAGTACGAGAAATAAATAAATCATGTCAAATGACAAAGTATCATGCAATGCATACCATGTATGAATGCGATGTATGAATGGGTACAAGGAATCGAATATCAAGATACCAAAATCGGAGTCCAAAGGAAGGTATCATCAATTAATCTCAGCTCGAGCAGAGGGTGACAGTATACGTACATTGCGCTAGGAAAACTCATCCTATGTACGTTACTGCATCCAGCCCTCGTGTCTAGGTCCGGTCGCACCTGCACGTGACTACAGTTACTACCTATACTGCCTGTCATCGCCATGCTCGTCGTACCCGACACTCAGAGTAAGTCAACTCAGTCAAAATCATGGATATCAAGGAAACGATAGCTCAATATGATATGCCCATGAATCATTATGCATTAATGACATATGCAACTCAAAATATCATGCAATCACATGTGAGTATATACAAATCATGTAATTTCACATATCATGTACTCCAAGACATTCATCATGTCATATAGTCACATAGAATCATATAGTGACAATAAAATCATATCAATCAAGTAATAGCATAAAAGGTCATACAGTAGTATCATTACACGCCTTTGCCAGACGTCATGATGCAACTCATTTCAACGTACCTCGACCCAAGCTAATCTACCGAGACTTCTCGAGTCAACACCGGAATCTATTAACCTGGTCATAACAGTTCCAAATACAACATAATGTCACATACTAGCCTTAAACATATCAAAATAAAACTCAATCTTAGACCCAAAACCAATTCTCTAAATTTCAGCCTGCGCAATCGTAGAGATCGGCTCATAACTTGTCCGATACTTAATAAAATCACATGGGTCCAATTTATTTTCAAAGTTAACTCAAAAATGAACATTTCATCAGTTCAACTCATCTTCAAATTCGTTCATTTAGCCTAGGTAAAATGGCCAAGAACAATCTGCTGGAAAAACATGACAATTCACCAAATTCCAGCCTGACCCATTTTTGTGTAAAACTCATGATAAATTCATATGACGTCCAAATGCGTTGAGGCTAGTGGGAAAAGCACGAAAACCCAAAGTACTACAGTTCATATTTGAAGTACAGAAGCTAGTTCGTTCATCTAGAGGCACATGCAAAGCAAAGTACGCCAGATTTAAAAATACTCATATTCTATTTTTACAGAGTGAGCGGTTCTAGGGAACAGTGCATATCTTACACACGAAAACTCCAAATCATGTAAGGCTAGTTTCTAATGCCAGATAACCCAACATAAAACAAAACATCTCTTGTGAGCTTTAGGCTAAACAATTCATCTTCATGTACATTAATTGAAAAACGTACAAGCCTAGAAACTCGTATGAAATCCTTTTCCAGATTGAGCAATACGTGGTAAAATTAGCATAATTCTTTCATATGAGCTCCAAATTGAGTGAGGCCAATTCCTAATGCAAGCTAACTTCGAATAAGACAACACATATTAGAGCCTAAAACTTCAAATTCGTAGCCATGTATTCCCAAAAATATGAAGAACACAATGCATGAAACTCGCATGCAGTGGATTTCCAGATTTGACACATGTTGGTAAAACAACCATAACTTTTTCATCTTAAATCCAAATTAGCTGATTTTGGTGGCCATTTAAAGATAACACATAGTACTACAACTTGTCATAGGAGCATTATTTTCCAATTCGAAACTTAACTAGGCTAAAAACGCGAAACACCAGACTGTTCATGCACTGGTCTTAGCAGACTATAATTGACAGCAACTTTTTCGTAAATGAACACCATGATTCGACCCTCAATCATACATGCATGTTGATAAAACTCAAGGATGATGATATAACTTCATTTATCTTCAATATTTGAAGCTTGATCATCCACAAAACCAAGCCAAGATCGAAAATCCTTCCCCAATCTGCTGCTACTCGAATTATTTCTTCAATGTTGTTTCAAACTTGACTTTTCTTGGTGGGTTCTTCTTTCCTAACCTTGAAGCTTCCAAATCCACCATTGCATGTGGATTTAGATCAATTTTTCAAGAAAAATGGAAGGAGAATTTCGAATTTACAAGGGAGGATAAGAGTGGATTTTGGGTTGAAGAATGATGAAGATGGGTCTTGAAAAAATGAAAAGTGGAGTGCATGTCTTGCAACAATGAGGTGGCCGATGATTCCATGGCCTTTTTGTTTTTGTTTTTTAATTATTTTATGCATGTATAATTATTGTATATTTTGATGTATTTTATCCCAAAAGACTACAAGGCATTGTTGTCCGGAACACTTTAATTCAAAGTCTGTACTTTTAATTATCCGGGTTTGCTTAAACATCGTTAATCCGGATTAATTAGCATCGGGGCCTTACACTTCTTCCCCTCTTAAAAGATTTCGTCCTCGAAATCACAAATCGAGTCTAACTCAGCAAGTTAATCATATGAGATGCCTCAATCTCATTTATGGATACATAAGAATCATCATGTATCAATAACAACTGACGTGGCAGTGTCAACGATATACCACTGAATCAACTTCTCTATGATTCCACAAGGTTCAAAATATCGAGGCAACATCATACCTCACTTAACGAATCATATTCATCATCGCAGAGGTAATATCTTTCATATTTACCTGATTCTGAACTCGAAGTCTAACGATATATTTCTCTTTGGCGTAGCAAATCTGCTCACCTTAAGCCAATTTCAATCGTTTTCGCAGAAAATTTATCGTTCATGGCATTTCCTCAACAATCTCAAGTTGTGTCAAAATATTCCTTATCATTTTCATCTCAGCATATCAGCGATCGGCAAATTCTGGCTCTACAAAACCTCAACCGATGACATTCCTAAAGTTGTCTGAAACTTAAATTATAGGAAAATTCCACTGGTGAATAGTGATTTTGTCAATTCCCACCAAATTCATCAGTATTAATCGAGACATAACTTCCAAAGTCTGGATATGTTCTCAGTTATCCATCAATATGGGTATGCTAAGCAATACTCATTGCTAATTTAGTAACCATGATATTCTGAAAATAGTTTTCGAATTCTAATATTATCCTCGGATCTAAATCACAGTTGTTACAGAATACTCACTGTAACTAAACCACATTATCCACATCTTAAATATGTCATTTTCTCATGGACATGTTGACTATCATATGAACTCAATATCTTGTATTGAAGAGTCAATCAATTCTGATTCAACTTGTTTCACAATCTCTGTTTGGTCTAAACAATTTGAGTTATAAAACTCACAACTAGAAGTTTCCTTAAATTCATTGTGGTACTTACAAATTCTATAGTATCCCATTAGGTCTTGTCTTTTATCTTGACCTGCTGGCATGTCAAACAAATTTCCACAACATTCCAAATTTTCTTTCTTTATACCATCCCGTCAGAAATAGGATCTCAAGAATGATACATCTCATCATTCCCAGAATAACACTATGTCATCTATAGTGTGCTTTCAACAGTAACATTTCTTTCGAATCGGTAGGATTCGATGCTATGTACTGATTGTTTAATCGTAACCCACCACTGAATGGCTTCCTAAAATCTCGTTGGCTGATGAGACAGAACCAATTTCTTCAATCAATATTTGTATGGTATGTTTTTCGAGTCTTTCCGATCTTCGAAATTTGAGGTGATCCAATTGCAAAGCATATATTGATGATATCATTGCACCTTGCACTTTTCGGTTCATTGCATCTGCTACTAGTTTCATTTTCCTTGATTGATATTGACTACCAAAGTCAAATTCTTTAATAAATCTAGTTATCGCTTCTATCTCAAGTTCAACTATGACTGAATAATAGATATTTAAACTCAAAAAAATCAGATTATATTATGAATTCTTCGCCACACAGATACGTTACCACATCTTCAAGGCAAATAATGGCTACAAGCTCAATTTCATGAACAGGATATCATAATTCTTTCAACTTCAACCATCTTAAGGCATATGCAATCATCTCCTCATGATACATCAGAACATATCTCATATCTTTGACCAATTTGCACAAACTACATATTCCCCTGACCAGTTCAACAAAATCAACATTGGGGCTATAGTTCACTTCCATTTTAGTTATGACAACCGCTTTCACATTCATCTGACCGAACGAAACTCAAACTTCTTCTTGGTCAATTGGTTTATCCTTCCATAAAGCCTGTAATATCTTGCCAAACTCGTAAAACTTCGTATCTTGAGTACACTGGTTGGTCTTAGCCCAATTTAGTACTAATTCTGCTTTACTGAGATCAACAGGTATCCTCTGAGCTGTATCACCTATCCCAAAATAACATTCAATTCAACCAAGATTTACACTTCGATAACTTGGTATACAATTTGAGCTTCACAAAGCGTCTGAATAACAAATCGTAGATGTTCTGTGTGGTTCCTTTCGAATCTCGAATACACTAGGATACCACTAATGAATTTGATTACAATTCCACCCAAAAGTTATGGAATACTTTTTCATCAATTTCATAATTCTACTGGGATAGTTGTCAGACCACACGACATTTTCAAAAATTCAAGATGCCTTATCTGGTTGGATCAATTGCCTAGAGAATATTTTCCCTTCTGATTCAAACCGATGACAACCAGATTTAAAAATCATTCTTCTTATACATCGAAATTTCTTACATTCTTGATCATAGCCAGTGGGTATTTATTCTTGACAATAGCCCGATTCAACTACCTTTAGTTGATACACATCTTCATAATATCATCTTTCTTCTTCACGAACAATGCTAATGTTTTTCCAAAGTGACATACTCAGACGTATGTACCCTTATCGAGGATATTCTGTAACTATTCTGCTAAATTTGTCAACATTGCTGCTGCAATTCCGTACAGTGTTTTAGATATCGAATCTATTCCTTGGCATCAACGAACCGTTACAATCAATATTCTTGTCCAATGAAAATTCTTTTCTTTCTTCAGGAAAATCTTGGTAAGTTTTCTTACCATTAAGATATCAGTCAACCTTGACTTTTTCCTGATCAGCTTCAACTGCTTATTATCACATATCCTTTACTTTCCAAGTATCACAACAGCAATTATTTCATAGCGGATACTATCAGTATCTTAGTTTGCTATTCGTGGCTGTAAACATTTCATTTGGAGACACAATAGGTCGAAAATTCACTACACCATAAATCATCTCTAATACTTCGAAACTTATCACAGTATCTATGCCTTCGATACAATCAAAATTATATATGAGCAACACCATTGAATTCAAATCCACATCACTATCATAAAACTGTGAGCTACAGTTCACTATTACAAGTGTGGATAGTACAATTAATACTGCTGATGTATTTTCCAAATCATTATTATCAATGCACATTTGATGCAATGTATGAAAACAATACTTTTATCTCAAATCAAACTCGTGCAGTGTGATCAAATACACAACATGTATCTGCGATCACTAGTGAAGTATCTCTAATCTTATCCTCTATCAAGGTATACTCTCTGGTCTGTAGGTAATTAACTGCTGCTGAAACTAAGTGGTCGAAAAGAATAGCCACTCTGATATCTACCCCTAGCTCAGGGTATTTGTGGTTATGGTTGCATCTGTTCCTGAGCACGTAACTGTCATGCTCTGACTGGCCTCATCAATATCAGTTCCTATTATTCTTTCAAGTGGATCAGTAGATATTTACATCCACAGTGACCTCGAAAAGATTTGGTATTCTACAATCTCATAGTACCTCCAGAACTACTAGAACTGGATAAATTGGAGTGATACTTCTGAAACTTTTCCAGGATTACTTGGATTATCCCAATGATAGTCACTTCATTAATCTTTAATCCAGTTCTAATTACTTCGCACTAGATCGGTGTCTTATTCTTCAGCCGACACACTTCTAATTCTCATCTCTTCGCTAGTGAATAGCTATCGAGATTAAGCACATTTTTCCATTTCTCCAATCCACGATGATCGATTATCATTTTTCATGTAATCAGCATGGCTTTCTCGTAAACATTCTTTCTCGTGTCAACAAGAGGGAAAACTCGTCTTTCATCGCTACAATTTCTCTAGATACTCTCATCTAGAAGACTTCATGTTGTAGTTTTTCATCATAGTTCGGACACAAAAACTGGAACTGAATTACAACAGTCCCTAAATCCAAGTCGCCATTCAAACCAATTCTCGTTGTTTCTCACAACATTTACACTATATTCTTCAATTGAAATATTGCTAGTTTCAATATTCTCAAGTTCTAAATTATCATCTTAACGTGCACAGGTTTTGACGTAAACTCATACGTATAACCTTGGTCTTTCAGACTTAAATTCCTGATGTCGATCAACACAAAGCGTTTTAATTAGTTCTAGTGTCATCCCACTAATCACAAGAATAAGTCTCAAAGTGATAAAATTTTCAATAACACTAAGTTAATTGAATTCACAGTTTACAGTGCCTACAGGTACTATGGATAGCTAATTAAAGTCTACATCACTGCTACCTGTCCAAACACTAATTGTTCATCATAAAATCAAAACATCAATCTCAAGTCAGAGATGTTCTCATCACTTATTCTACATCATCATCCGGTCAGCAACTATCAGTGCTAACAAATAAAATTCTCAATTTCTCTAGATTGTCTGCAACTCAGCATTCAAAATCTCTAGATGATATGCGACTCAGCATTCAAATTCTCTACATTATATGCAAATCAGCATATTAAAATACTTAGAGATATAACCTCTAATTATCCCTGCTTAATAATCCATTACATGTATAAATCTCATTATCGAACATGTAAACATAGCAGGCAAGAGCATATAAAATCACATAGTCAGACACATGCACAAACAATTCATTTGTGTCTATATTCAGTGTCCTAACTCTAGTTCGAGCATATCCCAGATATATGCTCTGATACCATAATGTGAGGGCCCGATCCTAATGTGGTGTTTAATTAACACATACTGATTAATTTACGTAAACAGCGGAAGATTTATTCAAAGGTCTTATCAAACGGCCCTAAAATTTTTTCGCTTTTAGGTGATACATATATACTGATACTTAAAATATGTAATTCCGATTTCCATGTCAACATGTTGATCATAACATAAATTATCAAGTATATCATACACCAGTAGTAGAATAATTAAAATACAGATACTCGGGGCATACCCCGGTAATTTAAAACACAAGTAAAAATATTCTAGCAACTACTGGGACGTAAAACATAAAATATAAACCTGAGCTCGCTCTCAAGGAGCTCTGGTATCTCTCGATGCGTCGCTGTAAGCATCGTCACCATGTCCTCCTATAAAGCCTGTCATGTCCGAACAACAAAAGACATGACAGCCCCCCACAAAGGGGGTCAGTACCCCAGTACGAGAAATAAATAAATCATGTCAAATGACAAAGTATCATGCAATGCATACCATGTATGAATGCGATGTATGAATGGGTACAAGGAATCGAATATCAAGATACCAAAATCGGAGTCCAAAGGAAGGTATCATCAATTAATCTCAGCTCGAGCAGAGGGTGACAGTATACGTACATTGCGCTAGGAAAACTCATCCTATGTACGTTACTGCATCCAGCCCTCGTGTCTAGGTCCGGTCGCACCTGCACGTGACTACAGTTACTACCTATACTGCCTGTCATCGCCATGCTCGTCGTACCCGACACTCAGAGTAAGTCAACTCAGTCAAAATCATGGATATCAAGGAAACGATAGCTCAATATGATATGCCCATGAATCATTATGCATTAATGACATATGCAACTCAAAATATCATGCAATCACATGTGAGTATATACAAATCATGTAATTTCACATATCATGTACTCCAAGACATTCATCATGTCATATAGTCACATAGAATCATATAGTGACAATAAAATCATATCAATCAAGTAATAGCATAAAAGGTCATACAGTAGTATCATTACACGCCTTTGCCAGACGTCATGATGCAACTCATTTCAACGTACCTCGACCCAAGCTAATCTACCGAGACTTCTCGAGTCAACACCGGAATCTATTAACCTGGTCATAACAGTTCCAAATACAACATAATGTCACATACTAGCCTTAAACATATCAAAATAAAACTCAATCTTAGACCCAAAACCAATTCTCTAAATTTCAGCCTGCGCAATCGTAGAGATCGGCTCATAACTTGTCCGATACTTAATAAAATCACATGGGTCCAATTTATTTTCAAAGTTAACTCAAAAATGAACATTTCATCAGTTCAACTCATCTTCAAATTCGTTCATTTAGCCTAGGTAAAATGGCCAAGAACAATCTGCTGGAAAAACATGACAATTCACCAAATTCCAGCCTGACCCATTTTTGTGTAAAACTCATGATAAATTCATATGACGTCCAAATGCGTTGAGGCTAGTGGGAAAAGCACGAAAACCCAAAGTACTACAGTTCATATTTGAAGTCCAGAAGCTAGTTCGTTCATCTAGAGGCACATGCAAAGCAAAGTACGCCAGATTTAAAAATACTCATATTCTATTTTTACAGAGTGAGCGGTTCTAGGGAATAGTGCATATCTTACACACGAAAACTCCAAATCATGTAAGGCTAGTTTCTAATGCCATATAACCCAACATAAAACAAAACATCTCTTGTGAGCTTTAGGCTAAACTGTAAGGACCCCAAGCCCTTAAAACCTTGATTAGTGTATTAACCACTATGTGTGGTACATGCTTTCTATAAAATGTCAATCGGGAAGCTCTGATGATACTTAATCATTGCCTGTCAATAAAAGACTCATATGTTTGCCCTTTACCAACCCCTTGGTGCCGCTTTTCACATTGTAAACTTTTACAAAAATTTGGGCAGAGTCTCCCCATAAATAGAGCTATCCCAAAACAGAGTACAACACATAACAAAATTCCCGGCCAGGGAACACATAATACTCAACAGAAAGCAGTAATACAAGTAGATTCCCAGCCAGGGAAGACACCACACATACGTCAACAAAAGTGGGTTCCAACACCCACATAATACACCAATGACTCTCATATCATTCTAGCAATTCAACCTAATTGCATGCAACCTTAAATGAAAGAGAGAAAGGCTCATGCCTTTATATACAATCCATATACAAGTATAATCGTGCTCACATGCGAGCATCATGAATATGAATATGTATAAATCCTCAGGTGTATATATAGGTACTCTATACGATACCGTGCTCCATCAAGCCCTGGTACCACGATCCTGGGAGTACCTCAAATCAACAGCTCGAGCTCAGCTCCATAGCCATCGATGTACCTGTCCACCTGTCCCAACAGAGACAGCCCCCAACGGGGTGAGCATACCAATACACAAAATCCCATAATCATAATAATGAAATTCATAATTTACAACAAAGGTAAATGCTAATGAATTTAAATGATACTCCCTGGATGGCAACATCCTCATCCGGGATTCCGTGTACTGTCCCTGTTCTCACAACATCAAACTCATCAAATCTCATAAATCAGTAAATCAACACATTGATTTACACATCGCATGCCTGATCCTCGAATATCAACATATAGTGATTACAAATTCATTAAACATGCAATTACAGATATCACAATATCTAATACTGATTTCACAACCTTGCTATCAATCACAGATAGCTCAAATGCCTTAGCATTTATTTTACCATTCCTTCATTATACTTAGACATCTCAAGTGTCTTATAATGAATACATGAGTCTACAAACTTAGACATCTCAAATGTCTCATAATGAATACATGATTCTACGAACCTAGACATCTCAAATGTCTTACGAAGAATGCATGATTCTACAAACCTAGACATCTCAAATGTCTCATAATATAGTCATATAAACCCAGTACCCCATATATCATGCAAGAGTCATCCTACTCTAGTGTCACGCACGCTACAAGCGGCGATATCAAGATTTGGGTCATTCCTTGGCTATATCAACATATATGTATAACCATACGCAAAACATTCAATGCAATCAAAAACACCTTATGCATTTCACATATATATAGTAATGCTCGTACGTCGCACGTACCTTAAATTACCGAAGTCCGAGCCAAACCTTGCTCGAGTTCCATGCCCCGAGGAATGATGTGCTAACACGATAAAATAATTCACAATTATTTACGAACATGTAACCTATGCTCAAGCACACCCATATCCCTCAAAATATTGTCAACACACGACAATTAACCTCTTAAAAGACCCGGGGCAGGGTACATGCAGGGAAGGAATAAATGAGACAATCGAAATTTGTTCAAGAATGCCCTACAAAAATCGAACCTTAATCTCACAATTTCGAACCCAATAAAATACCATAATACATCTAAAATGTCAATTAAGCTATCCAAGCAAGAATCAACATCCCTTGACAAAAACTCCCCATTTTTCGAATTCAACCCCCTTAAAATCGATCCCAAACAAGCCTTTAAATCCCAACTCTTAAAATCCTTCAAATTCGAACCAAAGCTTCTCAATCAAGCATCATAATACTCTTAAAACATGCAATAATCCATCAATTGCAAGAAACAACACCCATGCCAAAAACCCCCAAAATTTCGAAATCCAAGCCCTAAAATTCGAACAGAAATTCGAACCAAAAATCACAATAAAGGCATGGAAATACACGAAAAAGACGAACAAGGGGTAAGGGAGATTACCCAACGAAAATCGGAAGCAAAATCGTTCAAAATCGATGAACCCTAACTTTTGGGGATCGACGCCTTTCTGCCAAATTCGACTCCAGGACGCGACGAAACCACGAATTGATGGAGGGGAAAGAAGCGCCTCGTCGAGACGAAGACGGCGGTAGGTCGCACGCCCCGAACGGCGGCCGGACGGCGGCGGGCGGAGTGCTTTTGCGCGCGGCAGCGCTGTAGCAGCGGGAAAAACGCACGCGGGAGAGAGGGAAGGAATTGGGGCTGAAAATGAAATTAATACTAAAATCTCGGGTTCAACTTGTATTTATAGCAAAAATACCCCGAAAAAATAATAGCCCCACAAATACATCATGATTCCTTAAAAATCATCTGTTTTCAAAAACTCTCTCTCTAACTCCAAAACCCTCTACCGGTGCTCACATAGCACCCGAGATTCCGAGACACATCAAAAACCCAACTCTTAGGTTTTACACCGTAATGTGAATACAATCTCAACCTCTGGATCCAACGATCCCAACTGCCCAAATAAACGAGCCCAGAAGGCCCAACACCTCGATTAAATCCCAAATCGCCACGTAAAACCACTTTAGGGATTATTAATACTACGGGATTAACACCTATAATCCCTGGTCATCACAATATCCCCCACTAAAAGAATTTCGTCCTCGAAATTAGCACTGGTGTATCACGTAACACCCAGGCTGCACAACAACATGAAGCCATAACATCGATTCCTGACCATATCAGAATCGTATTAAAAAACGCGAGGATACTTACCTCTCATCTAACTCTGAAACAGAGCGACATACCAAAACCAACATAACACCCAAGAGGTAAAACGTACCTCGATGCGGGTCATCCCAGAAGTCAGCCTCTCATGACTGCAAATCAACCAATACTTACGACTGTAGATCGGACAGTCATCCTTTGATCTAATACAACAGTACGAACACATCCTGAATGACACCTCAACCGTAAGAACGTTGACCTCGTGTCAAACTCTGGAGTGGAATAGACTTCCAAATCCATCATAACGTCGAAGAGCGTCAGCACAACTCAACGCTAACAGTCCAAAAGCAGTTAGTCAACTGAAACTGCAAGGATTCGAATCGCTCCTGATTCTATCGTAGATATCATTCCATGACATCTCTATCAAGACTCACGATGTCTAACATACATCGTTACGAAGGAAACACTAGTACAACCACGGTGTACACATACCAAACCTGGTTTCCACTTCAAACTTCCTCCATCGAAGGAGTAGTCGCCTCATTGCAACTTAATTTGGGCAACTCACGGCCACAAATTCAAACAAAAGACATCTCACAAGATGTCCACCTCCGGATGTTCCAAGAATCACGTTCTGATCATAAATAACAACCGAGACTCCGCAGAGTTTAAATTTCTTAAGGGGCATGCAATAAACCCATTGCATCCTCAACGCTTGTGTCGTCAGCGACACTCAACCAATCCGAAATCCTGCCATCCCTTGAAAATCCTCGGATTTAACAATCCAAACTTGGGAAGGCTGTCGCATAACTCGAAAGAAAACACTAGCAAGGGAAATACCTTAACCCTCACAAGAAAATCCCTCCTCAAGGGAGTCAACTAACTTCACGATTATCCCTCAATCATCGTGCCATGGAGATTCCCAATCTCAAGGTGTTCCATATCTCTCATCAGAGATTTAACCATCCAAAAATAGCATAACTCTATGCTTAACAGAGAGGAAATCAATAACTGGCATCCGTATACTCACCGGTATACCTGCCTAAGCACTGATGTCGCATGCATACTCAATGCACTCGGCTCGGGTATCTACCACATATCCCTAAGCCCCAAACACAACCGTCAATTCTGAGTCATTCCTTACTCAGTGGAGGATGAAAATCGACGATTAACAATACACGGTGTGATTCCCAAAATCAACACTACTTGCACCAACTTACCGAATCTTTCAAGATTCCCAAATAGGTATAATACTACCTCCTTCCTCGCAAGGGAAGTGCCATCGAACTCGAGATCCACAAGTCTCGAACCATCGTTCGGAAAAACTGGATATAATAACACCCATTGTATCCCAATACACGGGTTCCTTTAGATTGAGTCAATAACAACCTGATGACTCTCTTGTTGGTACTCCAACATCCTGAGCTGTCCCAGACAAGTCTCCAAGATTTAAACATAAACGTATACACGTTTCAGTGAGGCATGAACAACCTTAACCTCAATGACATGGTGACTACTAGAGTCCACCACAATCCTCATCGTATCACCTTACGATTTGCCAAACTTGGTTCCAACGAGCAGTGTAACGGCTCTAGCAAGCCCATCATGGTGCTACACACACGCGGCAGACAACCTAGTCTCTGCCTCTTTAGGTTTACCTCAAACCTACCAATAAGACGGACGTTTCCACATGGTATAACATACTATGGGAGAAAACTCAATAGAGTAGTGGGTCTTTATCCAACATTCCTCAATGCCGATACACCCTGGACAACCCAATGTCCCTATGTACTTAACATAACCTGATCCTACTCCCTTAGGACCCATCCTACACCCTCAAGGGTGGTGTGACCATGTCCACCACATGTCACATCGACAGAAAGCGAGTACTTTCCTCCATGATTACTCCTGTCGTCAAATCACATGGCCAAAAGCCATTCCAACGAGCATACTTCTAGGGTATCACCACTCGTAAAATGATTACCCCCAAACATAAGCTGCGGTACAATCACATGTACAGCGCATCCATCCATTCCTCGAGCAACCCGCTCGGTATATGGGTCACGTCCATCGGTGTCGCACACACCACCTTGTGCCCAGTACTGGCACCCAAGGCATACCACTGAATACGTATACTCAACGCATCGATCATCGTAACGATGATGCATGTCTAATAAGACATCTCCTACACCATCGTCATCGTCATCCTGTGACGACACATGCCAACTCATGGCATCTAAAACATTGCCAACTAGTGACGATACATGTACATCAGCGTATGTCATCCACTAACATGCTAGTAAAATAGGCATAATAAACATGTATATCAATGCATGCCAGCTACAATAAAGCTAATAAAATAGCAATATCTCATACCTCATCGCTAGTGATATAGCGTCATACCTGTCTCCGTCGCTCAATAATAGTGCGTAATCAGCACCCATCGCTCGAAGGCGGCAAAATCCTGTGCTGAGTACATAGCGGCAAAATCCCTCGCTATAGAATCGACGGCATGACACCTCGTCATATAATAAGTGGCATGAAACCTCGCTATACACCTGAGTATGAATCATCGTCCACATAGTAGCGGAAAGAGGCATCGCTATCAATACACCTGGCGGAATGAACCATCGCCAATAGATATAGCGGAATGAACCATCGCTATAAATACTCCTGGCGGAATGAACCATCGCCAATCAATATAGCGGAATGAACCATCGCTATCAATACGCCTGGCGGAATGAACCATAGCCAATAGATATAGCGGAATGAACCGTCGCTATAAATACACCTGGCGGAATGAACCATCGCCAATAGATATAGCGGAATGAACCATCGCTATCAATACACCTGGCGGAATGAACCATCGCCAATAAATATAGCGGAATGAACCATCGCTATCAATACACCTGGCGGAATGAACCATCGCCAATAAATATAGCGGAATGAACCGTCGCTATAAACCGTGTCCTCATAGAGAAATGAATATAAATCGACACAGCGGGACACATCACCGCTATCATCCGTGTCATCACATAGGAATGAATCATCATCCTAACAAGCGGCATCTCATCCTCGCTTCTTCATACAAGCGGTATCTCATCCTCGCTTCGTATGGCATACCCCGCCTCCATGTGCAAGCGAGCATCCCTGCCCGCTCCACATTTTTAGCGGTACAAGCATAAGCTTCTTCATACAAGCGGTATATCATCCTCGCTTCGTATGGAATACCCCGCCTCCATGTGCAAGCGAGCATCCCCGCCCGCTCCACATTTTTAGCGGTCAAGCGTAAGTATAAAAATTCTCACTGTCATAAGCAGGACTCCTGGAATGTGTAATCATCATTCCTTTTTATACTCCATATTTCCTGTAACCTGCAACCATCAGGGTTAACAACAATAGCCATATACGCTATGCATCAACATTCAATACATAATAAAAACGCATTATATGAATGTATGGATATGCAATGTCATGACATTCTTTTTCCTTAAATCCTTATTTCATCCTGAGCCCTTATCATTAGTACATTTTAATGCTTCTTGCTACTCCAGGAAAGCGGAATTCTTCCTCGCTTCCACTGGACTTTAGCGTTGCTACTCCATGTAAGCGGAACTCTTCATCGCTTCCAATGGACTTTAGCGTTGCTACTCCATATAAGCGGGACTCTTCATCGCTTCATATGGACTTTAGCATAAGCCATTAAATCCTTACTAAGATAACTTTGACTCAAGACATGCATATGCAAAAACAATGCACAATAACATATATCATAACCTCAATGCACCACTTTGCATTCATCATGTGTCAACAAGACAACGTAAAATACATGTTACCTCGGAAATATCCCTTTATCTGATTTTCTTAAAACCAGCTTCCTTGGCACATAACACACGGAGTGCCAGACATCCCCATAAATGTCATCCTATCGTGTTCCACACGATTCCTGCAACCACAATGGTTAGCAATACCACTTTTCATATCATAATAGCACATAAACAATTTGCTATGTCATACAACATTAATGCCATCATGCATAAATATGTGCTATCAATAACTTCCTAGGCCCTTAACAGCCCCAATGAGCAACCACTGCTCTGATACCACTAATGTAAGGACCCCAAGCCCTTAAAACCTTGATTAGTGTATTAACCACTATGTGTGGTACATGCTTTCTATAAAATGTCAATCGGGAAGCTCTGATGATACTTAATCATTGCCTGTCAATAAAAGACTCATATGTTTGCCCTTTACCAACCCCTTGGTGCCGCTTTTCACATTGTAAACTTTTACAAAAATTTGGGCAGAGTCTCCCCATAAATAGAGCTATCCCAAAACAGAGTACAACACATAACAAAATTCCCGGCCAGGGAACACATAATACTCAACAGAAAGCAGTAATACAAGTAGATTCCCAGCCAGGGAAGACACCACACATACGTCAACAAAAGTGGGTTCCAACACCCACATAATACACCAATGACTCTCATATCATTCTAGCAATTCAACCTAATTGCATGCAACCTTAAATGAAAGAGAGAAAGGCTCATGCCTTTATATACAATCCATATACAAGTATAATCGTGCTCACATGCGAGCATCATGAATATGAATATGTATAAATCCTCAGGTGTATATATAGGTACTCTATACGATACCGTGCTCCATCAAGCCCTGGTACCACGATCCTGGGAGTACCTCAAATCAACAGCTCGAGCTCAGCTCCATAGCCATCGATGTACCTGTCCACCTGTCCCAACAGAGACAGCCCCCAACGGGGTGAGCATACCAATACACAAAATCCCATAATCATAATAATGAAATTCATAATTTACAACAAAGGTAAATGCTAATGAATTTAAATGATACTCCCTGGATGGCAACATCCTCATCCGGGATTCCGTGTACTGTCCCTGTTCTCACAACATCAAACTCATCAAATCTCATAAATCAGTAAATCAACACATTGATTTACACATCGCATGCCTGATCCTCGAATATCAACATATAGTGATTACAAATTCATTAAACATGCAATTACAGATATCACAATATCTAATACTGATTTCACAACCTTGCTATCAATCACAGATAGCTCAAATGCCTTAGCATTTATTTTACCATTCCTTCATTATACTTAGACATCTCAAGTGTCTTATAATGAATACATGAGTCTACAAACTTAGACATCTCAAATGTCTCATAATGAATACATGATTCTACGAACCTAGACATCTCAAATGTCTTACGAAGAATGCATGATTCTACAAACCTAGACATCTCAAATGTCTCATAATATAGTCATATAAACCCAGTACCCCATATATCATGCAAGAGTCATCCTACTCTAGTGTCACGCACGCTACAAGCGGCGATATCAAGATTTGGGTCATTCCTTGGCTATATCAACATATATGTATAACCATACGCAAAACATTCAATGCAATCAAAAACACCTTATGCATTTCACATATATATAGTAATGCTCGTACGTCGCACGTACCTTAAATTACCGAAGTCCGAGCCAAACCTTGCTCGAGTTCCATGCCCCGAGGAATGATGTGCTAACACGATAAAATAATTCACAATTATTTACGAACATGTAACCTATGCTCAAGCACACCCATATCCCTCAAAATATTGTCAACACACGACAATTAACCTCTTAAAAGACCCGGGGCAGGGTACATGCAGGGAAGGAATAAATGAGACAATCGAAATTTGTTCAAGAATGCCCTACAAAAATCGAACCTTAATCTCACAATTTCGAACCCAATAAAATACCATAATACATCTAAAATGTCAATTAAGCTATCCAAGCAAGAATCAACATCCCTTGACAAAAACTCCCCATTTTTCGAATTCAACCCCCTTAAAATCGATCCCAAACAAGCCTTTAAATCCCAACTCTTAAAATCCTTCAAATTCGAACCAAAGCTTCTCAATCAAGCATCATAATACTCTTAAAACATGCAATAATCCATCAATTGCAAGAAACAACACCCATGCCAAAAACCCCCAAAATTTCGAAATCCAAGCCCTAAAATTCGAACAGAAATTCGAACCAAAAATCACAATAAAGGCATGGAAATACACGAAAAAGACGAACAAGGGGTAAGGGAGATTACCCAACGAAAATCGGAAGCAAAATCGTTCAAAATCGATGAACCCTAACTTTTGGGGATCGACGCCTTTCTGCCAAATTCGACTCCAGGACGCGACGAAACCACGAATTGATGGAGGGGAAAGAAGCGCCTCGTCGAGACGAAGACGGCGGTAGGTCGCACGCCCCGAACGGCGGCCGGACGGCGGCGGGCGGAGTGCTTTTGCGCGCGGCAGCGCTGTAGCAGCGGGAAAAACGCACGCGGGAGAGAGGGAAGGAATTGGGGCTGAAAATGAAATTAATACTAAAATCTCGGGTTCAACTTGTATTTATAGCAAAAATACCCCGAAAAAATAATAGCCCCACAAATACATCATGATTCCTTAAAAATCATCTGTTTTCAAAAACTCTCTCTCTAACTCCAAAACCCTCTACCGGTGCTCACATAGCACCCGAGATTCCGAGACACATCAAAAACCCAACTCTTAGGTTTTACACCGTAATGTGAATACAATCTCAACCTCTGGATCCAACGATCCCAACTGCCCAAATAAACGAGCCCAGAAGGCCCAACACCTCGATTAAATCCCAAATCGCCACGTAAAACCACTTTAGGGATTATTAATACTACGGGATTAACACCTATAATCCCTGGTCATCACATAAACAATTCATCTTCATGTACATTAATTGAAAAACGTACAAGCCTAGAAACTCGTATGAAATCCTTTTCCAGATTGAGCAATACGTGGTAAAATTAGCATAATTCTTTCATATGAGCTCCAAATTGAGTGAGGCCAATTCCTAATGCAAGCTAACTTCGAATAAGACAACACATATTAGAGCCTAAAACTTCAAATTCGTAGCCATGTATTCCCAAAAATATGAAGAACACAATGCATGAAACTCGCATGCAGTGGATTTCCAGATTTGACACATGTTGGTAAAACAACCATAACTTTTTCATCTTAAATCCAAATTAGCTGATTTTGGTGGCCATTTAAAGATAACACATAGTACTACAACTTGTCATAGGAGCATTATTTTCCAATTCGAAACTTAACTAGGCTAAAAACGCGAAACACCAGACTGTTCATGCACTGGTCTTAGCAGACTATAATTGACAGCAACTTTTTCGTAAATGAACACCATGATTCGACCCTCAATCATACATGCATGTTGATAAAACTCAAGGATGATGATATAACTTCATTTATCTTCAATATTTGAAGCTTGATCATCCACAAAACCAAGCCAAGATCGAAAATCCTTCCCCAATCTGCTGCTACTCGAATTATTTCTTCAATGTTGTTTCAAACTTGACTTTTCTTGGTGGGTTCTTCTTTCCTAACCTTGAAGCTTCCAAATCCACCATTGCATGTGGATTTAGATCAATTTTTCAAGAAAAATGGAAGGAGAATTTCGAATTTACAAGGGAGGATAAGAGTGGATTTTGGGTTGAAGAATGATGAAGATGGGTCTTGAAAAAATGAAAAGTGGAGTGCATGTCTTGCAACAATGAGGTGGCCGATGATTCCATGACCTTTTTGTATTTGTTTTTTTATTATTTTATGCATGTATAATTATTGTATATTTTGATGTATTTTATCCCAAAAGACTACAAGGCATTGTTGTCCGGAACACTTTAATTCAAAGTCTGTACTTTTAATTATCCGGGTTTGCTTAAACATCGTTAATCCGGATTAATTAGCATCGGGGCCTTACAATCTTAGTAAGGCGCGAAAGGATAAAAGTGATATCCGTTATACTTTAATTGGGTACGACTTAACTAGGTTATCTCAATAGGATTGGGAACCTAGAGGCATGGGTTGGATTTTAATTCATTTGATGAATTGAACAAAGTGTTGTTCGTCCAACTATCCAAGAATTATATGTGATGTAATTGACAAAGTGTTGTCTACCTAAATAACCGAGTCTTGGCGATTAGCCAAAGCTAACGCAAGATTAGGCGAAATATGGATCTTGGCCCACTAAAGGTTTCGAGGGTTGATATTTTTTTTAAACAAAATAGTGGGAGTATCATTTAATATAAGACCATTTAAATCATAAACTTATTTTGCATATTTATATTGTAGATATCCATGGCAACTAACAACGTTACTAGTACTTTATCACTGCGATCGGTCCTTGAGAAGGACAAATTAAATGGGACGAATTTCCTAGACTGGCATAGGAACTTGAGGATAGTCCTCAAACAAGAAAAGAAACAATATGTCCTAGAGGAACCCTTGCCCGCTGAGGAACCTCCCCTAACAGCTACAAGAGCTGAAAAAGATGCTTACAAGAAGCATCAGAGTGACGCACTTGATGTTGGGTGCCTCATGCTTGCCACCATGAACTCTGAGCTTCAGAAGCAACATGAGGAAATGGAGGCGTTCGATATGATCGAACACTTAAAGCAATTGTACCAACAGCAAGCAAGACAAGAGAGGTATGACGTCTCTAAAAGTTATTCCAGTACAGGATGGTAGAAGGAAGCCTAGTTGGAACTCATGTGCTCAAGATGATTGGGTACATTGAGAATCTGGACAAGCTGGGTTTTCCATTGGACCAAGAGTTGGCCACCGATGTGATCTTGCAATCGTTGCCTGAGAGCTTCAGTCAATTTGTAGTAAATTACAATATGACTGACATGGAAAAGACTCTACCACAATTGCTTGGTATGTTGAGAACATATGAAGCAAATACTAAGAAGACTAAGGCCACAAATGTCCTTATTGTGAATAAGGGCAAAGGAAGGGCCAAAGCTAAAGGCAACAAGAAAGCAAAGAAAGTCTTTGCTAAATCTAAGCCAAAATCTTATGCACTGAAGCCAAAGGGAGGGATAGCAAAGGAAGGGAACTGTTTCCATTGCGGTGAGACCGGCCATTGGAAAAGGAACTGCAAAGTATATCTGGAGGATCTAAATAAAGGAAGTGTGACTCCGCTTCAGGTATTTTTGTTATAGAAGTCAATTTATCTACTTCTTCATCATGGGTATTAGATACTGGATGTGGATCTCACATTTGTGTAAATGTGCAGGATCTAAAAAGGAGTAGGACGTTGGCGAAAGGTGAAGTTGATCTCCGAGTTGGAAATGGAGCAAGAGTTGCTGCATTAGCTATAGGAGATTATCATTTAGCTTTACCTTCTGGTTTATCATTGATTTTGAAAGATTGTTATTTTGTGCATTCAATTACTAAAAACATTATTTCTATTTCTTGTTTGGACAAGTATGGATTTTCATTTATAATAAAGGACAACTGTTGTTCTATTTATTTAAATGATATGTTTTATGCTAGTGCACAAATGGTGAATGGTTTTTATGTATTAAATCTTGATATGCCTATCTATAACATAAATACTAAAATGATTAAAAATAATGATTGTAATCCGACTTATCTCTGGCACTGTCGCTTGGGCCACATAAACGAGAACCGCATATCTAAACTTCATAAGGATGGAGTATTAGATTCATTTGATTTTGAATCATATGAAACATGCGAATCTTGTTTAATGGGCAAGATGACTAAAGCCCCTTTCAAGGGACATGTTGAAAGGGCAAATGTTTTATTGGGACTAATACATAGTGATGTATGTGGACCAATAAGTACACAAGCTAGAGGTGGTTTTCAATACTTCGTTACATTTACTGATGACCTCAGTAGATATGGGTATGTGTACCTAATGAAACATAAGCATGAAACCTTTGAAAGGTTCAAAGATTTCAAGAATGAAGTACAAAACCAACTTGGCAAAAGTATCAAAATCCTTCGATCAGATCGAGGAGGTGAATACCTAAGCCAAGAGTTTCATGACTATCTAAAGGAGTGTGGGATAGTCCCACAACTCACTCCTCCGTATACTCCACAATGGAATGGTGTATCCGAGAGGAGAAATCGAACCTTGTTGGACATGGTTAGATCAATGATGAGTCATGCAGATCTTCCGATATCGTTTTGGGGACACGCTCTAGAAACATCGATTTTCTTACTGAACCGTGTTCCATCTAAATCAGTGGAAAAGACACCATATGAGATATGGACTGGGAAGCGTCCTAGTATGTCTTTTATGAAGATTTGGGGTTGTGAGGCTTTCGTCCGACGTCACGCCACTAACAAACTTGGACCCAAATCTGATAAGTGTTTATTTGTGGGGTATCCTAAGGAAACGAAAGGATACTATTTCTATTATTCCACCGAGAACAAAGTAGTTGTTGCTCGGACTGGTGTATTTCTTGAAAGAGAATTTATTTCTAGAAAAATCAGTGGGAGAAAAATAGAACTTAGTGAAGTTCCACCACAAGAAAACACTGAACCTGAGATTGAGATGGAAACAGAGCAGGCTCCGCAAGCTGTTGTGGAAGAAGCACCTTCTCAAGAGACACAAGCCCAGCGTAGGTCTGTAAGAGAACACCGGGAGCCACAGAGATATGGATTTCTTGTGACTCAACAAGGTGACTTACTACTTATTGATGAGGATGAGCCATCATCTTATCAACAAGCTATAATGGGCAATGATTCTGAGAAATGCAAGAGGCCATGAAATCTGAGATGGAATCCATGTATGCAAACCAAGTATGGACTTTGGTTGATCCACCTGAAGGGGTACGACCCATAGGGTGCAAATGGATTTTCAAGAAAAAGACCGATATGGATGGTAACGTACAAACCTATAAAGGTCGGCTGGTTGCAAAAGGATTCAAACAAATTCATGGTATTGACTATGATGAAACCTTTTCACCAGTGGCCATGGTTAAATCCATAAGGATCTTACTTGCAATAGCTGCATTTCATGATTATGAAATCTGGCAGATGGATGTCAAAACAGCTTTCCTTAATGGAAATCTGCTCGAGGATGTGTACATGACACAGCCCGAGGGTTTTGTCGATCCAAAGGATGCTGGAAAGATGTGCAAGCTACAACGATCCATTTATGGATTGAAGCAAGCTTCTCGGAGTTGGAATCTTCGTTTTGATGATGCAATCAAAGAGTTTGGTTTTATCAAAATGAAGATGAACCTTGTGTCTACAAGAAGGTCAGTGGGAGCGTAATCATTTTCCTAGTGTTGTATGTAGATGACATACTTCTTATTGGAAATGATATCCCTGCCTTGCAATCTGTAAAGATTTGGCTAGGGAACTGCTTTTCGATGAAAGATTTAGGAGAAGCCACCTATGTATTAGGAATCAAGATCTATAGAGATAGATCAAGAATGCTTCTTGGTCTAAGTCAAAGTACATACATAGACAAGGTGCTTAAAAGGTTTAGCATGAAAGAATCCAAGAAAGGATTCGTGCCTATGACGCATGGCATTTATCTCTCGAAGGAACAGTGTCCTTCAACAGAAGATGAGAGACAACGCATGAGTAAGATTCCATACGCATCAGCTATTGGATCTATCATGTATGCCATGATATGTACTCGTCCCGATGTATCGTATGCTTTGAGCATGACGAGCAGATATCAAGTTGATCCAGGTGAAGGTCACTGGATTGCTGTCAAGAACATCCTGAAGTACTTGAGAAGGACTAAGGATACATTCTTGATTTATGGAGGTGAGGAAGAGCTCAATGTAATGGGTTACACTGATGCAAGCTTCCAAACTGACAAAGATGATTTTCGATCGCAATCAGGATATGTGTATTGCCTAAATGGAAATGCTAAGATATGCAAAGTACCAACAGATGATAGTGTATCTGACCCATTGACGAAGCCACTGTCACAGCAGAGGCATGATCGTCATACAAGATCTCTAGGCATTAAGTGTATGTCTGATTGGTCTTAGTGCAAGTGGGAGATTTGTTGGGATATGCCCTAAGACAAGTCATTAGATGATTGTTTGTGACATATTCTGTAATATGATTTTATGAATGGCAATTCATTATTATATATTATTCTTTTAACTGTGCAATGTGAATTAATATATATGTTAATGTCCTTAGAATAATATTGTATTATTCTTAAAGATGTCCCTAGTCAAGTATTATCATGAAAGGGATAATGATAATACGTAGAGACTAGTATGTGTTGATCGATGAATTGTTCATTGATATGAGATATCAAATCAACATATGGGTACATGTTAGAGAACGATGTACTGGACAGACCCACCATGAGAATGCAACATGGATAGTTATATGATCGTCATATGCAATTCTCATAGTGATAATAATGTATGTAATCCTTACGACTTGTGATCATCAGAGATCCCAACATAAGGAGTTATGTATTTTGATATAGTCAAACGTTACCCGTAACAGGGTAAACTATAAAGGCGACTATTGGATACACTACAAATTATGTAGAGGGATGTTGACTGATCGAGATAGGATTTGTCCCTCCTATATAACAGGAGATGTGTTTGGCCCTTGATCAAGTGAGAACTAAAATGCATGGCCATGCTCGAATGAGTCGATATGAGATATCGAGCTTATTCGTTTATTCTAGTTCTACTTGGGGATCAAGAAATAAAGATTGGATATACGAGTATGACTATTCCATGACTCGTGTTCAATCTAAACACAAAGGACAAAGGGATTAAGCTACATGGTTAATATTATCACAAGTTCTAAAGGTTATGTCGAGTCATTGACATTCTTGTAATTTGGGTAGCATTGATGTGTTGCTAGATACCGCTCAATGCTTGCGACATAAAATGAGATTTTATGTCACTGCCAACATTACAAGATCCTATCGGGTCGCACAAAAGATTAAATCGAGAAGGGAAATAAATTCATTGGATGAATTAATTAATTAAGAAGAGTCTTAATTAAGTGATTAAAAGGTTTTAATTAAATCATGGGTTTGGGCCCATAAGACTTTAAGAAAGTCTTGAACCTTAATTAAAGCCTTATAATATATATACAAGGTTTGGATTAATTGTGAGATAGACAATTCATAACAACCTCAACCTAGCCATTAAGCTTCTCGGCTGCCACCTTCTTCTCCAATACCCACGGCCGTCGCCATCTCTTGATTGGATTAGTTTGGTTGCCGTTAATCGGTTTTGAACCGAGAGTTCGGTTTTGGTTCAAGAATAAGTCTAGCAACTTGTTCTTGAACATCCCTTTCGATTTGTTCGTGTGGATACCGTAGAGACGAAGGTGCAAACTTTCGTTTGTGACTCGTGGTGCTACAACGAGGATTCTGCTTCAAACACGCTACAAGGGTGAGACACTTCGTATACCTTAATCCGATATGATAACCTATATATAGATCTGCTGGTTTGTAATCCTAAAAAATTTTATTCCGCTGCGTTGTATGCTTTAAGGATTACTTACAATGATGTTATTGAAGTTGTAGGAAAGTTTGGGTTTGTAAGGAATGGAGTGGGACTTGAAAAATGCTCATTAATAGCGATTTTTCGATGCACAGGGACTGGCGATCGATCGCCCGTTTTTGGCGATCGATCGCGAGCCAACAGTAGGCGCCAGTAACATTTGGCGATCGATCGCCACCTTCGGGCGATCGATCGGCGAGGCTGGCGATCGATCGCACCAAAAGTGGCGATCGATCGCCAAGATGTGAAATTTTGAGCCCCGTCCAGTGTGATCTCGCGATCGATCGGGCCTGGGCGGCGATCGATCGCGAGGTATAAAAATGTGTATTTTTGATATTTTTGTGGGATTTTTGGATATTGGACTATATTTAGATTCTAATATCGATTTGTATGGTTATGTAGAACCATCCCAGGTACCCACAACCTCAAGGAGATAAAGCTCTCCAATTTCTACACTTTTGGGAATTAAGGTACGTAAGAACGTACGAGCATCGGACGGTAAACCATACTCCTACATTTAATGATGATGTTTATGATGATGATGATTATGATGATGTTTATGATGATGATTATGATGATGTTTATGATGATGATTATGATGATGTTTACGGTGATGATGTTTATGATGATGTTTATGACGATGATGTTTATGATGATGATTATGATGATGTTTACGATGATGATGTTTATGATGATGTTTATGATGATGATGTTTATGACGATGATTATGATGATGTTTATGACGATGTTTATGATAATGACGTTATGATGATGATTATGATAAGTACGATCATGATGATGGTCATACGATATTTAAGAGGGGTAAGATGCCCATATGGTAAGATGACATACGATATTTACGAAAGGGGTAAGATGCCCATGTGGTAAGATGCCATACGATGTTAAGAAGGGGGTAAGATGCCCACGTGGTAAGATGCCACGAGATATTTATAATATGGTAAGATGCCATATTATAGGGTAAGATGCACATATGCATGAATGAGAATCAGGGTCAACAAAAAGAAGTTAACGAATAACCAATAAGTTTACTTAACCAAGATTTCATACATTTACTGTTATATCTCTTTTATGATGTTAAGTAAATATGTATGTGCTCACGATGTGTTGTCCCTGTAGGTACACATTTGAACCAGGGCTAAGGGCCGGGTTGAGACGGTGATCTAAGGAGCATGAAAGAGGATAGGATACAGGATTTTGGATAGTCTCTACTCTAGGAGTAGTATACTTCTATCGCTACTATATTCTTTTTGGAGAATGTAATTTTAAATTTTATTCTTGAACTGTAATCTTATTAGCTCAAAGCTACAACCGGAACCCTTAGAATATCATTAATGCATGTTCTATTCATAATACGTTATTAATATGATGTTAAGGTAGGAAGACCCTACAAGTAATATTATATATTACTGATTTGAGTTGGTGATTGTGATATTGTGTCTTTGGGTGAGCAACGGAATGATATACTATGTTGTTAATAATTTGATGTTGCATATGTGTAGATTGAAGTGTATGCATGTCATATCTGTATACAGTACTGAGTAAATGTAAATTGCAGAAGAAATCAGTAAATGAGATATGATATCTGAGGACAGGAAATGGTAGACAGTACTGTGCTATTGGAATATGACAACGGATGTTGTGACAATCGGGTATGTGCATGTCATTTACATGATGGCACAGGTATGTAATGATGTACAAGCATGGATAAATATATTTTTTTCCACTGTATTATTGAAAAGCGAAGTGTCGCTTAGGTTTATGGTCGCTTTTATGATTTAGCGATGTGTTACGATTATGTATGGGATCGCCTTCGTGTTGAGCGACGTGTTATTATTAGATGTGGGGTCACCGTTGAGGCGAGTGATGTGTTTATTTAGAGGTCGCCACTAGTTGTGTGCGATGTGATTGTGTTGTGTTGGATATACAGTGGGGTCACCGCTGAGGCGAGTGATGTGTTTATTTAAAGGTCGCCACTTAGGAGTGAGCGATGTGACTTGGGTTACCACTGACGAGTGAGTGATGTGGTCGCCACTGACGAGTGTGCGATGTGTTAGTATGATTTAGAGGTCGCCACTTAGGAGTGAGCGATGTGATTTGGGTCACCACTGACGAGTGACTGATGTGGTCGCTAATGACGAGTGTGCGATGTATTAGTATGATTTAGAGGTCGCCACTTAGGAGTGAGCGATGTGATTTGGGTCACCACTGACGAGTGAGTGATGTGGTCGCTACTGACGAGCGATGTATTAGTATGATTTAGAGGTCGCCACTTAGGAGTGTGTGATGTGATTTGGGTCACCACTGACAAATGAGTGATGTGGTCACCGCTGACGAGCGAGCGATGTGATATTGGGTCGCCACTGAGGAGTGAGCGATGTGATTCGGGTCACCACTGGCAAGTGAGTGATGTGGTCGCCGCTGGCAAGCGAGCGATGCTTTTATTTCAGGGTCAATGCTAGAGAGAGCATGTGACGTGTATATTGATATTGGATCTGTGCTAGGGAGAGCATGCGATGTGATTAATGTCGACACTATTGAGATTGTGCAATGTATTTTATGTGACTTCTCTGTAGAGGGAGGGTGATGATTATATGTTGATCTAAATTGACCATGTTGATTTGACGTATTGTGATTATCAAATGTACAGGTAAAAGTGATCATAGAGAGAATGGATGAAGAGACATTATTGTCTTCTTTCATTTTATTGCAGTGGTGATGCAATAGCGGGGTGTGATTGACACCGATATATTGATGACATGTAGTAAAGTGTAAGGGCTTGATTATGTGACATAACATGAATTGATGATTTATATCACTTTAATGAGTTATTAATGATTATATTGAGTTGTTGGACTGTCATATTATTGATGATGAGTATATCAATTGTGTATTGATATGAAATTATATTTTGTGGCATATTTATGTTGAAAACAGGGACAGTTTTAAGGATCAAGTGTGGATCCACTGTGTACAGTAAGTGTTATTACATCTTATTGTTAAAAGAATGTAATTTTATGCATTGTGATTATGGATATTATATGTATGCCAGTCGTGGCGATGATATTGTGCATGCCCGTGGTGGCGATGAGATTATGTATGCCAGTAGTGGCGATGATATTGTGCATGCCTGTAGTGGCGATGAGATTATGTATGCCAGGCGATGAGATTGTGCATGCCCGTAGTGACGATGAGATTATGCATGCCATTGTTGGCAATGTGTATTGATATATTGCTATTGTGTTAGCAATTAATATTAGTGTGCCGTCATTGGGCGATGAATATTGATGCGCTGCTATTATGTTAGCATGAGTATTAGTGTACTGTTATTTTGCTAGCGATGTATTGATGATGTGTTCATTTCAGATAGATGTGGACATTGTGTTATTGTTGTTCCTTGGGTACATGAGATGTTGGCCCAAGAGGATATTGAAACCAGAGGAACAAGGAGTTGAGGTAAACTATTATGTTTAGTTTGGCATGTGAATATGAGAATATATGTTAGATGTTGATTGCATTATCTCAGTTCAGTTATATTGATTTTGAGAATCGATTGTACAAATAGAATAACAGAAAATGATAATTGCTTGAGATTGTATTTATTACTGTGAAAAGCATGCTAGCTTGGTATATTGTAGGATTGGTAGGTGAATGTGATCATGTTGACATGAAATTAATGGGTACGTCACGGGATGACGTGGGATCACTATGAATGTCGTTTGTGGACAGGTGATCATTGTGAACATTCATGATTAATGAATTATTATGTTTCGAGGTTGTGTTAAAGATTGATATGAATTGCGTCATTGAGGCATGCAGTTGATTCTTATGTTAAATTTCAATCACCCAGATATGTGATAGTGTGTTGTAGGATGTTGCGTATAGGACTGCGTGAAACTTTTGATGCAGGGAATTAATGTTTGATGATGAAAATATTATGAATATAAAAATGCGTAAATGACAAGGTACGTGGTCATGTTATGAGTATTTGAGTAATAGAAATGAGTTTATTTTGTACTTGTCGCATGGCAGATGATAGTTGGGTGATGAAATGCGGAAGTTTGATGCTTAAGAGCATGTGAGTACTGTGATGATCATAATACTATGATGCTATTGTGTATTGTAGATGATTCCATCTACAAAGGTATGACACGAATTATTCGCTATTTGTGTTGATGCCTTGTTTTAGATGGAGTATAATCATGATTTGATATTGATGATATGTAGTTGCTGGTGCGTATAATGTGGATATATGTATGTGAGAATTACTAATGGGCTTTCTAGTAATTACTTGCACCAGATAATAGCCAGAAGATGATTATGAGAGGTTGATGTTAGGGGCTCAAGAGTACCGATGTTTCATGCAGGCAAGGGTGGCGTACGATATGATGATGTTGGTATAGATTGCATACTTTTGCAATCGTACAGGTACGACGGTATTTTATGATAAAAGTGTTAGATGTATCACTGTACATTTTGATATACACATGATATGCATGGATTGCGTGATTTAGCGATTAGATGATGTGTATTATGATGAAAGTAAACTGTGACGGATTTAGATCTTGAGTAAGGAAACTATACCGCTGCGAGTACACAGGTACTCAAGTATGACAAGAAGTGTTTGATTACTAAACACGGTAAGTATTGGCTTTTATGAATTGTTAGCAATTCTCTTGATAAGTTAATTATAGGAATGAGCTTTTGAAATGTAAACAAAACTGAACAGGGCAAGTTGATGTTAACCTCGTATTGATTTACATGAATAAATGAATTCATATGTTAGCTTATTAAATGCTAATATTGGAATATGGTAAAGTGATGTGAATTGCAGTCTTGAGATCGTTGGTGAATACACCATGTGTGTGAACTGTGAAGATTCGAATAACTATCATCCTGCAGAGTTGTTACAACACTACCTGGTGCTGTATAACGGTACACAAATTTTATAGTTTGCTTTTTGGTAAGCATGCATTAAATTTCGGGGGCGAAATTTTATTAGGTGGGGAGAATTGTAATACCCGGAATAATTATTAATTGTCAAATGGATTTAATCATGATATTTTTATGTCGTGTCGGGATTTGATTATTGGGTATCGGATTTTGAACCAAAGTTTGAAATAATAAATTGTTGGGATATAAATTAAAATAATAATTTGGGATGAAAAGATAATTGAATGGTATATATTTTTTTAAGGGGACTTTTCTTTAAATAAATAATCTTATACCAATTTCACAAAAAACAAAATCGATCATCACTTCTCTTCCCCAACCAAAAACGTTCAGCCATCTCTTTCTCCCTCCCAAGAAGAAAATCGAACCTACTCTCTTCAAGTTTGGCTTGGAACTCTTGTGGGTAAGCTTCCTCTTCCCCTTGGCCTTCTTTCCCCAAGACTTTGGTGTGTGTTTTGATGGTATTGTGTTCGATTTAGGGCTGGATTTTTGGCTGTGTTGGCTTCGAAAATTGTGGGGGTTTGGTTAGTCATTCTTGGGTTGATTTTTGGGTTTGTGTAGTGGGTTGTTTTGGGTTGCCATTGTTGTGTGGTGTGTGTGCAGAGTGTGTAGTGTGTGCGTGAGTAATGTGTGTGGTGTGTGTGCAGAGTGTGTAATGTGTGCGTGAGTTATGTGTGTGTTGGGTTGTGGGGAGTGGATTTGTATTCAAGTATAAGGGTGTTTTATTTGGTATTGGTATGTTTATCAACTTTATTCATTTTGGAAATGGATTGGGCATGTGTTGTTGTTGTGTGTAGATGGTGTTTATGCAAGTAATTATGTATCCCTACATATATTGAAGTGTAAATGTGTTAAGTACATACATGTATGTGGTTAGATGGAGTATTGTCAATGAAGAATGATAATTTGGAATTTGGATAGTATGATAAATGTTATTGATTGTTGGAAGTTAATTGTGACTCACTTTATTGGAGGGTTGATTGTTGAAAATAAATTGTGGAATTATGTCTTGGCTTAGTATTATTGTTGGTTAAGAAATGAATATTAAAATAATGCATGGAAGGTGTTTGTTAATATGCTTAAATGAGATTCAAGTGTGGGTCTAAGCCTTGTTAGTGGGGGTTGAAAAGGATTAACTTCTATGGCTTGTAGCCATTGTAATACTTTGGTGGGTGCTGGGCTATGATGTGGAATATATTACGTTTAGAGGCATGTATGGTATGTGTTATAACATGGAATAAAGATTTTATGTTTGGATTAAGAAAAATCGGTTATTTATGGTAGAACCTCTTGTGTACATGGATTCTTCCTTGCATGGCTTGTTGCTTGAATCATTTCGGTGTTGTTTTGGGTGTTTAAGCATGTTGGGTGTTAAATGGAGGTTTGTGTTGGGAAGTTGAATTATGTAATGTTATGGGCATGGCTTTGTGTTTGAATGTGAGATTATGTCCATCAAGTATTGGTTAAGAATTGACCCTTAAACTTTTGAGTTCGTATAGAGTCTTCTTGGGCTCTCGGACAACAAGGAGGGTGACTTGACTGTAAACACAGATTATAAGGTACGTGGTGACGTACGAGCAGGTATAATATGAATTATTTCATATTCCAGTATTCATATATGTGAATAATTGTGATGTCTGAATATAAGGGAACAAATATTATTATGTGAATTGAATTTGATATATATGGTATGGAGACACGTAAATGTACGTTGTCCGGAATGGGAGTTGGGTATTATGTGAATTGAGTTTGATATATATGGTATGGGGACACGTAAATGTACGTTGTCCGTATTGGGAGTTGGGTATTATGTGAATTGAGTTTGATATATGTGGTATGGTGGACTCGTAACTGTACGTGGTCCAGAGTTGGGTATAATTAGTATATATACTAACAGCTCAACCTCGTATATCGGCTCAATCTCATACTGCGCTTCTAGAAGCATCATCCAACAAGGTTCGAGCCTAGCACTCCAAGGCAGCATTGTACCTGTTGTACTTGTTTCAACAGAAACAGCCCCCACACAGGGTGAGCACACTCCAACTCAATATTCAATCACAAATCAACATACAAAATCATAATGCAACAATTTAGATTATTCAAAACTCATAAAATATACTCCCTGTACAATTTCAAATCTGTATAGCTTCCACACACTGTTCATGTTTCAAACTCACGCACTTTCATAATGTCAAGTTCAGTATTATCATTGAAAATATGATACCCAACAACACTATGAATTCAATACAACAACGATGTATCATTTATGCTCAACATAAATAATCCAACATCAATGTAAACCTGGTTATCCCACTATCTCATTCTCGACACTTTCTCATAATGCTCATGCCCAAGGCATCAATACTCAACTAGTATAATCGGATCACGTACTACTACGTGTCCACCATACTTTGTATATTAAACTAAATTGTTAAAGTCAAACACTTAACCTGAAACATCAAAATCAAAATACAAGTGTATATCAATGTATAGATACTAGGTATACCTGCTCGTACGTCACCACGTACCTTATAGAAGACAACATGAACAAGCTATCATCAACGTCCGAAGTCTCCTGTAGAGTCCACAAAAATATTGGAAGAAAATCGTCCCAAAATCGGATGAATTTGGAAATTCGAATCGCTGCGCTTCCTTGCAAGATCCGGACGCAATCCGCGACGAAACTTCAGATTCTTGGTATGGAAAGTTGCGCCTGGAAGAGACGAAGACGGTGGTGGTTCGGACGCGCCGGAAGGAGGCCCGACGGCGGCGCGCTCGCGACTTTTAGCGGCGAGGGTCAGACATGCGCGATGATGCAGAGAAGAAAAGAGGGGATCGGGTTTTAGTGCGTGAGTTTACACATTTTACTGTGTGTTCCGAAACCCAACATAACATATTTATTTTTGTATCCTGGCCCGGTTTTGTACATCGAAGTGTCACCGGTGCACTGATATATTATTTATAGACAACGATTGGGATTTATACACACCCCAAAAACCCAAAACTTAAATTCTTCATTTTAATTAACTTATCTCTAAAATATTATCGGAGTATATTTTACAATCTCAAATATTTTATGATCCGATTAACTTGACAGTTGACCTTCACTTGGTCAATTCCACTTCTAATTAATTAATTCTAAAATTAATTATCAATAAAATCCAAATCATATTAAATCCAATAAATGATTATTAATAAATCTGGACGTCACAATTCTCCCCAACATATAAAATTTCGTCCTCAAAATTTAAAAGCATGCTTACCATAAAAGCCAACTGTAAAATTTACGTACCGTATATAGCTCAAGATAGTGACTTTACCATCCATAGGGCAACAGTCATCGAAATCATCATGGCTCACACATGTGCCCCATTGCACCAACGATCGCAAGAAGTGTTTAACCGTCAAGCTTCTTTGTCATATCTCACTACCTGTGTACTTTCATCGACACAATTCCATTGCACAATTTTATTTCCCGTCATATACTTTCATCACAGTACCCATCATATAATCTCGCTAAATCATGCAATCCATGATTTCATGTATATTTAAGAATATATGACAATACACCAACATTTATCGTAATTAACTTCATACCTGTGTCGTTTCAAATGTATGCAACTTATACCAACATCATCACCATCGTCCGTATGAAGTAACGGTACTCTTGAGCCTTTACGCATCAATCTTTCATATATCATCTCCTGGCTATTATCTGGTGCAAGGTAATGACTAGGAAACCCATTAGTCATTCTCACATACGTATATATACACTATACACACCAACCGCCACAGACCATCAGTATCAAATCATGATAGATGGCTTAACACCAATATTCCTACGTCACGATTATACTCCATCTAACATAAAGCATCGACATCAGTATGGAATAATTCGCATTATACCTTTGTAGATGGAATCATCTACGATATACAATGGCATCATAATATCATGTTCATCGCAGCACTCACATACTCTTAAGTATCAACATCTCCACATTACATTACCCAACTATTATCTGTCATAGGGCAAGTACAAAATAAACTCGTTAGTATTCTCAAATACTCATAAGATAACGCGTACCTTGTCATTTACGCATTTTGATATTCAGAATGTTTCTGTCATCAAACATTAATTCCCTGCATCAAAAGTTTCACGCAGTTCTATACACAACATGTTACAGCACACTGTCTCATAGGGTAATTGAAATTTAACATAAGAATTAATTGCATGCCTCAATGACGCAATTTATATCAATCTTTAACTCATCCTCGAAACATAAAAATTCATTAATCATGAATGTTCACAATGATCACATGTCCACACACGACATTCGTAGTAATCACGCGTCATCCCGTGACATACTCATGTCATCCCGTGACACACTCATTAAACTCATGTCTATCTGATTGTATTCCATTCGACATAATAGGTGATTAATCAATTATTAATCCTATCACATACAAAACTAGCATGCTTTTACAACAATAATTATCATCACAAAATGATTAACATCTATTTTCAATATCTCATCACTACACACCGTAGATATGAGAGTGTTATCACAGAGGTTACACCCCTTCTTGCCTCATTACCGCAACAAAATATGAATACGACACATCTAGGTTCCATTTCAATTCCACTATCAACTTTTCTACATGTACATGATTTCAAAATCAACATAACTCAACAAAATAACTCGAATCAACATATATCAATATGTTCAACCAACTGAAACGGTTTACCTCGATACTTCGTCCTCCTGGATCGATCCAATATCCTCTTGGGCCTAAATCACATATACCCAATGAGCAATAACATAACTGTACATAGCACAACTTCTATTGCCATCTGCAATTAAAGCATCATCAATACTCATTGCTAACACTATTGCGGTACAACAACATTCATCGCTAATCACAAAAGTGGTACTAAACATATTCATTGCTAACACAATAGCAATGCATCAATCTTCATCGCCCTACGGCGGTACATAATACTCATCGCCACTACTGGCATACATATAATATCCATAATCACAATGAATATACATTCTTAAAACAACAAGATGTAATAACACTTACTGTACACAGTTGATCCACACTTGATCCTTTAAATTGTCCCTGCTCTCAACATAAATATTCCACATTAATCACAATATTCCACATTAATCACAATATTCCACATTAATCACTAGAATTGTGACTGTTCCGGTCCCGATACAACAGCGGAATTTTAGGACCCCTCGCTTCGACATATAGCGGCATCATATGATATCCCTCGCTTCGACAATGACAGCGGCATGTACCTCGCTTAGACATGACAGCGGCAAATATCATACTACCATCGCTTCATATGACAGCGGCAAGTACCTCCCTCGCTCGGAGATAAAGGCTACCGGAACATTCATCAATTCTCACCACAATAATCAAACACAACAGTTGATTCCATTATCATGATATATCACTATCATTTCACATATACCATCACGTGTAAGGACTCACTATCCATAATGTACACAATCAAAAGCGTAACAAGTTTTACCGTCCGATGCTCGTACGTGTCTCAACATAAATATTCTACAAAATATGATTTCATATCAATACACAAATTGATATACTCATCATCAACAAAATAGCGGAATGAGACGTCGCTATATATATAATCAGCGGCAAGAACCATTGCCATGGAATCAGCGGAATGCACCATCGCTAAACACATGTCTGGCGGCATGAGCCATCGCCAACGAATTAGCGGAAAGAGGCATCGCTATACATGTACCCGGCGGCATAAACCATCGCCAATCAATATAGCGGAATGAGACATCGCTATCAATATACCTGGCGGCATGAACCATCGCCAACCAATATAGCGGAATGAGACATCACTATCAATATATCTGGCGGCATGAACCATTGCCAACCAATATAGCGGAATGAGACATCGCTATCAATATACCTGGCGGCATGAACCATCGCCAACCAATATAGCGGAATGAGACATCGCTATCAATATACCTGGCGGCATGAACCATCGCCAACCAATATAGCGGAATGAGACATTGCTATCAATATCGGTAATGTGGTTGTTCCGATCTTGTTATAGCAACGGAATTTTAGGACCCCTCGCTTCGACATATAGCGGCATCATATGATATCCCTCGCTTCGACAATGACAGCGGCATGTACATCGCTTCGACATGACAGCGGCAAATATCATATTACCATCGCTTCATATGACAGCGGCAAGTACCTCCCTCGCTTGAATATAACAACTATCGGAACTCCCACTAGCTCTATGTACCTGCATCCAGGTTAATACAACAGTTCACAAATCCTACTACGTCATATCGGCGGCTCAATAATATCCCTCGCTTCGACAATGACAGCGGCAAATATTATGATCCATCGCTGATGATATACCTGTAGTAGGACGCTAATGTAACACATTGCATATTCAATAACAATTGAAATCATACCACAATATTCCACTGTCTGCTGTCAATCATTCCTGTCCTTAGACAGCACATCATGTTTCCCATTTCCTGATTTTCCTACAAAATCAGATCCCTTAGCACATAACATATGGAGTGCCAGACATTACCGTTAATGCCATCCCATCGCACTCTACACGATTCCTGCAACCACAATGATTAGTAATACCATTTTCCATATCGTAAAAGCACATAAGCAATTAGTTGTCACACAACTTTAATACCATCATGTATAAATATGTGCTACCAATTCCTATCAACAAGTTCTTAGGCCCTTAACAGCCCCAAAGAGCAACCTGGCTCTGATACCACTAATGTAAGACCCCCAACACTTAAACTCGTCATTAGTTCATTTATGACGTCGTATGTGTATAAATTTTTCATTTTCTTTTCATTCTTTAAAAAGAATCATTACATGTTTCCCATAATCCCATGACATAAATAATGTTCAACATTATATGATCATCTCTACCAACAAATAGACTCAAGGATTTCACCCATTACCAACCCCATTACACCACTTTTACATTGTGGGTTTTTATAAAATTTGGGCAGAGTCTCCCCATAAACTGAGCTATCCGGAAATAAAAACACATCACATAACATAACTCCCGACCAGGGACAACACAATACTAAACAGAATACAGAAACACTAAGTAAATTCCCAGCCAGGGAAGACACCACACTAATAAGACAACAAAAGTGGGTTTCATCACCCTTATACAGTCCATATACAGATACAAGTGCTCACAGAAGAGCAACGAATAACGGATACTCATCCGGATGCATAATTAGTATATATACTAACAGCTCAACCTCGTATATCGGCTCAATCTCATACTACGCTTCTGGAAGCATCATCCAACAAGGTTCGAGCCTAGCACTCAAAGGCAGCATCGCACCTGTTGTACCTGTTTCAACAGAAACAGCCCCCACACAGGGTGAGCACACTCCAACTCAATATTCAATCACAAGTCAACATACAAAATCATAATGCAACAATTTAGATTATTAAAAACTCATAAAATATACTCCCTGTACAATTTCAAATCTGTATAGCTTCCACACACTGTTCCTGTTTCAAACTCACGCACTTTCATAATGTCAAGTTCAGTATTATCATTGAAAATATGATACCCAACAACACTATGAATTCAATACAACAACGATGTATCATTTATGCTCAACATAAATAATCCAACATCAATGTAAACCTGGTTATCCCACTATCTCATTCTCGACACTTTCTCATAATGCTCATGCCCAAGGCATCAATACTCAACTAGTATAATCGGATCACGTACTACTACGTGTCCACCATACTTTGTATATTAAACTCAATTATTAAAGTAAAACACTTAACCTGAAACATCAAAATCAAAATACAAGTGTATATCAATGTATAGATACTAGGTATACCTGCTCGTACGTCAACACGTACCTTATAGAAGACAACATGAACAAGCTATCATCAACGTCCGAAGTCTCCTGTAGAGTCCACAAAAATATTGGAAGAAAATCGTCCCAAAATCGGATGAATTTGGAAATTCGAATCGCTGTGCTTCCTTGCAAGATCCGGACGCAATCCGCGACGAAACTTCAGATTCTTGGTATGGAAAGTTGCGCCTAGAAGAGACGAAGACGGTGGTGGTTCGGACGCGCCGGAAGGAGGCCCGACGGCGGCGCGCGCGCGACTTTTAGCGGCGAGGGTCAGACATGCGCGATGATGCAGAGAAGAAAAGAGGGGATCGGGTTTTAGTGCGTGAGTTTACATGTTTTACTGTGTGTTCCGAAAATGCCCAACATAACATATTTATTTTTGTATCCTGGCCCGGTTTTGTACATCGAAGTGTCACCGGTGCACTGATATATTATTTATAGACAACGATTGGGATTTATACACACCCCAAAAACCCAAAACTTAAATTCTTCATTTTAATTAACTTATCTCTAAAATATTATCGGAGTATATTTTACAATCTCAAATATTTTATGATCCGATTAACTTGACAGTTGACCTTCACTTGGTCAATTCCACTTCTAATTAATTAATTCTAAAATTAATTATCAATAAAATCCAAATCATATTAAATCCAATAAATGGTTATTAATAAATCTGGACGTCACATTCATTAGATGATTGTTTATGACATACAATGTAATATGATTTTATAAATGGCAATTCATTATTATATATTATTCTTTTAACTGTGCATTGTGAATTAATATATATGTTAATGTCCTTAGAATAATATTGTATTATTCTTAAAGATGTCCCTAGTCAAGTATTATCATGAATTGGGATAATGATAATACGTAGAGACTAGTATGTATTGATTGATGAATTGTTCATTGATATGAGATATCAAATCAATGCATGGGTACATGTTGGAGAACGATGTACTGGACAGACCCACCATGAGATTGCAACATGGATAGTTATATGATCGTCATATGCAATTCTCATAGTGATAATAATGTATGTAATCCTTACGACTTGTGATCATCAGAGATCCCAACATAAGGAGTTATGTATCTTGATATCGTCAAACGTTACCCGTAACAGGGTAATCTATAAAGGCGACTATTGGATACACTACGAATTATGTAGAGGGATGTTGACTGATCGAGATAGGATTTGTCCCTCCTATATAACAGGAGATGTGTTTGGCCCTTGATCAAGTGAGAACTAAAATGCATGGCCATGCTCGAATGAGTCGATATGAGATATCGAGCTTATTCGTTTATTCTAGTTCTACTTGGGGATCAAGAAATAAAGATTGGATATACGAGTATGATTATTCCATGACTCGTGTTCAATCTAAACACAAAGGACAAAGGGATTAAGTTACATGGTTAATATTATCACAAGTTCTAAAGGTTATGTCGAGTCATTGACATTCTTGTAATTTGGGTAGCATTGATGTGTTGCTAGATACCGCTCAATGCTTGAGACATAAAATGAGATTTTATGTCACTGCCAACATTACAAGATCCTATCGGGTCGCACAAAAGATTAAATCGAGAAGGGAAATTAAATTCATGGGATGAATTAAATAATTAAGAGGAGTCTTAATTAATTATCATAATGATTAAGTTAAATCATGGGCTTAAGCCCATGAGGCTTTATGAAAGCCTTTAATTAATCATATATAATTTGTTAACAAGGGGTTTAATAGATTAACACTTCATAACACAAACCGAGCACCAACTACTCTCGGCCGCCTCATTGGACTCAAGGTTGCTCTCGGTTTTTGCTTGATAACCGAAGAGGGACTTCGATTCCGGCCATCCTTTCGATTGTGAATCGAGTGTGCTTCGTTTGTTGGTTTGAGAACAAATCTAGCACTTGGTTCTTAAACTATTCCTTCCCGATTTGATCGTGTGGATACCGTAGAGACGAAGGTGAAAACTTTCGTTTGTGACTCGGAGTTCGTTGCACGTGCTGCTCCGTGGAATCTGCTTCAAACACGCTACAAGGGTAAGACACTTGTTATTCCTTTATCCGATATGAATCCCTATGTATAGATCTGCTGGTTTGTAATCCTAAAAATTTTATTCCGCTGCGTTGTATGCTCAAAGGATTACTTACATTAGCATGGTTGGCTAGGTGTTTACATTTGGGCATGTTTATGCATGTAGTGCATATTGATGTATATGATTGTTATACGGCCATGCTTATTATCATTCATGTTATCTAACGCTGCAGCATATATATTGTTTGGAATTGTTGTTAACCCTTGTGTTACATCATGGTAGCAAACATTGAGAGAAGCGATGCTGTGAGTGTTAATGCAAGTGTGGGACATACCAATCCTCTACCACCGCCTGCCTTGGGTCAAGAGCCGTCAGAACAGCAGTTGTTGCCAGGAGAACTGAGTTTGACCCAATTTCTTGCTTTCCGACCATCGATGTTTGAGGGGACTGAAACTGGGGAACAGGCCGAAGAATGGTTGGAAAGGTTGGAACAGATCTTTGTAGCTGCCCCTTGTGCAAAGTCGGCTTGGATCCGATTGGCGGAGTTCCAACTCGCCAATAAGGCATTGATGTGGTGGAAGACAACCGTAATGGAACAAGAGGCTCAAGGGCATGAGATCAACTGGGGATTATTTAGGACTCGGTTCCTAACCCGATACTTCTCGGCTGCTGCACGACAAATTAAAGAGGATGAATTCACCAATTTGAAATAGGGCAACATGGCAGTATCAGACTATGTTCTTCACTACTCTTCATTACTAAGATATGTGCCCATATCGCCACAAGCACTCAAGCAAAGATGAGGAACTTCTTGAAAGGTTTGAGGCCCAAACTATATGACAGAGTGATTACTAATGGCCCTACTTCCTTTGACGACGCTCTCACACGAGCCGAATTTGTAGAGTTGGGAGTAGGTGCATATCCAGACGCAGTACCACCACCAGTGCCCCCACAGAAGTCGACCTCTGATAGTCTGAAACCAAGGAGTGATCAATTTAAGTCAAGAGGAGTCCCATCATCTTCTAGATTCAGTGGTCGACGATCGGATTCTCGCATGGGGGACCGTAGGGGCAATACGCAATCAAATAGAGGACAGACACAGGGGAGTAGATTTGGAGGAATCAGATGTTATCAGTGTGGAGGGCCTCATCCGATAAGGGAATGTCCTGCTTGTTATGAATGTGGAGGGAGGGGCCACTTTGCTCAGGAATGTCCTAACCGGGGAGGACAGCAAGACACCATAGGGAGACCCTCAGACAGAGCAGTACAACAAAGACAATAGTATGCGCCGAGACCAATGGGAGGTCAGACGATGGGACCGCCTCAGGGGCAGGTTTATGAACTGACTAGGGAGCAGGCCGAGGCAGCTCCAGAGGAGGTGATTGCTGGTACGTGTCACTTATTTACGTACCTCGCTTTTATTTTGATAGATACAGGTGCCTCCCATTCTTTTGTATCGGTTGGTTTTGTGGAGAAGCATCACATGTGCACGTCTCCGTTACCCACGCCTCTCATGGTCTCGACGCCCACTAGGAAGAGTGTTGTTGCTGATCAGTTTATTACAGACTGTCTCATTTATTTTGAGGGCAATGAATTAAAGACGGATTTGATTGTGTTGGGTATGCAAGACTTCGATTGCATTGTGGGTATTGACGTATTGAACAGATATCAGGAAGTAGTGGATTGCCGGCAGAGGACAGTGCGGTTCAGATATGATGAGGGGATTCCGTGGACTTTCTATGGGAACGGTTCTCGTGTGAAGATCCCGTTGATATCGGCAATCAAAATGTCCCAGTTATTGGAACGTGGGCACCCGGGCTATTGGTGGCGCTTATCATGTACGCCCAAATTAACCCCACTCAATCCTCAAGATTGATAACAATAATGTAGTAGCGTGAGTAGGGATCGATCCCACGAGGAGGTGTGAATCTTTGTGTTAATGAGAATCAAAGTCAAAACAATAACAAAAGATGGGGTTGTGAGTGATTGAATTATACTACTTAAATTAAAATTAAAGATTAAACTAATGAAAGCGATTCTTGGTATCGGTCGACTCTTCCTTAGAATTATCATCTATTTCATCGATTCACAAAAGACTCAATTTTTCATATAATATTCATCGTTGGACGTTTAATCCAATAATCAAAGTCCTATCTCACCTTACGTTTAGTTAAGTAGCCCAAGCGTTCTAGTTTAACCCTTATCAAACAATCAATCAAAATACATGCGATTAAGATTTAAATCGATGATAGCATATGAACTAGTGAGATCGATGAAGCTAAACAACATAATCCAAGCGTCTATGTTTAATCTAGTCAAGTGTTCTTCCTAAGAATTTAACAAACTCACAAGCGGAAATTCATCAATCTTAGTTGCTTCGTAAATTAGAGGGATCAAACGATTCCGTATTTGATATCTAATTTAGCGTTAGATTTCATGCAAGTTACTAGGTTGTCAATCCAATAAACAAACATCAATCATATCAACAAAATCAGAAAAACTCTTGATATTCAATAAAATTGATATATAAAGCGTATGAATCTCCCCAAGATAAATAATTCCAAGGATTTGTCTTCCTCAACCAAGAATTAAAACTAGCTAGACATAATCTAATAAAAACAATAAATAAAAGCAAGGGAAAGAATACTAATCCGATCTCCGCTCGTCGAAGTGTCAATCCCGCCTTCGCTTCGATCTTCGTAGCCGTTCTTCAACAAAATTGAAAAGAAAATATAAAACTATCCTAAACTACTCTACCCTAACTATCTAGATGGTTAAAAGGTCTGAATTTCGAGTATATATGTATTGGGAGGCTGATGGAGTAGGTTAGAATCCATGTGGGAAGGAAAGAAATCAAGTTTTTTAATTTTCCAAAATTCTATTGGCGTAATTACGCCTAAAATGGCGTAGCTACGCCTGTCCATGCCGTAGCGTTGGCGTAATTACGCCTGTGAATGGCGTAATTACGCCTGTCCTCCATTTTTCTGGCGAGTTTTGTATTTTGGCCATAACTTTCACATACGAACTCCGAATTCGACGAGTCAGCTGTCCACGCGAAGATAACTCAAAGTTCTACAACTTTTATATGGACCACATTCCCAAAACTTGGCTGGAATACATAGAAATTGGAGGAGAAAGGAGCAACATGTGTCTTTGATTCTGGTTTTTTCCTCTTTTCTTCAACTTTATTGCTTCTTTCATCATTTTAGCTTGATTTCTTCACCTTTCCCTACATTTACACAAATATACGATTAGGTAGCATATGTATCAATTTATCCATCAAAATATACCAAATCGTAGACAATTAAGCGCAATAGATGTGTCTATTTCTAGTCACATCAAACACCCCCATACTTAATCTTTACTCGACCTCGAGTAAATCAGACAAAACTACAATATTTTTTTGCTTGGCTCATAGCATCATAACAAACTAACTTGTCCTCACTTTTATGCCTCAACAATTTAAAACATGCATAGTAATGAAAGGCGGTGAAAAATTAACAGTGGAACAATTTCAATCCCTATACATTTCATACTCAACAAAATAGTGAACGTGTGTGTGTGGTCATAAACAAGTGTTGTGTAAATTATAGTTCCAAAATATGTAAATCCACAATAGTTCAAGTCATACACTAACACAAGTATAAGCTCACTTGCACACTCTTCTCCACTATCTTAGCTACTTTGCAAACATAAATCAAGTAGGTCTTTATTAGCTTGTAGCTTGGCCTAGGTATTGGCTTATGAAAGAAAGGGTAAGGATATTCAAACAAGAGAGTATGATGAAATGCACACTAAAAGCTTCTCTTCTTGTATTAATTTTTCAAACCTTGTTCATTTTTTTCAAGGTTTATTTCAACATTTTTCTTCTTTAGTGCCTTGGCTCCCCTTGGAGTCATATTTTTATCTATTTTCTCAAAGCATTCCTTTTTCTTTCATGCATTCCATTCTTTGACAATTAAGCTCACAAATATACTTCAATGATTCCCAAGTGCATTTGATTGAAATACATCATACTCCCTTAAAAGGTATGGATTAAAATCACATTTAGGCTCATTAGGGAAGGATGATAAGCTAGTCAAGGAATGTTGAATGGGGGTCTTGAGTATGCTTAGCATACTCCCATTCTTTTACATTAAGGCTCAAAAAGGGTACTAGAGATTGATTTTGTTTACATGGTAGGCTTGAAAGGCTCAAACGCATCAAAGATTGCCTATATCACTTTCATGTTTGCAATTAGTCTAGACATACGCCTCAAAGAGCATGTAGTTAAGTTCTAGCATGTATTAGAGACTTCTTAAGACTATCACAAAGTTTACACAATCTTCACTAAGCTATGCACACTTCACAAGCCATGACAATAATGTGCTCAAAATATTCAACTACTAAGTTAAAGTAAACTTTGCATTAGAGTTCAAAGTGTTCCAAGGTTAACAATTCACCTATGTTCAAAAGCATGCATGATATCAATTAGGTTTCATCATGGGCTAGTGATTCTAAGCATGTGTTCATTACTTATGAGCTCAAAATTTTAAATTTTTCGATTTTTTTGTATTTTTGAAATAAGAAAAACAATAACACACTACTAATCCCTCCCCCATACTTAAATCTTACATTGTCCCCAATGTAAGGCAAAAATACAAGAAACGAGAAAAGTCTAACTAATAAAGCAATAAAAAATAAAAAGAAAGGGAAACTAACTCCCCTTGGGTTGCCTCCCAAGCAGCGCCTCTGTTTAACGTCGGTGGCCCGACTCCAATGCTCGTGCTCATGGTGGGTCATGTTTGGTGTCCAATGCCACCTTTTCCCACCTCAGTATCCTTCTGACAGCTCGAAGGCGATGCCTATTCGCCTTATACTTCTTGGAGGTCCTCAACCCTTTTCGCATCCCCTCGTTTTCTATTGATGTATCGTGAGGTTCAGGAGGAAGTTTCAGCTCAACATCAGGTACCTGCAATTCAAAATTGAGATTTTTAAAAGGAGAATTTGGTAAAGCAGTAGTAATACATGAAGTATCAGTCAAAATTTCTCCCATACCTCCTTCGTCAACAGGTCGATCAGTAGTTACCCCATGTTCATGCTCAGTGACAGTATGTGATTTTTCTAGTGATACGTGATGTGTGATGCCAATAGTATAATCAGTAGTAGGATGAACGGGATCATGAGTATTGAACTTAGCTACCTCACCATTAAACTCCATAGTAAAAGCACCACCACTTACATCTATTATGCACTTGGAAGTTTTCAAAAATGGTCTCCCTAACAGAATAGGGCTGCTTTTATTATCATTTTCCATGTCAAGTACGTAGAAGTCAGCAGGAAAGACCAATTTATCGACTTTCACTAGAACGTCCTCAAGTATTCCCCTAGGATGCACAGTAGACCTATTTGCTAATTGAATATCAATTTCAGATTTTTTAAGAGGTCCTAGGTCTAAAGAGGTGTAGATTGAATAAGACATAACATTTATTGCTGCTCCTAAGTCTAGCATGGCCTTATCAATTCTATTATTTCCAATCATGCATGGGACAGTGAACATACCAGGATCCGTGCATTTTGTAGGAGTTTCCTTCTCCTCATCGTCAGAGAAAAAATCATCAAACATGTCCATTTCATCACAGTATTCGACCTTCGGTTCCTTTTTCTCTTCAAAGGGTTCATGATCATATTCAACATAGGGGGTAGTTGGAGACATACCTTGTGGAGATGCATGATGTGCAAGCTCCTCTTCTTCTAGTGGCACATGTGTCTCCTCTTCTAGCTTGGGTGGCATCAGTACCACCTCCCCCGGGGTTCCTACCTCTTTGTCACTCCTTGAGGCGATTGCAACCATGTTCTCTCGTGGTGCCTCCATCGTCCGGGAGGGTATAAAGTCGGTGGGTTGTGCTGCTATCTGATCGGCTGATTTAATAATTTGCTCGATTTGGTTACCCAAATTCTGAGTGCTAGCCCTGAATTCCTGTTGAAATTGCAAAGTATTGTCATTAAGTGCTAAAACAAGATTCTCTAAAGACTCACCAGGGGTATGGTATTGAGGTTGTTGCTGCCATGACGAATATTGTGGTATGTATGGCGGTAGATAGGACTGCATGTAAGGTGGAGGTGGGCTCATCCATTGATTGTCATAGTTGAGATTGAGATGATCACTCCAACTTGAGTTGTATGCACTTTGTCCACTCCCTACGCCAAGTTGGTGCACAAGATACTCCAATTCGTCTAGTCGCCTATAGTCCTCCATGATAAGATCCGATTTTGAGAAATCAACCTGTAAGCACTAACAAACAAGAGTAGCGGTGGGGAAAAAGAAAGAGAAAGAAAGAAAACAGAAAATATTAACACAAAAATATACAACGCCTCCCCGGCAACGGCGCCAAAATTTGGTGGCGCTTATCATGTACGCCCAAATTAACCCCACTCAATCCTCAAGATTGATAACAATAATGTAGTAGCGTGAGTAGGGATCGATCCCACGAGGAGGTGTGAATCTTTGTGTTAATGAGAATCAAAGTCAAAACAATAACAAAAGATGGGGTTGTGAGTGATTGAATTATACTACTTAAATTAAAATTAAAGATTAAACTAATGAAAGCGATTCTTGGTATCGGTCGACTCTTCCTTAGAATTATCATCTATTTCATCGATTCACAAAAGACTCAATTTTTCATATAATATTCATCGTTGGACGTTTAATCCAATAATCAAAGTCCTATCTCACCTTACGTTTAGTTAAGTAGCCCAAGCGTTCTAGTTTAACCCTTATCAAACAATCAATCAAAATACATGCGATTAAGATTTAAATCGATGATAGCATATGAACTAGTGAGATCGATGAAGCTAAACAACATAATCCAAGCGTCTATGTTTAATCTAGTCAAGTGTTCTTCCTAAGAATTTAACAAACTCACAAGCGGAAATTCATCAATCTTAGTTGCTTCGTAAATTAGAGGGATCAAACGATTCCGTATTTGATATCTAATTTAGCGTTAGATTTCATGCAAGTTACTAGGTTGTCAATCCAATAAACAAACATCAATCATATCAACAAAATCAGAAAAACTCTTGATATTCAATAAAATTGATATATAAAGCGTATGAATCTCCCCAAGATAAATAATTCCAAGGATTTGTCTTCCTCAACCAAGAATTAAAAACTAGCTAGACATAATCTAATAAAAACAATAAATAAAAGCAAGGGAAAGAATACTAATCCGATCTCCGCTCGTCGAAGTGTCAATCCCGCCTTCGCTTCGATCTTCGTAGCCGTTCTTCAACAAAATTGAAAAGAAAATATAAAACTATCCTAAACTACTCTACCCTAACTATCTAGATGGTTAAAAGGTCTGAATTTCGAGTATATATGTATTGGGAGGCTGATGGAGTAGGTTAGAATCCATGTGGGAAGGAAAGAAATCAAGTTTTTTAATTTTCCAAAATTCTATTGGCGTAATTACGCCTAAAATGGCGTAGCTACGCCTGTCCATGCCGTAGCGTTGGCGTAATTACGCCTGTGAATGGCGTAATTACGCCTGTCCTCCATTTTTCTGGCGAGTTTTGTATTTTGGCCATAACTTTCACATACGAACTCCGAATTCGACGAGTCAGCTGTCCACGCGAAGATAACTCAAAGTTCTACAACTTTTATATGGACCACATTCCCAAAACTTGGCTGGAATACATAGAAATTGGAGGAGAAAGGAGCAACATGTGTCTTTGATTCTGGTTTTTTCCTCTTTTCTTCAACTTTATTGCTTCTTTCATCATTTTAGCTTGATTTCTTCACCTTTCCCTACATTTACACAAATATACGATTAGGTAGCATATGTATCAATTTATCCATCAAAATATACCAAATCGTAGACAATTAAGCGCAATAGATGTGTCTATTTCTAGTCACATCAGCTATCTTATTTATGCCGTGGACATGGCGGAAAAGAATAAAGAGTTGAAGGTTGAGGATGTGCCCGTGGTAGCAGAGTTTGCTGACGTGTTTCCGGAGGAAATTCCAAGATTTCCACCGCCTAGAGAGGTTGAGTTTGGGATTGAATTAGTACCAGGAACGTCCGCTATCTCTCGTGCTCCTTATAGGATGGCTCCTGCGGAGTTAAGGGAATTGAAAGAACAGTTGCAGGAACTCCTTGACAAAGGATATATACGCCCTAGCGTATCTCCTTGGGGCGCACCGGTTCTTTTTATGAAAAAGAAGGATGGTTCGATGCGTTTGTGCATCGATTACCGGCAACTGAATAAGGCCACAGTGAAGAACAAGTATCCTATCCCAAGGATCGACGATTTATTTGATCAGTTGCAGGGTACTAAGCTTTATAGTAAGATTGACTTGAGGTCAGAGAGGAGGTTGTTCAGAAGACAGTGTTCCGGACTCGGTATGGGCGCTACGAGTTCCTAGTTATGCCGTTTGGTGTAACGAACGCCCCGGCTGTCTTTATGAGTTTGATGAACCGGGTGTTCCAGCCTTATCTTGACCAGTTCGTCATAGTGTTTATTGACGACATACTCATCTACTCTCGGAGTGAGGAAGAGCACGTGAAACACTTGAGAACAGTGCTCCAAATCCTTAAGGATAATCAGTTATTTGCCAAGCTCAGCAAGTGTGAGTTCTGGTTAAGCACTGTAGTATTCTTGGGGCATGTTATATCTAGCAGTGGGATATCGGTGGATCCCAAGAAGATAGAGGCTGTGATGGAGTGGGCTGCACCCACTTGTGTGCCCGAGATACAGAACTTTCTAGGTTTGGCCGGTTATTATCGACGCTTCGTCGAGGGATTTTCGAAGATTGCCAAGCCGTTGACACAATTGACCCAAAAGGGAGTACCATTCGTTTGGTCTAAGGCTTGTGAGGAAAGCTTCCAAGAGTTGAAACACCGATTGACGACAGCGCCTGTGTTGGTGATTCCTACGGAGAACACGAGGTTTGTTCTTTATACCGATGCATCACTTCAGGGCCTTGGATGTGTTTTGATGCAAGATAAGCATGTGGTAGCTTATGCATCGAGGCAGTTGAAGCCGCATGAGACTAGATATCCAGTCCATGACTTGGAGTTGGCGGCTATTATTTTCGCCTTGAAGATCTGGAGGTTTTATTTGTATGGTACGTCGTTTACCATTTATACAGATCATAAGAGCCTGAAGTTCTTGTTTACTCAGGTGGAGCTGAATATGCGGCAGAGGAGATGGATGGATTTACTCAAGGACTATGACTGTGAGATAGAGAACCATCCTGGAAAAGCAAACTTGACAGTTGACGCCTTGAGTCGGAAAGTGAAGAGTACTGCTGAGGACGCCATGTGTTTATCGGCCATGATGACTTCTTATTGCCATCTGGGCTATGATCTTGATGTGGATACATCGTCGGTACGTGTATCGACCTTATTAGCAGAGCCATATATTTATGAGAATATCCGGAGAGCTCAGAAGGTAGATGATGAGATTCAGAGATGGTCATCACTAGTACATCTTGGACAGCCATCGAAGTTCAGAGTGGCTAAGGACGGATCCTTGAGATTGGGTAACCGTTGGGTGGTTCCGAGTACGCCGGAGTTGCGCAGAGGGATCTTGGAGCGAGTCCTTGTTATGAAACAACTATATGAGAAGTATAGTAGAAATGGTGTTGACTAGTAGAAGGGGGTGACTAATTGCTCATTGATAATCACATTATAGTGTAACATAGAACTACATGGTTGTGGACTGTGTAGTAAAATACATGTGTAGTGAAAATACATGTAGTTGCATAGCAAGTTTACATGAATTTGAGGAGAATTACATTTGAATTTGAGTTGAATTTGGTAAGTATATATAGCATGGTTTCAGATTTGAAACACACAATTCACCAAAACACACCTACTAATCTCTACAAACTCCTCTTCAAACCCTTGCTTCCTCTTGCCATCTTTTACTTGGATTTCACTTGATAATCAAGCTAGAAAGTAGAGTGAAGTGATTTCATAACTTCTTGGTAAGGAATTTATGATTTTAAGCTTGGATATGTAGTTATCTATGAATGATGTGAACTTAAGTACCAAGTGTTCATGGTTGGAATTACTATTTGTTATTATGCAATGAATTGAGTTCTATGATAATAAAAACAGTTTAGATGATACTAGAGATTGCATGAAACATGTTTGAATGTGAATTTCTGAGTATGAGAAGAAGAACCATGGAGATAAGCTCAAAATCGCCATGTTCTGAATTTTCTAGACATCGGCGATCGATCGCGAGCCCTATGGCGATCGATCGCCGAGAACAGAGAAGTTTTAAGACGGTGAAATGGCTTGGAGATCGATCGGTGAAAACATGGCGATCGATCACGAGGAACGGGGCATTATGGCGATCGATCGCGAGATAGTGGTGATCGATCGCAAGGAAACAGAACTTGTTGGCGATCGATCGGGGAAATTGGCGATCGATCGCAAGTATGCATATTTTGAAAATATGTTATTTTTGTGGAATTTGATTTTTAAGCCTATGATATCATGATATATTGTTGATATTATTGTAGCATCATCACAGGGGACAGGGCAACGAGGCAGTTAGACATTGACGCGTGAATTATATCTTTTGTGTCGCACGACAGGTACGTTTTGACGTACGAGTATATGATATTGTTGTGATGATGATGTGAGCATGGTATCATATGATTATTGACATCATATGCATGTGCATTCATGATACTATATATTGTTGAGAGGGATGCCACGATAGATGTGTAGTGTATGCTTTGGCTGAGATCGGATATGCCAGTGTTGGGCATATGCTTTGACTGGGATTGTGGCCACGATAGGTATGATACATATGCTTTGGCATGAGAGATATACACCGGTTGGGTATATGCCCTGGCTGTTATAACATGTTAAGACGGTACTATGATATGTGCTGCTAATATGAAGATGTGTGTGATGCCCCGAAATTAATTAATTGTAATTAAGGCATTAATTATGTTTATATGATGAATCATGTGGTAATTGATTTATGTGTTGGGTAATAAGATGTTAACATGATTTAATTGTGTTGATCATTAAATATAAGGAAGATGTGATTTTAGATGAAGTTTAGAGCATTTTGTCAAAATGCTTTTAAAATACCATGTTGGTGTTTTATACATCATGTTAAGTTTGGGGTGCAAATTTTAAATTAACATTGCACAACCCCTTTTTAATCCCCACTACCCACCTTTTCCTACACTTTACCTCATTTACCAATCACTCTTTTAACCCCCCAAATTTCATCCCTCAACCCTAACCCCACACCATTTTCGAAATACACCAAGGAAGGAAGAAGAAAGCTTCACAAAATCCTTGTTTGTGTGATCTTTGTTAAGATTTGGAGCCTACAAGAGGTATGGGACCCTTCCTTAAGTTTTCAAGATGTTTGGTGTTGAAATGGGTTAGTTTTTGATGATTTATGTGGGTTGTTTTGGGTATGTGTTGTATATGTTTGGGGTATGATTTTTGAAGTGTTTTATGTGGGTTTTGGTGGGTTATGATGTTATTGAAGTTGTAGGAAAGTTTGGGTTTGTAAGGAATGGAGTGGGACTTGAAAAATGCTCATTAATGGCGATTTTTCGATGCACAGGGACTGGCGATCGATCGCCCGTTTTTGGCGATCGATCGCGAGCCAACTGTAGGCGCCAGTAACATTTGGCGATCGATCGTAACCTTCGGGCGATCGATCGGCGAGGCTGGCGATCGATCGCGCCAAAAGTGGCGATCGATCGCCAAGATGTGAAATTTTGAGCCCCGTCCAGTGTGATCTCGCGATCGGTCAGGCCTGAGCGGCGATCGATCGCGAGGTATAAAAATGTGTATTTTTGATGTTTTTTTGGGATTTTTGGATATTGGACTATATTTAGATTCTAATATCGATTTGTATGGTTATGTAGAACCATCCCAGGTACCCACAACCTCAAGGAGATAAAGCTCCCAAATTTCTACACTTTTGGGAATTAAGGTACGTAAGAAACGTACGAGCATCGGACGGTAAACCATACTCATACATTTAATGATGATGTTTATGATGATGATGATTATGATGATGTTTATGATGATGATTATGATGATGTTTATGATTATGATTATGATGATGTTTACGATGATGATGTTTATGACGATGATGTTTATGATGATGATTATGATGATGTTTACGATGATGATGTTTATGATGATGTTTATGATTATGATGATGTTTACGATGATGATGTTTATGATGATGATGTTTATGACAATGATTATGATGATGTTTATGACGATGTTTATGATAATGATGTTATGATGATGATTATGATAAATACGATCATGATGATGGTCATACGATATTTAAGAGGGGTAAGATGCCCATATGGTAAGATGCCATACGATATTTACGAAAGGGGTAAGATGCCCATGTGGTAAGATGCCATATGATGTTAAGAAGGGGGTAAGATGCCCACGTGGTAAGATGCCACGAGATATTTATAATATGGTAAGATGCCATATTATAGGGTAAGATGCCCATATGCATGAATGAGAATCAGGGTCAACAAAAAGAAGTTAACGAATAACCAACAAGTCACTTAACCAAGAAATCATACATTTACTGTTATATCTCTTTTATGATGTTAAGTAAATATGTATGTGCTCACGATATGTTGTCCCTGTAGGTACACTTTTGAACCAGGGCTAAGGGTCGGGTTGAGACTGTGAGCTAAAGGAGCATGAAAGAGGATAGGATACAGGATTTTGGATAGTTTCTACTCTAGGAGTAGTATAATTCTATCGCTACTATATTCTTTTTGGAGAATGTAATTTGAAATTTTATTTTTGACCTGTAATCTTATTAGCTCAAAGCTACAACCGGAACCCTTAGAATATCATTAATGCATGTTTTATTCATAATACGTTATTAATATGATGTTAAGGTAGGAAGACCCTACATTAGTGGTATCAGAGCAGTGGTTAGAGAACCCGGGAATGAGTGAAGGGTAGCCTTAGAAATAAGTTGGCTAAGTGCTTACTTGTAAACATGTTGTGTGCATATGCTACATATGAAGTATATGACTGTTATGCTAACATGTTATGACTTTCTAACGATGTGTATATGAACTGCTTTTGGGTCTTGTTGTTAACCCTTGTGTTGCAGTATGGCAGCAAACGTGGAGGTAGGTGACGCAGTGAGCGTCAATGCAAGTGCGGGACGTACGAATCCCCTACCCCCGCCAGCTTTTGATGATGAACCGTCCGAACAACAGTTGTTGCCAGGGGAGCTAAGCTTAACTCAATTTCTTGCATACCGACCCCCAACCTTTGAAGGAACCGAAACAGGGGAACGAGCTGAGGAATGGTTAGAAAGAATAGAGCAAATCTTTGTGGCAGCCCCATGTGCGAAGACAACATGGATACGGTTAGCAGAGTTCCAATTGGCCAAGAAGGCACTAATGTGGTGGAAGACCACTGTGGTAGAGCAAGAGGCTCAAGGCCATGAAGTTAATTGGAAAATGTTTCGAACTCGGTTTCTGAACCGCTATTTCTCGGCTGCTGCACGACAGGCCAAGGAAGATGAATTCACTCACCTCAAGCAAGGTAATATGTCAGTGTCAGATTATGCTCTTCATTACTGCTCCTTACTCAGATATGTGCCTCACATCGCCACGAGCACTCAAGCAAATATGAGGAACTTCATGAAGGGCTTGAGGCCGGAGCTGTACGATAGGGTGATTACTTATGGCCCTACTTGTTTCGACGATGCACTCTCACGGGCTGAGCTAGCCGAACTGGGAGTGGGTGCATACCCTGATGTTGTACCACCGTCAGCACCCCCTCAGAAATCCACTCCAGATAATTTAAAGCCAAGGAGTGATCAGTTCAAGTCAAGGGGGAACACATCGGCGTCAAGGTTCAGTGGTAAGAGACCCGACAATAGATGGAAAGGAAACCGTAGGAACGATGCCCCATCTGGAAGGGGGCAGTCTCAGGGAGATAGATCCGGGAAGGTCCAGTGCACTCTTTGTGGGCAACCACATCTGACGAAAGATTGTGTAGGATGTTATGTTTGTGGCGACAAAGGCCACTTTGCTAGGCAGTGTCCCAACAGAAGAAGTCAACAGGGTTCTGCGGGGAGGCCTGCGGATAGGACAGCACAGCATAGACCACCCTTCGTGCCGAGACAGTATGGAGGTCAGCCTATGGGGCCACCTCAAGGGCAAGTCTATGCATTGACGAGGGAGCAGACTACAGCGGCTCTGGAGGAGGTTATATCGGGTACGTGTCTTTTATTTACGCACCCTGCTTTTATATTGATCGACACAGGTGTGTCACACTCTTTTGTGTCGACAAGTTTTGTGGAAAGGCACCACATATGCACTTCTCCGTCGCCCACGTCTCTTATTGTCTCGACACCCGCCGGAAGAAGTTTGATTACTGATCTGATCGTCTATGATGGCCTCATTTATTTTGAGGATAAAGAACTAAGGTCAGATTTGATTGTTCTGGGAATGTCAGACTTTGACTGCATTCTGGGCATTGATGTTCTGAACAGGTATCAGGCAGTTGGGAACTGCAGGCAGAGGACTGTCCGATTCAAATCTGATATGGGAGTTCCATGGACGTTCTATGGGGATGGTTCTCGTTCTAAGATTCCGTTGATATCTGCTGTCAAGATGGCGCAGTTGTTGGAACGAGGCCATACATGATATCTCATATATGCCATTGATGTTACGGAAAAGAAAGAAGAAGTAAAAGTTGAGGATGTGCCCGTAGTGGCGGAGTTCCCTGATGTCTTTTCGGAGGAGATTCCCGGATTCCCACCGACGAGAGAGGTCTAGTTTGGGATTGAGTTACTTCCGGGGACGTCTGCCATTTCTCGTGCCCCATATAGGATGGCACCAGCGGAGCTAAGGGAGTTAAAGATTCAGTTGCAAGAGCTCCTTGATAAGGGCTATATACGCCCTAGCGTATCACCCTGGGGTGCACCAGTCTTATTTGTGAAGAAGAAAGATGGTTCGATGCGTTTGTGCATCGATTACAGACAACTGAACAAAGCTACAGTAAAGAATAAGTATCCACTTCCGAGGATCGATGATTTGTTTGATCAGTTGCAGGGTACGAGGCTCTACAGTAAGATCGATCTGAGGTCGGGGTACCATCAGATTCGAGTAAGAGAGGATGATGTCCAGAAGACAGCTTTCAGGACTATATATGGGCACTATGAATTCCTAGTCATGCCTTTTGGGGTGACGAATGCCCCAGCTGTTTTCATGAGTTTGATGAACAGGGTGTTCCAGCCATATTTGGATCAGTTCGTCATAGTTTTCATTGACGACATACTCATCTACTCCCGGACCGAAGAGGAACACGTGAAGCACTTGAGAACAGTACTCCAGATCCTTAGGGATCATCAGTTATATGCAAAGCTTAGCAAGTGCGAGTTCTGGTTGAGCAGTGTAGTATTCTTGGGCCATGTTATATCTAGCAGCGGGATATCTGTAGACCCCAGGAAGGTTGAAGCTGTGATGGAGTGGGCTGCACCCACTTCTGTGCCCGAGATACGGAGCTTCCTTGGCTTAGCAGGTTATTACCGATGTTTTGTCGAGGGATTTTCCAAGATCACTAAGCCATTGACACAGCTGACTCAGAAAGGAGTCCCGTTCTATTGGTCCGAAGCTTGTGAGGAAAGCTTCCAAGAGTTGAAGCGTCGTTTGACGACAGCGCCAGTATTGGTGATTCCTTCTGAGAATAAGAGATTTGCTTTGTACACGGATGCATCACTACAAGGTCTAGGTTGTGTGTTGATGCAAGATAAACACGTGGTGGCTTATGCTTCGAGGCAGTTGAAGCCTCATGAGACCAGATACCCAGTCCATGATCTGGAACTGGCAGCCATCATTTTCGCCTTGAAGATTTGGCGTCATTATCTTTATGGTACTTCATTTACCATTTTTACGGATCATAAGAGCCTGAAGTTTCTATTCACCCAGGCTGAACTGAATATGCGTCAAAGAAGATGGATGGATCTACTCAAGGATTATGACTGTGAGATTGAGTACCATCCCGGTAAAGCAAATTTGATAGCAGACGCCTTAAGTCGGAAGGTGAAGAGTACTGCTGAAGACGCTATGTGTTTATCAGCTATGATGACTTCTTATTGCCATCTGGGCTATGATTTTGATGTGGACATGTCGCCGGTGCGAGTGTCGACCTTGTTGGCTGAGCCAGACATATTTGAGGCTATCAAGAAAGCCCAGAGGTTAGATGATGAGGTTCGGAGATGGTCATCGATAGTACTTCGAGGACAACCATCAAAGTTCAGAATGGCAGAAGATGATTCCTTGAGACTGGGCAATCGATGGGTAGTCCCAGATACACCAGAGTTGTGTAGAGGAATATTGGAGCGAGCCCACAGTAGTCGGTTCAGTATCCACCCAGGAGGAAGAAAGATGTACAAGGACCTGTGCGGTCAATTCTGGTGGAGACGCATGAAGCGTGATGTTATGACTTTTGTCAAAAGATGTTTGATCTGCCAACAAGTAAAGGCAGAAAGACAGAGGCCTGGTGGTGAACTGAAGAGCTTGGAAGTACCTAAGTGGAAGTGGGAACACATATCTATGGACTTCGTGACCCACCTACCAAGAACGACCTCTGGATTTGATGCGATCTGGGTGATCGTTGATAGGCTGACGAAGGTAGCTCATTTCATCCCTTACAACATGACTTTCACATACTTAAAGATGGCCCAATTATATGTACGGGATGTAGTGAGGTTGCATGGGGTTCCAGTCTCGATCGTGTCTGACAGAGACCCAAGGTTTACTTCTCATTTCTGGGAGGGTCTCCAGACAGCTTTGGGCACCGAGGTGAGACTGAGTACGGCTTATCACCCTCAGACAGACGGCCAAATGGAGCGTACTATACAGACGCTCGAAGATATGCTGAGGGCATGTGTTTTGGAGTTTAATACTCCGTGGCAAGATTCTATACCATTGGTGGAGTTCTCCTATAATAACAGCTATCAGGCGAGCATTCAAATGACCCCTTTTGAAGCTCTTTATGGTCGACGTTGTAGGTCACCGCTGTATTGGGAGGACTTGACAAGTAAAGCGGTCGGAGGACCGGATATGATTAAGAACATGGAAGAAAAGATTAAGATGATACGTTTAAAGATGAAGGCGGCCCTAGATAGGCAAGCAGCCTATGCCAATAAGCGGCGACGGCCGCTAGAATTCCAAGTAGGGGACAAGGTTTTCTTGAAAATCTCACCCTTCAGGGGTGTGGTCCGTTTTGGTATGCGGGGAAAGTTATCTCCGAGATATGTCGGACCGTATGAGGTGTTGCAGCGTATTGGTACATTGGCTTACCGTTTGGCTCTACCGCCGTCTTTATCTGGGATTCATGATGTTTTCCACGTTTCTATGCTACGGAAGTATGAGCCAGATCCGTCTCATGTATTACAGCCTACTGAAATGCAGTTGGATTCAGATGTATCCTACGTTGAACGACCGGTCAGAATTCTGGATCGTGAGGATCGCAGATTACGAAGTAAAGTTATACCGATGGTAAAAGTTCAGTGGGATCGTCGGGGTGTCGAGGAGGCTACGTGGGAGACGGAACGGCATATGATGCAGCATTACCCGTAACTATTTTCTGGTATGATTTATGTTTAGTTTCATTTTGGGTAAGTGCATGCGATTTCGAGGACGAAATCTTGTAAGTAGGGGAGTAATGTGATACCCCAAAATTAATTAATTGCAATTAAGGCATTAATTATGTTTATATGATGAATCATGTGGTAATTGATTTATGTGTTGGGTAATAAGATGTTAACATGATTTAATTGTGTTGATCATTAAATATGAGGAAGATGTGATATTAGATGAAGTTTAGAGCATTTTGTCAAAATGCTTTTAAAATACCATGTTGGGGTGTTTTATACATCATGTTAAGTTTGGGGTGCAAATTTTAAATTAACATTGCACAACCCCTTTTTAATCCCCACTACCCACCTTTTCCTACACTTTACCTCACTTTACCAACTCTTTTAACCCCCCAAATTTCATCCCTCAACCCTAACCCCACACCATTTTCGAAATACACCAAGGAAGGAAGAAGAAAGCTTCACAAAATCCTTGTTTGTGTGATCTTTGTTAAGATTTGGAGCCTACAAGAGGTATGGGACCCTTCCTTAAGTTTTCAAGATGTTTGGTGTTGAAATGGGTTAGTTTTTGATGATTTATGTGGGTTGTTTTGGGTATGTGTTGTATATGTTTGGGGTATGATTTTTGAAGTGTTTTATGTGGGTTTTGGTGGGTTATGATGTTATTGAAGTTGTAGGAAAGTTTGGGTTTGTAAGGAATGGAGTGGGACTTGAAAAATGCTCATTAATGGCGATTTTTCGATGCACAGGGACTGGCGATCGATCGCCCGTTTTTGGCGATCGATCGCGAGCCAACAGTAGGCGCCAGTAACATTTGGCGATTGATCGCCACCTTCGGGCGATCGATCGGCGAGGCTGGCGATCGATCGCGCCAAAAGTGGCGATCGATCGCCAAGATGTGAAATTTTGAGCCCCGTCCAGTGTGATCTCGCGATCGATCGGGCCTGGGCGGCGATCGATCGCGAGGTATAAAAATGTGTATTTTTGATGTTTTTGTGGGATTTTTGGATATTGGACTATATTTAGATTCTAATATCGATTTGTATGGTTATGTAGAACCATCCCAGGTACCCACAACCTCAAGGAGATAAAGCTCCCCAATTTCTACACTTTTGGGAATTAAGGTACGTAAGAAACGTACGAGCATCGGACGGTAAATCATACTCCTACATTTAATGATGATGATTATGATGATGTTTATGATGATGTTTATGATGATGATTATGATGATGATGTTTATGACAATGATGTTTATGGTGATGATTATGATGATGATGTTTATGATGATGTTTATGATTATGATGATGTTTACGATGATGATGTTTATGATGATGATGTTTATGACGATGATTATGATGATGTTTATGACGATGTTTATGATAATGATGTTATGATGATGATTATGATAAGTACGATCATGATGATGGTCATACGATATTTAAGAGGGGTAAGATGCCCATATGGTAAGATGCCATACGATATTTACGAAAAGGGTAAGATGCCCATGTGGTAAGATGCCATACGATGTTAAGAAGGGGGTAAGATGCCCACGTGGTAAGATGCCACGAGATATTTATAATATGGTAAGATGCCATATTATAGGGTAAGATGCCCATATGCATGAATGAGAATCAGGGTCAACAAAAAGAAGTTAACGAATAACCAACAAGTTTACTTAACCAAGATTTCATACATTTACTGTTATATCTCTTTTGTGATGTTAAGTAAATATGTATGTGCTCACGATGTGTTGTCCCTGTAGGTACACTTTTGAACCAGGGCTAAGGGTCGGGTTGCGACGGTGAGCTAAAGGAGCATGAAAGAGGATAGGATACAGGATTTTGGATAGTTTCTACTCTAGGAGTAGTATAATTCTATCGCTACTATATTCTTTTTGGAGAATGTAATTTGAAATTTTATTCTTGACCTGTAATCTTATTAGCTCAAAGCTACAACCGGAACCCTTAGAATAGCTTTAATGCATGTTCTATTCATAATACGTTATTAATATGATATTAAGGTAGGAAGACCCTACAATGTGAGAGGGTTCCACTGACATATTGAGCTGAGATAGACATATCATATTGGTCTGGTTATAACAAGATGAGGAATGAGACATGTCATGACATAATTGCATTTGATGGTGCATGATACAGGACAATCACATTTGTTATTCATAGTGCTTTATCGTTTATGTGTTTAATGATATCGCACTGGGATGGTTGTTTATCTGTACTCATATTGTGTGGTTGTTTCTGTAGGGACTCATTGACGTGGGAAGACGGGATTGTGAGTCTATTCCGCTGCGAGCTGAACCACTGCTTAGGAGTTTTGGTCTAGGTTGTTTTGTTGTATATATGATGTATTTAAGGACATGGTTTTTGTCAACTTGTAATAACCTACATAACTAAACTCTTAATCAGTGTAAGTTTTACTTAATTCTGACTCACATATGTATAAATGAACTGATACATAACGGATTAAGTAACAAGGACCCCACAGGCAGAGGCCTGGTGGTGAGTTGAAGAGTCTAGAGATACCAAAATGGAAGTGGGAACACATATCCATGGACTTTGTGACCCACTTGCCGAGGAGTGCTTCGGGTTTTGATGCCATTTGGGTGATTGTGGACAGATTGACCAAAGTGGCTCACTTCATTCCCTATAGTATGACTTTCACCTATTTGAGGATGGCCCAGTTATATGTTCGGGATGTGGTAAGATTACACGGGATCCCTATTTCTATAGTGTCGGATCGAGATCCAAGATTCACCTCTCACTTTTGGGAGGTCTTCAATCAGCCTTGGGAACTGAGGTAGGTTGAGCACTGCATATCATCCTCAAACGGATGGCAGACCGAGCGTACTATCCAAACGCTCAAGGACATGTTGAGGGCATGTGTGTTGGAGTTTGATACCTCATGGCAAGATTCGGTGGCCTTGGTAGAGTTCTCATATAATAATAGCTACCAGGCAAGCATTCAGATGGCTCCTTTTGAGGCCCTTTATGTCAGACGGTGTAGATCACCCTTATGTTGGGACGACTTGGACCGTAAATCGTCTTGATCGCCTGAGGCGATGTCTGGAATGCCTAAGGTGATGGATAGATCGTTTGAGGCGGTGGGTACATCGTTTGAGCAACCGAAGCTACGACATTATTTTTTGGTTTAGATCGCATGAGGTGATCTATGTAAATTGGCGACCATTGGAGCGTGGCGAGGCGATGTCCGAGACGATCTTGGAGTGATTCAAGACTTAAGTGTAGCAACGGCTAGTGGGAGCCTTGGGGGCCTCCTACACTATAAATATGGATGTTTTGGAGCATTTTGAAGACAAGAAACAAGAGTATAAACTAAAAGAAAGTTGTGTTCAATCAAATTCTATCTAGCATTGCAAATTTCATACATTTGTGTTGTATTGGAGTTTGTGATTCACTTCTTGTGAGAGGGTTCTTGTGTTCTTCGTGTTGTTACACCGTGAAGGTGTTAATTCATTTATTGTAAGGTCCTCCAACACCGACGCAAGTTGGAAATTGTAAAATTAATCAACAAGTAAAGTTGGTGCAAGTGTGTGGCTATCCTTGGAGCCCTTAAGGCCAAGAAGACTCGTGAAGAGTGTGGGTAACTCGAGAAGAGTTGTGTGTGGCTATCCTTGGAGCCCTTAAGGCCAAGAAGACTCGTGAAGAGTGTGTTGCTCTTGAAGAGCTGTTTTACTTGGGAAGAGTGTGTTGTGGCTAACTTGGAGTCCTTAAGGCCAAGATCAAGATTGTTCTAGTGGAACCTCGGTTAAACGTTTTCTAACCGGGAAGAGGAGACGTAGGCGATTCATTGCCGAACCTCTATAACAAATTCTCGTGTTCATTATCGCTTTATTTAATTTACGCATTTATTTATTCTTCTTACTTTCTATTGTTCGATTGACTTATAGTCTTCAGCAGCGCAAAACTCGACTATTTTGCAAACTCATTTTAAAACGCTAAAGTAGCCAATGAACCTCATTCACCCCCTCTTCAGTTCCAACAATACATTAACATGTTCTCAATTCATTATGCAATTTCCCTCAATTAAGTTGTATGCAGTATTCAAATGAAAAGATAAGCATTAAGATAATTATACAATCCATATACACATCACGATGCTCACAGAAGAGCATTGACAAATCACTGTGTATTTACTTGTATAAGGCACGTATTCTATACCAATGTTGGCATCTCGCTCTCAGGAGCATCCTTGTTCCGTGGCTCGAGCTCGTTTTTTGAGTCAGTGTCGTACCTGCTTTACCTGCCCAAACAGAAACAGCCCCACACGGGTGAGCATACCAATAACATAACCACAATATCAACACCTACACAGTTAATGATTTACAGAACACAATACTGTAAAATAAAGGAATACTCCCTGAGTACACAATGCCCATAAGCAATCTCTTGCACTGTTCATGTTCTCACAATACCACATCATCAATCCATAATTGATAATCACAATTGTCAATCCCATAATCGAAAATAATCGACAATAAATTAAATCATTATAACAATGATTTATTGAAATCACATGCATTTCAATTACCCATTTACACTTTAATTCTCATGATATACTCTCGCTCGCTCACTAGCAGCAGTATCATAAATGTGATACCCGGGAATTATTGATGTTAATCACGGAGTGATAATGATCCTTTATGGATTTTTAATTGTGGCAATTATGATTTAATTGCGGTATTGGGACTCCCGAGGATTTTAAATCCGGTATTTGGAGTCATTGGATCCAGGGATGAGATTGTATTCTCATCGTCGTGATAACCTTGGAATTTGGTCTCCGGTGGGATCTGGGGACCGGAGTACTTTGTACTGGGGCTGGTATGGAAATTGAGGTTGGAGAGATAATTATTTGAAAATAGATGATTTTTAATGAATCATGATGTATTTGTGCAGGTATTGGTATTTTGGAGCCTTGCTGCTATATATACCAAGTGGACTCGGTGTTCAGTCATTTTGTTTCCTTTCTCCTCTCTCTCCCCTCTCTCCCCTGCGATTCCCCTCTCCCCTTTTTCACCCTTTTTCTCCTCCCATGGAAGAATCGAGGAAGGCTCGATCTCGGAGCAAGTTTTATCGAAGATAATAAGGTATTATTCTTCCCCTCGCATTTATCTTCGATTTGATAGTAGCATTGTAGTGGTTGGATGAGGATGGAGATGGGTTTAAGTTTTTGGTTTTAAAGATTTTTGGGTTGTTGTGTTTTGGGGAGGATTGATAGTTCCTTGTTAAGGATTTATGGTGTATGGGGTGTGGTCATTATTATTTTGGAAAATTTTGCAACAAAAACGCCATTTTTGGCTGGTACAGGTCGAGGCGATCGATCCCTAGGGAGGGGCAATCGATCGCCGCGACGTTGGTAAAATTTTGAGGAAGATGAACAGTGAGGCAATCGATCGCCTCAAATGAAGCAATCAATCGCCAAGGGGCAATGGCTATTTTGTACAGTGAGGCGATCGACCGCCTCAAATGAAGCGATCGATCGCCAGGAGGCAGTAGCCAAATACACTGAGAGGCAACCGATCGCCTGGAATGGAGCGATCGATCGCCAAGCCTTTTTTTAGAGGCGATCGATCGCCTGGGTTGAAGCGATCGATCGCCAGTGCCTGTTTTTGGGGAATTATTTCGTGTTGAGTTTTCGATGCATGCTTCGCCCGGGGTATTTTTGTAAGGCCTCTCTACCTTAACAGTGTAAAAAGAATATAAATAGGGCTAACATGCATTAAAGATAGTTTATGGTTCCGGTTGTAGCCTTGAGCTAACAGGATTACAGGCCAAAAAATAAAATTCCAAAAGCTAATTAATTACATTCCCAACAATGAATGTTAATGCTATAGATTTACACTACTCCTAGAGTAGAGACTATCCAAAAATCCTGTAACCTAATTCCTTAATGCTCCTCGTAGCTCACTGCCTCAACCCGACCCATAGCCCTCCAAGTCCAAAAGGTGTACCTACAGGAACAACTAACCATGAGCATATACATCACTTATTCAACAAAATCCAAGCACAATAACATAAATAATTGCATGAGATATATATGTATGTATGCTCCCTGATTTACCACATTAGCACATTTTCATTGTTGTTCCTGTTTCATAAACTCATGCACAAAATCATTAGTTCATAATATAATGATCGATACCACGTTCCAGTTATAACCACAATATTCCACATTAATCACTAGGAATGTGATTGTTCCGGTCATGTTACAACAGGGGAATTTTAGGACCCCTCGCTTCGACATATAGCGGCATCATATGATATCCCTGGCTTCGACAATGACAGCGGCATGTACATCGCTTCGACATGACAGCGGTAAATATCATATTACCATCGCTTCATATGACAGCGGCAAGTTCCTCCCTCGCTCGTATATAACAACTACCGGAACAATCAAGCATTTCCAACCACATAAAAATAACCACAATACTTGAGTCCACAATCATAATGCATCACCATTATCTCAATATATATCAACACATTTCGTAATCCACACTTGTCCACGATATATATATAGCCAAAAGCGTAAGAACACATTTTACCGTCCTATGCCCGTACGTCTCACTACGTACCTTAGTCTCAAAAGTGGAGAAGTTGAAGAACTTTATCTCCTTGAAGTTTTGGTACCTGGGATGGTTCTACACAACCATACAAATCAATATTAGAAGCCAATTATAGTCCAATATCAAAAAATCCACAAAAGGACACCAAAAATACAAATTTTGTATCTCGCGATCGATCGCCACCAAGGCCCAATCGATCGCGAGATCATACTGCACGCTTCTAAAATTTCTGTTCTTGGCGATCGATTGCCACATTTGGCGCGATCGATCACCAGCCTCACCGATCGATCGCCCAAATGTGGCGATCAATCGCCAAATGCTTCTGGAGCCTATTGGTTGCGCGCGATCGATCGCCAAAAACGGGCGATCGATCGCCGCTGTCTGTGTTGCGAGAAACACCATTTTTGCACCATAAATTCTTCACCAGCCTCACCAACACTTATACCAATAAACCAAAATCCAACTCGGAGAGAGAGAGAAGGTAAGGTGCTGAAATGGACTTTTTATTTAAAATCTCGGGTTCAACTGGTATATATAGCAAAATTACCCCGAAATATCAATAGCCCCAAAAATACATCATGATTCATTAAAAATCATCTGTTTTCAAAAATTCTCTCTCTAACTCCAAAACCCCCTACCGGTGCCCACACAAAGCACCACAAATCCCGAGTCACACTAAAAACCCAACTCATAGGTTTTTCACCCAAATGAGAATACAATCTCAACCTCGGGATCCAACGATCCCAACTACCCAAATAAACGAGCCCTGAAGGCCCAACACCGCGATTAAACTCCAAATCGCTACGTAAAACAACTTTAGGGGTTATTAATACTCCAGGATTAACATCTATAATCCATGGTCATCACATTACCTCACATCAAACTCTGAAACAGAGCGACTTACCAAAACCAACATATCACCCAAGAGGCAAAAACGTACCTCGATGCGGGTCATCCCAAAAGTCAGTCTCTCATGACTGCAAAACAACCAATACTTACGACTGTAGATCGGACAGTCATCCTTAGTTCTAATACAACTTGTATGAATGCATCATGAATGACACCTCAACCGTGAGAACGTTGACCTCGTGTCAAACTCTGGAGTGGAATAGACTTCCAAATCCATCATAACGTCAAAGAGCGTCAGCACAACTCAACGCTTGTGTCGACAGCGACACTCAACAAATCCGAATTCCTGCCATCCCTTGATAACCCTAGAATTTAACAATCCAAACCTGGGGAGGCTATCGAATAACTCGAAGGGAAACACCAACAAGGAAACATCTCAACCCACACAGGATAATCCCTCCCCAAAGGGAGTCAACTAACTTCACGATTATTCCTCGGAATACATCGTGCCATCGAGATTACCAATCTCAAATTGCCACAATCTCCCACCGGAGATTCATCAAACCAAACACACTAACCCGACGTTCAACAAGAAACGAAATAGAGTTGGCATTCGTATACATACACGGGTATACATGTCTAAGCACCAACACAACAGGCACACTCAAAGAAATAGACTCGGGTATCTCTAAGCATACCCAAAGTCCCAAAACCTACTACCAAACTCGATTATTCTCACTCCACGGAGAATAGTGGTCAACAGACCAAAGCCAAAGGGTGTGATTTCAACATCAACACCACATAACCAAAGCAACGAATCTCCCAAAAGATTCAACCGGCAGGTATATCAATACCGCCTTTCCCACGAGGATAGTGTCATGAATCTATGACCCTCCAACCTCGAACCACAGTCCAGAAAACTGGATATATACATACCAACATATATCTCGGAACCAAAATATGCAATTGGTTCAGAATAGTGCATCGAAGCCACAATCAAATCGAAACTCGTATACGCCAGGTATACTCAACCAACGATGCCCTGTACTATTGCCATAGTACTTACACAACTCGAGCATCCCCCGGAGACGTCTCCTCGAACGTCTCACTGGAAGTACGAAGCCATCACCTAGTCCAACACTAGTAGGGCTTACCCTGGTTGATTCACGATCAACCCTCAACCAATACTAGCTGCCTCCATGACAGTACAATCCAAATCTCTCCAAGAGATAAAGTCAATATAGTAGTGTCACTCCACTAACTATACCACACAATTCCAATTGCGACTTTCGTCGCATACCATATGCAAAGATGCTCAACCAGAGCTAACAACGACTTGTCGACATTCACGTTGGTATTTCCAACAAAATTGAGTTGTCCCAAAACAAGTCTCTTAAAACATTTGACGTATAAACGTCTCCGCGAGGTATTCCCTGCCTCAATTATCATGCCACAAAGAGACTACAAGAGTCTACCAAAAGTCCTCATCGTATCATCATACGATTCACTGAACTCGAATCCAACGAGCAGTATAACGGCTATCAAAAGCACGCTAAAACATTGCCACGATATCTGGCTAACAAGCGCTGCCTCCAAAGGCTCATATCAAGCCTACCAACGTCTCATACGTTCCACTCGGTATACTATACCGTATCATCCATTTAGAGTAGTGGGTCATCACCCAATATTTCTCTAAAACCAAAGCATAATGGACATCCCGGTGTCCTTGCTCAACCACGAAGCAATCCTAATCCATTAGGACTTATCCCACACCCTCAGGGTGGGTGTGACCACGCCTAACACACATCATAGTAACAAGCGAGTAGTTTCCTCGATGACTACTCTTACCACCCAATCACTTGGCCTTAGCCGAACCAGCGAGTATACCCAAAGGATATCATTACTCGAACAATATATACTTCGAATATGTGATGCGGTACAATTCCTGTACGGTGCACCCAATAATTCTTCGAGCAACCTGCTCGGCATAATGGTCTCGTCAACTAGTGACCCAGACACTACCATGTGCTCACCAAAGGCACTCGAACCATACAACCAAATACATAAACATAAATGTATTAATCATCAAAACGACGCTACACGTCTACATAGAACACCCGCTATGTCATCGTCATCCGGTGACGGCATATGGCAACATATGACATCCAATTAACATCGTCAAACATATGACGGTACATGTCAATACACGACATCCATAATCTCATCGTCAAACACATGACGTATATAACAACACGTAGTATCCACAATAATGCTAACAAAAGTAATATGACATACCTCATCGCTATCAAGATAGCGGAATACCTATATCCATCGTCCACCAGTGGTACACAAGCAGCACCCATCACTCGTAGGCGACATAATCCAGCGCTACGCACATAGCGGTATAACCCATCGCTATAGAATCAGCGGCATGATCCCTCGTCATAGAGTCAGCGGCATAAGACATCGCTATAGATATCCGGCGATATGAACCATAGCCATAGGTGTAGCGGAATGACCCGTCGCTATGTAATATCCGGTGGCACAAATCATTGCCAATAGAATACCCGACGGCATGAACCATCGCCAATAGAATAGCGGAATGAGACATCGCTATCAATATATCCGGCGGCAAGAACCATCGCCAATCAATATAGCGAAATGAACCGTCGCTATCAATATACCTGGCGGCAAGAACCATCGCCAATCAATACATCTGGTGGAATGAACCATCGCCAATCAATATAGCGGAATGAACCGTCGCTATCAATATACCTGGCGGCAAGAACCATCGCCAATCAATACATCTGGCGGAATGAACCATCGCCAATCAATATAGCGGAATGAACCATCGCTATCAATATACCTGGCGGCAAGAACCATCGCCAATCAATACATCTGGCGGAATGAACCATCGCCAATCAATATAGCGGAATGAACCGTCGCTACCAATGTACCTGGCTGCAAGAACCATCGCCAATCAATACATCTGGCGGAATGAACCATCGCCAATCAATATAGCGGAATGAACCATCGCTATCAATGTACCTGGCGGCATAAACCATCGCCAATAGAATAGCGGTCCCTAGTCATTGTCACGGTAGTGTATTTTAATGCCCCTCGCTCGTATAAAACATGCGGTACTCCCACCCCTCGCTTCACATATAGGCGGCATAGAATAACCTCGCTTAAATGGACATGCGGCGCTCCCACCCCTCGCTTCACATTTTAGCCGCAAATATTCTTTCCTCGCCTCATATGATAACCACGCTTCAATGTGACATGCGGCGCTCCCACCCCTCGCTTCACATTTTAGCGGCACATAACAATAAATAGCGGCAAGCATTTAAAATCATCACTCATACATAACAATGACTCATGGGATATTCACCAAGCATTCCGTCTATACCTGCAACACAAAGCATATTCCATATTCCAACATACATCATCATGAGTGTATTTTAATGCACCTCGCTCAAATGCGACATGCGGCACTCCCACCCCTCGCTTCAACATTTGGCGGCAGAGCATTAAAATCATCACTCCATTATACACATGCAACCACAATGCATAATTCCATGATGTATATAAAATGCAGGTTACCGTTTCGTGTCTTTCAACCTTGGCCTTAACCTTTCGCGTCATAGTGTCCCTACAGGAACAATCCCAAACCATGAGCATACGTGTAATGCCTCGATTTACTTTATATACATGTCACATGATTATGACGTAATTTAGAATAATTACGGTACGATGTGGACTCGAGTTCGGGTGGAACCGAGTGATGATCGAGGTAATAAAAGAATGAATTACTATGAGGTAACATAAACAAGAAACATAGGAGATATGTGAGTTGTGAACAAAGATATGTATAGTCTTGACATATGGATGATTTGATATGCAAGAGAAGGAAGAGATATGAATTGTGTAGTGGAACATGACCTTGGTGCACATTTATTTGCATTTGAAGATGCATTAGCATGTGTATTTGAGTTGAAGGTGCATTAACATGTATATGTGAGTTACATTTGAGTTTGCATGTGAAGAGGTGGTTATATATTACAACAATCAGAATTCATTCACACAATACACCATAATTCACCTACAAATCTCTACAAAACCCTCTTCCAACTTTTGCTTCCTCTTTCCATCTTGTGCTTGGATTTCATTTGATAATCAAGCTAGAAAGCTAAATGAAGTGACTTCATCCTTTCTTGGTAAGAATTGTATAGCATATGAAGTATATGGACTTAGTTAAGGGAAAATGGAAACATGTGATTTTTATGGTGTATGCTTTGAATTGATACTTGTTCTCATGCAAAGAGTTTGAGTTGTATGAGGAGATAAACATGTTTATATGGTGCTAGAGTTTGCATAAAACATTTTTAATGTTGAATTTCGAGTTGTAGGAGAAGAGCTAGGAAGATAAGCTCAAAATCACCATGGTTTCAAAATTTTGTCATCGACCGATCGATCGCTAGGATCGTACCGATCGCTAGAAAGACCGATCGATCGGTAGACTAAAAATGTTATATTTTTGTAGCTTTTGATATTGAAGCCTCTTATAACATGGTCTATTGTTCATGTGCTTGTAGCATCATCACAGGGGATAGGGCAAAGAGGCAATTAGCCATCAACGCCTGATTTATCGCTTTTGTGTCGCAATACAGGTACGTGTTGATGTACGGAGTATAGATATGATGTGATGATGATGTTATGATTTTGATATCATATGATTTATGTTATCTTTGTGTCATATGATTGGTAGTATCATATGCATGTGCATACATGGATTCCATATGATTGGGATGGATGCCTTGATAGATATGTGTATATGCTTTGGTAAGATCAGTGCCTTGATAGATATGTCTGGTGTGGTATATGTTTTGGCTGGGATCGTTGCCACGATAGATATACTACATATGCTTTGGCTTGAGAGATATACGCCTGGTGTGGGTATATGCTCTGGCTACTATCACAGATGAGTATGGTACTATGATATGTGCTGCTAATATGAAGATGTGATGTGGTTCCACTGACATATTGAGCTGAATAGGCATATCATATGGGGCTCGTGATAATAGGGTGATTATTGAGACATGTCATGACATAGTGCATTTGTTGATGCATGATACAGAACATTCACATTAGATGATTTATTGTGCTTTATCATTGATATTGATATTGTGTTTTGATATCGCACTGAGATAGTTGTTTATCTATACTCACGGTGTGAATGTTTCTGTAGGGACTCATAGACGTGGGAAGACTGGATGTGAGTCATTTTCCGCTGCGAGTTGAACCACTGCCTAGGAGTTATCTTGTAATAGGTTGTTGTTAGTACATATGATGTGTAGTTGGTAGGTTTTGAGAAACCATGTAACAACTTAACTAATAAGATACTCGTAATCAGTGTATGTTCTTACTTAATTCAGACTCACATATGTATGTTAACATGATACATAATGGATTAAGTAAAGAGGACCCCACAATACGATAATCCATATTCCTCACAATATGATTATAATGAGTAAATGCATAAACTATGAGTACAAAGTACTTCCTGTATCCCAATGCATTTCAAAATGCTCCATTTGGTTGTTCCTGTGTCACAACTCACAATCATAACCAACAGGTTATATTATGATTCTATAGATGTCATGACATATAATCGTTTCACTATGATCACATATCACAAATGCACATAAGCAAAATAGTTGTGTCACACAACACTAACTACTATCATGCATAAATATGTGCTACCCATCCATATCAGCATGTTCCAGGCCTTCAACAGCCCCAAAGAGCTAACCTGGCTCTGATACCACCAATGTAAGGACCCCCGTGCCCTTAACCCATTATTAGTGTATTAAGCCATACCATTAGTGCATATAATCATACTATCATGGGGAAAAACCATATGCAAGTGCAACACCATATGTTATCCAGAAAATTTCTTGCCTTTAATCCACATAATATTCAAATTCCCCAACCAAGATTATTCATATAACATGCACCCTCATGATACACTAACATACTCTTAGTTCATTTAGCAATTCCATATCTAATTGCGTGCAAACCATAAATGAACAGAGAAGAGCCGTAGCCCATTTATACATCCCATATACACGTAAAATGTACTCACATGAGAGCACCCAATGAATGAGCGTGTATCTAATGTATAAGGATAGTCTACCAGATACCATGACTGATACTATCATCTCTACCAACAAATAGACTCATAGATTTCGCTCATTACCATCCCCATTACGCCACTTTTTTTTTCATTGTGGACTTTTATAAAAATTTGGGCAGAGTCTCCCCATAAATTGAGCTATCCCGAAATAAAAGCACATCACATAACATGATTCCCGGCCAGGGAAAAACACAATACTCAACAGAATACAGAAACACTAAGTAAATTCCCAGCCAGGGAAGGCACCACACAAAAGACGACAAAAGTGGGTTTCAACACCCACATAATACACCAATGACTCTCATATCATTTAGCAATTCTACCGCTAATTGCATGCAACATAGAATGAAAGAGAGAAAGGCTCATGCCTTTATATACAACCCATATACAAGCATGATCGTGCTCACATGCGAGCATCATGAATGTGTATATTGTTGGAATATGCCGTAAGACAAGTCATTAGATGATTGTTTAAGACATACAATGTTTATGGATTTATGAATGGCAATTCATTATTATATATTATTCTGTTAACTGTGCATTGTGAATTAATATATATGTTAATGTCCTTAGAATAATATTGTATTATTCTTAAAGATGTCCCTAGTCAAGTATTATCATGAATAGGGATAATGATAATACGTAGAGACTAGTATATGTTGATCGATGAATTGTTCATTGATATGAGATATCAAATCAACATATGGGTACATGTTAGAGAACGATGTACTGGACAGACCCACCATGAGAATGCAACATGGATAGTTATATGATCGTCATATGCAATTCTCATAGTGATAATAATGTATGTAATCCTTACGACTTGTGATCATCAGAGATCCCAACATAAGGAGTTATGTATCTTGATATCGTCAAACGTTACCTGTAACAGGGTATACTATAAAGGCGACTATTGGATACACTACGAATTATGTAGAGGGATGTTGACTGATCGAGATAGGATTTGTCCCTCCTATATAATAGGAGATGTGTTTGGCCCTTGATCAAGTGAGAACTAAAATGCATGGCCATGCTCGAATGAGTCGATATGAGATATCGAGCTTATTCGTTTATTCTAGTTCTACTTGGGGATCAAGAAATGAAGATTGAATATACGAGTATGACTATTCCATGACTCGTGTTCAATCTAAACACAAAGGACAAAGGGATTAAGTTACATGATTAATATTATCACAAGTTCTAAAGGTTATGTCGAGTCATTGACATTCTCGTAATTTGGGTAGCATCGATGTGTTGCTAGATACCGCTCGATGCTTGCGACATAAAATGAGATTTTATGTCACTGCCAACATTACGAGATCCTATCGGGTCGCACAAAAGATTAAATCGAGAAGGGAAATTAAATTCATGGGATGAATTAAATAATTAAGAGGAGTCTTAATTAATAATCATAAGGATTAATTAAATCATGGGCTTAAGCCCATGAAGCTTTGAGAAAGCCTTTAATTAATCATATATAATTTGTTAACAAGGTTTAATTAGATTAAGACTTGCAAGACAACTTCATAACTCAAAACCCTACACAAGCCAAGAAAAGAAAAGGCCGCACCATTGAATCACTCTCGGCCATCAAAAGTCGAAGGTGTTCTTGGTGGTTTTGGTCAATTCTTTCGATTGTGAATCGAGCTTGCTTCGTGTATTGGTTTAAGAACTTGTCTAGCAACTTGTTCTTAAACTATTCCTTCGTTCGATTCGATCGTGTGGATACCGTTGAGGCAAAACCAATCGAGTTTTGCTTAGTGACTCGGAGAAGGCGTAGGACGTGGTGCAGCTCCGTGGATTCTGCTTCAAACGCACTACAAGGGTAAGACACTTGTAATTCTCTAATCCGATATGAATCCCTATGTATAGATCGCTGGTTTGTAATCCCAAAATTTTATTCCGCTGCGTTGTATGCTCATGGGGTTACTTACAGTGGTATCAGAGCCGTGTACAAGGCTCATATCGGATTTATGTGGTTAAATAGTTTAATCATGTTAGAATTAATATTGCATGCTATTTAAAACTGTATTTTCATATATGATATGGAAAAATCGATTTTGTGAAAATCATCGTATGATAATATATATGATATAATTGACGGATCGAAATATATGATAATTCGTGATCATAAACCGGAACCTTGGCTTATGTAGGGCTCACGGCCGACGCCACCTAGGTGCTAGGGTTTCGAACCCTAGTCACCATGGCTCGGCCGCCGCTTCCAATAGGCTAGGGTTTTGAACCCTAGTCACAAAAGCCTCTCGGCCGCCGCTTAAGGGCTAGGGTTCGGACCCTGGCTCGAGCATGGGTCAAGCCGTCGCACTATCTAGGGTTTTGAACTCTATTGGCTCGATAAAGTATTGAAAAGGTGCAAGTTGGCTCGATAGAATCAACATGGTGCAAGGCGGCTAGGGTTTGGAACCCTAGCAGCGCCGCACCCAAGCCGCCGCATGGACCATGGCTCGGCCATGGGCTAGGGTTTCGAACCCTAGGCCCACTACTGGTCCAGCCGTGGGTTTTGGTTCGAACCATGGTGGTTCGTGTTTTAGTCGCTTTAGTTCGTGGCATGTGATGTCCCGAGCGTACGATAATTTTTCAAAAATTATATTACAGTTTTAATTAGAATTAAATTTAAATTGTTTAGAATTAATTAATTAAATGTTAATGCATGCTTTATGTGTTGTTTGAGCATGGTGCGTGGTTATAGCCCTTTGACCTATTAGATAGGATTTGTGAATGATTGTAATTTATAATACGACCTGCGAGTCGTGCCTTTCTCTATTTTATTCTAAATGTAATCCCTCCCCTATGTTCCCCTCGAATGTGAATCGAGGAATTCTATATCTTGTAAATAGTATAGTTTATTTTATTGATGGTGATCAATGAAGATGGAGCATCGTGCCGGGATGAGGAGGCCATTCACAAATTGGAGCCAAAGGAAGGAGCTTATGAAGTTACCTTAGGTTGACTCATAGGAGTTTCTCATTGGCTTGAGAAACTCATTAGTAGGGGCTATAACCATGTCACGTTTTAATTATGTATGTTGATGCATGATTTATCTTATGTTTTAGTTTGATAATAGTATTACACATATATGTAGATATGTATACAACTATATGTAGTGGACATATTTTAAATTATCAAATTAATCATGAGATCAATAAATCCCTCTAAAATATTAAGTTTTAGATGCCTTCCAAATAAAAGTACTCGTCAATAACTTCGATTGTACATGTGTGGGTTTGCCAAAGCAAAGCACCGTGGCAATCTTAGTAAGGCGCGAAAGGATAAAAGTGATATCCGTTATACTTTAATTGGGTACGACTTAACTAGGTTATCTCAATAGGATTGGGAACCTAGAGGCATGGGTTGGATTTTAATTCATTCGATGAATTGAACAAAGTGTTGTTCGTCCAACTATCCAAGAATTATATGTGATGTAATTGACAAAGTGTTGTCTACCTAAATAACCGAGTCTTGGGCGATTAGCCAAAGCTAACTCAAGATTAGGCGAAATATGGATCTTGGCCCACTAAAAGATTTCGAGGGTTGATATTTTTCAAACAAAATAGTGGGAGTATCATTTAATATAAGACCATGTTAAATGATTTAAATCATAAACTTATTTTGCATATTTATATTGTAGATATCCATGGCAACTAACAACGTTACTAGCACTTTATCACTGCGATCGGTCCTTGAGAAGGACAAATTAAATGGGACGAATTTCCTAGACTGGCATAGGAACTTGAGGATAGTCCTCAAACAAGAAAAGAAACAATATGTCCTAGAGGAACCCTTACCCGCTGAGGAACCTCCCCTAACGGCTACAAGAACCGAAAAAGATGCTTACAAGAAGCATCAGAGTGACGCACTTGATGTTGGGTGCCTCATGCTTGCCACCATGAACTCTGAGCTTCAGAAGCAACATGAGGAAATGGAGGCGTTCGATATGATCGAACACTTAAAGCAGTTGTACCAACAGCAAGCTAGACAAGAGAGGTATGACGTCTCTAAAGCGTTATTCCAGTGCAGGATGGTAGAGGGAAGCTTAGTTGGAACTCATGTGCTCAAGATGATTGGGTACATTGAGAATCTGGACAAGCTAGGTTTTCCATTGGACCAAGAGTTGGCCACCGATGTAATCTTGCAATCGTTGCCGGAGAGCTTCAGTCAATTTGTAGTAAATTACAATATGACTGATATGGAAAAGACTCTGCCCCAGTTGCTTGGTATGTTGAGAACATATGAAGCAAATACTAAGAAGACTAAGGCCACAAATGTCCTTATTGTGAATAAGGGCAAAGGAAGGGCCAAAGCTAAAGGCAACAAGAAAGCAAAGAAGGTCTTTGCTAAATCTAAGCCAAAGTCTCATGCACTGAAACCAAAGGGAGGGATAGCAAAGGAAGGGAACTGTTTCCATTGCGGTGAGACCGGTCATTGGAAAAGAAACTGCAAAGTATATCTGGAGGATCTAAAGAAAGGAAGTGTGACTTCCGCTTCAGGTATTTTTGTTATAGAAGTCAATTTATCTACTTCTTCATCATGGGTATTAGATACTGGATGTGGATCTCACATTTGTGTAAATGTGCAGGATCTCAAAAGGAGTAGGACATTGGCGAAAGGTGAAGTTGATCTCCGAGTTGGAAATGGAGCAAGAGTTGCTGCATTAGCTATAGGAGATTATCATTTAGCTTTACCTTCTGGTTTATCTTTGATTTTAAAAGACTGTTATTTTGTACCTTCAATTACTAAAAACATTATTTCTATTTCTTGTTTAGACAAGTATGGTTTTTCATTTATAATAAAGGACAATTGTTGTTCTATTTATTTAAATGATATGTTTTATGCTAGTGCACAAATGGTGAATGGTCTTTATGTATTAAATCTTGATATGCCTATCTATAACATAAATACTAAAAGGATTAAAAATAATGATTGTAATCCGACTTATCTCTGGCACTGTCGCTTGGGCCACATAAACGAGAACCGCATATCTAAACTTCATAAGGATGGAGTATTAGATTCATTTGATTTTGAATCATATGAAACATGCGAATCTTGTTTAATGGGCAAGATGACTAAAGCCCCTTTCAAGGGACATGTTGAAAGGGCAAATGTTTTATTGGGACTAATACATAGTGATGTATGTGGACCAATAAGTACGCAAGCTAGAGGTGGTTTTCAATACTTCGTTACATTTACTGATGACCTCAGTAGATATGGGTATGTGTACCTAATGAAACATAAACATGAAACCTTTGAAAAGTTCAAAGATTTCAAGAATGAAGTACAAAACCAACTTGACAAAAGTATCAAAATCCTTCGATCAGATCGAGGAGGAGAATACTTAAGCCAAGAGTTTCATGACTATCTAAAGGAGTGTGGGATAGTCCCACAACTCACTCCTCCGTATACTCCACAATGGAATGGTGTATCCGAGAGGAGAAATCGAACCTTGTTAGACATGGTTAGATCAATGATGAGTCATGCAGATCTTCCGATATCATTTTGGGGACACGCTCTAGAAACAGCAATTTTCTTACTGAACCGTGTTCCATCTAAATCAGTGAAAAAGACACCATATGAGATATGGACTGGGAAGCGTCCTAGTATGTCTTTTATGAAGATTTGGGGTTGTGAGGCTTTCGTTAGACGTCACGCCACTAACAAACTTGGACCCAAATCTGATAAGTGTTTATTTGTGGGGTATCCTAAGGAAACGAAAGGGTACTATTTCTATTATCCCACCGAGAACAAAGTATTGTTGCTCGGACTGGTGTATTTCTTGAAAGAGAATTTATTTCTAGAAAAACCAGTGGGAGAAAAATAGAACTTAGTGAAGTTCAACCACAAGAAAACACTAAACCTGAGATTGAGATGGAAACAGAGCAGGCACCACAAGCTGTTGTGGAAGAAGTACCTGCTCAAGAGACACAAGCCCAGCGTAGGTCTGTAAGAGAACACCGGGAGCCACAGAGATATGGATTTCTTGTGACTCAACAAGGTGACTTACTACTTATTGATGAGGATGAGCCGTCATCTTATCAACAAGCTATTATGGGCAATGATTCTGAGAAATGGCAAGAGGCCATGAAATCTGAGATGGAATCCATGTATGCAAACCAAGTATGGACTTTGGTTGATCCACCTGAAGGGGTACGACCCATAGGGTGCAAATGGATTTTCAAGAAAAAGACCGATATGGATGGTAACGTACAAACCTATAAAGGTCGGCTGGTTGCAAAAGGATTCAAACAAATTCATGGTATTGACTATGATGAAACCTTTTCACCAGTGGCCATGGTTAAATCCATAAGGATCTTACTTGCAATAGCTGCATTTCATGATTATGAAATCTGGCAGATGGATGTCAAAACAGCTTTCCTTAATGGAAATCTGCTCGAGGATGTGTACATGACACAGCCCGAGGGTTTTGTCGATCCAAAGGATGCTGGAAAGATATGCAAGCTACAACGATCCATTTATGGATTGAAGCAAGCTTCTCGGAGTTGGAATCTTCGTTTTGATGATGCAATCAAAGAGTTTTGTTTTATCAAAAATGAAGATGAACCTTGTGTCTACAAGAAGGTCAGTGGGAGCGTAATCATTTTCCTAGTGTTGTATGTAGATGACATACTTCTTATTGGAAATGATATCCCTGCCTTGCAATCTGTAAAGATTTGGCTAGGGAACTGCTTTTCGATGAAAGACTTAGGAGAAGCCACCTATGTATTAGGAATCAAGATCTATAGAGATAGATCGAGAAGGCTTCTTGGTCTAAGTCAAAGTACATACATAGACAAAGTGCTTAAAAGGTTTAGCATGCAAGAATCCAAGAAAGGATTCGTGCCTATGACACATGGTATTTATCTCTCGAAGGAACAGTGTCCTTCAACACCAGATGAGAGACAACGCATGAGCAAGATTCCATACGCGTCAGCTATTGGATCTATCATGTATGCCATGATATGTACTCGTCCCGATGTATCGTATGCTTTGAGCATGACGAGCAGATATCAAGTTGATCCAGGTGAAGGTCACTGGATTGCTGTCAAGAACATCCTGAAGTACTTGAGAAGGACTAAGGATACATTCTTGATTTATGGAGGTGAGGAAGAGCTCAATGTAATGGGTTACACTGATGCTAGCTTCCAAACCGACAAAGATGATTTTCGATCGCAATCTGGATATGTGTATTGCCTAAATGGGGGTGCTGTGAGCTGGAAGAGTTCAAAGCAAGAAACAGTAGCCGATTCTACAACGGAAGCTGAGTATATTGCTGCCTCGGATGCAGCAAAGGAAGCTGTTTGGATGAGGAAGTTCATTTCTGAACTTGGAGTGGTGCCTAGCATTAAAGATCCGATAGAACTCTATTGTGACAACAATGGAGCGATCGCATTGGCTAAGGAACCAAGATCTCACCAAAGATCCAAGCACATACTTAGGCGTTTCCATTTCATTCGAGAAATCGTTGAAATGGGAGATGTTAAAATATGCAAAGTACCAACAGATGATAATGTATCTGACCCATTGACGAAGCCGCTGTCACAGCAGAAGCATGATCGTCATACTAGATCTCTAGGCATTAGGTATATGTCTGAGTGGTCTTAGTGCAAGTGGGAGATTTGTTGGAATATGCCCTAAGACAAGTCATTAGATTGTTTAAGACATACAATGTTTATGGATTTATGAATGGCAATTCATTATTATATATTATTCTTTTAACTGTGCATTGTGAATTAATATATATGTTAATGTCCTTAGAATAATATTGTATTATTCTTAAAGATGTCCCTAGTCAAGTATTATCATGAATAGGGATAATGATAATACGTAGAGACTAGTATATGTTGATCGATGAATTGTTCATTGATATGAGATATCAAATCAACATATGGGTACATGTTAGAGAACGATGTACTGGACAGACCCACCATGAGAATGCAACATGGATAGTTATATGATCGTCATATGCAATTCTCATAGTGATAATAATGTATGTAATCCTTACGACTTGTGATCATCAGAGATCCCAACATAAGGAGTTATGTATCTTGATATCGTCAAACGTTACCTGTAACAGGGTATACTATAAAGGCGACTATTGGATACACTACGAATTATGTAGAGGGATGTTGACTGATCGAGATAGGATTTGTCCCTCCTATATAACAGGAGATGTGTTTGGCCCTTGATCAAGTGAGAACTAAAATGCATGGCCATGCTCGAATGAGTCGATATGAGATATCGAGCTTATTCGTTTATTCTAGTTCTACTTGGGGATCAAGAAATGAAGATTGAATATACGAGTATGACTATTCCATTACTCGTGTTCAATCTAAACACAAAGGACAAAGGGATTAAGTTACATGATTAATATTATCACAAGTTCTAAAGGTTATGTCGAGTCATTGACATTCTCGTAATTTGGGTAGCATCGATGTGTTGCTAGATACCGCTCGATGCTTGCGACATAAAATGAGATTTTATGTCACTGCCAACATTACGAGATCCTATCGGGTCGCACAAAAGATTAAATCGAGAAGGGAAATTAAATTCATGGGATGAATTAAATAATTAAGAGGAGTCTTAATTAATAATCATAAGGATTGATTAAATCATGGGCTTAAGCCCATGAAGCTTTGAGAAAGCCTTTAATTAATCATATATAATTTGTTAACAAGGTTTAATTAGATTAAGACTTGCAAGACAACTTCATAACTCAAAACCCTACACAAGCCAAGAAAAGAAACGGCCGCACCATTGAATCACTCTCGGCCATCAAAAGTCGAAGGTGTTCTTGGTGGTTTTGGTCAATTCTTTCGATTGTGAATCGAGCTTGCTTCGTGTATTGGTTTAAGAACTTGTCTAGCAACTTGTTCTTAAACTATTCCTTCGTTCGATTCGATCGTGTGGATACCGTTGAGGCAAAACCAATCGAGTTTTGCTTAGTGACTCGGAGAAGGCGTAGGACGTGGTGCAGCTCCGTGGATTCTGCTTCAAACGCGCTACAAGGGTAAGACACTTGTAATTCTCTAATCCGATATGAATCCCTATGTATAGATCGCTGGTTTGTAATCCCAAAATTTTATTCCGCTGCGTTGTATGCTCATGGGGTTACTTACATATATAATCCTCAGGTGTATATAAGTACCCTATACGATAACGTGCTCCATCAAGCCCTGGTACCACGATCCTGGGAGTACCTCCAATCAACAGCTCGAGCTCAGCTCCAAAGCCATCGATGCACCTGTTCACCTGCCCCAACAGAGACAGCCCCCAACGGGGTGAGCATACCAATACACAAAATCTCATAATCACAATAATGAAATTCATAATTTACAACAAAAGTAAATACTAATGAATTTTAAATGATACTCCCTGGATGGCAACGTCATCATCCGGGATTCCGTGTACTATCCCTGTTCTCACAATCATCAAACTCATCAAATCTCCAAAAATCAGTAAATCAACACATTGATTTAACTCATCGCATGCCTAATTCTCGAATATCAATAGATAGTGATTCCAAATTCATTATACATGCAAATATGGATATCTCAATATCAAATACTGATTTCTCAACTTCGCTATCAATCACAGATAGCTCAAATGCCTAGCATTTATTTTACCAATTCTTCATTATACTTAGACATCTCAAATGTCTTATAATGAATACATGATTCCACGATCATTCTCAGGAATCTCAATGCCCTACAATGGTCATATACATCCAGTACCCCATATATCTTATAAGGTTATACTACTCTAATATCACGCACGCTTGTGGCGGCGATATCAAGAATTAGGTCGTTCCATAGCTATATCAACACATATATATAACCATACGCACAACCATCTAATGCAATCAAAATACATTATGCATTTTACAAATGCTCTCATATAAAGTAATGCTCGTACGTCGCACGTACCTTAAATCTCCGTAGTCCAAGCCAAACCTTGCTTGGGTTCCATGCCCCGAGGAATGATGTGCTAATATGATAAATAATTCACAATTATTTACGAACATGCAAACCCATGCTCAAGCACACCCATAACCCTTATACAAAAATATTGTCAACACACGACAATTAACCATTTAAAAGACCCGGGGCAGGGCACATGCAGGGAGGGAAAACGAATGAGACATCAACGAAAATTGTTCAAGAACCACCCTTCAATTTTCGAACCCAACTAAGCACCATAATTCAACTAAAACATGAAATAATCGATCAACATCATGAACAATCGCCCCTCCTGCCAAAACCCCTAAAATCGAACACAACCCTCACGCATGCAGGGAAAAATTCGAACCAATAACACCAAAATTAGCAGGGAATTACAGGAGAAGAACGAAAAAGGGGTAAGGAAGGTTACCCAATCGAAAATCGGAAGGACCCTAGATCCTTAAGTACGGATTAAAGGCGTAATAGAGCTAAACATGCATCTAAGAATATAAAGTTCGTGTTGATGTATTGAGCCTGTTAAGATTACAGACCAAAATAAAGTTTCCAAAAAGGGATTAATTACATTCCCAACCAATTGAATGCTAATCCTATAGTTTGACACTACTCCTAGAGTAGAAACTATACAAAAGAATTAAGCCTGTTATGCCAAAAGCACTCCTCACTGGCTCACCGCATCAACCCGACTTAGCCCGTCCGCCCAAAAGTACCTACAGGAACAACCCCAAAACCATGAGCATGTATATAAATCATATTCACAATAATATGATCATAATTCAATGCATAAACCATAAATGCAATTCACTTCCTGTATCTAACACATTTAAAAGCTCCTTTGGTTGTCCCTGTACCACAATAATAATCAATGGATTATATCACCAATATGTATGTCATGACATGCATCCATTCCATGTATACCAATGGCCAATTTCCAGTCTTATTATATCAGTGGCATAATACCCCTCGCGTTATATGACAGCGGCATTAATACCCCTCGCTTCGACATATGAGCGGCATAATATCCCTCGCATCAATATGACAGCGGCATTATCCTTCGCTTCGACATATTTGTGGCAAATATTCTTCATCGCTAAATATGACAGCGGCAAGTATTCTATCATCGCTTCGACATGAAAGCGGCAAGTATTCTTCATCACTGTAATATAATCTCGACTCACAACCGTATGCAACCTCAATGCATATCCAATCAATTATGCAACCACAATGCATATCCAACCATGTATGCAACCATAATGCATAGTTAAGACAATGTATGCAACCATAATGCATAACCAATAAAAGTGTAATAAATACGTTTTACCGTCTGATGCCCGTACGTCTCACTACGTACCTTAGTTCCAAAAGTGGAGATATTGTGGACTTTATCTCCTAAGCTGTGTGGCCACCTGGGATGGTTCTACACATTCACACAAATCAATATTAGGAGCCAATAATAGTCCAATATCAAAAATTCCACAAAAACATCCAAAAGTACCATATTTTGCCTTTCGCGATCGATCGCCAGTTACGGGCGATCGATCGCGAAACCTTACTGCCCGAATCTCAAATTTTATGGCTTCGACGATCGATCGCCACATTTGGCACGATCGATCGCCAGCCTCGCCGATCGATCGCCCAAGAGTGGCGATCGATCGCCAAACACTCCCAACGCGCACTGCCAGCGCGCGATCGATCGCCTGGAACGGGCGATCGATCGCCAAGTCTGTAAGCCGAAAAATCCACCATTTTTGCACTCCAAAACCAACCCAAACCATTCCAACACTCCTACCACCAACCCAACAACATGAAACCACAATAAACCAACATAAAACACCTTAACTAACACAAAAATCCAACATTCAACTAAAATGGTACCAACCCATAAAAACCCATTTCAAATCCATACAAAACCACAACAAACCCAAACCAAACACAACAAAAACATTACGAGGTATCCATACCTCTTGGGGACTCCAAAACTCACACTAAATGCCACAAAACAAGTTTTTGGAAGGATTTCTCTTCCACTCTTTGCCCAAAAACGAAAATGAGGAGGGAAGGGTTTGTGAGAAGTGATTTGGGGAAAATAGAAAGAGTGATGGGTTTTTGTGGGGTTGGGGGGTATTAGTGGGGATTAATTAAATTTGCATACCCACAATTAATCATGATTTATAAAAATACCCCAACATGGTATTTTAAAACATTGCACCAAAATCACAATTAAATATATGATTCCCAATTAATCACAAAACATCTCATATAAACCATTATAACCCCCAATTACCCATCATGCATACATGCACCCCGAAATGCATTACCGGGTCACGCCTATCATGTGACTAAGCATTTCACCAAGATAATTAATGCCAACACAATTATTAATTATCACCATCAAAAATTACTTAAACATAATTAATGCCCAAATTGCAATTAATTATTTCGGGGATATCACATTAATACTCCGGGATTAACACCAATAATCCCAGGACATCACATGTGCTAAATAACTCTCAATTAAACATAGGCATGCAATCACGTGCCCAAGCACGTTCACAATTTCCAAACCTATCGTCCATCCATGACGATTACCAAAATAAAAGCCCCCCGGCTAAGCATGCATAATACCCAAAATATACCATTTTAAAAGTTTAATAGATAGCCAAAGACTCAACCGATAATCTCATTTTATTAAACTTTGGCTCCAATCAATCCATTTTAAAGATATGGCATTCCCATTGGAATGTAGACATTGCCCCGGAAATGGGCCACTTAAACCTCGATTCCAAAATCCTGACATTTTCCGAAATTTCAAAAAAAACAAAGGGAACAGGGCCGCGATAGATCGGCGCCAAGCCGCGATCGATCGCCATACCCTACTGCCCGAAAATAAATACGCCGCGATCGATCGCCCGAATTCGCGATCGATTACCAAGGACCCCACGATCGATCGCCCTCTTCTCGCGATCGATCCCCGCTACTGCTCATCACCTTCTCAAATCAGCAACATGTCGCGATCGATCGGCGCCTAGCCGCTCGATCGCGACCTGCGGGTTTTCGAAAAATTCGATCTTCCATGGTGTTTTTGACATCCAAACTCAAAACAAACACCCAAACACCTTCAACACCTCAAATACACCATTTAAAGCCAATAAAAACTCCAAAAACTCAACATTGGATTTTAACCAAAAAATCCCCAAATCCCATAACCAACCAAAACCTCAGCCAAAATCTACCATACCACTACCAAATCGAAGACAATGGTGAGGGGATGATGAATACCTGATTATCTTCGAGAAATCCGGCTCCCGAGTCAAGCCACCAACGATTTCTCCTCCAAGGAAGAAAAGAGGGAAATGGGGAAGGGTTTGGGCGCATAGAGAAAGAGGGAGAGAGAGAGGGAATTCATCCAAATGACGGAATGCCGAGTCCACTTGGTATATATAGTACCAAAACTCGAAAATACCAATCCTTCCACAAATACATCACGACTCATTAAAAATCATCTGTTTTCACAATTGGAATATGTTGTTGCTAACCATGGTGGTTGCAGGGTCATATGGGATATGGATTATGCATTGTGGTTGCATATATGGCGTAGCAATGTGAATACTTGCCGCCTTCATGGCGTAGCGATGTGAATACTTGCCGCTGTCATACCGTAGCGATGAGAGAATATTTGCCGCTAAGCGAAGAACACGACCGCGGTTATATTATAGCGAGGGATATTATTTGCCGCTGGTATTATCTAAGCCAGGGGTATTTTCGCTGTCATGTTAACACGAGGGGTATTTTCGCTGTCATGTTAACACGAGGGGTATTTCCGTTGTCATGTTAAAACGAGGAGTAGTGGCGCCGCTGTCATACCATCACGATCAAGAATATTTGTCGCTTAAGTGAGGGATATTATACCGCTAATATGGCGTAGCGATGAGCTTCCCGCTATCATATGATAGCGATGAAGAATATTTATCGTTTAAGCGAGGGATATTATGCCGCTGGTATGTCGAAGCGAAGTAGTGAAGAGGGATATTTGCTGCTTTATAGTGAGGGATATCATGACGCTATTCTATTGGCAATGGTTTATGCCGCCGGATATTCACATAGCGATGGTTCATTCCGCTATTCTATTGGCGATGGTTTATGCCGCTGGGTATTCATATAGCGATGGTTCATTCCGCTATTCTATTGGCGATGGTTTATGCAGACGGGTATTTACATAGCGATGGTTCATTCCGCTATTCTTTTGGCGATGGTTTATGCCGCCGGGTATTCATATAGCGATGGTTCATTCCGCTATTCTATTGGCGATGGTTTATGCTGTCGGGTATTCATATAGCGATGGTTCATTCTGCTACTCTATTGGCGATGGTTCGTGCCACCGGGTATTCATAGCGATGGTTCATTCCGCTATTCTATTGGCGACGGTTCATGCCGCCCGATATCCATATATAGCGATGGTTCATTCCACTACGTCTATGACGATGGTTCATGCCGCATGATATATATATATAGCAATGGCACATTCTTCTAGTTCTATAGCAATGATCTATTCCGCTAATTCTATAGCGAGGGTTCATGCCACTGATTATATAGCGAGGGTTCATGCCGCTGATTATATAGCGAGGGCTCATACCGCTGATTTTATAGCTCGGGATTGTGCCACCTTCGAGCGATGGGTACTGATTTTTTGCCGCTATTGGACGACGGAGACAGGTATGCTGCTATCTTATTAGAGATGAGTTATGGTATATTGTTGTTTTGTTAGCATTATTGTGGATGCCATGTGTTGTCACGTACTGTCACGGGTTGACGAGGACATTGTGAGTGTCATGTATCGACACGTACCGTCACGAGTTGACGATGTTATTTTGGATGTCATATGTGGACATGCACCGTCATAGGATAACGATGTCATAGAGGGTGATCTATGTGGACGGATGCCGCCGCTACGATGAAAAATACAGTTAGGTAGAGGTATTTAGTCATATGGTTTGAGTGCCAATGATGGTCACAGGGTAGTGTCTGAGTCACTGGTTGACGAGACCATTATGCCGAGCAGGTTTGCTTGATGAATTATTGGATGCGCCGTACAGGATGTGTACCGCAGCACACATTTGAGGTAAATATTTTACTAGTAGTGATACCTTTGGATATACTCGTGGGGATGGCTATGGCCAAGTGACTGATGGTAAAAGTAGTTATTGAGGAAACTACTTGCTTGTACCGATGTGACGTATGGTAGACATAGTCACACCCACATTTGGAGGTGTGGAATAAATCCTAATGGATTAGGATTGCATTGTGGTTGAGTAAGGGCACCAGGATGTCCATTGTGCCTTGGTGTTTTAGAGAAATATTGGGTGATGACCCACTACTCTAAATGGATGTTACGGTATGGTATACTGGGATGGACCATATGATATGTTGGTAGGTTTGGTATAAACCTAAGGAGGCAGCGATTTGATAGCCAGGTATTGTTGCAGTGATATAGTGTGCTTGTTGTAGCCATTATATTGCTTGTGGGAACCGAGTTTGGTAAATCGTATGATGATACGATGAAGGTTATGGTGGACTCTTGTAGTCACTATGTCACATAAGGTTTGAGGTAGGAAATACCTCACGGAGACGTTTATGTTAGTTCCGGACCTTATCGATGAGATTTTAAAGATGACAAAACATTTCAGACCGGATCGATAGATATCAGTTTGACCAGATCGATCGGACGAAACAGAGCAGATGACAAATTATTTCAGACCGGATCGATGGAAATCAGGCATACCAGATCGATCGCGCAAAACAGAGCAAGCTGATAAAGCATATCACATATCAGACCGGATCGATGGATTCCAGACTGACTAGATCGATACTTCAGATCGATCTCAACCTTTATCAGATCAGAGCAGTCAAAGATACATAAAGGATGACTTCTCAGTCCGAACCATCAACGGTTATTTATTGTAGCATTTAATGCTGTAATTAATGCTACAAAGGATCAAAAGTCGAAGATTGCCATTAAAGGTAAGAAGACAAAGGAGAGCTTACCTGACAGTCGCCAAAAGCATACACCAGAACGGCAAGTGTCCTGAAGAAGAAGACTGTAGCTTTCTCAGAGTTTAAAAAGAGTCAAAGTTGCACATTAAGGGAAACAATGCCGTTGCTACCCTCAACTATAAAAGGATGCAACAAAAGGAAGACAGGGACTCTTGATTCCAACTCACGCTGATCAATTGAAAAACACACAAGAAAGCATCTGCACACGCTTACAAAGTTCAGAAGCTTTCGAGCTGAAGTTATTTATTTAAGCGCAATTACTTTGTAACATTTGATCATTGTAGGATCACTGTGCGCATTGTGTATTGAAAAATAGAAGTGAGCAACTTATTGTAACTGTCAGACAGAGTGTGTCTGAGCAGGTTGAGTGACTAGGAGTTTCAGACTGGTAGTGAGGTAAATCCAGTCTGAATCGGGTTTGTACAACAGGATTGTATAAATCAAAGTCTTCTAGTATAAACCTTCCTTAATTGGAAGAAGGGGAGACGTAGAAGGATTACACCACCTTCGAACTTCCAGAAACATATCCTGTGTCTTATCCTTCTGCACTTAGCCATCGAGCCGTTCTTACTTTTACAAGAGCAGACCGTTTCCGCACTCACCTTTTTAGTGGTCTGTTCTGTTCAAAGAGTTGATTAAGTAACAGATTTCTTTCACTAATCCGAAAGAATTCACAAGGGATAAATTTTTAAGGAGTGTTCATTCACCCCCCCCCCCCCCCCCCTCTAAACACTCCGGACCGATCCTAACAAGTGGTATCAGAGCAGGTCATCTTAATCAGCACAAAGACTAAGCTGATGGCATCATTCAACAAAATCCCCATGTTCTCAAAAGAAGACTATGATGACTGGAGAATCAGAATGGAAGCTCATCTGGCAGCTCAGGATGACGATATGTGGTTCGTCATCACTGATGGACCAATGAAGATTTTAAAAATTAATACAGCAGTAGCCATCTCTGATGGAGAACCACAAATGGTGGAAAAAGACAGATCCCTCTGGACAAATGAGGAAAGAAAGAAAGCAAATCACGATAATGTGGCCAAAGACACTTGTTCAAGACTTTGGACAAGAACATGTTCAGCAAAATCAAAATGTGCTCTACTGCCAAAGAAATTTGGGAGAAGATAGCACAGCTATGTGAAGGCAACGACCAGACCAAAGAAAACAAGTTAACTGTTGCTCTTCAAAGATTTGAGAGCATAAAGATGAAAAGTGGAGAAACTCTAAATGAGTTTGATGAAAGAGTCACCAGCATCATAAATGAACTGAATGGTCTGGGGAAGGAATATTCTAACAGAGAGATCGCTCTGAAAGTAATGAGAGCTCTGCCAAAGGAATGGGATGTAAAGACCATCGCCATGAGGGAATCAAAAGACCTTAACAAGGTTGAACTTCATGATCTGTTTGCAGATCTTAAGGCCTATGAGTTTGAACTGATAAGCAGAGGTGAAGCAGAGCCATTCATCTCTCAACCAAACAAGGCCCTGGCAGCCACTCAAGACCAGATCGCTTCAACATCAGACCGATCTGCTGAACAGATGAGTAACGATGCTATGTCATTATTTATCAAGAAATTCGGTAAATTTATGTCTAAAAATAAGAGGAACTTCAAACCCTCTCATCATTATAAATCAAGAAAAGATGATACTGTTAACGATCAGGCTTGCTACAATTGTGGTAAGACCGGACACTTCATTGCAGATTGCACCAGACCGAAGAAAGAAGAACGGAAAGAGAAGCATCGTGATGATAGAAAGAAGAAGCACTACAAAGACCGCAAGAATCATAGAAAATCCCAAAAAGTCCTAGTAGCTGAAGAAGGAAACAGCAAATGGGCTCAGACAGACTCAGACTCGGAAAGCTCTGAATATTCTTCCAGCGAAAGCGAAGAAGATATTCAATGTCTTATGGCAGACGAAGAAATGAGTCAGACAGACGAGGTATATGATCTTGACTCAAATGAATTTACACGAGAAGAGCTCATGTCCGCACTGCAAGACATGGCTAATGATTATAGGATCTTAGCTGAATCATTTGAGAAGAATAAAGCCAAAATCAGTACTCAAATGGATGAGCACAACAAACCAAGCTGCTCTGAGCAGGGTGAGTGCAAAAATCTCCAGATCGAGCTGAATAAGCTGAAAATCTCTTATGATCAGCTCCATGAAGAAAATAAGAGAATTAGCACACAAAATGCTAAGTTCTCACATATATTCAAAACATGGACAAAATCCAGAACATCCTTGGAAGAATTACAAGAGGTTCAAAGAAACGTCGGTGATTTCACCGGCATAGGCTTTGACACCAAAGAATGCACCAAAGATGAATCTGAGCTGTTGCTGGTAAAGAATCAAGTCAAACAAATGACATTTGTTAAATCCAGCACAGTATATGAAACTGAAGCACCTAAGATTCAAACAGGAGTCTCTTACGAGAATCAAAATCTGAGAAAAGGAATTGGTTATGTTGACCAAGCCAAAGAAAAGGCACCAGCAAGAATTTGCGTCTATCAGACCAAATCCAAAGGTGCAAGATCGAAGGCAAGGAAGACAATACAATTACTATAACTCAAAACCGATTCAACGAAGATATAGACTACCTTATGAGAATCAAAGGTTTTCACAGCGCACACATTATCACACACAGCATCGAAACAGACCAGTACACAGCACACCCTACACACACAAGCCATTGAAGCTGATACAGGTGTGGGTTCCCAAAGGGCTAATCCGTTCTGGACCCAAATAGGATTGGGTACCAACAATAATTATATTTGATGACAGGTACCGAAGAAACTCGCATCAGACTGGTATTTGGACAGTGGGTGTTCCCGTCACATGACTGGAAACATCGAGCTGCTGTCTGAAGTGACAGGATGTATTGGACCCAAAATCATTTTCGGAGATAACTCAAAGGGTAAGACCGTGGGCAAGGGTAAGATTGTCCATGGTAACATTATTATCAATGATGTGCTGTTAGTTGAAAATCTGTGCTATAATCTGATTAGTATAAGTCAACTCTGTGATAATGGTTATGCTGTAGAATTTCATAAACACACTTGCACTGTTAAATCATCAGACGGTATAACCATGCTCGTAGGAATCAGGAATGGAAACACATATAAGATTAACTGGAATCATGCTCAACCTGATAATCCTACTTGCTTCATCGCTAACAATGATAATAAACATTGGCTGTGGCATAAGCGCTTAAATCATATCAACTTTAAGACCATTGCTAGCCTGTGTAAACATGATTTAGTTATCGGTCTGCCCAAGATCGATTTTGCTAAGGATAAGATCTGCGAAGCTTGCCAAATGGGCAAACAGATCAGATCATCCTTCAAAAACAAGAATGCCAAATCCTCCTCCCGCTGTTTAGAATTACTGCATATGGACTTGTTTGGTCCTATACCAATAACAAGATTAGGGGGAATGCGGTATACTCTTGTTGTTATTGATGATTACTCACGCTTTACATGGACTATATTCTTAAGCAGTAAAGATCAGACCGGTCCGAAGTTGATCAAGCTGCTGAAACGCACTCAGAACGAGAAATCATCCAGCATAGACAGGATTCGAAGTGACAAAGGGATTGAGTTTTCAAATCAGAATCTTGAATCCTTTCTAGAAGATCATGGAATCAAGCATGAGTTTTCAGCTGCTCGAACTCCTCAACAGAATGGAGTTGCAGAACGAAGAAACAGAACGCTCAAGGAAGCAGCAAGAACAATGCTTGCTGATTCTGGAATCTCTCAAAAGTTCTGGGCAGAAGCTGTAAATACTGCTTGCTACACTCAAAACCGATCTATGATTAACAAGAAGCTGAATCTCACTCCATATGAAATATGGACTAGTAACAGACCATTTGTTTCTCACTTTCATGTATTTGGCTGTAAATGCTTCGTTCACAACAATGGTAAGAGTCATCTTACAGCATTTGAAGCTAAGTCAGATAATGGTATATTCTTAGGATATTCATCAATTAGCAAAGCTTATCGAGTTTTTAATAATCGAACTTTAACTGTAGAAGAATCTGTTCATGTAGTCTTTGATGAAACTTTATGTGTTGAGGGCAACAAAGAATCAATTCAAAATCAGATGGAAAATATCCATCTCGAAGCTAACAGTGATGATGAGATTGTAGCTAACAGGTCAAGAGACAATCCACCAGAACCAGAATTACCAGACAGACCGGATCCAGGCTTTGAAGAAACTTCAGATCGAGCTGATCCGAATGCTCCTGACTCAAATATTAAAACAGATGCTGATCATGCTGTTACTGTTCATCCGACCGGACCAGACAATCCAGAGTCAAGCTATCGATGGACTAAGAAGCATCCACCTAATTTAGTGATTGGTAGTCCTTCTGCACCAATCAGAACCAGAGGACAGATGATGGATGAGTTCACTCATGCTGCCTTCATCTCTACTCTGGAACCCAAGAAGATCGATGAAGCTCTGACTGACTTCAACTGGATTAAAGCAATGCAAGAAGAGCTTAATCAATTCGAACAAAATCAAGTTTTGAGTCTAACCCCCAGACCAAGCGATCTGCCTGTTATTGGAACCAGATGGGTCTTCAGAAATAAGCTAGACGCAGATGGAACTGTGGTTAGAAACAAAGCCAGACTGGTGGCACAGGGATTCAGACAAGAAGAAGGAATCGACTTCGATGAATCATTTTCACCAGTCGCCAGACTTGAAGCTATCCGAATCTTTCTTGCTTATGCTGCCTTTAAAGACTTCAAAGTATATCAGATGGACGTCAAGAGCGCCTTTCTTAATGGTAAGCTTCAGGAAGAAGTCTACATTGAGCAACCACCTGGATTTCAGAACCATTTGTATCCCAATCATGTATATCTACTGAATAAAGCAGTGTATGGTCTGAAACAAGCTCCAAGAGCCTGGTATGACACTCTATCTCAATTTCTGCTGAACCATGATTTCCAGATCGGATCAGTAGATAAAACTCTATTTCAATTCATTAAGGGGGAACATACCCTATTAGTTCAGATTTATGTTGATGACATAATCTTTGGGTCAACTAACCCCAAATTGTGCGAGAAATTTTCTAAGTTAATGCAGGGACAGTTCGAGATGAGCATGATGGGAGAATTGTCATTCTTTCTGGGTCTGCAAGTAAAACAGCTCAACAATGGCATTTTCATCAATCAGACCAAGTATACCAAAGAGCTCCTCAAGAGATTTGGAATGGAAACATGCTCAACTGCATCAACTCCAATGAGTCCAACAATCAAGTTAGACAAAGATGAAGGGGGAACGGCAGTTGAAGTAACCATGTATAGAGGACTAATCGGATCGCTATTGTATCTTACAGCGAGCCGGCCCGATATTATGTTTTCAGTCTGTATGTGCGCCAGATTTCAGTCAGAACCAAAGCAATCACATTTTATTGCTGCCAAGCGTATTCTGAAATATTTAAAAGGATCTCAGAACGTTGGTCTTTGGTACTCCAAAGATTCAAACTTCAGCTTGATCGGGTATTCAGACGCAGACTACGCTGGGTGTAAGATCGATCGTAAAAGCACCAGTGGAACATGTCAATTTCTAGTTGAAAGATTGATCTCTTGGTTCAGTAAGAAGCAGACATCGATTGCCACATCCACAGCTGAAGCAGAATACCTAGCCGCTGGAAGCTGTTGTGCTCAAATGCTCTGGATTCAACACCAGCTCAAAGACTATGGCATCCAAGCTGTTGACTCTCCGATATTTTGCGACAAAACAAGTGCAATTGCTATAACGTATAATCCAGTTCTGCACTCTCGAACAAAGCATATTGATATACGACATCATTTTATTCGAGATCATGTTGGCAAAAAGGAAATTCGGATCGAGCACATTTCAACAGAGCAGCAAGCAGCAGACATCTTCACTAAACCGCTTCCTGAGGCTAAGTTTAATTATTTCCGTCAAATTCTTGGTTTAATTGACTTATCTTAATTAGTTTAGATGTTCTTATTCTTTTCGCACTGAAAGATTTTTGTCACCACAGATCGATAATACAATGTTCAGAAAGACACAGACCGGTCCGAACTTTCAGACCGATCCTTGTCAGTCTGATTTTATCCTATGATCTGTCTGGACAATAACAACAGCTCGGACTGATTGACCATTTTAACTAGTTGTACTTTAACCGCCTTATCTTTCTTTATCCTGACCGTTTATTTTGAATTATTTAATTCTCAGTCTTGGAGATAAAGACACGTGTCTTCTCTCTCCTATTTAGCGGACTGAACATTTCATACTTGTTCACTTTTTACAGTTTACCGCTTTCTACCTTCTCACTCTCTTACTCTTCGCACTTTCTTTAAACTCTTTTCAAATGGCTACCATCACTCATAACTCACTCTCCGTTGAGTTTGATGACATTTAAAGGGCAGAAGATGCTGCGATGGTGTCCATTTTTAGAGCCCTGGAATCATCTGGTTTAAGGAACTTCTTGGAATGCGGAACCGTTGTTTATGAATCAGAAATCCGCGAGCTGTTCGCCAACGCCGTCTCGCGGAAGACATCCATTTCTACTACTGTCCAGGGCAAATCTTTCGAGATCTCGCCAACAACGATGGCCAAGACCTTTGGCCTCCCTAGTTCCGGACTGACAGAGTTCGGACAGACTCCTCAAGCGTCACTCTTAGATCTTCAGGGGAAGATTTCTATTTCTGGCCAACGATTGCAACCCTCCTTTAAGAAGAAGGAAATGCTCTTCCATTTCCAGGTGCTGTGCGAAGTGGTAGGCAAGCCACTTTTGGGTAAAGCAGGAAGCTTCGATGCTGTAACCGCCGAAAAGTTCAGGGCCATGGCGTCTATTGTATCTGGCCAGAAGATAAACTGGTCCATGATTTTGTTTGGAGTACTGCTGGAAACGGTGATTGCATCCAAGCACGCCGTATGTTTTGCTGTTCCTCTCAGCAAGCTCTTGGAGTCCTTAGGCCTCGAGCTGAGCAAGCCGTCTGCTCTCCGTCCCTTTAAGATCCTTAACTCCAAAGGGCTTGCACTGCTGAAATCCAAGAGTGATCCGCCTACTCCTGCTACTCTGGCTGCAGTCAAGGTTGAGCAGGACGAGGAACCAGTTGCTGTGCGCAAACCTCGGGTCAAGCGGAAGCTGACCATTCAGACTGACTCATAAGCCACCCAGTCTGCTCACTCATCACCAACCAAACCACTTCCCAAAAAGCCCCGAACCCAGATTACCAAACCAGCCAAATCTCTACCTCCACCCATACTACCACCCTCTAAAGCAACCCCTGCCCCTCAACCTTCCACCCAGCTTTCACAAGCTTCAACCCCTGCACCCAAAGTCACCCTTAGAATTCCCTCTGCCAATCCCGTGGTCAAAGGGATAGTCATCACTGAGTTGGGAGACTATACCCAATCAGGGATTAAGTCCCCTTCCTCCACCGGCAAGGGAAAAACCATTCTCACCGAACCCCTCTCTACTAAACCCAAATCTGCAGCGCAGACTGCTATCGACATCGCCATGGAGGATGTTGATGAGAGGCTAAAGGAACTCATTGTGGTTTTTGATGAATATGTCCAGTACCGGACTATCAATCACATTGAGCTGTTCTACGGTAAGCTGCACAGATTGAAGAAAATGGAAGATGAAGTTCTGAAAGGAACAGAGACTGATGATGTTCGACTTGCCGTGCAGCGCAGAGATCTATTTACGGCAAAACACAGATTCAGACTGGCTAATCTGCTTCTTGTTGCCAAAAAGAAGAACTTCGATCCGCTTGCTCCAACTGCCAGAGATGATGGGGCTGTGATTGCTCAACTCGAGATGGATGTTCATGCTCTATCCTTAGCTGTCCGTTTTCAACGACAGAAGCTAAGTATCTCCACTCCAGCCACAAGCCCGGATCATCCTTCTGCAAGCAAGACTCTGGCAGAACCATTTATCGAGGTTATTCCTTCTGATGCAGCACAACAGACAGAGAATCAGCCTGCAGAGCACGTACCAGACCAGACAGCGGAGCAGCCATTGTCTAATGCTCCGTCTGCAACAGATGATGAACCAATGAATGTTCTGTTGGACTCTCCGACAACATCTATTCCATTGAAGTCATCAGCCTCCCGTGCACAACCCAGTCCAGCTGAAGCATGTGCAACAACTGAAGTACCAGACCTCATCGATCCGGATTTCGTGGTATCTACAGTGGTTGCAGCTCTCCAAGTTGAGGAACTTCCCAGTCCCCACTCTCCTCCGGGACCATCAGATGAAGATTTGGCCTTCATTCAAGGTTTCTCTTCGGATCTGATCACTCTGATCCGATCCGAAAGTCATCGGGCTGCCATTTCTTCCATCGTGCCGATTGCTGAAGAAGATGACCATGCCATGTCTCATCAGATCACTCTCCCAGCAAGCTATCTGATGCACCTCCATCCCTGGGACGGACTATCCAGCACTTCTCTGATACCTGTCTGTCCTTGACTCAACGCATTTTAGAAGTTCATCAAGGTCAGAGGGTCACAGCCTTGGACTTTGCTTCCTTCAAAGAGAAGATGAATGCCAGTATCGGAAGCCTTCAGCGCGGCATAAACGATCTGTTTTCTCAACAGGCCTCTTACAAGAACAGCCTGAGAAAAGAGCAGATCGAGCTAGCCACTGAAGTCAGAGCATCCGTTGCCAATTCCCTCCGCGCTCAAGACGTTCGTCTTGACGCTATCAGCGCGCAGCTAGCACAAGTTGTCGACTTTCTTCAAGAGATTGCTGCTGACAAAAAGGGGGAAAAGAAGACAGACTTCAGGCCGCCTTCTAGAAAATAATATTTTCAGACTGTGTATTTTTAGGATTTTCTTGGTGATCAATAAAATCCTCGTTTGATTAAGTCTGTGTTCATTTATTTTGAACCTCATCATAAGGCTTAATAATAAAGATTTAATCGATTCAACTTAATGAAGTTCATTTATTTTGAACAAAGAAGTAATCGATCCGAAAGCATTCGCTTCAGAGCTCTTATCAAGACTGGTTAAAAAGACTTAGAAGCTAGGTTTTGTCATCATCAAAAAGGGGGAATTTGTTAGTTCCGGACCTTATCGATGAGATTTTAAAGATGACAAAACATTTCAGACCGGATCGATAGATATCAGTTTGACCAGATCGATCGGACGAAACAGAGCAAGATGACAAATTATTTCAGACCGGATCGATGGAAATCAGGCATACCAGATCGATCGCGCAAAACAGAGCAAGCTGATAAAGCATATCACATATCAGACCGGATCGATGGATTCCAGACTGACTAGATCGATACTTCAGATCGATCTCAACCTTTATCAGATCAGAGCAGTCAAAGATACATAAAGGATGGCTTCTCAGTCCGAACCATCAACGGTTATTTATTGTAGCATTTAATGCTGTAATTAATGCTACAAAGGATCAAAAGTCGAAGATTGCCATTAAAGGTAAGAAGACAAAGGAGAGCTTACCTGACAGTCGCCAAAAGCATACACCAGAACAGCAAGTGTCCTGAAGAAGAAGACTGTAGCTTTCTCAGAGTTTAAAAAGAGTCAAAGTTGCACATTAAGGGAAACAATGCCGTTGCTACCCTCAACTATAAAAGGATGCAACAAAAGGAAGACAGGGACTCTTGATTCCAACTCACGCTGATCAATTGAAAAACACACAAGAAAGCATCTGCACACGCTTACAAAGTTCAGAAGCTTTCGAGCTGAAGTTATTTATTTAAGCGCAATTACTTTGTAACATTTGATCATTGTAGGATCACTGTGCGCATTGTGTATTGAAAAATAGAAGTTAGCAACTTATTGTAACTGTCAGACAGAGTGTGTCTGAGCAGGTTGAGTGACTAGGAGTTTCAGACTGGTAGTGAGGTAAATCCAGTCTGAATCGGGTTTGTACAACAGGATTGTATAAATCAAAGTCTTCTAGTATAAACCTTCCTTAATTGGAAGAAGGGGAGACGTAGAAGGATTACACCACCTTCGAACTTCCAGAAACATATCCTGTGTCTTATCCTTCTGCACTTAGCCATCGAGCCGTTCTTACTTTTACAAGAGCATACCGTTTCCGCACTCATCTTTTTAGTGGTCTGTTCTGTTCAAAGAGTTGATTAAGTAACAGATTTCTTTCACTAATCCGAAAGAATTCACAAGGGATAAATTTTTAAGGAGTGTTCATTCACCCCCCCCTCTAAACACTCCGGACCGATCCTAACAGTTTATACGTCAAATGTTTAAGGGACTTGTACAGGGACAGCTCAATTTTGTTGGGAGTACCAACATGAGTGTCAACAAGTCGTTGTTAGGGCTGGTTGAGTATCCTTGCATATGGAATGCAATGGGGGACACAATTGGATTGTGAGATATAGTTAGTGGGACGACACTACTGTGTTGATTGTATCCCTGAGAGAGATTTGGAATATACTGTCATGGAGACAGCTGGTAATGCTCGTGGGTTGATTGTGAATCAGCCATGGTAAGCATTCCTAGTGTTGGACCGAGTAATGACTTTATATCTTCCGAGAGACGTACGAGGAGGCGTCTCCGGGGAATGCTTGAAATTGTGGAGTAATATGGTATTAGTACGGAGCATTGTTAGAATGAGTATACGTTGTGTATACGGGTTTCGATTTGGTAATAGTTGCATTGATGCACTATTCTAAACCAGTTGTGTATTTCTGGGTTCGGGATATATTTTGGTATAAATATACCCAAGTTTTCAGAACAGTGGTTCAAGGTTGGGGGGTCATGGGTTCATGACACCTTCCTTGTGAGGAAGGCGGTATTCATACACCTATTGGGAATCCTTAAGAGATTCGATGAGTCAGTTTGTATGGTGTTGATTTTGGAATCACACCATTGGTCGTTGTTTTGTCAATCATCATTTTCCAGTTGGGTGAGAATATTTGAGGATGGACAGATGAGATTGGGACTTTTGGGTATGATTGGTGATACCCGAGTCGATTGCATTGAGTGTGCAGGTAGTTTTGGTGCTTGGGCATATATGCGGGTGTGTGTATGCAAATGCCATCATTTTTTAGTACTTGTTGAGCATCGGATTAGTATGCTTGGTTTGGCAAATCTCCGGTGAGAGTGTGACACCTTGAGATTGGTAATCTCGATGGCACGATGTATTCTGTGGAATGATCGTGAGGTCCGGTTGACTTCCCCTGAGGAGGGATTGTCGTATTTTAGGTCAGGGTAACTCGTTAATGGATAATTCGATAGCATCCATGTGTTAGGATTGTTGAATCCTAGGGTAAAAGAGGGATGGCCATGATTCGGATTTTGTTGGGTGTCGTGGTTGGCACGTGTGGCGGGAATGCAATTGATTTTTCTTACATGTCCTTGTGGGAACTTAAGACCTTGTGGAGTCTCGATGTTGTGTTTGGACCAAGATGTGATTTCTGGGAACAAATGGGCGTAGACATCTTTGAAGATGTGTTTTGTGTTGATCGGTGGCCGTGAGTTGCCCGATCCGTGTTGCAAAGTGGTGCAACTACTCCTTGATGGAGATGGAATTGGAGAGCGGAAAACCGGGTTTAGTATAAGTACACTATGGTGTACTGGTGGTTTCCTTGGTAACGATGTATGTTTAACATCATAGGCTGAGTCGTGGGGATATCACTGAGGCGATAACTATGTTGGAATCACGAATGATTCGTTTGGTTAGCGGTTAGAGTTGACTAACTGATTTTGGGGTGGTTAGCATTGTGGAATGCTGACGTCTTGTAAGATCTGTGATGGTTTGAGAGGGTTACTCCATCCCAGAACTAGTGTGAGGTCGGTGCCCTCGCAGTTGGTGTGTCGTTCATGATGCATTCATGATTCGATGATGTAGATCCGTTTCGATTGCATGGTCTCGACAATACTTGGTGTTAGGATCGATTTCGGGGGTGGGTTGCAATTCCACACCCGAATTCAACCAACTTGAGCTTCAATAGCTCGTGTTCTTGGAATAATTGCACCGAGAGATTATATCGAGTTCGGTTACAAAACCGAGCGGAAGACACTCGACATAACCCGCTCTAAAATCGATTACTCATTTGAAAGACATTTTAAAAATATGCAAGAAAGTATGTAAAAGCAGTAGGTAAATAACACAAGCATTTGTTTCTGGAAGCTCGAAGCACAACGCTTCTACGTCTCCCCTTCTTCCATCTCATGGAAGGATACACTAGAAGACTTTGATTTATACAACTCTTTGTACAAACCCGGTCAAGTCGGCCATTCCCCATCCAACTAGAACTCCTAGCAACTCAACTACGTATGTTCTTTAATGTCTCACATACAAAGACCTCTCAATTGGTTGTGATGAATCATCAACCGTTACAATGGTATTCACTCTTCTATTTTAGCTCACAAATACAATGAATAGAGTGAATACAAAGGTACAAATGATCTCCTAGGTAAGAGGTGCCAAAGGTTTGAGGAGTGCTCTTCATTTAGCAGTTTTTGTCTTTGAAATTCCTCAATTGAATCCCAAGTGGGTTTGCTTTGGAAGGCTTGGATTGATCTTCAATCAGCTGTTATTGAGCTTCCAAATCATGTATATATAGCCCCAAGTAATGATATATACGTTAGATACAAGAATATAACCGTTGGGACAATTTCGGTAAGCTTTCAAACATTGCAACGGTCATATTCTGCTTCTGGGCTATTTTTGGAAGTCTGCTGGTCTGGTCAGCTGGTAGGGTCAGCTGGTCTGGTCAACTGGTATGGTCAGTTGGTATGGTCAGCTGATCTGAGGTCTGCTGGTTCAGCATCAGCTGGCCTGAGGTCTGCTGGTACCAGCTGAGAGGTCTGCTGGTACAGCATCAGCTGGCCAAGGTCTGCTGGTGGTCTGCTGGTCCAACATCAGCTGGCCAAGGTCTGCTGGTACAGTATCAGCTGGCCAAGGTCTGCTGGTGGTCTGCTGGTCCAGCATCAGCTGGCCAAGGTCTGCTGGTACCCTGTTGTCCAACATCTGTTGTTCTGTTCTCTTGGTTATATCTCTTCATTCGTTGATTTATGGGCAAAGTGATCTTCATGAAAGTTGTATCCCTTTCTCTTAGCTTTCCACGGAATTAAGAATCGCTCGATTTCGAGTTTGTATGAGAGAGTTATGCTTGAAATACGAGGCGATGGTCCTGCTGTATGTTTGCTGGATGCAACAGCACATGGCGTGACTTGCAGCAGCTTTTTGGCCATCTTAACATCCGGTTCAGTCTTTTACTTCCAAAGATGACTTGTAGATATTTGTCTTAGCTTTCCAACCCATACTTAATCATCTCGTTTAAATAAGCGAGCTGAGAGATATGGCCGATATACCACAGCTGCTACAATCTGTCCGCTGCTGTTTCAGCTATGTACCAGCAAGCTCTTGCATACATGTTTCCGTCATGTAAACCTTCGAATCTAGTCTGCTGGCCTGAAATACGACTTGTAGATAATTGAGTTGGCTATCCAACCCATTTAGAATCAGGTCGTTTTGATATTTGAGCTATGAGATATGATCAATATAGTCAGCAGCGCTCGAGGTCTACCGGATGCTGAATTCTCATTTCAGCAACCAAACTCAAGGCCATTTCTTAGCAGATCTTCAAGCTGTAAAATATCATCTATGAACTGCACACTTGATGAAATATGTTAGCAACACAATAACAAGTTTTGTTAACATCAAAACTAAGATTATTCGGTTTTCCAAAACCCAACAATCTCCCCTTTTTTGATAAACTTGAATAAAAATATGAACATTAAAACACAATGTTGCATAATAAGAAAAATCATATATTTTATTTTAAACAACATATTTCTTCCCCTTTTTGTGTGAATCAAAAAGGAAGACAAATAAAATTTACTCCCCCTCAAGGATTGAGATTAAACTCTCCCCCTTAATTTTAAAACATTTGAAAATTTGAGCAAGTGAGTGGCAAATGGAGTAGGTTAAACCAAATTTTTTTTTAAAAAAAATACAATGCACATTAATTTTTGAACAAAAATAACCGCTTTTGATGATGGATGAAGCATACTTGGCAAAAAATTTGAATTTCTTGACAAAACTCAACAGTGTCCATTTCAACTTTCTGCGGTGGCAGCACACTTAGTCCAACTTTGCACAATAAAATGTATCTCCTCGTGAATAATTAGGCTGCAAGACCTATACCATTGCGATCCTCTATGATTCTAGTTTACAAGAAAAAACGGTTCGTCATTTGGACATCCGAGCAAGAAGTTATGCCAATTTTCCCAAAGTCGCTGCAAGCTGCCAGAAAAACTGAATGCTTCGAAAATTGTTAGAAAAAAATTTCAAAATAAAAACTTTTAAACTTAAAATGAGTTTAGAACATATTGAACGAAAATTTGAACATTTAAAATAGATTTTAAAATTATTTTCGTGCAAAATGAATGCAATGAAATTGATTTTTATGCTAAAAAATTTCATACACCAAGTTTTAGAAAATTATGCTATGAAAATAATGTCATGCTCATGAGAAAGTTTTCTTAAAAGATTTCCGTCTAAAATTGGTTAAAATGCTTTCCAAGAACAACCAGGCTCTGATGCCACTTGTTAGGATCGATTTCGGGGGTGGGTTGCCATTCCACACCCGAATTCAACCAACTTGAGCTTCAATAGCTCGTGTTCTTGAAATAATTGCACCGAGAGATTATATCGAGCTCGGTTACAAAACTGAGCGGAAGACACTCGGCATAACCCGCTCTAAAACCGATTACTCATTTGAAAGGCATTTTAAAAATATGCAAGAAAGTATGTAAAAGCAGTAGGTAAATAACACAAGCATTTGTTTCTGGAAGTTCGAAGCACAACGCTTCTACGTCTCCCCTTCTTCCATCTCATGGAAGGATACACTAGAAGACTTTGATTTATACAACTCTTTGTACAAACCCGGTCCAGTCGGGCATTCCCCATCCAACTAGAACTCCTAGCAACTCAACTATGTATGTTCTTTAATGTCTCACATACAAAGACCTCTCAATCGGTTGTGATGAATCATCAACCGTTACAATAGTATTCACTCTTCTATTTTAGCTCACAAATACAATGAATAGAGTGAATACAAAGGCACAAATGATCTCCTAACAGATCTGATACAGCAAGGTAAGAGGTGCCAAAGGTTTGAGGAGTGCTCTTCATTTAGCAGCTTTTGTCTTTGAAGTTCCTCAATTGAACCCCAAGTGGGTTTGCTTTGGAAGGCTTGGATTGATCTTCAATCAGCAGTTATTGAGCTTCCAAATCATGTATATATAGCCCCAAGTAAAGATATATACGTTAGATACAAGAATATAACCGTTGGGACAATTTCAGTAAGCTTTCAAACATTGCAACGGTCATATTCTGCTTCTGGGCTATTTTTGGAAGTCTGCTGGTCTGGTCAGCTGGTAGGGTCAGCTGGTCTGGTCAACTGGTATGGTCAGCTGGTATGGTCAGCTGGCCTGAGGTCTGCTGGTACCAGCTGAGAGGTCTGCTGGTACAGCATCAGCTGGCCAAGGTCTGCTGGTGGTCTGCTGGTCCAACATCCGCTGGCCAAGGTCTGCTGGTACAGCATCAGCTGGCCAAGGTCTGCTGGTACAGCATCAGCTGGCCAAGGTCTGCTGGTGGTCTGCTGGTCCAACAACAGCTGTCCAAGGTCTGCTGGTGGTCTGCTGGTCCAACATCAGCTGGCCAAGGTCTGCTGGTATAGCATCAGCTGGCCAAGGTCTGCTGGTACCCTGTTGTCCAACATTTGTTGTTCTGTTCTCTTGGTTATATCTCTTCATTCGTTGATTTCTGGGCAAAGTGATCTTCATGAAAGTTGTATCCCTTTCTCTTAGCTTTCCACAGAATCAAGAATCGCTCGATTTCGAGTTTGTATGAGAGAGTTATGCTTGAAATACGAGGCGATGGTCCTGCTGTATGTTTGCTGGATGCAACAGCACATGGCGTGACTTGCAGAAGCTTTTTGGCCATCTTAACATCCGGTTCAGTCTTTCACTTCCAAAGATGACTTGTAGATCTTTGTCTTAGCTTTCCAACCCATACTGAATCATCTCGTTTCAATAAACGAGCTGAGAGATATGGCCGATATACCACAGCTGCTACAATCCCGGAGTGATAATAATCCTTTATGGATTTTTAATTGTGGCAATTATGAATTAATTGCGGTATTGGGACTCCCGAGGATTTTAAATCCGGTATTTGGAGTCGTTGGATCCAAGGTATGAGATTGTATTCTCTTCGTGGTGATAACCTTGGAATGTGGTCTCCTGTGAGATCTGGGGTCCGGAGTACTTTGTACTGGGGCTGGTATGAAAATTGAGGTTGGAGAGATAATTCTTTGAAAACAGATTATTTTTAATGAATCATGATGTATTTGTGGAGGTATTGGTATTTTGGAGCCTTGGTGCTATATATACCAAGTGGACTCGGCGTTCAGTCATTTTGTTTCTTCTTTCCTCTCTCTCCCTTCTCTCGCCTGCGACTCCACTCTCCCCCCTTTTCTCCTCCCATGGAATAATCGAGCAAGGCTCGATCTCGGAGCAAGTTTTATCGAAGATAATAAGGTATTATTCTTCCCCTCGCATTTATCTTCGATTTGATAGTAGCATTGTAGTGGTTAGATGAGGATGGAGATGGGTTTAAGTTTTTGGTTTTAAAGATTTTTGGGTTGTTGTGTTTTGGGGAGGATTGATAGTTCCTTGTTAAGGATTTATGGTGTATGGGGGTGTGGTGATTATTATTTTGGAAAATTTTGCAAGAAAAACGCCATTTTTGGCTGGTACAGGTCGAGGCAATCGATCCCTAGGGCGGGGTGATCGATCGCCGCGACGTTGATAAAATTTTGAGGAAGATGAACAGTGAGGCGATCGATAGCCTCAAATGAAGCGATCGATCGGCGATCGACCGCCTCAAATGAAGCGATCGATCGCCAGGAGGCAGTAGCCAAATACACTGAGAGGCGACCGATTGCTTGGAATGGAGCGATCAATCGCCAGTGCCTGTTTTTGGGGAATTATTTCGTGTTGAGTTTTCGATGAATGCTTCGCCCGGGTATTTTAAAATAGTTAATCGTCATTAATTGATGATATAATTGGGGATTATGAACGTGCTTGGGCACGCCATTGCATGCTTATGTTTAATTGGGAGTTATTATGTGTTAGCACATAATTCATCGGGTCACGGGACTCAGTCAAGGTTTGGTTCGGACTACAGGATCATAAGGTACGTATAACGTACGAGCATAGCCTTTTATATTATTGCAATTGTTGAACGCATGCCATATTATATTTGCAATAAATGGATAGATATTGGGAAGTATATGGTGCCGCTTTTGAGCGAGCAAAGATTGGGATGATGTCGCTGTTGAGCGGACATCGGTTATGACACTGTCGCTGTTGAGCGTGCGTGAGATTATAATGCCGCTATTATAGGGCGAGCAATGAAATAGAACTATGGATAGTGAGATATATGGAATACCTGTAATCATTGTTTAATGATTTGACTTTATTGATTATGGTATCAATATATGGGAACGGATTCATTAATCAATGTAATGATTAACTGGCTTTTGGGAATTTGATGGATTCGATTATTTTGAGAACAAGAACAGCACAGGGGATCCCGGATGAGGATGATGTCATCCAGGGAGTGTCTTTTGATATTTAGTCTTTACATTATGTAAATTATGAATTGTAATATTGTGCTTATTGGATTGTGGGTATTGGTATGATCACCCCGTGTGGGGGGGCTGTCTCTGTTGGGGAAGGTGAATAGGAATAACAATGGCTTTGGAGTTGAGCTCGAGCTATGGATTGGAGGTGCTTCCAGGATTGAAGTACCAGTGACGGTATCGAGCACATTGATACACATATACTTATTTGATGCTCGCATGTGAGCACTACTATGTGTATATGGTTTGTATAAAAAGGCAAGAGCCTTTCTCTTTCCATTATGTGATGCATGCAATTATTTAGGAATTGCAAAATGAATTGAGAACGTGTTAGTGTATTACAAGGGTGCATGATATGTTAAATGGACTTGGTTGGGAAAAGCTCGATATTAATGAAAGGATGCAAGAAATTTTATAGATGGTATTTTATGCCATGGTTGCATGTAGTATTTTCCCCTGATAACATAATTGTATGCACTAATTGCATGGGTAAATACACTAATAATGGGTTAAGGTCACGGTGGTCCTTACAATAAATCATTGCACGCTTAATAGCGGCATCACCATAACCATCGCACGCTCAATAGCGACAGCACTGTCAACGATCGCACGCTCAATAGCGGCAGCACAATGATCATCACAAGCTAAACAACAACGTCATTATAATCAACAGCACACTCAATAGCGTCATCGCAAGAAATCTAAGCATCATTCATTGGTGCTCCCAATACTAACCAACACATTACTCAACAGTTAGATTAATGAATATAACATTCAAAACTGGTATGTCTCTACATACTAATTCAAACACCACATGAATATATTATCCATTACAGATAACAATAATATATTTACCTATGTTCGTACGTCACACGTACCTGGTATTCGACCACAAGATTATGGCATTCCCTATATCCTGGCTCATGAAGCATCTATATTGAATATCATTTCAATACTAATAATCTCAACAATAGTACTCATAACTATACCATATATATCATACAAATTCATCATGCTTCCTACCATAATCAGTCACGATTATTCGTACTCCGTATACTACTCAAATCATCCCATTTTATCATTTATTAACTTGGGTTGTCAATTAACTCGACCGAGTAATAAATATCTTTCTAAGGTTCAATACTTCCCATTGTTAATAAAACTTCCTCAAAAAGTCATAATCATCATCAAAAATTGACTATACAAGCTCATATCTCAAAATGCCCCAAAAAATATAATTTTCACAATTTTCAGGACAGAGATCGATCGCTATAATGATAGAGATCGGTCGCTGATACTGTTCATCGCCACCAAGTTTTGATTTTTCTCCGGGCGATCGATCGTTGCAACCTAGCGATCGATCGTTTGCCCTGATTTTTGCCAAAACTTCATATTAATGATTATTTTTGAACCCAAACTCAAAACCGTCACTCACAACACCCACAATACTTCAAAAACTCCACTAAAACATATAAAAACAAAACATATTTCAATTTATCAATTTCTTCAAATCCCCCAAAACTCAAACCCAAATCAAAACATAACCAAACTCTACAAAACTACTGTCAAATCGAAGATAATAGCGAGGGGAAGAAGATTACCCAATTATTTGCTCGAAAGTCCCACAAGAATCGAGCCTTCTGTTGATTTCTTCAACAAGGGGGGAAATGGGGGAAATGGAGAGTGAGCCGGGAGGAAATGATTGAACACCGAGTCCACTTAGTATATATAGTACAAAGGCTCTAAAAACCAAAGTCTCAAATACTCGCACCATAACTCATTAAAATCATATGTGTTCAATCTCCCACTCGCTGATTTCATTACAAACCTCAATCCAAAGCTCTTCAGATTCCAAATCCTACTACCAACACAATTCCAAGGTTTAATACCTCAATGAGACTAAAATCTCAACCCTTTGATCCAACAACCCCGACATCGGATTAACATCCTCGGGAGTCTTAACACCGTAATTATCTCATAATTCCCCCAATTAAGATCCATTAAGGATCATAATCACTCCGGGATTAACACAATAATTTTCGGATATCACATGGATACTCCTAAAAATTTTACTGTCATGTATCCGATACTTTTCGGATGCCGATATTCACGGATAGTTGCCTGATATGTATCTGATACACCACGTGGCGTATCTGAATGAAAAAATATTTTTTTATTATTTTTGATTGTCTGGATACTTCAAGATACTTCTGATTTCGACGTATCAGATACGACAAATGGTGTATTCGAATTTACAAATTATTATTTTTTAATTTCAGATAGTTATATGAATGCGGCCAAGATATGTATTTGATATGCCTTTAGGATTTTGCCGATGAAGATTTTATACTGGATAGATGCACTACAATGGTGTATAATTCATGGCTCAGAAGCTCCTAATCTTCAATCAGTTTGCATGAAGGTACTTGACCAAGTTTTTTCTTCTTGTTGTGAAAGAAATTGGAGTAATTATATATTTATTCATTCAACAAAGAGGAACCAAATAACGACACAACATGCCGAATATTTGATTTGCATTCATAGTTATGTCTTCTTTCTCCACAATATATGAAGACGCGACTCCAAAATGCGGGATGTGGCCGAAAATGCTTTTGAGTCGTTAGATGGTGTTAGCATTCTCGGTATTGTGAATATCTCACTTCATGAACCAGATTTTGAATCTATTATATTGCAGATGATGCTACTGAAGAATCAATAAATCGAGATTGAGAAGTCAATTAAATGATTATGCAATATTTTTATATAACTTTCTTAATTTAAGTAGTAATTGGTGTTTAAAACTCTACTATTTATCGTGGATTTGATGAAATTTAAACTTTGTTATTTTGATTTTATGTGTTAAATATTGACTATCCGTAGAGATTTTAAAAAGTAATTAAGGATTTAAAATATTTAAGAAAATAATAAAATAAACAAGAGGTATGTCAGAATAAAGAACTATATGAATTTGTGTACATATTGAGACTGGGTTGGAGTAATCCTAATAATAGTTACATAAATTGATAGTTTTGGAATTGTCCCAGAAATGACTTAATTGAATGAATGGGTTTAGTTAGTATAACTATCTTAAGAATTGTGATGTCCCCGAAATGATTAATTGCAATTAAGGCAGTAATTATGTAAGGACCCTAGTTCCTTAAGTGCGGATTAAAGGCATAATTAGAGCTAACATAAATTATCAGAGTAAAATAATCGTGTTGAGACTATGAGCCTTAAGAATTACATGCCAAAAATGAGAACTATCAAATGGATTAGTTACATTCCCAATCAAAATGAATGTATCAATTATAGTTTTACACTACTCCTAGAGTAGATACTATACAAAATTAATCATGTCCTTCCTTCCTCAAAAGAATTCTTCACAAGCTCACCACCTCAACCCGTTCTAGCCCCTTTTTCATCATGCCAAAAAGTACCTACAAGGACAACCCCCAAACATGAGCAATAATATCATTCATATTCAACACAATATGAATATAAAGCGTAAATGCATAAATCACAATGAAACACTTCCTGTTTTCCCATGCATTTCAAACGCTTCCAGTTTAGTTGTCCCTGTAGCATAACTCATGAGTATAATCAATAGATTATTTAATGGTCTACACATGTCATGACACAATACCATCTCATCAATACCAAATATCAGTCGCCAATCCCTAGTCTGTCCATCACAATGTATTTTAATGCCCCTCGCTTATTTACATATAGGCGGCATAGAATAACCTCGCTTCAATGGACATGCGGCGCTCCCACCCCTCGCTTCACATTGAGCGGCAAATATTCTTTACTCGCCCTATATGATAACCACGCTCAAATGTGACATGCGGCGCTCCCACCCCTCGCTTCACATTTAGCGGAAACAAACCAAATAGCGGCAAGCATCAAAATCATCAAGGGATGACCACGACTCATGGGATGTGCACCAATAACCATCATATGCATATACAATCATCATGCATAATTCAACATGTATTTGCATCCACAATGCATAATCACATATATACTCGCATCCACAATGCATAAACAATGAGTATATTAGATACATGTACCGTTGGGTGCCCGTACGTCCTCTACGTACCTTTCCAAAAGTGGAATTGATATGGCTTCACTTCCTTGGTTGCGTTGCTACCTGGGATGGTTCTACACAATCACACAACCCCATATTAGAAGCCAAATAATAGTCGAATACCAAAAATTCGTCAAAAGAAATCATTTCTCAAAATTTCACTGCTGGCGATCGATCGCTTCGCTGAGGCGATCGATCGCCTCAAATTTTGCTTCTCGGCGATCGATCGCGCCAAACATGGCGATCGATCGGCTACCTCATATTTGGCTACTGCCCCTCGGCGATCGGTCGCCCCATTTCAGGCGATCATCGCCTGCCCTGCGATTTTGGTACTGCCCATCGGCGATCGATCGCCTCATTTCAAGCGGTCGATCGCCTCGCACAGACTCGCGATTTTTCCACCATTAATGCACCCAAAACCATACCAAACCATACTAAAACTTAAACCATCAAACCCACAACAAAATAACATCATAAACCTCCAAAATACACCTCAAAACAAACATAAATCCAACCCTCAACCAAAACAACACCAACCCACAACAAACCCATTTCAAAACCATTTCAAAACTAAACCAAACACAACAAAAATGACATGGAGGCATCCATACCTCTTGGGGACCTCAAATCTCCCAATAAACTTCACAAACAAGCTTTTTGCAAGAATTTCTCTTCACCCCTATGCTCAAACTCGAAAATGAAGAGAAAAGGAAGGGTTTGGGTGGTGGATTGGGAAAGTAAAGTGAAGGTGAGGTGGGGGTTGGGGTATAAGGGGTTGGGTTAAATTAAAAATGCATTCCACAAACCCATGGTGTATAAAACACCCCAACATGATATTTAAAAGGCATTTCACCAAAATGCACCATCATCACAATTAAACTCATGTTTTACAATTAATTGCTAACCATGGCAAATGAATCATGCTAATAACAATTTTCCCAACATGCACAACATCCACCCTGAAATGCTCTCCCCGGTCACTCTATCATGTGACTAAGCATTTCAATACATTAAATAAATCCAGCACATAATCAATTAATTACCACCATAATTAATCATATAAACACAATTAATGCCCAAATTGCAATTAATTATTTCGGGGCTATCACAAATTATGTTTATATGACGAATTATGTGGATAATTGATTTATGTGTTGAATTAATTATCATGATGAATTACTTAGTCACATGATAGGCGTGACCTGGGGGTTGCATTTCAAGGTGCATGTTATACATGATAGAAAATGGGGTGTTAACATGATTTAATTGTGTTGATTGTTAATTATGAGGAAAGTATGGATTTAATGAAGTTCGGTGCATTTTTGTAAATGCTTTTAAAATACTATGTTGGGGTATTTTATATATCATGTTAATTATTGGGTATAATTTAATTAACCCATACCCCACTATACCCAACCCACTTCATTTCATTTTAACCCATCACTCTTAAAATCCCCAAAATCACTTCCCAACCCAAAACCCTTCCCATTTTCGATTTTGGGCACAAAGTGGAAGAGGAATCTTTGCAAAAGCTTGATTTGTGGAATTTGTTGGGTTATGGTTGCCTCCTTGTTGCTTTTGTAGTGTTTGGTATGAGTTTGTAATGGTTTTGAAGGGTTTTGAAATGGGTTTGTTTTGAGTATGTGTTGTATGTTGTTGGGGTATGATTTTTGAAGTGTTTTATGTGGGTTTTAGTGAGTTATGATGATGTTAGTGTTGTTGGAAAGTTTGGGTTTGAATGGTATGAGGAAGAACTTGAAAAATGCTCAAAAATGGCGATTTTTCGATGTACAGGGATCGGCAATCGATCGCCCGTTCCAGGCGATCGATCGCGACCCAGCAGTAGACGCCAGTAGCATTTGGCGATCGATCGCGACCCAGCAGTAGACGCCAGTAGCATTTGGCGATCGATCTCCGCATTGGGCGATCGATCGGCGAGGCTGGCGATTGATCGCGCCAAAAGTGGCAATCGATCGCCAAGAGCTGAAATTTTCAGCAACGTCCAGTATGATCTCGCGATCGATCGCGAGATATAAAAATATGTGTTTTTGAGTTTTTTGTGGGATTTTTTGATATTGGACTATATTTATCTTCAAATATCGATTTGTATGGTTATGTAGAACCATCCCAGGTACCCACAACATCAAGGAGATAAAGTTCTCCAACTTCTCCACTTTTGGAATTAAGGTACGTAAGAGAAGTACGGGCATCGGACGGTAAACCATAATCCTATACTATGATTATGCGATGATTGCATAAGTATTTACGATGTTTACGATGATGATTGTGATAAGTAAGTTTATGATGATGATGTCTATGATAAGTAAAGATGATAAGATGTTTACAATGATGTTTATGATAAATGAAGATGATTTCTATGATAAGTAAAGATGATAAGATGTTTACGATGATGTTTATGATAAATGAAGATGATTTCTATGATAAGTAAAGATGATAAGATGTTTACGATGATGTTTATGATAAATGAAGATGATTTCTATGATGAGTAAAGAAGATAAGATGTTTATGATGATGACTATGATAATTAAGTTTAAGATGATGATGTTCACATGATGATGATATTTATGATGAGTAAAGAGGATATGATGTTTATGAGGACGATTATGATAAGTAATGATGATGCTTATATGATGTTTATATAATGATACGATGTTTATGACATGGTAAGATGCCATGCGAAAGGGTAAGATGCCCATATGGTAAGATGTCATACGGTGTTTATGATATGATAAGATGTCATACGATAGGGTAAGATGCCCATATGCATGATAAGATGATGATGCCTATAAGATGATGATGTTTACAAGATGATGATGTTTATAAGATGACGATGTTTATGATATGATGATGATGATGTATGTTTAACTATGTTATTAAGAATGGTGGAATGTCCGGTGGGTATTATGGGCAAGCGAGGAAGGTACTTGCCGCTCACATAACTAGCGAGGGGATACATCCGGTATCAAGGCGTAGCGAGGGGTATCATATTCCGCTAAGCGAGGAGATACATCCGCTATCAAGGCGTAGCGAGGGGTATCACAATTCCGCTTTATGTCGAGCGAGGGGGCCAATTGTGCCGCTGTCATAATAGAACCAGGACAGTCCCATTTCTAATTAACATTGTTGTTCATGTGCATATATGTGAATTATGATTTTAATCATTTATGTCAAGGACTAATGATTATATGCATGACTATGAAACAGGAACAACCAAAGAGGGTAAATGCGATTAACCAGGAAGTATACGTTACCAATTACTTTCATGCACTTATTTATATGCCATTACCCTATGATGTTAAGAAATGATGTGCATGCTCATGATGGGTTGTTCCTGTAGGTACACTTTCGGACCAAAGGGCTAAGGGTTGGGTTGAGGCAGTGAGCTAAAAGGAGCGTGAAAGAAGATACGATGCAGGATTTTTTTTTGGATAGTCTCTACTCTAGGAGTAATATAATTCTATCGCCTTAACATTCATTATTGATAATGTAATTAATTAAGTTTTGAAATTTCATTTTTGGCCTGTAATCTTATTAGCTCACGTAATAACCGGAACCATAAACTGTCAGTGATGCATGTTTAGCCCTAATTATGTCCTGATTATGATGTTAAGGTAGGAAGACCCTACATTAGTGGTATCAGAGCAGTGGTTAGAGAACCCGGGCATGAGTGAAGGGTAGCCTTAGCAATAAGTTGGCTAGGTGCTTATTTTAAACATGTTTTGTGCATATGTTGCATATGAAGTATATGACTGTTATGCTAACATGTTATGGCTTTCTAACGATGTATTATATGAACTGCTTTTGGGTATTGTTGTTAACCCTTGTGTTGCAGCATGGCAGCAAATACCGAAGTAGGTGATGCAGTTAATGTTAATGCAAGTGCTGGGCGTACCAATCCCCTACCACCGCCAGCCTTGGGTGAAGAACCCTCTGAGCAACAGTTACTACCTGGGGAGCTAAGTTTGACCCAGTTTCTGGCATATCGACCCCGATGTTCGAAGGAACCGAGATAGGGGAACTGGTCAAGAAGGCATTGATATTCTGAACAGGTATCAGGTAGTTGTGAACTGCAGGCAGAGGACTGTCCGATTCAGATCTGATATGGGAGTCCAGTGGATATTTTATGGGGATAGTCCCCGTTCAAAGATCCCGTCGATATCTGTTGTCAAGATGGCGTAGTTATTGGAACGAGGCCATACGGGATATTTCATCTATGCTGTTGATGTTACTGAAAAGAGGAAAGAATTAAAGGTTGAGGACGTGCCCGTAGTGACGGAGTTTCCTGATGTTTTTCCGGAGGAGATTCCCGGATTCCCACCGACGAGAGAGGTCGAGTTTGGGATTGAATTACTACCAAGGACGTCTGCCATTTCTCGTGCCCCGTATAGGATGGCACCAGCAGAGCTAAGGGAGTTAAAGGTTCAGTTGCAAGAGCTCCTTGATGAGGGTTACATACGCCCTAGCGTATCGCCCTGGGGTGCACCAGTTTTAATTGTAAAGAAGAAAGATGGTTCGATGCGTCTGTACATCGATTACAGACAACTGAACAAAGCCACAATGAAGAACAAGTATCCACTCCCGAGGATCGATGATTTGTTTGACCAGTTGCAGGGTACGAGGATCTAAAGTAAGATCGATCTGAGGTCGGGGTACCATCAGATTCGAGTAAGGGAAGATGATGTTCAGAAGACAGCTTTCAGGACTAGATATGGGCACTATGAATTCCTAGTCATACCTTTTGGGGTGACAAATGCCCCATCTGTTTTCATGGGTTTGAGGAACAGGGTGTTCCAGCCATATTTGGATCAGTTCGTCATTGTTTTCATTGACGATATACTTATTTACTCTCGAACTGAAGAGGAACACGTGAAGCACTTGAGAACAGTACTCCAGATCCTTAGGGATTGCCAGACCCCTGTCACAGCTGACTCAGAAAGGAGTGTCGTTCTATTGGTCCGAAGCTTGTGAGGAAAACTTCCAAAAATTGACACGTCGTTTGACTACGACACCTATATTGGTGATTCCTTCTGAGAATAAGAGGTTTGCCTTGTACACGAATGCATCACTGCAGGGTTTGGACTGTGTGTTGATGCAAGATAAGCATGTGGTGGCTTATGCATCGAGGCGGTTGAAACCACATGAGACTAGGTACCCAGTCCATGATTTGGAGCTGGCAGTCATTATTTTTTGCCTTGAAGACTTGGGGGCATTATTTGCATGGTACGTCGTTTACCATCTACACGGACCATAAGAGCCTGAAGTTTTGTTCACACAGGCTGAGTTGAATATGCGACAAAGAAGATGGATGGACTTACTCAAAGATTTTGATTGTGAAATTGAGTACCATCCTGGTAAAGCAAATTTGATAGCAGACGCCTTAAGTCGGAAGGTGAAGAGTACTGTTGAGGACGCTATGTGTTTATCAGCTATGATGACTTCCTATTGCCATCTGGGCTATGATTTCGATGTGGACACGTCGCCGGTGCGAGTGTCGACCTTACTGGCTGAGCCAGACATAATTGAGGCTATCAGGAAAGCCCAGAGGTTGGATGATGAGGTTCAGGGATGGTCATCGATAGTACTTCAAGGACAGCCATCAAAGTTTAGTGTGGCTGAGGATGGTTCCTTGAGACTGGGCAACCGTTGGGTAGTCCCAGATACGCTGGAATTGCGTAGAGGACTATTGGAGCGAGCTCACAGTAGTCGGTTCAGTATCCACCCAGGAGGAAGGAAGATGTACAAGGACCTATGCGGTCAATCCTGGTGGAGACGCATGAAGCGTGATGTGATCACTTTTGTTAAAAGATGTTTGATCTGTCAGCAAGTAAAGGCAGAAAGGCAGAGGTCTGGTGGCGAGCTGAAGAGCTTGGAAGTACCTAAATGGAAGTGGGAGCATATCTCTATGGACTTTGTGACCCACTTGCCGAGGACGGCCTCAGGATTTGATGCGATCTGGGTGATCGTGGATAGGCTGACGAAGGTAGCTCACTTCATCCCCTACTGTATGTGTTAGTTCCGGACCTTATCGATGAGATTTTAAAGATGACAAAACATTTCAGACCGGATCGATAGAAATCAGTTTGACCAGATCGATCGGACAAAACAGAGCAAGATGACAAAACATTTCAGACCGGATCGATGGAAATCAGGCATACCAGATCGATCGCGCAAAACAGAGCAAGCTGATAAAGTATATCACATATCAGACCGGATCGATGGATTCCAGACTGACTAGATCGATACTTCAGATCGATCTCAATCTTTATCAGATCAAAGCAGTCAAAGATACATAAAGGATGGCTTCTCAGTCCGAACCATTAACGGTCATTTATTGTAGCATTTAATGCTGTAATTAATGCTACAAAGGATCAAAAGTCGAAGATTGCCATTAAAGGTAAGAAGACAAAGAAGAGCTTACCTGACAGTCGCCGAAAGCATACACCAGAATGGCAAGTGTCCTGAAGAAGAAGAAGAAGACTGTAGCTTTCTCAGAGTTTAAAAAGAGTCAAAGTCGCACATTAAGGGAAACAATGCCGTTGCTACCCTCAACTATAAAAGGATGCAACAAAAGGAAGACATAGACTCTGGATTTTGAACTCACGCTGATCAATTGAAAAGCACACAAGAAAGCAACTGCACACGCTTACAAAGTTCAGAAGCTTTCGAGCTGAAGTTATTTATTTAAGCGCGATTACTTTGTAACATTTGATCATCGTAGGATCATTGTGCGCATTGTGTATTGAAAAATAGAAGTGAGCAACTTATTGTAACTGTCAGACAGAGTGTGTCTGAGCAGGTTGAGTGACTAGGAGTTTCAGACTGGTAGTGAGGTAAATCCAGCCTGAATCGGGTTTGTACAACAGGATTGTATAAATCAAAGTCTTCTAGTATAAACCTTCCTTAATTGGAAGAAGGGGAGACGTAGAAGGATTACACCACCTTCGAACTTCCAGAAACATATCCTGTGTTTTATCCTTCCTCACTTAGCCATCGAGCCGTTCTTACTTTTACAAGAGCAGACCGTTTCCGCACTTACCTTTTTAGTGGTCTGTTCTGTTCAAAGAGTTGATTAAGTAACAGATTTCTTTCACTAATCCGAAAGAATTCACAAGGGATAAATTTTATAAGGAGTGTTCATTCACCCCCCCCCCCCCCCCCTCTAAACACTCCGGACCGATCCTAACAAGTGGTATCACAGCAGGTCATCTTAATCAGCACAAAGACTAAGTTGATGGCATCATTCAACAAAATCCCCATGTTCTCAAAAGAAGACTATGATGACTGGAGAATCAGAATGCAAGCTCATCTGGCAGCTCAGGATGACGATATGTGGTTCGTCATCACTGATGGACCAATGAAGATTTTAAAAATCAATACAGCAGTAGCCATCTCTGATGGAGAACCACAAATGGTGGAAAAAGACAGATCCCTCTGGACGAATGAGGAAAGAAAGAAAGCAAATCTCGATAATGTGGCCAAAGACAACTTTGGACAAGAACATGTTCAGCAAAATCAAAATGTGCTCTACTGCCAAAGAAATTTGGGAGAAGATAGCACAGCTATGTGAAGGCAACGACCAGACCAAAGAAAACAAGTTAACTGTTGCTCTTCAAAGATTTGAGAGCATAAAGATGAAAAGTGGAGAAACTCTAAATGAGTTTGATGAAAGAGTCACCGGCATCATAAATGAACTGAATGGTCTGGGGAAGGAATATTCTAACAGAGAGATCGCTCTGAAAGTAATGAGAGCTCTGCCAAAGGAATGGGATGTAAAGACCATCGCCATGAGGGAATCAAAAGACCTTAACAAGGTTGAACTTCATGATCTGTTTGCAGATCTTAAGGCCTATGAGTTTGAACTGATAAGCAGAGGTGAAGCAGAGCCATCCATCTCTCAACCAAACAAGGCCCTGGCAGCCACTCCAGACCAGATCGCTTCAACATCAGACCGATCTGCTGAACAGATGAGTAACGATGCTATGTCATTATTTATCAAGAAATTCGGTAAATTTATGTCTAAAAATAAGAGGAACTTCAAACCCTCTCATCATTATAAATCAAGAAAAGATGATACTGTTAACGATCAGGCTTGCTACAATTGTGGTAAGACCGGACACTTCATTGCAGATTGCACCAGACCGAAGAAAGAAGAACGGAAAGAGAAGCATCGTGATGATAGAAAGAAGAAGCACTACAAAGACCGCAAGAATCATGGAAAATCCCAAAAAGTCCTAGTAGCTGAAGAAGGAAACAGCAAATGGGCTCAGACAGACTCAGACTCGGAAAGCTCTGAATATTCTTCCAGCGAAAGCGAAGAAGATATTCAATGTCTTATGGCAGACGAAGAAATGAGTCAGACAGACGAGGTATATGATCTTGACTCAAATGAATTTACACGAGAAGAGCTCATGTCCGCATTGCAAGACATGGCTAATGATTATAGGATCTTAGCTGAATCATTTGAGAAGAATAAAGCCAAAATCAGTACTCAAATGGATGAGCACAACAAACCAAGCTGCTCTGAGCAGGGTGAGTGCAAAAATCTCCAGATCGAGCTGAATAAGCTGAAAATCTCTTATGATCAGCTCCATGAAGAAAATAAGAGAATTAGCACACAAAATGCTAAGCTCTCACATATATTCAAAACATGGACAAAATCCAGAACATCCTTGGAAGAATTACAAGAGGTTCAAAGAAACGTCGGTGATTTCACCGGCATAGGCTTTGACACCAAAGAATGCACCAAAGATGAATCTGAGCTGTTGCTGGTAAAGAATCAAGTCAAACAAATGACATTTGTTAAATCCAGCACAGTATATGAAACTGAAGCACCTAAGATTCAAACAGGAGTCTCTTACGAGAATCAAAATCTGAGAAAAGGAATTGGTTATGTTGACCAAGCCAAAGAAAAGGCACCAGCAAGATTTGCGTCTATCAGACCAAATCCAAAGGTGCAAGATCGAAGGCAAGGAAGACAATACAATTACTATAACTCAAAACCGATTCAATGAAGATATAGACTACCTTATGAGAATCAAAGGTTTTCACAGCGCACACATTATCACACACAGCATCGAAACAGACCAGCACACAGCACACCCTACACACACAAGCCATTGAAGCTGATACAGGTGTGGGTTCCCAAAGGGCTAATCCGTTCTGGACCCAAATAGGATTGGGTACCAACAATAATTATATTTGATGACAGGTACCGAAGAAACTCGCATCAGACTGGTATTTGGACAGTGGGTGTTCCCGTCACATGACTGGAAACATCGAGCTGCTGTCTGAAGTGACAGAATGTATTGGACCCAAAATCATTTTCGGAGATAACTCAAAGGGTAAGACCGTGGGCAAGGGTAAGATTGTCCATGGTAACATTATTATCAATGATGTGCTGTTAGTTGAAAATCTGTGCTATAATCTGATTAGCATAAGTCAACTCTGTGATAATGGTTATGCTGTAGAATTTCATAAACACACTTGCAATGTTAAATCATCAGATGATATAACCATGCTCGTAGGAATCAGGAATGGAAACACTTATAAGATTAACTGGAATCATGCTCAACCTGATAATCCTACTTGCTTCCTCGCTAACAATGATAATAAACATTGGCTGTGGCATAAGCGCTTAAATCATATCAACTTTAAGACCATTGCTAGCCTGTGTAAACATGATTTAGTTATCGGTCTGCCCAAGATCGATTTTGCTAAGGATAAGATCTGCGAAGCTTGCCAAATGGGCAAACAGATCAGATCATCCTTCAAAAACAAGAATGCCAAATCCTCCTCCCGCTGTTTAGAATTACTGCATATGGACTTGTTTGGTCCTATACCAATAACAAGTTTAGGGGGAATGCGGTATACTCTTGTTGTTATTGATGATTACTCACGCTTTACATGGACTATATTCTTAAGCAGTAAAGATCAGACCGGTCCGAAGTTGATCAAGCTGCTGAAACGCACTCAGAACGAGAAATCATCCAGCATAGACAAGATTCGAAGTGACAAAGGGACTGAGTTTTCAAATCAGAATCTTGAATCCTTTCTAGAAGATCATGGAATCAAGCATGAGTTTTCAGCTGCTCGAACTCCTCAACAGAATGGAGTTGCAGAACGAAGAAACAGAACGCTCAAGGAAGCAGCAAGAACAATGCTTGCTGATTCTGGAATCTCTCAAAAGTTCTGGGCAGAAGCTGTAAATACTGCTTGCTACACTCAAAACCGATCTATGATTAACAAGAAGCTGAATCTCACTCCATATGAAATATGGACTGGTAACAGACCATCTGTTTCTCACTTTCATGTATTTGGCTGTAAATGCTTCGTTCACAACAATGGTAAGAGTCATCTTACAGCATTTGAAGCTAAGTCAGATAATGGTATATTCTTAGGATATTCATCAATTAGCAAAGCTTATCGAGTTTTTAATAATCGAACTTTAACTGTAGAAGAATCTGTTCATGTAGTCTTTGATGAAACTTTATGTGTTGAAGGGAACAAAGAATCAATTTTAAATCAGATGGAAAATATCCATCTCGAAGCTAACAGTGATGATGAGATTGTAGCTAACAGGACAAGAGACAATCCACCAGAACCAGAATTACCAGACAGACCGGATCCAGGCTTTGAAGAAACTTCAGATCGAGCTGATCCGAATGCTCCTGACTCAAATATTAAAACAGATGCTGATCATGCTGTTACTGTTCATCCGACCGGACCAGACAATCCAGAGTCAAGCTATCGATGGACTAAGAAGCATCCACCTAATCTAGTGATTGGTAGTCCTTCTGCACCAATCAGAACCAGAGGACAGATGATGGATGAGTTCACTCATGCTGCCTTCATCTCTACTATGGAACCCAAGAAGATCGATGAAGCTCTGACTGACTTCAACTGGATTAAAGCAATGCAAGAAGAGCTTATTCAATTCGAACAAAATCAAGTTTGGAGTCTAACACCGAGACCAAGCGATCTGCCTGTTATTGGAACCAGATGGGTCTTCAGAAATAAGCTAGACGCAGATGGAACTGTGGTTAGAAACAAAGCCAGACTGGTGGCACAGGGATTCAGACAAGAAGAAGGAATCGACTTCGATGAATCATTTGCACCAGTCGCCAGACTTGAAGCTATCCGAATCTTTCTTGCTTATGCTGCCTTTAAAGACTTCAAAGTATATCAGATGGACGTCAAGAGCGCCTTTCTTAATGGAAAGCTTCAGGAAGAAGTCTACATTGAGCAACCACCTGGATTTCAGAACCATTTGTATCCCAATCATGTATATCTACTGAATAAAGCAGTGTATGGTCTGAAACAAGCTCCAAGAGCCTGGTATGACACTCTATCTCAATTTCTGCTGAACCATGATTTCCAGATCGGCTCAGTAGATAAAACTCTATTTAAATTCATTAAGGGGGAACATACCCTATTAGTTCAGATTTATGTTGATGACATAATCTTTGGGTCAACTAACCCCAAATTGTGCGAGAAATTTTCTAAGTTAATGCAGGGACAGTTCGAGATGAGCATGATGGGAGAATTGTCATTCTTTCTGGGTCTGCAAGTAAAACAGCTCAACAATGGCATTTTCATCAATCAGACCAAGTATACCAAAGAGCTCCTTAAGAGATTTGGAATGGAAACATGCTCAACTGCATCAACTCCAATGAGTCCAACAATCAAGTTAGACAAAGATGAAGGGGGAACGGCAGTTGAAGTAACCATGTATAGAGGACTAATCGGATCGCTATTGTATCTTACAGCGAGCCGGCCCGATATTATGTTTTCAGTCTGTATGTGCGCCAGATTTCAGTCAGAACCAAAGCAATCACATTTTATTGCTGCCAAGCGTATTCTGAAATATTTAAAAGGATCTCAGAACGTTGGTCTTTGGTACTCCAAAGATTCAAACTTCAGCTTGATCGGGTATTCAGACGCAGACTACGCTGGGTGTAAGATCGATCGTAAAAGCACCAGTGGAACATGTCAATTCCTAGGTGAAAGATTGATTTCTTGGTTCAGTAAGAAGCAGACATCGATTGCCACATCCACAGCTGAAGCAGAATACCTAGCCGCTGGAAGCTGTTGTGCTCAAATGCTCTGGATTCAACACCAGCTCAAAGACTATGGCATCCAAGCTGTTGACTCTCCGATATTTTGCGACAACACAAGTGCAATCGCTATAACGTATAATCCAGTTCTGCACTCTCGAACAAAGCATATTGATATACGACATCATTTTATTCGAGAACATGTTGGCAAAAAGGAAATTCGGATCGAGCACATTTCAACAGAGCAGCAAGCAGCAGACATCTTCACTAAACCGCTTCCTGAGGCTAAGTTTAATTATTTCCGTCAAATTCTTGGTTTAATTGACTTATCTTAATTAGTTTAGATGTTTTTATTCTTTTCGCACTTGAAGATTTTTTTTTGTCACCACAGATCGATAATACAATGTTCAGAAAGACACAGACCGGTCCGAACTTTCAGACCGGTCCTTGTCAGTCTGATTTTATCCTATGATCTGTCTGGACAATAACAACAGCTCGGACTGATTGACCATTTTAACTAGTTGTACTTTAACCGCCTTATCTTTCTTTATCCTGACCGTTTATTTTGAATTATTTAATTCTCAGTCTTGGAGATAAAGACACGTGTCTTCTCTCTCCTATTTAGCGGGCTGAACATTTCATACTTGTTCACTTTTTACAATTTACCGCTTTCTACCTTCCTACTCTCTCACTCTCTTACTCTTCGCACTTCCTTTAAACTCTTTTCAAATGGCTACCATCACTCATAACTCACTCTCCGTTGAGTTTGATGACATTTACAGGGCAGAAGATGCTGCGATGGTGTCCATTTTTAGAGCCCTGGAATCATCTGGTTTACGGAACTTCTTGGAATGCGGAACAGTTGTTTATGAATCAGAAATCCACGAGCTGTTCGCCAACGCCATCTCCCGGAAGACATCCATTTCTACTACTGTCCAGGGCAAATCTTTCGAGATCTCGCCAACAACGATGGCCAAGACCTTTGGCCTCCCCAGTTCCGGACTGACAGAGTTCGGACAGACTCCTCAAGCGTCACTCTTAGATCTTCAGAGGAAGATTTCTATTTCTGGCCAACGATTGCAACCCTCCTTTAAGAAGAAGGAAATGCTCTTCTATTTCCAGGTGCTGTGCGAAGTGGTAGGCAAGCCACTTTTGGGTAAAGCAGGAAGTTTCGATGCTGTAACCGCCGAAAAGTTCAGGGCTATGGCGGCTATTGTATCCGGCCAGAAGATAAACTGGTCCATGATTTTGTTTGGAGTACTGCTGGAAACGGTGATTGCATCCAAGCACGCCGTATGTTTTGCTGTTCCTCTCAGCAAGCTCTTGGAGTCCTTAGGCCTCGAGCTGAGCAAGCCGTCTGCTCTCCGTCCCTTTAAGATCCTTAACTCCAAAGGGCTTGCACTGCTGAAGTCCAAGAGTGCTCCGCCTACTCCTGCTACTCTGGCTGCAGTCAAGGTTGAGCAGGACGAGGAACCAGTTGCTGTGCGCAAACCTCGGGTCAAGCGGAAGCTGACCATTCAGACTGACTCAGAAGCCACCCAGTCTGCTCACTCATCACCAACCAAGCCACTTCCCAAAAAGCCACGAACCCAGATTACCAAACCAGCCAAATCTCTACCTCCACCCATACTACCACCCTCTAAAGCAACCCCTGCCCCTCAACCTTCCACCCAGCTTTCACAAGCTTCAACCCCTGCACCCAAAGTCACCCTTAGAATTCCTCTGCCAATCCCGTGGTCAAAGGGATAGTTATCACTGAGTTGGGAGACTATACCCAATCAGGGATTAAGTCCCCTTCCTCCACCGGCAAGGGAAAAGCCATTCTCACCGAACCCCTCTCTACTAAACCCAAATCTGCAGCGCAGACTGCCATCGACATCGCTATGGAGGATGTTGATGAGAGGCTAAAGGAACTCATTGTGGTTTTTGATGAATATGTCCAGTACCGGACTATCAACCACATTGAGCTGTTCTACGGTAAGTTGCACAGATTGAAGAAAATGGAAGATGAAGCTCTGAAAGGAACAGAGACTGATGATGTTCGACTTGCCGTGCAGCGCAGAGATTTATTTACGGCAAAACACAGATTCAGACTGGCTAATCTGCTTCTTGTTGCCAAAAAGAAGAACTTCGATCCGCTTGCTCCAACTGCCAGAGATGATGGGGCTGTGATTGCTCAACTCGAGATGGATGTTCATGCTCTATCCTTAGCTGTCCGTTTTCAACGACAGAAGCTAAGTATCTCCACTCCAGCCACAAGCCCGGATCATCCTTCTGCAAGCAAGACTCTGGCAGAACCATTTATCGAGGTTATTCCTTCTGATGCAGCACAACAGACAGAGGATCAGCCTGCAGAGCACGTACCAGACCAGACAGCGGAGCAGCCATTGCCTAATGCTCCGTCTGCAACAGATGATGAACCAATGAATGTTCTGTTGGACTCTCCGACAACATCTATTCCATTGAAGTCATCAGCCTCCCGTGCACAACCCAGTCCAGCTGAAGCATGTGCAACAACTGAAGTACCAGACCTCATCGATCCGGATTTCGTGGTATCTACAGTGGTTGCAGCTCTCCAAGTTGAGGAACCTCCCAGTCCCCACTCTCCTCTGGGACCATCAGATGAAGATTTGGCCTTCATTCAAGGTTTTTCTTCGGATCTGGTCACTCTGATCCGATCCGAAAGTCATCAAGCTGCCATTTCTTCCATCGTGCCGATTGCTGAAGAAGATGACCATGCCATGTCATCATCAGATCACTCTCCCAGCAAGCTATCTGATGCACCTCCATCCCTGGCACGGACTATCCAGCACTTCTCTGATACCTGTCTGTCCTTGACTCAACGCATTCTAGAAGTTCATCAAGGTCAGAGGGTCACGGCCTTGGACTTTGCTTCTTTCAAAGAGAAGATGAATGCCAGTATCGGAAGCCTTCAGCGCGGCATAAACGATCTGTTTTCTCAACAGGCCTCTTACAAGAACAGCCTGAGAAAAGAGCAGATCGAGCTAGCCACTGAAGTCAGAGCATCTGTTGCCAATTCCCTCCGCGCTCAAGACGTTCGTCTTGACGCTATCAGCGCGCAGCTAGCACAAGTTGTCGACTTTCTTCAAGAGATTGCTGCTGACAAAAAGGGGGAAAAGAAGACAGACTTCAGGCCGCCTTCTAGAAAATAATATTTTCAGACTGTGTATTTTTAGGATTTTCTTGGTGATCAATAAAATCCTCGTTTGATTGAGTCTGTGTTCATTTATTTTGAACTTCATCATAAGGCTTAATAATAAAGATTTAATCGATTCAACTTAATGAAGTTCATTTATTTTGAACAAAGAAGTAATCGATCCGAAAGCATTCGCTTCAGAGCTCTTATCAAGACTGGTTAAAAAGACTTAGAAGCTAGGTTTTGTCATCATCAAAAAGGGGGAATTTGTTAGTTCCGGACCTTATCGATGAGATTTTAAAGATGACAAAACATTTCAGACCGGATCGATAGAAATCAGTTTGACCAGATCGATCGGACAAAACAGAGCAAGATGACAAAATATTTCAGACCGGATCGATGGAAATCAGGCATACCAGATCGATCGCGCAAAACAGAGCAAGCTGATAAAGTATATCACATATCAGACCGGATCGATGGATTCCAGACTGACTAGATCGATACTTCAGATCGATCTCAATCTTTATCAGATCAAAGCAGTCAAAGATACATAAAGGATGGCTTCTCAGTCCGAACCATTAACGGTCATTTATTGTAGCATTTAATGCTGTAATTAATGCTACAAAGGATCAAAAGTCGAAGATTGCCATTAAAGGTAAGAAGACAAAGAAGAGCTTACCTGACAGTCGCCGAAAGCATACACCAGAACGGCAAGTGTCCTGAAGAAGAAGACTGTAGCTTTCTCAGAGTTTAAAAAGAGTCAAAGTCGCACATTAAGGGAAACAATGCCGTTGCTACCCTCAACTATAAAAGGATGCAACAAAAGGAAGACATAGACTCTGGATTTTGAACTCACGCTGATCAATTGAAAAGCACACAAGAAAGCAACTGCACACGCTTACAAAGTTCAGAAGCTTTCGAGCTGAAGTTATTTATTTAAGCGCGATTACTTTGTAACATTTGATCATTGTAGGATCACTGTGCGCATTGTGTATTGAAAAATAGAAGTGAGCAACTTATTGTAACTGTCAGACAGAGTGTGTCTGAGCAGGTTGAGTGACTAGGAGTTTCAGACTGGTAGTGAGGTAAATCCAGCCTGAATCGGGTTTGTACAACAGGATTGTATAAATCAAAGTCTTCTAGTATAAACCTTCCTTAATTGGAAGAAGGGGAGACGTAGAAGGATTACACCACCTTCGAACTTCCAGAAACATATCCTGTGTTTTATCCTTCCTCACTTAGCCATCGAGCCGTTCTTACTTTTACAAGAGCAGACCGTTTCCGCACTTACCTTTTTAGTGGTCTGTTCTGTTCAAAGAGTTGATTAAGTAACAGATTTCTTTCACTAATCCGAAAGAATTCACAAGGGATAAATTTTATAAGGAGTGTTCATTCACCCCCCCCCCCCTCTAAACACTCCGGACCGATCCTAACAGTATGACTTTCACATACCTAAAGATGGCCCAATTATATGTACGGGATGTAGTGAGGTTGCATGGGATTCCAGTCTCGATTGTGTCTGACAGAGACCCAAGATTTACTTCACATTTCTGGGAGGGTCTCCAGACAGCTTTGGGCATTGAAGTGAGACTGAGTATAGCTTATCACCATCAGACAGATGGCCAGACAGAGCGTACCATTCAGACGCTCGAAGACATGTTGAGGGCATGTGTATTGGAATTTGATACTCCATGGCAAGATTCTATACCGCTAGTAGAGTTCTCCTATAATAACAGCTATCAGGCGAGCATTCAAATGGCCCCTTTTGAAGCTCTTTAGGGACGACAATGTAGGTCACCGCTGTATTGGGAGGACTTGACGAGTAAAGCGGTCGGAGGACCGGATATGATTAAGGACATGGAGGAAAAGATTAAGATGATACGCTTAAAGATGAAAGCGGCCCAAGATAGGCAAGCAGCCTATGCCAATAAGCGGCGATGACCGCTAGAATTCCAGTCAGGAGACAAGGTCTTCTTGAAAATCTCACCCTTTAGGGGTGTGGTCCGTTTTGGTATGCGGGGGAAGTTATCTCCGAAGTATGTTGGACCGTATGTAATATTGCAGCGCATCGGTACTTTGGCTTACCGTTTGGCTCTACCCCCGACATTGTCTGGCATACATGATGTCTTCCATGTCTCTAATTATGAGGAAGTATGAGCCATATCCGTCTCATGTTTTACAGCCTTTAGAGGTTCAGTTGGGTTCAGATGTATCCTATGTTAGACGACCCGTCAGAATTCTGGATCGAGAGGATCGCAGACTTCGAAGCAAGATTATACCGATGATCAAAGTTCAGTGGGATCGTCGGGTTGTCGAGGAAGCTACGTGGGAGACGGAACGGTATATGATACAGCACTACCCGAAACTATTCTCTGGTATGTGATTTATGTTCAGTTTCTTTTGGGGTAAGTGCATGCGATTTCGAGGACTAAATCTTATAAGTAGGGGAGTAATGTGATGTCCCCGAAATGATTAATTGCAATTAAGGCAGTAATTATGTTTATATGACGAATTATGTGGATAATTGATTTATGTGTTGAATTAATTATCATGATGAATTACTTAGTCACATGATAGGCGTGACCTGGGGGTTGCATTTCAGGGTGCATGTTATACATGATAGAAAATGGGGTGTTAACATGATTTAATTGTGTTGAATGTTAATTATGAGGAAAGTATGGATTTAATGAAGTTCGGTGCATTTTTGTAAATGCTTTTAAAATACCATGTTGGGGTATTTTATATATCATGTTAATTATTGGGTATAATTTTATTAACCCATACCCCACTATACCCAACCCACTTCATTTCATTTTAACCCATCACTCTTAAAATCCCCAAAATCACTTCCCAACCCAAAACCCTTCCCATTTTCGATTTTGGGCACAAAGTGGAAGATGAATCTTTGCAAAAGCTTGATTTGTGGAATTTGTTGGGTGATTTGGAGTCCCCAAGAGGTATGGTTGCCTCCTTGTTGCTTTTGTAGTGTTTGGTATGAGTTTGTAATGGTTTTGAAGGGTTTTGAAATGGGTTTGTTTTGAGTATGTGTTGTATGTTGTTGGCGTATGATTTTTGAAGTGTTTTATGTGGGTTTTAGTGAGTTATGATGATGTTAGTGTTGTTGGAAAGTTTGGGTTTGAATGGTATGAGGAAGAACTTGAAAAATGCTCAAAAATGGCGATTTTTCGATGTACAGGGATCGGCGATCGATCGCCCGTTCCACGCGATCGATCGCGACCCAGCAGTAGACGCCAGTAGCATTTGGCGATCGATCGCCGCATTGGGCGATCGATCGGCGAGGCTGGCGATCGATCGCCAAGAGCTGAAATTTTCAGCAACGTCCAGTATGATCTCGCGATCGATCGGGCCTGGGCGGCGATCGATCGCGAGATATAAAAATATGTGTTTTTGAATTTTTTGTGGGATTTTTGGATATTGGACTATATTTAGCTTCTAATATCGATTTGTATGGTTATGTAGAACCATCCCAGGTACCCACAACATCAAGGAGATAAAGTTCTCCAACTTCTCCACTTTTGGAATTAAGGTACGTAAGAGACGTACGGGCATCGGACGGTAAACCATACTCTTATACTATGATTATGCGATGATTGCATAAGTATTTACGATGTTTACGATGATGATTGTGATAAGTAAGTTTATGATGATGATGTCTATGATAAGTAAAGATGATAAGATGTTTACGATGCTGTTTATGATAAATGAAGATGATTTCTATGATAAGTAAAGATGATAAGATGTTTACGATGATGTTTATGATAAATGAAGATGATTTCTATGATAAGTAAAGATGATAAGATGTTTACGATGATGTTTATGATAAATGAAGATGATTTCTATGATGAGTAAAGAAGATAAGATGTTTATGATGATGACTATGATAATTAAGTTTAAGATGATGATGTTCACATGATGATGATATTTATGATGAGTAAAGAGGATATGATGTTTATGAGGACGATTATGATAAGTAATGATGATGTTTATATAATGATACGATGTTTATGACATGGTAAGATGACATGCGAAAGGGTAAGATGCCCATATGGTAAGATGCCATACGATGTTTATGATATGGTAAGATGCCATACGATAGGGTAAGATGCCCATATGCATGATAAGATGATGATGCCTATAAGATGATGGTGTTTACAAGATGATGATGTTTATAAGATGACGATGTTTATGATATGATGATGATGATGTATGTTTAACTATGTTATTAAGAATGGTGGAATGTCCGGTGGTTATTATGGGCAAGCGAGGAAGGTACTTGCCGCTCACATAACTAGCGAGGGGATACATCCGCTATCAAGGCGTAACGAGGGGTATCATATTCCGCTAAGCGTGGAGATACATCCGCTATCAAGGCGTAGCGAGGGGTATCACAATTCCGCTTTATGTCGAGCGAGGGGGCAAATTGTGCCGCTGTCATAATAGAACAAGGACAGTCCCATTTCTAATTAACATTGTTGTTCATGTGCATATATGTGAATTATGATTTTAATCATTTATGTCAAGGACTAATGATTATATGCATGAGTATGAAACAGGAACAACCAAAGAGGGTAAATGCGATTAACCAGGAAGTATACGTTACCAATTACTTTCATGCATTTATTTATATGCCATTACCCTATGATGTTAAGAAATGATGTGCATGCTCATGATGGGTTGTTCCTGTAGGTACACTTTCGGACCAAAGGGCTAAGGGTCGGGTTGAGGAAGTGAGCTAAAATGAGTTTGAAAGAAGATAGGATGCAGGATTTTTTTTGGATAGTCTCTACTCTAGGAGTAATATAATTCTATCGCCTTAACATTCATTATTGAGAATGTAATTAATTAAGTTTTGAAATTTCATTTTTGGCCTGTAATCTTATTAGCTCACGTAATAACCGGAACCATAAACTATCCGTGATGCATGTTTAGCCCTAATTATGTCATGATTATGATGTTAAGGTATGAAGACCCTACAAGAATGACTTTTGGGTGGTCCCGATTATTTGGTAAATGGTTTAGTAATTAATAGAGTAAATTAATAGATCCATGTTTGTTGAGAAAATGGCCATTTAATGCTTTGAAAACCAACCTCTCTACTATTTGTCGTGGATTTGATGAAATTTAAACTTTTTTATTGTAAGGCCCTCGTACCGTATTATCGGAAATCAGGTTTAGCTTCTCAACAATTATGTGATTTATTTTATGTTAATCAAATGGTGAGAATAAACATGATGAATATTAGCTTTGATAATAACTTGATATCATATTTAACATTTTATAAATGTGATGTCCCGATACTTGATAATGAGAATTAAGTACAATTTGTACATTATTTTGTTAATTAGTTAGAAATTAATTAACGAGAATATAATCTAATTAATGAGAATGGAAATTGATCTTGTATATGTCAATTGACAGTCGGGTCAGAACATGATGAATGAAAAATATATTTTTGGAATATTCGGATTAACACCGAAATTTTATTAAAATGATTTAATAAATATAAAATTTGTATTAAATCGAAAGATTTCATTTTTGTGATTCAAAGAAGGACACGAAGTCAGGTGTGGACTGGACATGTGATATACATGCACCAATACACCGGTGACACCCCGATGTTCATAATTGGTCGGGAATTAATATATATCGGTGTAGGGTGTAAAACACATAACAAAACGTGCAAAAACACACACTGAATCGCGGACACCTACTAAAAGGTGCGAAAACACGCACAACCTCGCGATTCACCGACCACCGTGTACTTATCCTCTCCGTTCGCCGCCGTCCGACCACCTCTAGACGAGACCGATATACCACCGTGTTCGCAACTCTCAGACGAATCTTTCCATACCAAATAATCGAGTTTTGGTGTTCGAAAAGGTGTTCGATTTCACCCTGGAACGGACGAAATCGCACAGTTAGGGTTTCTGCACTTTTGGTTCGATTTCTTCAAATCTTCTATGAATTGGACGAAGCGAAGGCACTGAATCTCTTCCTTGCACCTGGACGAAGGTTTCTACACCAGCCACCGCCTATACCGCCGCCGGAGGTCGCCGGAATCGCACGAAATCCATGCGTGAACTGTGTGCGATTTTGGTAAATTTTGATATCCGATTTTTTCGACTTTGCTTCGATAATTACCGGTTAATTTGGACTATAATTGTTGACTAATTGTTGAATAATAATTTGAATTGGTGAAAAATAATTTAGTAAATTAAATTATGATGTAATCGCATCAATTTAATTACCTTAAATTGGTTAAGCTGTGACTAAAATTGATAACCCATTTTTAATGATTGGTTTATTGAATTGTGAATTTATATTGGTATACAGTGACTACTTCGACCCTACAAGCTCAAGTATCCTATAGACCGAGAAAGAAAGGTATGTTGCGATCGGGTAACATACGACAGGTATCTGTATCATTTGATATATGATTTGTTGACTTCTGTGAATTATGTGAGATTATGTGGCTACGTGATTTTATTGAAATTATGTGGCATTCATAGCATTCATGAATTGGCACATCGGTGTATGAAATTAAATGTTTTGTTAACACACATCAGTTTTATACATACATCGATGCATGACATTGCACGTTGAGCTATGATCCTTAAATACCCTGTTTATTTCTGGATTCTGGGATAATCATTGGAGATTGGTACCGCGATACTATGACCGGCATTAAATGGCCCGAAAGGTATAGGGAATCGTGGTCTCCTCTGATTACCATGATTTGTTGAGACGAGGGATTGGTGGCACCTTGCTGATGTCATCCTGTGTATGTCCCTGACTATGTCGAGACTTGGGATGTGATGACGCTTTGACGACGCATCACTGATGATCCCTTATGCTTGGCAGGCTCGAGCTATTCTGATATGGTTGGACTTTCGTTTATTGATTCAGATATACCCAGTGGATGGGTGTACGATATGATACCGACATGACATGACATGACATGGCATGCATCGCATTGCATTGCATTGCATCATATATCACATTTTATAGATACATGACGTATATTCCATGATAGTTCCATATTGGGCTTTTGCTCACCCCCAAGGGGGGCTGTTGTTGTCTTTGTGTGTGGACAATGGCAGGTTATACAGGTGGCTAGGACCCAGAGAGGGTATGTCTGGTGGAAGCCACACTTGAGAGGTTTATTCTTTTGGTTATCCCAGTATTATATGTATATGTTAACCAGGGGTTTATCCCTGTGGTGTGTGAGGAGTTTATATATTTTAGTTTATTTCACCCAGTGTGAATATCAGTTTAGTAGTTTGAATGGAGTATGCTGGATATGAACTGATGATATAAATATTTTCAGTATATGTCTATTGGTATGGGTGGTATGTTCCTCGTGCGATGAGGTCATGCCGAAATTTTTAGGGCCACTTGTTAATAAATGTTAAACTAATCTTCCGCTGTTTACGCTATAATTATCATTGTGTGATCATTAATCACATGATTAGGATTGGGCCCTCACAGTATGGTATCAGAGCATAACTGGGAATGCTCAAGTTTGAGTCTTGTGTACACTTGAATAGGCACAAATAAATGTGTGCGCTTGTGTTTGAATTATTTGACTTATGCTTTTACTTGCTTGGCTTGCCTTGGTATGATGTTACATGAGATTGATATGTGAATATGTTGATTTCGTGTAGTAGTGATATCGCTCACGATATTAATACTTTACGATGGTGAATAAACTGTTATATGTGGCAGTATGAGGTAGGGAAAGAGTGTACTCTGAGACCTACTATCAATGAAATGCTGAATGATTTTAACTTTGTTGACTAAATTAATGTATAGTATGGGTATCGTTTATGGTATTCATTCTATATAACTTGGATGTAAATGGATGTGGTTAGAGCAATGTAATTGCTCCTAAACCTATCGGAAGTAGCAATGTCGAACGATAGATTTGCTGTGATGTAATGTCCTTGGTGTTGTTTGAGCCACCTACATTTTCGGCACTGAGAATGCTGGAAAGGGTGAGATTGCTTTGATAAGATGACAGATGGGTTTAACATTGTTATAAATAGTAAAGTAATGAACATGTCTTATAAAACATCGTTATATGTTTTGAAGATACGACTATGTGCGATTTAGATTTTGAATTTTGGAAATATTCTTGGGGATTTTATCATTCAAATAATTTTTCATGTATTTCTTTATATTTGAACTGAAATTGAATAGCATTGATTGTTTTGTCATAATTTGTCTCCTATACATGATAAGTCTAGAGCTGGGTATGCAAAAGTTATCAAATGCTTACCTATCAGCTACGGAGATATCATAAGGAGAGCAAAATGGCAAAATTGGTGTTGGTAATTTGTTTTATCCACCCACTTTATTTTTTAAGTGGGGGAGGTTATTTTCTCTGATCAAATGATATCTGGTTGAGTACTAATTGTTTTTAAGGAAAGTCTTTTCCTTATCCTTATGATATGTTATTGTTGTTTGGATAATAATATGATTATCAGGTGAATGATCGAAACTACGGATGATCACTTTCATGATGTAGTTCGATTTTCTTTGCTTAATATGTGTGTGGAATTTTATAGCCTGGTTGTCCAAGCTGAAATTCCTTTATGTTTGTGCGATTTCATAATTCGATTACTAAAAGGTAAATTATGAATAATTGGTTGTAATACAGATGCAGCACAGATGTGTGACACGTTCTTATTACAGAACTAATGTATATCTATATCGACGTGATCTGGACTCTGTGCAAAGAATTAAATCAATGGTAACATACTTGATTAAATTTTTGTTGACATAGACATGCCGGATGTGGCATGGATCCAATATTTTAGCAACTTTTATTTAATTCATACTCGGAACTGACATGGACCTATGCACGTATGTGTATGGATCTCGTGTTCAAGGAATGCCGATTTTCTTTGTTATGGATTTGAATAGAATTTGCATGGACCCGAATATTACCTCGGCATAGACTCCATGCATTTGTGGTAAGGTTTTGGGAAAGATTCCTGCATATGTTTCCAGAGAGATGAATAAGAATATCGATTTGGGAATCATGACTATTTCAAAGCTTTTTATGTGTATAAAATGATTCGACTTGAATGAGTCGAAATTATTACGATATTTTGTATGACTATGAATTGCAATTCTTTACGTATGCTAATGGATCTGCACTCTGAGTAGTATCAGGTGTCAATCCAAAGCCAAGATGTGGCGATAACTATCTTATAAGCTCGATAAATGGTTAAGCCATACGAGTCTTCTAAATTTTGATATTTTAATGGATTCCATGAGTCAAGTGTTTAAAAAAAAAAATCATTGACTTGATTGTGATTGTTTCTATTAATGATCTCTTGGTTAGTCCAAGATGAAAATATGATGTGTTGAATAACTAAAGTTGATATTTCAGATTCTATCTACTAAATGCTTCTGACCAGCTGTCCAATCTGAATTTGGATTGCACTGAATGGTAACCTTTTAATCATGCTATAAATGAACTAGTACTTGTAGGATATCTGAAATTAAAATTTCAGTTTCCTATGAAGAAGTGATGTGATATGGCAAATATCCAAACGAAAATTTTGGATGAATAAAGTGATACTCTTGTGCCACGTCATTGTTCGACATGGTATTCCTGTTGCTCCAACTAAGGTTAAAGCAGTGTTAAACTGGCGAAGACCTACTAATGTTCTTGAGGTCCGATGTCCATGGGTTTAGCGGGATTCTTAAAGTTGTTTTATCGAAAAGTTTGTTTAAAATTGCTAAACCTAGTACTCAGCTGACACAGAAAAATTTAAAACCGTATTTGGTCAGATGAGTGTAAAGAAAGTTTCCGTAACTTGAAGACGAGACTGACCATTGCATCTGTACTTACTATTCCTTATGGCCAGAGGATATATGATTTACACAGATGTGTTTTTTTTTTTTAAAAGGTTTAGGTTACGTCTCGCCAACTTAAATTTTATGAGATTCGATACCCTGTACGTGATTTAGAATTGGCGGCAATTGTTTTGCTTTAAAGATTTGGACGCCATTGTTTATACGGGGAAAATTTCATTATTTCTTTGGACCACAAGAGCTTGAAATATCTATTCTCTCAATCTACTATCTATATGACGCAACACATGTGGATATATCTCCTAAGTGGTTTATCTTCTGTTGTTCAAATCACCAAGATACACGTAAATGTTCGTATCTCAGGTTAGATATTTGATTCTTATCAACGAGGTTATTGTATGATTGATTTCTTATGTCAAATGTTCAACGAAATAGTACTTTGATTATGGAATCCGAAAAATTATTATCTTTGGGATATATATCTGATTTTATCTTTTATTTAAATGACACGGTCAATGGATTGTCCGTGAGACTCTAAAATTGTAATATATGTATTAAATAGGTATACTTAAATGTATCATTTATCCATTAACGGACCAAGATTGGTGAAATCATTTGTCTTGATTATATTTGTTTAGTACCCAGAGTTTATTTTCAAACTTTGGCAACATTGTAGAATACAAAAAACGGATATTCTAGATTGCAAGGACTACATATTATTGTAGACTGGCAATCACACTATTTATACTATTTAACTTAATAAAGACTGTCGAGAGTATTTTATTTTCTCGATTATGTCTGAGTAAACGTTTGGTTTTATTTTGAAATTCTGGTATTCATTTCAGAATACATTTGAGTTGAGTATATGTTTGACTATATGTTGTATATATATTTTCGACTCCTTAAGACAATGCTATAAGATTCGGTGGATGCTCAAAGGATGGAAAGCTGCCCAGACTCAGTAAGCTAGTTATAAGAATAAGTGTGGACGCTTCTGAAAATGGCAACATGGTGATCTAATCATTTTCAAAAATCTCTCATGTTAAAGGTATGTTGAGTTTTGTAAGATTTTATTTTTATTGTTTGTAATGTGTTTCGTACCTCAATATTGATGAATTACGAACATGACTTGATAAGTATTCTTCAATCTGATGATGTTGAATTGAATTATTCAACGTTCTGCACTGAATAATTAATTTTGTGTTCTAAACTACAAAGATGATTTCTTATAACTCGTCCCTCTAGATTCAATGAAGCATTCATTGATTTTGATTCAGCTTAATGCTAAATGAATTGAGTTATGAAGTTGATGTTTTTCCGATTATAGTATTGACATGTACTGTAATTGTGAATGATTTATGATTTGCACTTGTGATATTTCGAGGACGAAATATTCTAAGTGGGGGAGAAATGTAAGGCCCTCGTACCGTATTATCGGAAATCAGGTTTAGCTTCTCAACAATTATGTGATTTATTTTATGTTAATCAAATGGTGAGAATAAACATGATGAATATTAGCTTTGATAATAACTTGATATCATATTTAACATTTTATAAATGTGATGTCCCGATACGTGATAATGAGAATTAAGTACAATTTGTACATTATTTTGTTAATTAGTTAGAAATTAATTAACGAGAATATAATCTAATTAATGAGAATGGAAATTGATCTTGTATATGTCAATTGACAGTCGGGTCAGAACATGATGAATGAAAAATATATTTTTGGAATATTCGGATTAACACCGAAATTTTATTAAAATGATTTAATAAATATAAAATTTGTATTAAATCGAAAGATTTCATTTTTGTGATTCAAAGAAGGACACGAAGTCAGGTGTGGACTGGACATGTGATATACATGCACCAGTACACCGGTGACACCCCGATGTTCATAATTGGTCGGGAATTAATATATATCGGTGTAGGGTGTAAAACACATAACAAAACGTGCAAAAACACACACTGAATCGCGGACACCTACTAAAAGGTGCGAAAACACGCACAACCTCGCGATTCACCGACCACCGTGTACTTATCCTCTCCGTTCGCCGCCGTCCGACCACCTCTAGACGAGACCGATATACCACCGTGTTCGCAACTCTCAGACGAATCTTTCCATACCAAATAATCGAGTTTTGGTGTTCGAAAAGGTGTTCGATTTCACCCTGGAACGGACGAAATCGCACAGTTAGGGTTTCTGCACTTTTGGTTCGATTTCTTCAAATCTTCTATGAATTGGACGAAGCGAAGGCACTGAATCTCTTCCTTGCACCTGGACCAAGGTTTCTACACCAGCCACCGCCTATACCGCCGCCGGAGGTCGCCGGAATCGCACGAAATCCGTGCGTGAACTGTGTGCGATTTTGGTAAATTTTGATATCCGATTTTTTCGACTTTGCTTCGATAATTACCGGTTAATTTGGACTATAATTGTTGACTAATTGTTGAATAATAATTTGAATTGGTGAAAAATAATTTAGTAAATTAAATTATGATGTAATCGCATCAATTTAATTACCTTAAATTGGTTAAGCTGTGACTAAAATTGATAACCCATTTTTAATGATTGGTTTATTGAATTGTGAATTTATATTGGTATACAGTGACTACTTCGACCCTACAAGCTCAAGTATCCTATAGACCGAGAAAGAAAGGTATGTTGCGATCGGGTAACATACGACAGGTATCTGTATCATTTGATATATGATTTGTTGACTTCTGTGAATTATGTGAGATTATGTGGCTACGTGATTTTATTGAAATTATGTGGCATTCATAGCATTCATGAATTGGCACATCGGTGTATGAAATTAAATGTTTTGTTAACACACATCAGTTTTATAATATCAGTTTAGTAGTTTGAATGGAGTATGCTGGATATGAACTGATGATATAAATATTTTCAGTATATGTCTATTGGTATGGGTGGTATGTTCCTCGTGCGATGAGGTCATGCCGAAATTTTTAAGGCCACTTGTTAATAAATGTTAAACTAATCTTCCGCTGTTTACGCTATAATTATCATTGTGTGATCATTAATCACATGATTAGGATTGGGCCCTCACAGTATGGTATCAGAGCATAACTGGGAATGCTCAAGTTTGAGTCTTGTGTACACTTGAATAGGCACAAATAAATGTGTGCGCTTGTGTTTGAATTATTTGACTTATGCTTTTACTTGCTTGGCTTGCCTTGGTATGATGTTACATGAGATTGATATGTGAATATGTTGATTTCGTGTAGTAGTGATATCGCTCACGATATTAATACTATACGATGGTGAATAAACTGTTATATGTGGCAGTATGAGGTAGGGAAAGAGTGTACTCTGAGACCTACTATCAATGAAATGCTGAATGATTTTAACTTTGTTGACTAAATTAATGTATAGTATGGGTATCGTTTATGGTATTCATTCTATATAACTTGGATGTAAATGGATGTGGTTAGAGCAATGTAATTGCTCCTAAACCTATCGGAAGTAGCAATGTCGAACGATAGATTTGCTGTGATGTAATGTCCTTGGTGTTGTTTGAGCCACCTACATTTTCGGCACTGAGAATGCTGGAAAGGGTGAGATTGCTTTGATAAGATGACAGATGGGTTTAACATTGTTATAAATAGTAAAGTAATGAACATGTCTTATAAAACATCGTTATATGTTTTGAAGATACGACTATGTGCGATTTAGATTTTGAATTTTGGAAATATTCTTGGGGATTTTATCATTCAAATAATTTTTCATGTATTTCTTTATATTTGAACTGAAATTGAATAGCATTGATTGTTTTGTCATAATTTGTCTCCTATACATGATAAGTCTAGAGCTGGGTATGCAAAAGTTATCAAATGCTTACCTATCAGCTACGGAGATATCATAAGGAGAGCAAAATGGCAAAATTGGTGTTGGTAATTTGTTTTATCCACCCACTTTATTTTTTAAGTGGGGGAGGTTATTTTCTCTGATCAAATGATATCTGGTTGAGTACTAATTGTTTTTAAGGAAAGTCTTTTCCTTATCCTTATGATATGTTATTGTTGTTTGGATAATAATATGATTATCAGGTGAATGATCGAAACTACGGATGATCACTTTCATGATGTAGTTCGATTTTCTTTGCTTAATATGTGTGTGGAATTTTATAGCCTGGTTGTCCAAGCTGAAATTCCTTTATGTTTGTGCGATTTCATAATTCGATTACTAAAAGGTAAATTATGAATAATTGGTTGTAATACAGATGCAGCACAGATGTGTGACACGTTCTTATTACAGAACTAATGTATATCTATATCGACGTGATCTGGACTCTGTGCAAAGAATTAAATCAATGGTAACATACTTGATTAAATTTTTGTTGACATAGACATGCCGGATGTGGCATGGATCCAATATTTTAGCAACTTTTATTTAATTCATACTCGGAACTGACATGGACCTATGCACGTATGTGTATGGATCTTGTAAGGCCCTCGTACCGTATTATCGGAAATCAGGTTTAGCTTCTCAACAATTATGTGATTTATTTTATGTTAATCAAATGGTGAGAATAAACATGATGAATATTAGCTTTGATAATAACTTGATATCATATTTAACATTTTATAAATGTGATGTCCCGATACTTGATAATGAGAATTAAGTACAATTTGTACATTATTTTGTTAATTAGTTAGAAATTAATTAACGAGAATATAATCTAATTAATGAGAATGGAAATTGATCTTGTATATGTCAATTGACAGTCGGGTCAGAACATGATGAATGAAAAATATATTTTTGGAATATTCGGATTAACACCGAAATTTTATTAAAATGATTTAATAAATATAAAATTTGTATTAAATCGAAAGATTTCATTTTTGTGATTCAAAGAAGGACACGAAGTCAGGTGTGGACTGGACATGTGATATACATGCACCAGTACACCGGTGACACCCCGATGTTCATAATTGGTCGGGAATTAATATATATCGGTGTAGGGTGTAAAACACATAACAAAACGTGCAAAAACACACACTGAATCGCGGACACCTACTAAAAGGTGCGAAAACACGCACAACCTCGCGATTCACCGACCACCGTGTACTTATCCTCTCCGTTCGCCGCCGTCCGACCACCTCTAGACGAGACCGATATACCACCGTGTTCGCAACTCTCAGACGAATCTTTCCATACCAAATAATCGAGTTTTGGTGTTCGAAAAGGTGTTCGATTTCACCCTGGAACGGACGAAATCGCACAGTTAGGGTTTCTGCACTTTTGGTTCGATTTCTTCAAATCTTCTATGAATTGGACGAAGCGAAGGCACTGAATCTCTTCCTTGCACCTGGACGAAGGTTTCTACACCAGCCACCGCCTATACCGCCGCCGGAGGTCGCCGGAATCGCACGAAATCCGTGCGTGAACTGTGTGCGATTTTGTGACTACTTCGACCCTACAAGCTCAAGTATCCTATAGACCGAGAAAGAAAGGTATGTTGCGATCGGGTAACATACGACAGGTATCTGTATCATTTGATATATGATTTGTTGACTTCTGTGAATTATGTGAGATTATGTGGCTACGTGATTTTATTGAAATTATGTGGCATTCATAGAATTCATGAATTGGCACATCGGTGTATGAAATTAAATGTTTTGTTAACACACATCAGTTTTATACATACATCGATGCATGACATTGCACGTTGAGCTATGATCCTTAAATACCCTGTTTATTTCTGGATTCTGGGATAATCATTGGAGATTGGTACCGCGATACTATGACCGGCATTAAATGGCCCGAAAGGTATAGGGAATCGTGGTCTCCTCTGATTACCATGATTTGTTGAGACGAGGGATTGGTGGCACCTTGCTGATGTCATCCTGTGTATGTCCCTGACTATGTCGAGACTTGGGATGTGATGACGCTTTGACGACGCATCACTGATGATCCCTTATGCTTGGCAGGCTCGAGCTATTCTGATATGGTTGGACTTTCGTTTATTGATTCAGATATACCCAGTGGATGGGTGTACGATATGATACCGACATGACATGACATGACATGGCATGCATCGCATTGCATTGCATTGCATCATATATCACATTTTATAGATACATGACGTATATTCCATGATAGTTCCATATTGGGCTTTTGCTCACCCCCAAGGGGGGCTGTTGTTGTCTTTGTGTGTGGACAATGGCAGGTTATACAGGTGGCTAGGACCCAGAGAGGGTATGTCTGGTGGAAGCCACACTTGAGAGGTTTATTCTTTTGGTTATCCCAGTATTATATGTATATGTTAACCAGGGGTTTATCCCTGTGGTGTGTGAGGAGTTTATATATTTTAGTTTATTTCACCCAGTGTGAATATCAGTTTAGTAGTTTGAATGGAGTATGCTGGATATGAACTGATGATATAAATATTTTCAGTATATGTCTATTGGTATGGGTGGTATGTTCCTCGTGCGATGAGGTCATGCCGAAATTTTTAGGGCCACTTGTTAATAAATGTTAAACTAATCTTCCGCTGTTTACGCTATAATTATCATTGTGTGATCATTAATCACATGATTAGGATATGCATGACATTGCACGTTGAGCTATGATCCTTAAATACCCTGTTTATTTCTGGATTCTGGGATAATCATTGGAGATTGGTACCGCGATACTATGACCGGCATTAAATGGCCCGAAAGGTATAGGGAATCGTGGTCTCCTCTGATTACCATGATTTGTTGAGACGAGGGATTGGTGGCACCTTGCTGATGTCATCCTGTGTATGTCCCTGACTATGTCGAGACTTGGGATGTGATGACGCTTTGACGACGCATCACTGATGATCCCTTATGCTTGGCAGGCTCGAGCTATTCTGATATGGTTGGACTTTCGTTTATTGATTCAGATATACCCAGTGGATGGGTGTACGATATGATACCGACATGACATGACATGACATGGCATGCATCGCATTGCATTGCATTGCATCATATATCACATTTTATAGATACATGACGTATATTCCATGATAGTTCCATATTGGGCTTTTGGTCACCCCCAAGGGGGGCTGTTGTTGTCTTTGTGTGTGGACAATGGCAGGTTATACAGGTGGCTAGGACCCAGAGAGGGTATGTCTGGTGGAAGCCACACTTGAGAGGTTTATTCTTTTGGTTATCCCAGTATTATATGTATATGTTAACCAGGGGTTTATCCCTGTGGTGTGTGAGGAGTTTATATATTTTAGTTTATTTCACCCAGTGTGAATATCAGTTTAGTAGTTTGAATGGAGTATGCTGGATATGAACTGATGATATAAATATTTTCAGTATATGTCTATTGGTATGGGTGGTATGTTCCTCGTGCGATGAGGTCATGCCGAAATTTTTAGGGCCACTTGTTAATAAATGTTAAACTAATCTTCCGCTGTTTACGCTATAATTATCATTGTGTGATCATTAATCACATGATTAGGATTGGGCCCTCACATTTATTTTGATTTAATGTGTTAGATATTGACTATCCGTAAAGATTTTAAAAGTTAAGGATTTAAAATATTTAAGAAAATAATAAAATAAACAAGAGGTATGTCAGAATAAAGAATTATATGAATTTGTGTACATATTGAGACTGGGTTGGAGTAATCCGAATAATAATTATATAAATTGATAGTTTTGGAATTGTCCCGGAAATGGCTTAATTGAATGAATGAGTTTAGTTAGTATAACTATATTAAGAATGACTTTTGGGTGGTCCCGATTATTTGGTAAATGATTTTAGTAATTAATAGAGTAAATTAATAGATCCATGTTTGTTGAGAAAATGGCAATTTAATGCTTTGAAAACCAATGTCTATCCTTTTTTTTTAATATACAATGCAACGTGGCTGCTTTATGAATACACAACTTTGTTCAAAAAAAAATAAAAAGGGATAATAAATGAAATGATCTCTCTTGTTTACAGTCATTCCCGATTTAGTCCTTATTGTTTACACTGACCCGGTTTAATCCCTTTGGTTTTCTAATTTGTCCCAAATCAGTCATAAACGTTCAATACACCGTTAAAACTAACGAAAATGGACTGAATCAGGTCACTTAAAACTCCAGGGATTGAATCGGGAATTGACATAAACATTATGGACTGATTTCGGGTAATTTGATATTGAATTAATTTTTTTTGATAAATTAAATTTTTCGCAATATTTATACTGGTTTTTGCTATATTTATCTGGAATATCTTCGAATATATATTTTATATGTTTAGATAACAAATTTCACTAGCTACTTTAATTTCATTATTAAGTTGTTACTAACTGAATACATTTTTTAGTTCCCGACGCTTGATTTCTATTTAATATACTGATAATAAATTCTAATTTATGGGCAATTATATCAGTTATACAAAAAAAAATATTAGTACCTTGGAATTATTTATCCAAGCAATTTAATTTATCAAAAAAATTATTTAATTAATCAAAAATAAAATAATTATTTTATAAATTGATGACAGATCTAACATACATAATTTAATGAAATCGAAAATATATATTTGTTTAATAAGTAAACTAGCAATCGAAATATATTTTATATATCAATATACTATTGGTTTTTCTTTTATTTTGTTTGAGTGAAAATTAGTTTTATGTAGAATTTAATATTTTATATAACTATTTAAATAAAAAAATTTACAAAAAATTACCTAAATTATAAATAAATTAACCATATTAACTACTATACTAATTCAAAATTAAAGAATTAAGTCACCCAAGCATTTTAACTTGTTTGAATCAGTCCCTAATGTTTGCGTCAATTCCCGATTCAATCCCTAGAGTTTTAAGTGACCTGATTCAGTCCCCCCGTTAGTCTTAACTGTGCATTTAACGTTTAGGAATGATTTGGAAAAATTAAAAAACTATAAAGACTAAATCGGATCAGTGCAAACAATAAGAACTAAATCGAAAATGAGTATAAACAAGAGGCACCATATTATGTATAATCACAATTAAGAATTATAATCCAGCAGATTTCATAAAATCGAGAAAAAGGCCATTAGGTTTGGAAGGGCATTGCAGTAATTACGTGTCCTCTCTAAAAGGAAGGCAAAGTAAGTTATTGTTATGGCTTTCACTCGACCTTTCCTTCATTTTCATCCACCATTGCATCCAGCTATTCTTTTCCTCCGACGCAGCTTTCCAAATTCCCAGAAATTCGTTCCTCCATTTTCATTGGCCATGGAAAACCCACCACAAGGTTACCGAAGAAATGTCGGAATTTGTCTTATTAACCCTTCTAAGAAGGTGAGTCAATGTATATTTTTTGGATTTCTGTAGGGCGTCTAACGATTATATATGTGTGTGGATTTGTGTTAGATTTTTGCTGCTTCCAGGCTTGATATACCAGATGCTTGGCAGATGCCTCAGGTGAGATTCGAATTTGATGTATAAAAGACTTTTTTTTTTCATGATGGATGTGGCTGCTAATTTGAGAAATCTACGATTCTGGAAATCTTGTTCTTGGGTTTTATCGCATATATGTAGCTGAAAATTAATATATAATGTTCTTTTATGAAAAGAGGTGATCTGGATTTTTTAGTCTGGACGCGCAGTTATATCGATAGGACCTCTGTGAAACCGTGAATTTTACTTCGTGATGCTCTTCTTACCATTTGTGCATCTAAATCTTTTGTTATTTTTCTTATGCTAATCATCCCTTACTTTTAAAGTTCAATCTCGTTCTTTAGGGAGGAATTGACAAAAACGAAGATCCTAGAACTGCCGTCATGAGGGAATTAAGAGAAGAAACTGGAGTTACATCTGCTGATATTGTGGCTGAGGTAAAATCATGTTCAATTTGATGTGTTGATTTTACTATTTTTTATTTCTGAAAGAGAAGTAACAGTTTGATAAGGAAAGTGATAAAAGAAACTTTTCAATGCAACTAAGGTGCTGTATCAATTAGATTGTGAACTCAATTAAAGCAATTTATGATCTTCAAAACAAGTTTACTATTATCTATTTACTTGGCTATGTTAGTTGATCTATTTTCTAGTTTCTGTTGGCGATGTTAGGTTTCCCATTACCAGCTATGGATTTGATTTAAAAATAGTTTATGTGGGAGCTATGATTACATTTAGCAAATAATTCCTTCAACACAGTTGCAATATGTTTAACCACACAGTAAATTATAGTGTGGGTGTTTGGAGGGTTAATTAGTTTATTTTCTCTCTTTGCATTCAAGTGAAGGCACTGAGAAAGTTAAAAGAAAAGTATAAAAGGAGTCTTTTCCCTGGAAATGGAAGTTTTTTTTATTCAATGGATATCTCCAAAATCGAAAATATTCTTGCCCCTTTTGTTAATGTGCTTTACAGCGTAATGCATCGTCTAGCTAGTTTTGAAAGACAATTCTATCTTCAGGTGCCATATTGGTTAACATATGATTTCCCTCCAGAAGTCAGGGAAAAACTTCACCAGCAATGGGGTTCAGACTGGAAAGGTCAAGCACAAAAATGGTAATGTGAGAACCCGGTCCTAATCTTACGCTTAATATCACACAATGATTAGTTTTTGTTGAAGATTGATGTTAGATAATTAGATAAAGCACTATCCTAGTTTGAATATTTTGATTAGTTTAAATCTTAGATTGTGTTTCTTAGTTTAGGGAAACTAGGTCTTCATTAACTCTATAAATACTTCATACTATATTCATTAATAGAATGAAGAATTCCAAACTGCATGGTATCAGAGCCATTAAAAAAAAATAACTAAAAAAAAAAAAAAAAAGGGTTGTAAACCCTAGCCGCCAGTTGCGATCTGGCCAACCCTAGCCGCCAGCTTCACTTGGATCTGGCCAAACCCTAGCCGCCAGCCTCACTCAGATCTGGCCAAACCCTAGCCGCCAACTTCCATCTGGAAAAAAAACCCTAGCCGCCGTCTACACTCCTACGCACTCTAATCGCACGCCGCCAGCCTACGCACACCTGTCACAGAGTGCGACCAGCCTCCGCGCAGGCGTCCCAGCGCGCCACCAGGCGTCCCAGCGCGCCACCAACCTTCAAGCACGCGTCCCACCGCGCGACAAACGCTGTCCAGCAGCTGTTAGCGCGAAACCAGACACAGCCTGCGTCAATCCAGTTTGGCGTCTTCTTCATCATCTTCAGCCGTCACTTCTAATCCCACCATGTCGACGATTACTCCTGGAATTACCGACTCCACAAACTTCTCAATCACATGCCATAAATTGAATGGCCAAAATTATCTCCAATGGTCCCAGTCCGTCATGATGTTTATCTGCGGGAAAGGAAAGGATGATCACCTATCGGGTACATCAACACCACCCGAAATCACCGATCCTAAATTCAAGGGTTGGAAATCTGAGAATAATATGGTAATGTCGTGGTTAATCAATTCCATGACCATGGAAATTGGCGAAAATTTCCTTCTTTATACTACAGCTAAAGACATCTAGGAAGCAGCACGAGATACTTATTCTTTCAAAGAAAACACCTCTGAATTGTTTGAAACAGAAGGTCTGCTACACGATCTGCAACAAGGGGATGGATCAGTTACAACCTATTTCACGACTCTTACACGATATTGGCAACAAATTGATCTATTTGAAATCTATGACTGGAAATGTCCTGATGATGCGAGCCGATATAAGTCAATTGTGGAGAATAAACGCATCTTCAAGTTTTTATTGGGTTTAAACAGTAGCCTTGATGAGGTACGAGGGCGCATTCTCGCTTCCAATCCTTTGCCCAGTCTTCGTGCAGTTTTTTCTGCCGTCCGACATGAAGAAAGCAGAAGAAAATTGATGCTTGGATCGTCGACCGGAGTATTCCAACCCGACAACTCTGCTTTTGCCACTAACAGGCCGCCGTCTTACTCTTTCGAAGATCCAGCAGTCAGGCAGCAACAAAAATATCCAACCAATAATCGCCAACGACAGGGACGTCCCTGGTGTGAAAAATGCAAAAAACCCACTCATACGCTTGAGACTTGCTGGAAGATTCATGGTAAGCCAGCAGATTGGAAACCAGCCCGTGAAAGACGTGCCAATACAGCCTCGACAGATCCTAACGCTTCCTGTCCTCAGCCCTTCACAAAAGAACAACTTGACATACTCCAAAAATTGATCATTCATGGCCCTCCAGCACCTAATCCCTCCATCGTGCCCACTGGCAGTATAGTCCAACGAGGTGATTTACCTTATGCACTTCTTTCCCAGCATGAGTTATCCACTTCTTGGATAATCGACTCCGGTGCTTCTGATCACATGACTGGGAATTTGTCATTGTTTGACACTTATAATTCTTGGAAAGATTCACTCTGTCAGAATTGCGAATGGATCTTGCTCGAAAGTCTTTGGTTCCGGAGTTGTTCATTTGTCTCAAGATATTCGTTTAAATTCCGTCTTATTTGTCCCTGATCTCAATTGTAACTTGTTGTCTATTAGCAAACTGACTCGCGATCTCAAGTGCACTAAATTTTTTGATGCTACTTGTGTTTTTCAGGAATTGACTTCTGGGAGGACGATTGGCAGTGATGATCTTTGTGCAGGCCTCTATCTTCTAAAGATGAATGCTTCCTCGGGATGTTTGACAAGGAGTACACCCAGCTTGTTATTTTCAAATTCTGTTTCAAGTTTAGGTTCTCTTAGTGATAGGAAAATTTTGTTATGGCATTATCGATTAGGGCATCCGAATTTTTCGTATCTAGAAAAATTGTTTCCGATTTTATTCATTAATAAAACGATTAAGTTTTTCAAGTGTGATATTTGTCAACTCTCTAAACATACACGGAGCACATTCAACCCGCATCCCTACAAACCGTCTCGACCTTTTTCACTCATTCATAGTGACATATAAGGCCCTACAAATGTCAATAATATCACAGGTGCTCGTTGGTTCCTTTTATTTGTGGATGATCAAACGAGAATTTCGTGGGTCTTCTTAATGAAAAATAAATCGGAAACATCAACAATATTTAGACACTGCCATGGTTCAAACCCAATTTTCTACCCATATCCAAGTCCTCAGATCTGATAGAGCTAGAGACTATTTCAATTCCGTGTTAGGAGATTATCTCCAAAACCAGGGTATTATTCACCAAAGCTCTTGTGTTGATACCCCTCAGCAGAATGGAGTTTCTGAGCGAAAGAACCGTCACCTTCTCGAGGTTGCCCGTTCCTTATTGTTTACAACAAATGTTCCAAAACATTACTGGGGTGAAGCTGTAAGGACCCTAGTTCCTTAAATGCGGATTAAAGGCGTAAATAAAATTTTCATGCATAAACGGAGTATAAAAGTTGTGTTGGTGCCTTGAGCTATTAGATTATAGTGCCAAAAAGAAGTTCCAAAAAGGATTAATTACATTCCCAACCAATGAATGTTAATCCTATAGCTTTACACTACTCCTAGAGTAGATACTATACAAAAGAATGTGCCTGCTACCAAGAGCACTCCTCACTAGCTCACCGCACCAACTCGCCTTATCCCGTCCGCCCAAAAGTACATACAGGAACAACCCCAAAACCATGAGCATGTACAAAAATCATATTCACAATAATATGATAGCAATTCAAATGCATAAATCGTAAATGCGATTCACTTCCTGTATGTAATACATTTAAAAGCTCCCTTTGGTTGTCCCTGTACCACAATCATAATCAATGGATTATGATACCAATAATTTATGTCATGACATGCACTCATTCCATGTATACCAATGGCCAGTTCCAGTCTTATTATATCAGTGGCATAATACCCCTCGCGTTTACATGACAGCGGCATTAATACCCCTCGCTTCGACATATTAGCGGCATAATATCTCTCGCATCAACATGACAGCGGCATTATCCTTCGCTTCGACATGTTTGCGGCAAATATTCTTCATCGCTATAATATGACAGCGGCAAGGATTCTATCATCGCTTCGACATGAAGGCGGCAAGTATTCTTCATCACTGTGATATAATCTCGACCCACAATTTCATGCAACCATAATGCATATTCCAACCATGTATGCAACCATAATGCATAAATACGACCATATATGCAACCATAATGCTTAACCAATTCAAAGCGTAATAAATACGTTTTACCGTCCGATGCTCGTACGTCTCACTACGTACCTTAGTTCCAAAAGTGGAGATATCGTGGACTTTATCTCCTAAGCTGTGTGGCCACCTGGGATGGTTCTACACATTCACACAAATCAATATTAGGAGCCAATAATAGTCCAATATCAAAAATTCCACAAAAATATCCAAAAACACCAAATTTTGCCTTTCGCGATCGATCGCCTGGGCGGGCGATCGATAGCCTGGGCGGGCGATCGATCGCGAGACCCTACTGCCTGATTCTGAAATTTCCTTGCTTTGGCGATCGATCGCCACAAATGGCGCGATCGATCGCCAGCCTCGCCGATCGATCGCCCAAGAGTGGCGATCGATCGCCATGCGCTCCAAAAGCGCACTGCCAGCGCGCATCGAGCCCCTGAAATGGGCGATCGATCGCCAATGTCTGTAACCCGAAAAACCACCATTTTTGCTCCAAAATTCTTTTCCAATCCATATCAACTCTCCTACCTTCAAACCAACAACATCAAACACATAATAACCTTCAAAATACACTTTAAACATCCCAAAAATCCATCATTCCACCAAAATAATACCAACCCATAAAACCCATTTCAAAACCATACAAAACCCCAACAAATCCAATCCAAACACAACAAAAACAACAAGGAGGTATCCATACCTCTTGGGGACTCCAAATCTCCCAACAAACTCCACAAATCAAGCTTTTGGAAGGATTTCTCTTCACCTCTTTGCCCAATTTCGAAAATTTAAGGAGGAGAAGGGTTTTGGATGAGTTGTTTGGGAAAGTAGAAAAGTGATGGTATATTGGGGATTGGGGGGTATAAAGTGGGTTGTTTTAAAATAAATTGCACTCCACAATTTCCATGGTGTATAAAACACCCTAACATGATATTTTAAAAGCATTTTCCAAAATGCATCAAAACCATTAAATAATACATGTTTCACCAAAAATTACAAACCAACACATTTAAACCATTATAATACCCAATTTCCCAACATGCATAACATGCACCCCGAAATGCACCACCGGGTCACGCATACCATGTGATTAAGCATTTCACCAAGATAATTAATTCCCACACATATATTAATTATCATCATAAAAATCACACAAACATAATTAATGCCCAAATTGCATATAATTATTTCGGGGATATCACAATACTCCCCTACTTATAAGATTTCGCCCTCGAAATCGCATGCACTTTACCCAAAACGAAACCAAACATAAATCACATACCAGAAAATAACTTCGGGTAGTGCTGCATCATATGCTGCTCCGTCTCCCACGTGGCCTCTTCGACACCCCTGCGATCCCATTGTACCTTTACCATTGGTATTACTTTGTTCCGAAGTCTGCGATCCGCCCTATCCAAAATCCTGATTGGCCGTTCCTCATACGATACATCAGAATCTAACTGAACCTCAGAAGGCTGCAATACATGTGACGGATCCGGCTCATACTTCCGCAGCATAGATACATGGAATACGTCTTGAATACCAGACAACGACGGTGGTAGTGCCAAACGGTAAGCCAAGGTACCGATACGCTGTAAAATCTCATACGGTCCCACATATCTCGGAGACAATTTACCACGCATACCAAACCGAACCACACCCCTGAAAGGTGAGATCTTCAAAAAGACTCTGTCTCCCAACTGAAACTCCAACGGTCTCCGTCGTTTATTCGCATATGCTGCCTGCCTGTCCTGTGCTGCTTTCATTTTCTGACGGATAACTTTTACCTTATCCTCCATCTCCCGAATCAGTTCGGGTCCTCCCACTGCTTTACTGGTCAAGTCATCCCAGTATAATGACGACCTACAACGCCTACCATACAAAGCCTCAAACGGTGCCATCTGAATACTCGCCTGATAGCTGTTGTTGTAAGAAAACTCTACCAAGGCCAAAGAATCTTGCCATGAGGCATCAAACTCCAACACACAAGCTCGTAGCATGTCCTCGAGCGTCTGTATAGTACGCCCTGTCTGCCCATCCGTCTGGGGATGATATGCCGTACTCAATCTCACCTCAGTACCCAATGCTGACTGAAGACCTCCCCAGAAATGAGACGTAAACCGCGGGTCTCTGTCCGACACAATAGATACTGGAATCCCATGTAGTCTCACTATGTCCCGGACATACAACTGAGCCATCCTCAAGTACGTGTACGTCATACTGTAGGGAATGAAGTGAGCTACCTTTGTCAGTCTGTCGATGATTACCCAAATAGCATCACAACCTGAAGTAGTCCTCGGCAAGTGGGTCACAAAGTCCATAGATATGTGCTCCCACTTCCACTCCGGTATCTTTAAGCTCCTCATTTCGCCACCAGGTCTCTGCCTCTCTGCCTTAACCTGCTGACAGACCAAACACCTCTTGACAAAAGCGACCACATCGCGCTTCATCCGTTTCCACCAGAACTGATCACACAAGTCCTTATACATTTTCCTCCCTCCTGGGTGGATACTGAATCGGCTACTATGAGCTCGCTCCAAGATTCCTCTACGCAACTCCGGCGTACATGGAACTACCCATCGGTTACCGAGTCTCAAAGAACCATCCTCAGCCACTCTGAACTTTGATGGCTGACCCTGAAGTGTCCATGATGACCATCTCTGAACCTCATCATCTGTCCTCTGAGCTCTCCTGATATTCTCATAGATATCTGGCTCTGCCAATAAGGTCGATACCCAAACCGGCGATGCGTCCACATCGAAGTCATAGCCCAGATGGCAACAAGAAGTCATCAGAGCCGACAAATGCATGACATCCTCAGCAGTATTCTTCACCTTCCGACTCAAGGCGTCTGCTGTCAAATTGGCTTTCCCCGGATGATACTCTATCTCACAGTCATAGTCTTTAAGTAGATCCATCCATCTCCTCTGACGCATATTCAATTCCGCCTGAGTGAACAAGAATTTAAGGCTCTTATGATCCGTATATATGGTAAAGGATGTATCATACAGATAATGCCTCCAAATCTTCAGGGCAAAGATGATAGCCGCCAATTCCAAATCGTGGACTGGGTACCTAGTCTCATGCGGCTTCAACTGCCTCGATGCATAAGCTACCACATGCTTATCTTGCATCAGTACACAACCCAAGCCCTGCAGTGATGCGTCAGTATAAAGGACAAACCTCTTATTCTCCGTAGGAATCACCAATACCGGTGCCGTCATCAATCGGTGTTTCAACTCTTGGAAGCTCTCCTCGCAAGCCTCTAACCAAAAGAAGGGTACTCCCTTTTGGGTCAACTGCGTCAGTGGCTTAGCAATCTTAGAAAATCCCTCGACAAAGCGTCGGTAATAACCAGCCAGACCAAGAAAACTTCGTATCTCGGGCACAGAAGTGGGTGCAGCCCACTCCATCACAGCCTCAATCTTCTTGGGGTCCACTGAGATTCCACTGCTAGATATGACATGCCCCAGAAATACTACACTGCTCAACAAAAATCACACTTACTGAGCTTGGCATATAACTGGTGATCTCTGAGGATCTGGAGCACTGTCCTCAAGTGTCTCACGTGCTCTTCCTCGCTCCGGGAGTAGATGAGTATATCGTCAATAAACACAATGACGAACTGATCCAGATAGGGTTGGAACACCCGATTCATCAAGCTCATAAAGACAGCCGGGGCGTTCGTCACACCGAACGGCATCACTAAGAACTCGTAGTGCCCATACCGAGTCCGAAATGCTGTCTTCTGTACATCCTCCTCCCTGACCCGTATCTAGTGGTACCCGGATCTCAAATCAATCTTGCTATACAGCTTCGTGCCTTGCAACTGATCAAATAAATCATCAATCCTCGGGAGAAGATACTTGTTCTTTACCGTGGCCTTATTCAGTTGCCGGTAATCGATGCACAAACGCATCGAACCGTCTTTCTTCTTCACAAAAAGAACCGGTGCGCCCCAAGGCGATACGCTAGGGCGTATATATCCTTTATCAAGGAGCTCCTGCAACTGCTCCTTCAGTTCTCTCAACTCTGCATGTGCCATACGGTAAGGAGCACGAGAAATAGCGGATGTCCTCGGTAATAACTCAATCCCAAACTCAACTTCCCTTGCCGGTGGGAATCCGGGAATCTCCTCCGGGAATACATCAGCAAACTCCGCTACTACTGGTACATCCTCAATCTTCAACTCTTTACCCTTTCCCGACGTGTCCACGGCATAGATGAGGTAGCCCGTGTGCCCACTTTCCAACAATTGGGACATTTTGATTGCCGAAAGCAACGGAATCTTCGCACGAGACCCGTTGCCATAGAAGGTCCACTGAACTCCCAAATGAGATCTGAACCGAACTGTCCTCTGCCGACAATCTACCACTGCCTGATATCTGTTCAGAATATCAATACCCACAATGCAGTCGAAATCTGACATACCCAAAACAATCAAATCTGCCCTTATCTCATTGCCCTCAAAATAAATGAGGCAGTCCATCAGAAACTGATCAGCAACAACTTTCTTTCCGGTGGGTGTCGAGACCAATAGAGACGTGGGTAACGGAGACGTGCACATATGATGGCTCGCCACAAAGTCCGCAGACACAAAGGAGTGCGAAGCACCTGTGTCTATCAAAATAAAGGCGGAATATGTAAATAGAAGGCACGTACCAGCTATCACTTCCTCTGGCGCTGCATCGGCCTGCTCCCTGGTCAATGCATAGACTTGTCCCTGAGGTGGCCCCATAGCCTGTCCTCCCATATGTCGAGGCACCATCGGTGGCCTCTGCTTAACTGTACCACTAGAAAACCTCCCTCGACCTTCCCTGAGATCCGTCTGTCCTTCCCGATTTGGACAACGCCGAGCAATGTGGCCCGACCTGCCGCATATGTAGCACGCAGAACAGTCACGCATCAAATGCGGCCCTCCGCAAAAGTGACACTTAATATCTCAAACTCGACTAGCTTGAGTCGGTCCCCCATGAGTAGATGCACCACCCCTTCGGTCCCCTTGCTTCCGGCCATCTGGCCGCCTTCCGCTAAACCGGGAGGAAGAAGAAGTCCCTCTTGACTTGAAAGATCCTCCCCGGGGCCTCAGATTTTCAGGTGTAGATCTTTGTGATGGAACTGGTGTGGGTATGGCCTCAGGATAAACGCTCACCCCTATCTCTGCTAACTCCGCTCTAACCAGTGCATCATCAAAAGATGTTGGGTTAGAAATAACCCGATCAAATATTTCCGGTCGTAGCCCCTTCAGAAAGTGCCTCATCTTGGCATGCCCGTTTGTAGCAATGTGTGGCACATACCTCAATAGTGACGAGTAGTGCATGGCATAGTCCGAAACCGTCAGGCTCCCTTGCTTCAGATTTGTAAATTCGTCCTCCTTCGTTTGCCTTGCCGCAGCAGAGAAGTATCGGTTTAGAAATCGAGTTCTGAATAAAGTCCAATCGATTACCATGCCTTGGGCCCTCAATTCCATCACAGTCGTCTTCCACCACATAGAAGACTTCTTTGCCAGTTCGAATTCTGTCAGTCTTAACCAAGCCGTCCTAGCACACGGTGCAGATACAAATATCTGTTCCAATCTCTCTAGCCACTCCTCGGCCTCTTCTCCTGTTTCTGTTCCCTCAAACATAGGTGGGTGGAAGGTCAGAAACTGAGTCAGACTAAGCTCCCCTGGTAGTAGCAACTGAGCAACCGGTTCCATGCCCACAGCAGGTGGAGGTAAAGGATTTACCTGACCAATGCTAGCATTCACGCTCCCAACATCACCCACCTCTTCATTGAGGTTCCCCGCATTCATAGCCGCCATGCTGTAACACAAAGGTTAACAACAATTCCAAACAATATATATGTTATGCCGTTAGATAACATGAATGATAATAAGCATGTTCGTATAACAATTTATACACTAATATGCACCACATGCATAAACATGCTCAAATGTAAACACCTAGCCAACCAGGCTAAGTGTCACGGGATGAGAGTTTCACCCAGATTTTCTCGAACCCGTGCGGCACTTGACTAGTAACCCCGCGTTGCTAGCAAGTCAGCCTTTCTCCCAAGTTGGTTGCTAAAGTGCTAGAAAGAGAAATAACACAAAGAGAGTTGTGGAGAATGCTTTGTATTACTTGAATGCTTGAAACTTGGATCCTTACAAATGAACTCCTACATCCTATATATACATGTCCACATCCTCAATGGATGGTGGTGATCAATTTGATCTAATGGTTGGGAAAGACCTTCTAGGATCTTCTTCCATTCTACATGTTTCTACCATGTTCTATGTACAAGATTCTAGAACATCTACATGCTTCTATAATGTCCTATGTATGCTCCACAAGATTCTAGAATCCAAAAGAATGTGCAAGTGAAGTCAAGAGTCTTCCGGGTTGCTCCAAAGTGTTCTTCAAGCTTCCAGGAGCTTCCGGAATGTCCCAAAGCCCCAAAACTATGTGAAATTACAATCTTGCCCCCAGTTGGAAAGAAATGAATTTGAACCTCCGTAATGCTTAGCCGGCAAGATTGGGTGCAACACTGCGGGTCGTGACATAAGGCTACCCTTCACTCATTCCCGGGTTCTCTAACCACTGCTCTGATACCACTAATGTAAGGACCCTAGTTCCTTAAATGGGGATTAAAGGCGTAAATAAAATTTTCATGCATAAACGGAGTATAAAAGTTGTGTTGGTGCCTTGAGCTATTAGATTACAGTGCCAAAAAGAAGTTCCAAAAATGATTAATTAAATTCTCAACCAATGAATGTTAATCCTATAGCTTTACACTACTCCTAGAGTAGATACTATACAAAAGAATGTGCCTGCTACCAAGAGCACTCCTCACTAGCTCACCGCACCAACTCGCCTTAGCCCGTCCGCCCAAAAGTACCTACAGGAACAACCCCAAAACCATGAGCATGTACAATTATCATATTCACAATAATATGATAGCAATTCAAATGCATAAATCGTAAATGCGATTCACTTCCTGTATGTAATACATTTAAAAGCTCCCTTTGGTTGTCCCTGTACCACAATCATAATCAATGGATTATAGTACCAATAATTTATGTCATGACATGCACTCATTCCATGTATACCAATGGCCAGTCCCAGTCTTATTATTTCAGTGGCATAATACCCCTCGCGTTTACATGACAGCGGCATTAATACCCCTCGCTTCGACATATTAGCGGCATAATATACCTTGCATCAACATGACAGCATCATTATCCTTCGCTTCGACATGTTTGCTGCAAATATTCTTCATTGCTATAATATGACAGCGGCAAGTATTCTATCATCGCTTCGACATGAAGGCGGCAAGAATTCTTCATCACTGTGATATAATCTCGACCCACAATTTCATGCAACCATAATGCATATTCCAACCATGTATGCAACCATAATGCATAAATACGACCATATATGCAACCATAATGCATAACCAATTCAAAGCGTAATAAATACGTTTTACCGTCCGATGCTCGTACGCCTCACTACGTACCTTAGTTCCAAAAGTGGAGATATCGTGGACTTTATCTCCTAAGCTGTGTGGCCACCTGGGATGGTTCTACACATTCACACAAATCAATATTAGGAGCCAATAATAGTCCAATATCAAAAATTCCACAAAAATATCCGAAAACACCAAATTTTGCCTTTCGCGATCGATCGCCTGGGGCGGGCGATCGATCGCGAGACCCTACTGCCCGATTCTGAAATTTCCTTGCTTTGGCGATCGATCGCCACAAATGGCGCGATCGATCGCCAGCCTCGCCGATCGATCGCTCAAGAGTGGCGATCGATCGCCATGCGCTCCAAAAGCGCACTGCCAGCGCGCGATCGATCGCCTGAAATGGGCGATCGATCGCCAATGTTTGTAACCCGAAAATCCACCATTTTTGCTCCAAAATTCTTTTCCAATCCATACCAACTCTCCTACCTTCAAACCAACAACATCAAACACATAATAACCTTCAAAATACACTTTAAACATCCCAAAAATCCCTCATTCCACCAAAATAATACCAACCCATAAAACCCATTTCAAAACCATACAAAACCCCAACAAATCCAATCCAAACACAACAAAAACAACAAGGAGGTATCCATACCTCTTGGGGACTCCAAATCTCCCAACAAACTCCACAAATCAAGCTTTTGGAAGGATTTCTCTTCACCTCTTTGCCCAATTTCGAAAATTTAAGGAGGAGAAGGGTTTTGGATGAGTTATTTGGGAAAGTAGAAAAGTGATGGTATATTGGGGATTGGGGGTATAAAGTGGGTTGTTTTAAAATAAATTGCACTCCACAATTTCCATGGTGTATAAAACACTCTAACATGATATTTTAAAAGCATTTTCCAAAATGCATCAAAACCATAGATAATACATGTTTCACCAAAAATTACAAACCAACACATTTAAACCATTATAATACCCAATTTCCCAACATGCACAACATGCACCCCGAAATGCACCACCGGGTCACGCATACCATGTGATTAAGCATTTCACCAAGATAATTAATTCCCACACATATATTAATTATCATCATAAAAATCACACAAACATAATTAATGCCCAAATTGCATATAATTATTTCGGGGATATCACAGAAGCTGTCCTTACAGCAACCTATCTCATCAATAGGATGCCTTCTAGAGTCCTTGGTTACAAAACACCAATGCAAGCCCTTCTTGAATTTTACTTTGATACACATATTTTTTCCAATCTCTCTCTCAAACAGCCTTTGTTCATATCCATTCTCAACATCGGGGGAAACTTGAACCACGGCAGTGAAATGTATTTTTCTTGGATATCCTCCAAATCAGAAAGGGTATAAGTGTTATTGTCCGGTTACCAAACGGTTTTTTACTTCCATGGATGTTACTTTCTTTGAGAATGAGCCTTTTCACACCAATTCCTCGATTCAAAGGGAGATTAAAAATGATTCTCAAAATTGGGAACCAACTGTAACACATTTCGAACCAATACCTTCCCCAAATCCTGCGCCGGAACTATCTTCAACATCTGATACTTGCTCTGAATATACTATCCCACCAAATCCACCGACAGACAATCCACCACTCCAAGTCTACTCTCGACGGAAGCATCTTCATCAAGGAAGTCAGCAAGAACCTGGGCCAGCTCAACCTGTTAATGACTCTTCTTCGGGGCCAAGTTCCAATGAAAATAAGCAAGGTACGCCAGTAATTGATCATGATGATATTGATGAAAGACCTATTGCGTTGAGAAAGGGAATTAGATCTTGTACACAACATCCGATAAATAAGTTTGTATCCTTTGAGCATTTATCACCAGTATATAGAGCATTTGTGAAAGGTTTGGATCAGGTACAGATTCCGTCAACCATTGGAAAAACACTCGAAGACCCTAACTGGAAAGCTGCTGCTTTCGATGAAATAAGGGCACTTGAGAAAAATAATACTTGGGAGGTTACTGAACTACCTTCTGGAAAACAAACAGTTGGATGCAAATGGATCTTCACTGTTAAATACAAAGCGGATGGAAGCATCGTACGATTTAAAGCACGCCTCGTGGCAAAAGGGTATACACAATCTTATGGGATTGACTACCAAGAGACATTTGCTCCTGTGGCTAGACTGAACACCATACGAGTTCTCCTATCAGTTGCTTCGAATTTAGGCTGGCCGTTATATCAACTAGATGTGAAAAATGCATTTCTGGATGGGGACTTAGAGGAAGAAGTCTATATGGATATACCACCAGGATTTGAATCAGAGACGACGATCAACAAGGTATGTAGGTTAAGAAAGTCACTGTATGGGCTAAAACAGTCATCCCGGGCATGGTTCTATCGATTTGCAAATGTACTAAAAGAAGATTGCTATACACAGTGTCAGTCTGATCACACTCTGTTTGTAAAGCACTTAGGAGAAGGAAAGATCTCCGTTCTTATAGTTTATGTTGATGATATTGTTCTTACTGAGGATTATGTTGAAGAAATGACGCGCGTAAAAACCTTGGTCTCAAAGGAATTTGAAATGAAGGATCTTGGTCATCTTAAATATTTTCTGGGAATGGAAGTGGCTAGATCGTCTCGAGGAATTTCAATTTCACAAAGGAAATATGTCCTAGATCTTCTGAAAGAAACAGGGATGTTGGGGTGCAAACCTGGTGATACACCAATGGATCCTAACGTAAAGTTAGGAATGAAAAATGATTGTCCTTTAGTGGACAAAGAAAGATATCAAAGGCTAGTCGGCAAAATGATATACTTGTCACACACCCGACCAGATATTTGTTTTGCTGTTAGTGTTATTAGTCAATTCATGAATAATCCAACTGAAGAACACATGGATGCAGCATATAGGGTATTGAGACACCTAAAAAGAACTCTTGTGAAAGGGTTACTCTTTAGGAAAACTTCAGCCAAAAACATTGAAGTATACAGTGATGCTGATTGGGCAGGTTCTCTAACTGATAGACGGTCTATATCTGGATATTGTTCATTTGTGTGGGGAAATTTGGTAACCTGGCGAAGCAAGAAACAATCCGTAGTGGCACGAAGCAGCGCTGAAGCAGAATATCGAGCCTTAGCTCATGGAATATGTGAAGGGATATGGCTTATGAGACTGCTCAGCGAATTGAAATTGGATGGGGACAGATCTATTGAACTAATGTGTGACAATCAGGCCACAATCAGTATAGCAAAAAATCATGTCCATCATGATCGTACCAAACATATTGAAGTGGATCGACATTTTATCAGTGAAAAAATTGAGAAGAAGATTGTGGACTTGGGATATATCCCCTCTAAAATGCAAGTTGCTGACATTTTGATAAAAACTCTGTTTCGACCTCTTTTTGAAGACATCAATTCCAAGCTAGGCATGACTGACATATATCACCCAGCTTGAGGGGGAGTGTTGAAGATTGATATTAGATAATTAGATAAAGCACTATCCTAGTTTGAATATTTTGATTAGTTTAAATCTTAGATTGATTTTTTTTTTGATCGAGCAAATATAATATATAAATAGGTACCAGTGGTACACCAAAAAGTCTTAAGGATTACAAAGTTGAGGAAACTAAATAAAAAGCTAAAACGAAAGAGTTAATATAAGATACATCTAATTGGATCTCTAATCCAATCCGAAAAAGAGTAACTGAATGACTCCTTTGTTCTGTTCTTAATCCAAAACCAACTCCTGAATTGAATTAAATCCACCACCGAGGCTCCCTCTTCAACCGTGCTTCGAAATATTAGTCTGTTTCTCTGTAGCCAAATAGACCAAATCACCGTCTCCCAAATTGTTAACCATTCTTTTAATCCCTTTGAGTGTGTCCATAGTCCTCTGTGTTGAATAATATGATCTTTGGGTTCATGAGGCAAAACAACCGACATTCCCAGCCAAGCATAGCACTGCATCCAAACTGAATGAGATTCCCTACAGAGGAAAAATAAATGTTCCATTGACTCTTCATCCTGCTGGCAGAAATCACATAGGTCCAATATCGGTCCCGTTCTGATATTCCTATAGCGCAAATTGACCTTTGTTGGAATACGATCCTTAAAAATCTTCCAAATCAAGGTTGTTACTTTGTTAGGAGAGTAACTATTCCAGTTTATCTGATATGCTGGAGAGCAATCGAGCGTTGTGGTGGTGTCCTGCAAGGAGTAATAAGCCGATGCGACAGAGTAATTTCCTTTATCTCATGCTTCCATATCCATTCGTCGTTTTTGCCATGCATCATGGTGATCCTGTTGATAGAAGATAACAAATTTGCAAACAATACATGTTCCCAAGAAAATAACTCTCGTCTCCAATCCCAAATCCAAGACCAAACCCCCTCCTCCCAAACCCCCATATCGCTAATGAAAATGTCTTTATCCTTAGCAATGTTAGCTAATCTCACACAACCATCAATAAAGTTTAGAAAGTACGAAAATACGTTAGCATACAAAACACTCGGGGCATCCCCCGGGTTTATAAACGTAGGTTTTTAAAATTCATCAATACCAGACTGGGAAACAGACTCGACAATAAGAACAAGAGCTCGTGTTACGGAGCTCTAGCACTCCTAGATGCTTCCTCTTGAGCATCTGGCATCAGTCCACATGCAATACCTGTCATGTCCATCCAACAAAGACATGACAGCCCCCCGCGAAGGGGGTCAGAACCCCAGTACGAGAAACATGTAAAATCACAAGGAACGACAAAATATCATGCGATGTACGCCGTGCGTGAATGCAAATGCATATGAAGGGTATCAAATCTCAAATATCAATATCTTCGGAGTCCAAAGGAAGATCATCAATCAAATCATCATTCTCGAGCAGGGCGTCGACACGCTTGTCGCTACGACATCTCTCTCAGTCGAGCCATCGGCGGTCCATCATCCCTCGTGTCTGGGCGACGTCGGCACATTCGTCGCTACGGCATCACTCAGCTCACTCTCTCCGCCGAGCCATCGGCGTGCCCATCATCCCCAGACACGCATCACAGATACCAACGGAAAGATATGGGTATCAACGAAAGAATCGGTAGGATCAACATGATGTGTTCAATGTCCATGCATGCTAAAACATCATGCAATAACATAATCTCATATGATGCATCATCAATAAATCATGCTGTTCAAGTATCATGTAATTCACATACTGCAGTTCAACATGTCATATCGTCACATAAGTAGCAAGTAATGACAAGCAAATCATACATCGGGAGCATCACATGTCTATGTCAGACATCGTGATAAAACCGGTTTTCTACGTACCTCGGACCAGAACTAACTTTACCGAGTGCTCCTCAACAACCCCGGAATTATTAAACCTGGTCATGCATACTACAAAATTACCATTAAGTGTTTAAGTAGGCACAATATCTAAATCAAGTCTTAGGGATGATTCCTAATGCTTTCCTTCAAAAATTCAGACTGACCAATCTTTTTACAAAATTCATAATAAATTCATATGACGTCCAAATGACTCGATTCCGGTGCTCAAAGTTCACAAACTCAAAGGACTTCATTTCTTATCTGATGATGTCAAGCTGGTTCTTTCATCTAAAAGTATTTAATCACTAAAAGCATAGACTTTACAAGTCTGTTTTCCAGCCTGAGCTGTTTTAGTAAATCGCCATAACTTTTTCATTTTAAATTCAAATTGGGTGATTCCAGTGGCAAAGACAGCCAACTCGAAGCACTCAAATTCTTATTTCTAGACATTTTCCGGAATTCCTAGCCAAAAATAGCCCAGGAACTCGAAGAAGACACCGCATGGGTATCTTCGCCCACATGCAGGACACAAATTGAGCACTTAAAGTATAAAATTCATAACTAATTGAAAATGAGTCTGAATTAAGTCATTTTTTTAAAAATATTCAATAAAATTAAAATATCTACAATTTTCATTCGAAAATCATCAACAAATTCGAAAGGAAAATTTGTCAAAAGTTCGGAATTCTACACTGCATGTGCATTTTTAGCACATGCAGAGCCAAATCTGGCACAATTGGTAAAATGAGCATATCTCACTCATTTTTAAGTCCAAATCGCCTCAAATTTTTGCCACAGAAAGACAACTCAAATATCTATAACTTTTGTTTAGGACTCTAAGTCAGATTCGGACGCTATGTAAATCGAAAATTCGAAACTATCTACTGCATGCAACAACATTGTCTGCTGAAACTTATGACAACATGAATTTCACTTCTAATTTCAAACCAAGGCACTAAAAATCGACCAAACAATCATAATTTCTAAGCTAAATATATAAGGATGATGATATGCCTTCAAAGCTTCCAAACACTCCAAACTCCTTGTTACTTCTCTTGATTCCTATCCAATTCTATGCTTGCATGCTAGATTAAATCATGATTTGAAGGAGAAAAGGAGGAGGTGGGTTTCGAATTTTTGGGGAGAGAAGGGGGAGAAGTTTGAGGAGTGAAAGGTGTGAGGAAAATCAGATTGTTATTTTAGAAAAAAAATGACAACACCCATGCAAAGATATAAAGTGATGGGCGATGGAAACAAGGTGAGAAATGGGATTTTTTTAATGATTTTTGTGCCAAGATTTCTCCATGTGTCCAAGATGGTGCTTAATGGTGTGTTATGCATGGTTTGGCCGAAAATTGCATGCCAATTTATATAATTTTGATGTATTTTATCTTGATTAAAAATAAGGTGGTGCTCCGGAATACCTTAATTCGAAAATCTCAGTTTTTAGTCACCGGGTTTGCTTAATCGATAATTACCCGTAATAATTTGCAACGGGGCCTTACACCTCCCCCCCCCCCCCCCCCCCCCCCCCACCCCCCCCCCCCCCACCCCAACCCACCCCCGCAAAAAAAAATTTCCTCCTCGAAATCCGAAAAGACACGAATTCAAAACATGAATTCCATTAATTTGGTTCACAAATACATCGAGTGATCATAAGCAATGGGCAGGGAATACAAAGAATTATCCTCGAATAAGTGCGGGTATTCTTGTCGCATCTTGGCTTCTAACTCCCATGTAGATTCTTCTGTGCCATGTCGGCTCCACTGTATTAGCACTAAGGGAATAATAGACTTGTTCCTCAATACTTTCTCTTTTCTATTCAATACTCTGATCGGGTGTTCCACATACGACAGGGAACTGCTCACCTCAATTTCTTCAGGATGCAAAACGTGAGATGGGTCCAGTTCATACTTTCTCAGCATGGATACATGAAAGACATCATGTATCAGCGACAACTGTTGTGGCAAAGCTAAACGGTATGCCACTGCTCCAACCTTTTCCACTATCTGGTAGGGACCAATGTAGCAAGGTGATAACTTACCTCGGCGCCCAAAACGCATCGTCCCACGGAAAGGTGACACCTTCAAGAATACTCTGTCCTCAACTTGGAATTCCAACGGTCTTCTCCTTTTATTTGCATAGTTGGCCTGCCTGTCCTGAGCTGCTTTCATTCTCTTTCGTATTAATTCAATCTTTCCTTGCATTTCTTCTACAAACTCATGTTGGGTCAACTGCTTTTCACCAATCTCGTTCCAGCATACCGGGGATCGACATTTCTTTCCATATAAGGCCTCAAATGGTGCCATCCCGACAGTAGTTTGGAAACTATTGTTATAGGAGAATTCGACCACTGATAGTGATTCTTGCCAATTACCACCAAAATCCATCACCACGAACCACAACATATCCTCAAGTGTTTGGATGGTTCTCTCTGTTTGGCCATCTGTCTGTGGGTGGTAGGCGGTACTCATCGCTAATTTGGTACCCATGACATTCTGAAAGCTACTCCAAAACTTTGGTGTAAATCTCGGAAACTGGCACTCCATGTATCCGAACTACATTGTCCACATACAATCGCGCCATCTTCTTATACGAGTAAGTACGCTCATACGGTATAAAATGCGCTGACTTGGATAATCGGTCAACCACGACCCAGATTGCATCACAGCCTCTGTTTGATCTGGGCAAATGTGTCACGAAATCCATAGCAATGTGCTCCCAGTTCCATTGTGGCACTTCGAAACTTTGCAGCATACTCCCCGGTCTCATCCTTTCAGCTTTAACTTGTTGACAAGTCAAACATCTTGCCACAAATTCAGCAATGTCTTTCTTCATACCTTCCCACCAGAAGTGAGGTTTCAACATAAGGTACATTTTTCGACTCCCTAGATGAACACTATGGCGACTGCAGTGCGCCTCCTGAAATAATGCTTCTTTCAAGTTTATAAGATTTGGTACCACTAACCTGCCAACCATCTGTAGCCAACCATCAGGGGATACATTGAATCTCGACGGGTGGCTAGCAAAAATTGCCTCTTTTAACTTGTGAATGTGTGGATCCGTCTCTTGAGTCTTTTTGATGTACGAGATGATCTTTGGCTCGAATTTCATCGCGGAGACGAGGAAACACTCTCCATGTGGCTGGTAAGTCCACCCAGAAGTGCATAGTTTGTCATAGTTTTGCCAGACATGTATCAATGCTACTAGAACATCTTGAACTTTTTGCCTCAGAGCATCGGCTACCAGATTCATCTTCCCTGGTTGGTATTGGATCTCACAGTCAAAATCTTTCAGCAAGTCCATCCATCGTTGCTGCCTCATGTTCAGCTCTGACGGAGTGAATAAGTACTTCAAACTCTTATGATCGGAGTAAATAATGAATTGTTCACCATAGAGGTAGTGCCTCCAAATCTTCAGGGCAAAGACGATGGCTGCTAACTCGAGGTCATGAACGGGGTATCAAGACTCATGAGGCTTAAGTTGTCTCGAAGCATAAGCAGTGACCTTCCCATGCTGCATAAGAACACATCCCAATCCTCTGGCTGACGCATCGGCACATACCACAAATCCTCTTGATCCAGATGGTAGAGCTAACACTGGGGCTGTGATCAATTTCTTTTTCAACTCTTGGAAACTATTGTCACATTCATCCGACCAAATAAAGCTCTGGTTCTTCTTGGTCAACTTTGTGATGGGCCGGGCTATCAGAGAGAAACCCTCAATAAATCGTCTGTAATAGCCGGCCAATCCCATGAAACTCCAGACTTCATGCACACTGGTTGGTCTGGGCCAATTGATTACTGCTTCCACCTTATTGGGATCCACAGATATCCTTTGTGCTGATATCACATGACCCAAGAACATTACTCTGTCCAACCAGAATTCACACTTAGATAAGTTCGCATACAACTGAGCCTCCCGAAGGGTCTGCAGAACCAATCGTAAGTGCTCCTTGTGATCCTTCCGGGATCTCGAGTACACCAAGATGTCGTCAATGAATACTATCATGAGTTTGCCCAGAAAATTTCTGAACACTCTGTTCTTTAAGTCCATGAACACTGCTGGTGCATTAGTCAGTCCAAAAGGCATCACCAAGAATTCAAAATGCCCATATCTGGTCCTGAAAGCTGTTTTTGGAACATCACTTTCCCTGACTCGGAGCTGATGGTAACCCGAGCGTAGATCAATCTTTGAATAAACCGATGCTCCCTGGAGTTGATCGAATAGATCATCGATCCTAGGCAGTGGGTATTTATTCTTCACAGTGACCCGATTGAGTTGCCTATAGTCGATACGCATTCTCATCGTACCATCTTTCTTTTTCACGAACAGTGCTGCCGCACCCGAAGGTGACATACTTGGACGTATATAGCCGTTCTCAAGAAGATCCTGCAACTGTTCTTTCAATTTCTTCATTCTGCTGGTGACATTCGATACGGAGTTTTAGAAATTGGTGTTGTATCCGGCATCAACTCAATATTGAAATCAATCTCTCGATTGGGCGGAAACCCTGGAATTTCTTCCGGAAATACATCTGCAAAATATTTCACAACTGGAATGTTGGACAATTCCGGCCCTTGCTTTGTGGCTCCAATGCATAGATCATGTATCCCTCATTTCCTAAGGATAGAAGTCGAAACATTTCCATAGCAGATACTAATGGGATTTTCGCAAGTGACCCTCTGCCATAGAAATTCCATTTAAGACTATAATGTGGTTGAAATCGAACAATGCCATGGAAACAATCCGCCGTAGCTCGGTAATTTGTCAAAGTATCCATGCCCATAATGCAATCAAAAATCATACATTGGCAAAACCATTAAGTTTGTGATCATAATACTATCATCAAACTGTAGTTCACAATTCAGTACAATACAACTGACTAGAATGATTCTACCAGCTAGAGTTGATACAGTAGAAGTCTCCTGAAGAGATATAAACTCTAACTCATACTCATCAACGAAATTGGATGCAATGAATGAATGAGATGCTCCCGTATCAAATAATACTAGTGCAGTGTGGCCAATGAGACATATACCTGCTATCACACTACCTGGAGCCTCCCTTTCTTGATCTTCTGTCAATGCGTACACTCTAGCCTACTGTGCTCCAGGAAAAGACTGCGGTGTGTTACCCCTGATCTGGGGGTAACTCGACTGCTGGTGGGACTGAGTGGGTCGAGTATGATGGCCTCCCTGAAAACCACCCCTAGCATGGGGCCGAGGCTGCTGAGACTGCATGAATCCTTGAGCACGAGATGGGCAAGCTCTAGCATAATGCCCTGTCTGTCTGTCTGTCCACAGTTGAAACAAGTCCCTGTCACTCCTTCACATTGATCCGTAGGGTGTTTTCCTCCATAGTCACCACAAGCCTTGATGAATGGTGCTCCTATAAACCCCTGGAACCACTGGAGCTGGACGAACTGGACTGATATCTTTTAAATTTCTTGCCCTTCGGCTTAAACCTTTGTTGCTTCAGAAATTGTTGGGGCCTTTGTTGTTGCTGCTGCTGAGGTTGGGGTTGCCGGTAGACTCCCATAGGAGGATATGCAGCACCCTGAGATAATTGTGGGGCAAACTGAGTACCAGCCCTCAACAATCCGGCTTCGGCCCTCTTGGCTCTCTCAATCGCTTCAGTGAATGTAGTGGCATCTCCGGAGACAACAAAATTGTAGATAGGCGGGTGCAAACCATTCACGAATCGGGTATACTTTGCCTTAGAATTCGCAGTCACATAAGGAACGTAACTCAAGAGTGCAGAAAACTGGGATGCATATTCGGCATTTGGGTTTTGAAAACGTCCCAAGTGATGATTATTCCTGATTCGCGCAATCCCGTTCTGAATGCTTCCCACCAAAGCTGAGCTCTGTCCTTAAGCTGGAAAACTGCTAGCTTCAATCTCACGGTAGATGAATAGCCGGCTAGATCGAATAGATACTCTATCTCTCGAATCCATGACTTGGCTCTTTCCCCTGTATCGGTACCATGGAACTTCGGTGGCCGCATATTCTGAAACCGCACCACGACTTCTCCCATATCTAACTTCTTAACTCGTTGCACCAATTCCTCTATATTATCATCATGGCTTGCGTTTTGCTCCGACGCAGCTTCTTGCACAACTCCCTTGCCTTTGCGTCCTCGATTTACAGGTGCCATTCTACGAGATGCGGGTTAAATTCTGAAAGGAAGGTACAATTCTCTAAATATCGTCAGGTTATATTCAATCAACTCCGTAAGAGCTTACATCTATCGTTCTATACTAGAAACGTCTAATCATGCCTGAAGTCCCAAATTATAAGGATAACACCAAAATATAGCAGGCAATAGCATTTAAGACATGTAGTCAAGCACATGCGCAACAATTTATTTGTGTCTAGACTCAGTGTCCTAACTCTAGTTCAAGCATATCCCAGATTATGCTCTGATACCAATTATGATGGCCCGGTCCTAATCTTACGTTTAATTATCACACAATGATTAGTTTTATGTACACAGCGGAAGGTTTATTTAGGTTATCAAATCGTTGCCCAGATTTTTTCGATGAAATACATATAATGTTACTATTCAAAATACGTATTTCTAATTCGCATTTCTCACACAACCATCAATAAAGTTTAGAAAGTACGAAAATACGTTAGCATACAAAATACTCGGGGCATCCCCCGGGTTTATAAACGTAGGTTCTTAAAATTCATCAATACCAAACTGGGAAACAGACTCGACAATAAGAACAAGAGCTCGTGTTACGGAGCTCTAGCACTCCTAGATGCTTCATCTTGAGCATCTGGCATCAGTCCACCTGCAATACCTGCCATGTCCATCCAACAAAGACATGACAGCTCCCTCGAAGGGGGTCAGAACCCCAGTACGAGAAACATGTAAAATCTCTAGGGACGACAAAATATCATGCGATGTATGCCGTGTATGAATGCAAATGCATATGAAGGGTATCAAATCTCAAATATCAATATCTCTGGAGTCCAAACTCCTTGTTGCTTATCTTGATTCTTATCCAATTCTATGCTTGCATGCTAGATTAAATCATGATTTGAAGGAGAATAGGAGGAGGTGGGTTTCGAATTTTTGGGGAGAGAAGGGGGAGACGTTTGAGGAGTGAAAGGTGAGAGGAAAATCAGATTGTTATGTTAGAAAAAAATGACAACACCCATGCAAAGATATAAAGTGATGGGCGATGGAAACAAGGTGAGAAATGGGATTTTTTTAATGAATTTTGTGCCAAGATTTCTCCATGTGTCCAAGATGGTGCTTAATGGTGTGTTATGCATGGCTTGGCCGAAAATTGCATGCCAATTTATATAATTTTGATGTATTTTATCTTGATTAAAAATAAGTGATGTGCTCCGGAACACCTTAATTCGAAAATCTCATCTTTAGTCACCCGGGTTTGCTTAATCGATAATTACCCGTAATAATTTGCAACGGGGCCTTACATGTAAGCACTTCTACCTCCTCGAACCATCATAAACTCATTTGTGAACAGAGGACTCTTTATGCTGCTGCTTTTAGGGTTGAGCAGTCTACCATCTACTGAATTTGCATTTTTCGTTCCAAATTTTTGGATCAAAATAGACCTTAGACTTGAATCTATATCTTTGTTATATCCCCTTTGAACTGATAGGGATTCATAGATACTGTTGTTTGGAAGAGAAAATATTTAATTGATGATATAATGTATAGGTGTACAAAATATTTTGAGTTTATGTCTACCTAATTTTCGTAAACTAAGGAATAAAATCTGATATCAATCTACTCGACAATACAGATTTAAAAATAAGATAAAGAAATATAATTATCTACTTTTAATATTCAACACTCTCCTTCAAGTTGGGCAGTATATGTCAGTAATGCCTAGCTTGGAGCTGAGGTCTTCAAAAAGAGTCGTTGGTGATGCTCCAAGAAGGGCGGACTGTGTTACGAGAATGAGAGATATAATATTCTCAATTGTATATTATATGTCATATTTTGTGTATTCTTTTGGGAGACGGGTACCATTTATTTATAATGTATCTTGTGTTTGTTAGAAAGGGTTCAATTCAAAGTACACATCTTATCTGATTAATTTAACGCATATCTATCAAATAGAGTTTGAATCCAATAAAATATTAATGCATCTTGGGTCGTGGGCCACAAGCACAATCATTGCACTTACAACTCATAACTTGCATTGCTACAGGTTTCTTTTAAAATTCACTGGACAGGACGAAGAAATCAATCTTTCAGGTGATGGGACTGAGAAGGCCGAGTTTGGTGAATGGTCATGGTTGTTGCCACAACAAATTGTCGATCTTGTTAGTTTTCCTGTTGAACCTTAAAAACTGTGTTATGACTATTCTCGCGCGAATATTGAACTGAATGTTTTAAAATTTTGTTGACAGGCAGTGGATTTCAAGAAGCCTATATACCAAGAAGCTTTAACAGTTTTCTCTCCCTATCTTGAGTAGATTGTCAAGGTCAGGTCAACCTTATGTGTTCCCAGTGTTGTGTTTGCGGTGGCGGATATCTATACCGGATCATTATATTTTGTTTCATCCATTTTTTTATGAAAGTATTCTTAAAAATTCATTTGTAAGTGATACATGATGTACTGGGATAGTGTTTTTGAATGATGTACTTGCATGTGACATGTATATTTTTAAGAAAAAATTGATTATTTAAATGATATTTATGCTACAGAAATGTGATGAATATAATGAGATTAGTGCATACTGTTCTTGATCGAAGATATAATATTTTGATAGATATGAAGTTGACAAAAACAAGAAATATAGGTAATATGATATCCATGTGTCGAGCATCCGTTATCCAAGTATCCCTTGCTAAATATATTAAAAATAGACAGCTACGATTGGGTAATGTTTAGAGCTGTCAAAAGCCGATTTGGGCCTACCTACGAGGCATGTGGCGGTTTAGACTGGCTAATCAACCAAAAATAAAAAAATATATAATAATATATTTTAATGAATTAAAATTGGTATATAAATTATTAATAAATCATATTTTAATTAATTAATCCAAATTTTTATTATAAATTAATAAATTTATCCAACCCGCCGAACGGGTGGGTTGAAAATTCTTGACCGAGCCCATTCATTTGGTGGTCATGTTGGGCAACTTGATGAACCCAATCTATCTCGACAGCTTTAGTAATATTTAAGGAAGGTACATATCCGCTTCTTCGCCAACCAACCATGGGACTATAACAATTCAGCTGTGTCAAATATTTATTTATATATATCTAAAAGTGTTATTATATCCAAAACTATTATGGGTGTATTCAATAACGATTTTTGGTGATTTTTTTAAGTTTAAGTGGGGTGTATTCAATCTAGACTTTTAATGATTTTTTTAAATGATAGATTTTTGTGGAGTTAATAGATTTTTATTGACTTTTATAGAATTCTACAGAGTTATAAAAAGATTTTCATGGACTTCATTCTAGACTTTTTTTTAAATGATTAACTTTTGTGAAGATAGATTTCTATTGACTTTTATAGTATTCCATATAGTTATAAAAATATTTTCATAAACTCTTGTAAACTTTTTCATAGAATTCAATTACTAGACTTTCATTGAATTCTATAGATTTTGTAACTTATAATTGATTTCTTTGAACTATCAATTGAACATGAATAATTTTTTCAATTAAATAATTTTTTTATCTTTTAATGTAAATAAATTTTACTTATTTAAAAACTACATCAGTTTGATTAATGTAAAATGACGAATAAATCACAATTTAATAGAAATCAAAATTCAACAAGTCAGTTCAACATGCATAAGTAATAAACCAATACTTTTTAAAAGACGACATGGAACAGGTCAAAGAGGAGGTTAACCAATAACTCCTGCTTTTCTATTTTTGGAAACGAAACGTACGAGTATTGATGATACATTTATGATGTATATATGTGGTGATGGATATATACATATTGTTGAAATTGAGATTTGTGATGACCAGGGATTATAGATGTTAATCCCGGAGTGTTAATAACCCCTAAAGTTGTTTTACGTGGCGATTTGGAGTTTAATCGCGGTGTTGGGCCTTTCGGGCTCGTCTATTTGAGTAGTTGGGATCGTTGGATCCCGAGGTTGAGATTGTATTCTCATTTGGGTGAAAAACCTAAGAGTTGGGTTTTTAGTGTGACTCGGGATCTGGGGTGCTTTGTGTGGGCACCGGTAGGGGTTTTTGGAGTTAGAGAGAGAGTTTTTGAAAACAGATGATTTTTAATGAATCATGATGTATTTGTGGGGCTATTAATTTCAGGGTATTTTTGCTATAAATACCAGTTGAACCCGAGATTTTAATTATTGGAACCATTTTCCCCACCTTCCCTCTCTCTCTCCCCGCGCTGTTTTCCCGATCCCCTTCGACCCCCGCCGCTTCAAGGCGTGCGCCCGCCGTCCGCCGCCGTTCGGCGCGTCCGACCCACCGGTGGCTTCGTCTCGTCCAGGCGCACCTTCCCATACCATCAATTTGAAGTTTCGTCGAGAATCGCGTTCGGATTTGCCAGAAAAGCGCTAGGGTTCGAAACTGGAATCTGTCCGATTTGGGGCTCGATTTTTGGTACGTTTTTGGGGCTTTTCTTCCGGTGTTTTTGGGGCGTTTTTGTGCTGTTGTTGGGTCGAAAATTTCAGACTTTAAAGTTCAAAATATTTGTTGCTTAATGGTTCGAATTTCAACGCTGGTTGCGTGAAATTGGGTTCGAAAATTGGGGTTTTGGCATGTGGGACGATTATTCATGTTGTTGATTGATTAATTCATGTTTTAGATGATTTATGATGCTTAATTGGGTTCGAATTGAGATGTTAGGGTTCAAAATTTAGAGGTGGTTCTTGAGCAATTTTCGATAATGCCTCATTCGATTTCCCTCCCTGTATATGCCCTGCCCCGGGTTTTTTAAATTGTCGTGTGTTGACAATAATTTTCTGTATGAGGATTATGGGTGTGCTTGAGCAGGGGTTGCATGTTCGTAAATAATTGTGAATTATTTATCGTGTTAGCACATCGTTCCTCAGGGCATGGAACTCGAGCAAGGTTTGGCTCGGACCTCGGAGATTTAAGGTACGTGCGATGTGGGGTCTTCCCACCTTAACAGTGATTAATAGACATAAGAAGGACTAATTATGCATTAAAGTAACATCTTAAGGATTTGGTTGTTACACGAGCTAACAGGATTACAGGCCAAAATACAAAACTTCAAAAATAATTCATTACATTCTAAAAGAATGTCATTTAGATTTACACTACTCCTAGAGTAGATACTAATCATAACTTGAGTCCTATACATTCCTGTGTCCCTCGTAGCTCACTGCCTCAACCCGACCCTTAGTCCTTTCGTCCAAAAGTGTACCTACAGGGACAACACATCATGAGCATATAAAATCTTACTTATCATCATAAAAACATCATAGCAATGCATGAAATAATTGTTAAGTAAGTATGCTGGATTTCTCATTAACTTTTTATTGTTGTCCCTGACTTGTAATCATGCATATGGGGCATCTTACCCCCGTGGCATCTTACCACAATATCATCGTATGGCCTCTTACCATATGGGGCATCTTACCCCGTGGCATCTTACCACAATAACATCGCATGGCTTCTTACCATGTGGGGCATCTTACCCCGTGGCATCTTACCACAATACATCGCATGGCCTCTTACCATGTGGGGCATCTTACCCCGTGGCATCTTACCACAATACATCGTGTAAATGTCATCATATAAGCATCGTATAAGCATCATCATATAAACATCGTATGAACTTCATCGTATAAACATCGTATAAACATCATCGTGTAAACATCGTATAGACATCATCATTGCATCGTGAATACTCATGCAATAAAATCATAGTTGTAGTATAAAGATGTGTGTTACCGTCCGATGCCCGTACGCCTCTTACGTACCTTTTCGAAAGGAGGAGGAGTCAACGGACTTTATCTCCTTGATGGTGCCGGTACCTGGGATGGTTCTACAAGACCACATAATACTATATTAGATGCTTCAAAATCATCTCACATCATAAACTTAATAAAATAAATCATTATTGTATTTTTCAACTTTCTGTCTCTCTCGATCGATCGGCCCAAGGTCTCGATCGATCGAGACACTGTGCACAAATAGTGCCTTGGTATCCTGCCTCGCTCGACCGATCGAACATTTTACCGATCGATCGAGGAGCTTCACCGATCGATCGAGAAATCCTTCGATCGATCGGCATCAAAATTTCAAAACATGCTTTAGACTTTCTGTCTCGCTCGATCGATCGGGACCAAATCTCGATCGATCGAGAGCTCTGAAAAATCGGGATTTTCCCCAGATTTTTGAGCACCTCTTTTCACCCCATCTTTTCTACTTCATAACACATCTATCATGCTGAAACAAACATGTGAAGAACTTCATAAAATATCCATGTAAGCTCTTAAATCGAAGGTTTAACAAAACCTAAGCTAACATGCATCATAACATCATCATAATCTTCATCCTCAACCAACTTTAAACAGAAACAGAGCATGCTTATCTTTTTCCAGATTTTCGAGCACATCTTTTCATAACAAGAAATCTAACACATAAACATGTAACATGCTCGAACAAACATGCTAGGGGCTACAAAATACTTCAATGCAAGTACTCATACCAAGGTTTCGACCAAACCTATATTAGCATGCATGAAAATCACCCAACCAAACCCAAACTTAACCAAACTTCCCAGAAAACAGAGTATTAAAACCTTACCCCTCTTCTTCCCACAAGAATTCCTTGCTTAATCCACAACTTAAATCCTTCCTTCCTGTAGCTTAGGGGGACGTTTTTTGATGCAGAAGAAAAGGGAGAGAGAGGAGAATGATTGGGGAAGGAGGGATGGGTTGAAAGGAATGATGGGGTATGGGTTGGTCAAGTGGGGGAGGGTGGCCGGTTATTGGGGTAGTGGGTGGCGTGGGATGTGGTGTTTAATTGTGCCCCGGTATATAGTACGATGAATTAAAATATCCTCACTCGATATTTTCTAACTTCATTTAATTAATACATCCCTTAAAACACCCAACAAAGTGGCCTCTGTCGCCACAGACATAACATCCTACGCAGTCCTTTGCCAAATGTGGTTGCCCACAAAGAGTGCACTGAACTCTTCCAGATCTGTCTCCCTGAGACTGTCCTCTCCCAGATGGAGCATCATTCCTACCTTTCCCTTTCCATCGATTCTCGGGCCTCTTGCCACTGAATCTCGATGCTGAAGTGTTCCACCTAGGCTTAAATTGATCACCCCTGGGCTTCAAATTATCAGAAGTAGATCTCTGAGGGGGTGCCGGAGGTGGCACAGCATCAGGATATGCACCGACTCCCAGTTCAGCTAGCTTAGCTCGTGAGAGTGCATCATCAAAACAGGCAGGGCCGTAAGTGATCACCCTGTCATACAGTTCAGGCCTTAAGCCCTTCATGAAGTTCCGCATCTTCGCTTGAGTGCTTGCAGCAATGTGTGGCACATATCGTAGTAAGGAACAGTAGTGTAGAGCATAGTCAGATACAGGCATGGTACCTTGTCTTAAACTGGTAAACTCATCCTCCTTGGCCTGTCTTGCAGCGGCTGAGAAATAGCGGTTTAGAAACCGCGTTCGGAACATCTTCCAATTCACTTCCTGTCCCAGAGCCTCTTGCTCAATCACTGTGGTTTTCCACCACATTAGTGCCTTCTTGGACAGCTGAAATTCTGCTAATCGGATCCAGGCCGTCTTTGCACAAGGCGTTGCCACAAATATCTGTTCGATCCTCTCTAACCATTCCTCCGCTTTCTCTCCTGATTCAGTTCCCTCGAACATCGGAGGTCGATACATCATAAACTGAGCCAAGCTCAATTCCCCAGGTAGCAACTGATGTTCAGAGGGTTCCTCTCCCAAGGCTGGTGGTGGCAATGGGTTCGTACGCCCAGCACTTGCATTTACACTAATGGCGTCACCCACTTCTATGTTTGCTGCCATGCTGCAACACAAGGGTTAATAACAACACCAAAAGCAATTCATAAAACTCATCGTTAGATAATTGAACATGTTAGTATAACATCTTTTTCTTTATGAATAACATACATATAAACATGTCCAAAAGTAAGCACATAGCTAACTTATTGCTAAGGCTACCCTTCACTCATTCCCGAGTTATCTAACCACTGCTCTGATACCACTAATGTGGGGTCTTCCCACCTTAACAGTGATTAATAGACATAAGAAGGACTAATTATGCATTAAAGTAACATCTTAAGGTTTTGGTTGTTACACGAGCTAACAGGATTACAGGCCAAAATACAAAACTTCAAAAAAAATTCATTACATTCTAAAAGAATATCATTTAGATTTACACTACTCCTAGAGTAGATACTAATCATAACTTGAGTCCTATACATTCATGTGTCCCTCGTAGCTCACTGCCTCAACCCGACCCTTAGTCCTTTCGTCCAAAAGTGTACCTACAGGGACAACACATCCTGAGCATATAAAATCTTACTTATCATCATAAAAACATCATAGCAATGCATGAAATAATTGTTAAGTAAGTATGCTGGATTTCTCATTAACTTCTTATTGTTGTCCCTGACTTGTAATCATGCATATGGGGTATCTTACCCCCGTGGCATCTTACCACAATATCATCGTATGGCCTCTTACCATATGGGGCATCTTACCCCGTGGCATCTTACCACAATAACATCGCATGGCTTCTTACCATGTGGGGCATCTTACCCCGTGGCATCTTACCACAATACATCGCATGGCCTCTTACCATGTGGGGCATCTTACCCCGTGGCATCTTACCACAATACATCGTGTAAATGTCATCATATAAGCATCGTATAAGCATCATCATATAAACATCGTATGAACTTCATCGTATAAACATCGTATAAACATCATCGTGTAAACATCGTATAGACATCATCATTTCATCGTGAATACTCATGCAATAAAAGCATAGTTGTAGTATAAAGATGTGTGTTACCGTCCGATGCCCGTACGCCTCTTACGTACCTTTTCGAAAGGAGGAGGAGTCAACAGACTTTATCTCCTTGATGGTGCCGGTACCTGGGATGGTTCTACAAGACCACATAATACCATATTATATGCTTCAAAATCATCTCACATCATAAACTTAATAAAATAAATCATCATTGTATTTTTCAACTTTCTGTCTCTCTCGATCGATCGGCCCAAGGTCTCGATCGATCGAGACACTGTGCACAAATAGTGCCTTGGTATCCTGCCTCGCTCGATCGATCGAACATTTTACCGATCGATCGAGGAGCTTCACCGATCGATCGAGAAATCCTTCGATCGATCGGCATCAAAATTTCAAAACATGCTTTAGACTTTCTGTCTCGCTCGATCGATAGGGACCAAATCTCGATCGATCGAGAGCTCTGAAAAATCGGGATTTTCCCCAGATTTTTGAGCACCTCTTTTCATCCCCATCTTTTCTATTTCATAACACATCTATCATGCTGAAACAAACATGTGAAGAACTTCATAAAATATCCATGTAAGCTCTTAAATCGAAGGTTTAACAAAACCTAAGCTAACATGCATCATAACATCATCATAATCTTCATCCTCAACCAACTTTAAACAGAAACAGAGCATGCTTATCTTTTTCCAGATTTTCGAGCACATCTTTTCATAACAAGAAATCTAACACATAAAACATGTAACATGCTCGAACAAACATGCTAGGGGCTACAAAATACTTCAATGCAAGTACTCATACCAAGGTTTCGACCAAACCTATATTAGCATGCATGAAAATCACCCAACCAAACCCAAACTTAACCAAACTTCCCAGAAAACAGAGTATTAAAACCTTACCCCTCTTCTTCCCACAAGAATTCCTTGCTTAATCCACAACTTAAATCCTTCCTTCCTGTAGCTTAGGGGGACGTTTTTTGATGCAGAAGAAAAGGGAGAGAGAGGAGAATGATTGGGGAAGGAGGGATGGGTTGAAAGGAATGATGGGGTATGGGTTGGTCAAGTGGGGGAGGGTGGCCGGTTATTGGGGTAGTGGGTGGCGTGGGATGTGGTGTTTAATTGTGCCCCGGTATATAGTACGATGAATTAAAATATCCTCACTCGATATTTTCTAACTTCATTTAATTAATACATCCCTTAAAACACCCAACATGTTCCCCACATCATATCATCATAACATAAATCGTGGCCCCCAATTTAAATACACAACAACCCTTAAACACATCATAATTTATCATCGTAGAACATAATCATATCACATTTCGGGGGTATTACATGCGACGTACGAGCATTACTATATATTAGAGCATTTGTGAAATGCATAATGTATTTTGATTTCATTGAATAATTGTGCATGAGGTTATATATATGGGTTGAGAAGCTCTGAAGCGACCTAATCTTGATATCGTCGGCATGAGCGTGCGTGACACTAGAGTAGTATAACTCTCATAAGGTATATGGGGTACCGGATGTATATGACCATTGTAGGGCATTGAGATGTCTGAGAATGATCGTGGGATCATGTATTCATTATAAGACATTTGAGATGTCTAAGTATAATGGAAAATTGGTAAAATATATGCTAGGCATTTGAGCTATATGTGATTGATAGCGAGGTTGTGAAATCAGTATTAGATATTGAGATATCTATATTTGCATGTATAATGAATTTGGAATCACTATCTATTGATACTCGAGAATTAGGCATGCGATGAGTTAAATCAATGTGTTGATTTACTGATTTTTGAGATTTGATGAGTTTGATGATTGTGAGAACATGGACAGTACACGGAATCCCGGATGAGGACGTTGCCATCCAGGGAGCATCATTTAAATTCATTAGTATTTACTTTTGTTGTAAATTATGAATTTCATTACTGTGATTATGGGATTTTGTGTATTGGTATGCTCACCCTATTGGGGGCTGTCTCTGTTGGGGCAGGTGAACAGGTACATTGATGGCTGTGGAGCTGAGCTCGAGCTGTTGATTGGATGTACTCCCAGGATCGTGGTACCAGGGCTTGATGGAGCACGGTATCGTATAGAGTACTTATATACACCTGAGGGTTATATACATATTTATGATGCTCGCATGTGAGCACTATTATACTTGTATATGGGTTGTATATAAAGGCATGAGTCTTTCTCTCTTTCATTCTATGTTGCATGCAATTAGAGGTAGAAATGCTAAATGATATGAGAGTCATTGGTGTATTATGTGGGTGTTGAAACCCACTTTTGTCGTCATATGTGTGGTGTCTTCCCTGGCTTGGAATTTACTTGGTATTGCTGTATTCTGATGAGTATTATGTTTTCCCTGGCTGGGAATTATGTTATGTGTTGTGCTTTTATTCGGGATAGCTCTATTTATGGGGAGACTCTGCCCAAGTTTTTATAAAAGTCCACAATGTAAAAAGTGGCACAAAGGGGATGGTAATGGGCGAACTGTACGAGTCTATTTGTTGTTAGGCTAATGATCTTATAACATTGAGTATTAAAGAAAATTTTGTAATTGCCATTCAATGGTAAAGTATCATCTGAGCTTCCCGATTGACTTTTTATTGAAAGCATGTGCCACACATAGTGGTTAATACACTAATCAAGGGTTAAGGGCTAAGGGGTCCTTACATTTAGTGGTATCAGAGCAGTGGTTGCTCATTGGGGCTGTTAAGGGCCTATGAAGTTATTGATAGCACATATTTATGCATGATGGCATTAATGTTGTATGACATGACTAATTGTTTATGTGCTTTTATGATATGAAAAGTGGTATTGCTAACCATTGTGGTTGCAGGAATCGTGTGCGACGCGATAGGATGGCATTAGTGGTAATGTCTGGCACTCCGTATGTTATGTGCCAAGGTATCTGGTTTCTAAGAAAATCAGGTAAATGGATATTTCCGAGGTAACATGTCTTGGTATACGTATTGACTTGCAAGTGGTTGCATATATGCATTGGATGTTTGATGCATAGCGTATATGGCTATTATTGCTAACCATGATGGTTGCAGGTTACAGGAAATATGGAGTATAAAAAGGAATGATGATTATACATTCCAGGAGTCTTGCTTATCACAGTGAGAATTTTTATACTTACGCTTGACCGCTAAAAATGTGGAGCGGGAGGGGGGAGGCTCGCTTGCACATGGAGGCGGGGTATTCCATACGAAGCGAGGATGAGATACCGCTTGTATGAAGAAGCTTATGCTTATTCCGCTAAAAATGTGGAGCGGGAGGGGGGAGGCTCGCTTGCACATGGAGGCGGGGTATGCCATACGAAGCGAGGATGAGATACCGCTTGTATGAAGAAGCGAGGATGAGATGCCGCTTGTTAGGATGATTATTCATTCCTTTGTGATGACACGGATGATAGCGGTGATGTATTCCGCTGTGTCGAGGATGATGATTCATTCCTTTGTGATGACACAGATGATAGCGGTGATGTATTCCGCTGTGTCGAGGATGATGATTCATTCCTTTGTGATGACACGGATGATAGCGGTGATGTATTCCGCTGTGTCGATGATGATGATTCATCTCTTGTGATTATTGGCGATGGTTTATACCGCCGGACACGGATGATAGCGGTGATGTATTCCGCTGTGTCGATTTATATTCATTTCTTTATGAGGACACAGATGATAGCGGTGATGTGTTCCGCTGTGTCGATTTATATTCATTTCTTTATGAGGACAAGGATGATAGCGGTGATGTATTCCGCTGTGTCGATCTATAGTCATTTCTTTATGAGGACACGGATGATAGCGGTGATGTATTCCGCTGTGTCGATCTATATTCATTTCTTTATGAGGACACGGATGATAGCGGTGATGTATTCCGCTGTGTCGATCTATATTCATTTCTTTATGAGGACACAGATGATAGTGGTGATGTATTCCGCTGTGTCGATTTGTGATGATTCATTTCTTTTATGAGGATTGGCGATGATTCGTGCCGCCGTATATATTGATAGCGATGCCCATTCCGCTATTATGTGGATTTACGATGACTCATTCTTTTATGAGGATTGGCGATGATTAGTGCCGCCGGATATGTTGATAGCGATGCCTCTTTCCGCTATTATGTGGACGATGATTCATGCTCAGGTGTATAGCGAGGTTTCATGCCACTTATTATATGACGAGGTATCATGCCGTCGATTCTATAGCGATGGATTGTGCCGCTATGTATTCAGCACAGGATTTTGCCGCCTTCGAGCGATGGGTGCTGATTACGCAATATTATTGAGCGACGGAGACAGGTATGCCGCTATATGTTAGCGATGAGGTATGAGATATTGCTATTCTATTAGCATTATTGTAGCTGGCATGCGTTGATATACATGTTTTATTATGCCTATTTTACTAGCATGATGGTGGATGACATACGCTGATGTACATGGACCGTCACGAGTTGACTGGGTTGTTTAGATGTCATTGTTGACATGTATCGTCACTAGTTGACAATGCCTTAGATGCCATGAGTTGGCATGTGTCGTCATGGGATGACGATGACGATGGTGTAGGAGATGTCTTATTAGACATGCATCATCGTTACGATGAACAATGCGTTGAGTATACGTATTCAGTGGTATGCCTTGGGTGCCAGTACCGAGCACAAGGTGGTGTGTGCGTCACCGATTGACGTGACCCTTATACCGAGCGGGTTGCTCGAGGAATGGATGGATGCGCTGTACATGTGATTGTACCGCAGCTTATGTTTGGGGTGATCATATTACGAGTGGTGATACCCTTGAGGTATACTCGTTGGAATGGCTTTTTGGCCATGCTTTCGACGACATGAGTAATCATGGAGGAAATTACTCGCTTTCTGTCGATGTGACATGTGGTAAACATGGTCAGACCACCCTTGAGGGTGTAGAATGGGTCCTAAAGGAGTAGGATCAAGTTATGTTAAGTATATAGGGACATTGGAGTGTCCAGGGTGTATAGGCATTATAGGAATGTTGGGTAAAGACCCACTACTCTATTGATTTTCTTCCCACAGTATGGTATGCCGTGCGGAAACGTCCATCTTATTGGTAGGTTTGAGGTGAACCTAGAGAGGCAGCGACTAGTTTGTCTGCCGCGTGTGTGCAGCACCATGAGGGGCTTGCTAGAGCCGTTATACTGCTCGTTGGAACCAAGTTTGGCAAATCGTAAGGTGATACGGTGTAGATTGTGGTGACTCTAGTAGTCACCACGTCATTTGAGGTTGAGGTTGTGCATGCCTCACTGAAACGTGTATACGTTTATGTTTAATCTTGGTGAGACTTGTCTGGGACAGCTCATGATGTTGGAGTACCAACAAGAGAGTCATCAGGTCGTTATTGACTCGATCTGAGGGAACCCGTGTATTTGGGATACAATGGGTGTTATTGTATCCAGTTTTTCCGAACTGTGGTTCGAGACTTGTGGATCTCGAGTTCGATGGCACTTCCCTTGTGGGGAAGGAGGTAGTATTATACCTATTTGGGAATCTTTGAAAGATTCGGTAAGTTGGTGCATGTGGTGTTGATTTTGAGAATCACGCCGTGTTGTTGATCGTCGATTTTCATTCTCCACTGGATGGGAATGACTAAGGATTGACAGTTGTGTTTGGGGCTTAGGGGTATGTTGTAGATACCCGAGCCAAGTGCATTGAGTATGCATGTGATGTCAGTGCTTAAGCAGGTATACCGGAGAGTATACGGATGCCAGTTATTGATTTCCTTTTTGTCAAGCATAGAGTTATGCTATTTTTTTGGATGATTAAATCTCTGATTAGAGGTATGAAACACCTTGAGATTGGGAATCTCCATGGCACGATAATTATGAGGAATAATCGTGAAGTTAATTGACTCCCTTTGAGGAGGGATTATCTTGTGTGGGTTAAGGAATTTCCTTATTGGTGTTTTCCTCCGAGTTATGCGATAGCCTTCCCAAGTTTGGATTGTTAAATCCTAGGATTATCAAGGGATGGCAGGAATTCGGATTGGTTGGGTGTCGCTGTCGACACAAGCGTTGAGGATGCAATGAGTTTATTGCAAGTCCTTTCAGAATTTGAAACTCTGTGGAGTTTCGATTGTTTATTTATGACCAGGATGTGGTTCTTGGGATATCCGGAGGTGGACATCTTGTGAGATGTCTTTTGTGTGAATCTGTGGCCGTGAGTTGCCCAAATTAAGTTGCAATGATGCGACTGCTCCTTCAATGGAGGAGGTTTGAAAGTGGAAACCAGGTTTGGTATGTGTACACCGTGGTGTACTAGTGTTTCCCTCGTAACGATGTATGTTAGACATCGTGAGTCATGATAGAGATGTCATTGAATGATATCTACGATGGAATCGGGAGCGATTCGAATCCTTGCAGTTTCAGTTGACTAACTGCTTTTGGATTATTAGCGTTGAGTTGTGCTGACGCTCTTTCACGTTATGATGGATTTGGAAGTCTATTCCACTCCAGAGTTTGACACGAGGTCAACGTTCTCAAGTTGAGGTGTCATTCAGGATGCGTTCTTACTAGTTGTATTAGAACTAAGGATGACTGTCCGATCTACGGTCGTAAGTATTGGTTGTTTTGCAGTCATGAGGGACTGACTTTTGGGATGAACCACATCGATGTACGTTTTGCCTCTTGGGTGATATATTGGTTTTGGTATGTCGCTCTGTTTCAGAGTTTGATGTGAGATAAGTATCCTCGCGTTTATTAAGACGATTCTAATAGGATCAAGGATCGAGGTTATGGCTTCATGTTGTTGTGTAGCCTGGGTGTTACGTGATACACCGGTGCTAATTTCGAGGACGAAATTCTTTTAGTGGGGGATATTGTGATGACCAGGGATTATAGATGTTAATCCCGGAGTGTTAATAACCCCTAAAGTTGTTTTACGTGGCGATTTGGAGTTTAATCGCGGTGTTGGGCCTTTCGGGCTCGTCTATTTGAGTAGTTGGGATCGTTGGATCCCGAGGTTGAGATTGTATTCTCATTTGGGTGAAAAACCTAAGAGTTGAGTTTTTAGTGTGACTCGGGATCTGGGGTGCTTTGTGTGGGCACCGGTAGGGGGTTTTGGAGTTAGAGAGAGAATTTTTGAAAACAGATGATTTTTAATGAATCATGATGTATTTGTGGGGCTATTAGTATTTCGGGGTATTTTTGCTATAAATACCAGTTGAACCCGAGATTTTAATTATTGGAACCATTTTCCCCACCTTCCTTCTCTCTCTCTCCCCGCGCTGTTTTCCCGATCCCCTTCGACCCCCCCGCCGTTCGGCGCGTCCGACCCACCGGTGGCTTCGTCTCGTCCAGGCGCACCTTCCCATACCATCAATTTGAAGTTTCGTCGAGAATCACGTTCGGATTTGCTAGAAAAGCGCTAGGGTTCGAAACTGGAATCTGTCCGATTTGGGGCTCGTTTTTGGGGCTTTTCTTCCGGTGTTTTTGGGGCGTTTTTGTGCTGTTGTTGGGTCGAAAATTTCAGACTTTAAAGTTCAAAATATTTGTTGCTTAATGGTTCGAATTTCAACGCTGGTTGCGTGAAATTGGGTTCGAAAATTGGGGTTTTGGCATGTGGGACGATTATTCATGTTGTTGATTGATTAATTCATGTTTTAGATGATTTATGATGCTTAATTGGGTTCGAATTGATATGTTAGGGTTCGAAATTTTAGAGGTGGTTCTTGAGCAATTTTCGATAATGTCTCATTCGATTTCCCTCCCTGTATATGCCCTGCCCCAGGTCTTTTAAATGGTAAATTGTCGTGTGTTGACAATAATTTTCTGTATGAGGATTATGGGTGTGCTTGAGCAGGGGTTGCATGTTCGTAAATAATTGTGAATTATTTATCGTGTTAGCACATCGTTCCTCGGGGCATGGAACTCGAGCAAGGTTTGGCTCGGACCTCGGAGATTTAAGGTACGTGCGACGTACGAGCATTACTATATATTAGAGCATTTGTGAAATGCATAATGTATTTTGATTTCATTGAATAATTGTGCATGAGGTTATATATATGTGTTGAGAAGCTATGAAGCGACCTAATCTTGATATCGCCGGCACGAGCGTGCGTGACACTAGAGTAGTATAACTCTCATAAGGTATATGGGGTACCGGATGTATATGACCATTGTAGGGCATTGAGATGTCTGAGAATGATCGTGGGATCATGTATTCATTATAAGACATTTGAGATGCCTAAGTATAATGGAAAATTGGTAAAATATATGCTAGGCATTTGAGCTATCTGTGATTGATAGCGAGGTTGTGAAATCAGTATTAGATATTGAGATATCTATATTTGCATGTATAATGAATTTGGAATCACTATCTATTGATACTCGAGAATTAGGCATGCGATGAGTTAAATCAATGTGTTGATTTACTGATTTTTGAGATTTGATGAGTTTGAAGATTGTGAGAACAGGGACAGTACACGGAATCCCGGATGAGGACGTTGCCATCCACGGAGCATCATTTAAATTCATTAGTATTTACTTTTGTTGTAAATTATGAATTTCATTACTGTGATTATGGGATTTTGTGTATTGGTATGCTCACCCCGTTGGGGGCTGTCTCTGTTGGGGCAGGTGAACAGGTACATCGATGGCTGTGGAGCTGAGCTCGAGCTGTTGATTGGATGTACTCCCACATTGTGGTACCAGGGCTTGATGGAGCACGGTATCGTATAGAGTACTTATATACACCTGAGGGTTATATACATATTTATGATGCTCGCATGTGAGCACGATTATACTTGTATATGGATTGTATATAAAGGCATGAGCCTTTCTCTCTTTCATTCTATGTTGCATGCAATTAGAGGTAGAATTGCTAAATGATATGAGAGTCATTGGTGTATTATGTGGGTGTTGAAACCCACTTTTGTCGTCATATGTGTGGTGTCTTCCCTGACTGGGAATTTACTTGGTATTGCTGTATTCTGATGAGTATTATGTTTTCCCTGGCCGGGAATTATGTTATGTGTTGTGCTTTTATTCGGGATAGCTCTATTTATGGGGAGACTCTGCCCAAAGTTTTATAAAAGTCCACAATGTAAAAAGTGGCACAAGGGGATGGTAATGGGCGAACTGTACGAGTCTATTTGTTGTTAGGCTGATGATCTTATAACATTGAGTATTAAAGAAAATTTTGTAATTGCCATTCAATGGTGAAGTATCATCTGAGCTTCCCGATTGACTTTTTATTGAAAACATGTGCCACACATAGTGGTTAATACACTAATCAAGGGTTAAGGGCTAAGGGGTCCTTACAAGATTGGTGTGAATGATGTTTTTGATGCATGTGATTGATGCTGTGAGACATGATGTTGATGCATGAGATAAGGCTGTTATAACGCGTGAGTTGGAGATATGATATACTACTGATATGAAGATGTGAGAAGGCTCCACTGACATATTGAGCAGAAAGGCAATATCATATATACACAGTTATAACAGGGCGATGAGTTTGGTGTAAGTTATAAGCTTGATCGACATAAAAATCGTGGAATTTCTCAAGATGAGAGAAATTGAAGCTATGCCGATAAAATTAGATCTTTATATTTTTTAGTGAAAGTTCATATTTTGATTGATGATACTTTGGTTTTGATTGAATTATGACTATATGTTTTCCAAATGTTGAAAAAAATTATTTGATTTTTCTTGATTTCATTAAATAAAAAATTGTTGTGTTGTTCGACAAATTCCGATGAGAAGATTATGGGAAAACATAAGCCAAGGTATAACTAATAAATTTACTGTTACTGGCGTAAAGAAATAGTTTATACGGTTTACCAGAATATTTTTCAATTAAAAGTCCGTCCAAATCTCTAGGATGAATGGAGGAGATATGTGTACTTTTTAGACTTGTACCTAGAGTTTCAATGTATCTAAAAGAATTCCACAAGAGTCATTAAAAGTCTATTGACATTTGAATACCTCTAAACTTTTATAGAGTTTTTAAAAGTCATGTTTGAATACCACCTGACTTTTAAAAACTCTATGAAAGTCTATTTTGAATACCAGTAGACTTATATAGAATATATAAAAGTCTAGATTGAATACCAGTAAACTTTTATAGAGTATATAAAAGTCTATATTGAATACCTCTAGACTTTTATATACTCTATAAAAGTTTAGAGGTATTCAATATGGACTTTTATAAACTCTACATAAGTCCTCTGGTATTCAAAATAGACTTTTCTAGAGTTTTTAAAAGTAAAAGTGGTATCCAAACTTGTCTTTTTGAAACTCTATAAAAGTCTAGTGATATCCAAAATTTCAATGACTTTAATAGAATTCATGGGGTACAAATTTTAAAACACTTGGTACCATTATAAAAAGTTAAAAAAAAATCTTTCACTTCCCCTAAGGATTATCAAGGATTTCTATCATAAAGCAAGAGGCGTAAAATCCTCCATCCTTATGCAGTTCAATATTTCTTGCCGACCATCTCTTCTCATTTTTTTGTTCCTTCCTCCTACTTTTTGATTCTGGTATTTTATCTGTTCTTTTTATTCATTATTATGATTTGGGGTACATATAGCAAAGGGCGAGCAAGATAATAGCGAAGTTGAAAAAAAAAAAAAATTTACATGCAACTAGTTGTTAACGCAGGCACTGATTATGAACGTAGGGGGCCATAATAATTTTACCCATTAAAGTGTCATATACTTGCTTGTGTTAAATTATGAAATCATTTTACGTCAATTTATTAACATTATTTATTTATTTCATCCAAATACAGATAAGATTTTGTAAAGCCCACCCCAGAATATATATCCATCACCATGTATAGTTTTGTTTTTGAAATCATGATTTTATTTTTTGGCAAGAAGAACAAAATATTCTCATCTTCTAAAAAATACATGTTTATAACATTCTACATCACACTTCCATGTTCAATAAGCCTTCTATTGATGGAAAGCATGGTGAATTATCAGTCAGTGTAGTAGTAGAAGATGTGACATCGAGTGGTTCAAAAGTTTTAGAAAAGTTTAAACTCTTTGAATCTGGCAAGGGTATCTTGCTGACTACTAAAGTTGATATGGGATTTTAGGTGTTCTGACCATGATATATCATCTTCTTTAATGCATGGTTATAACTATGGACTTATTGCTTTCTAGTTGGAGTTATCCATTAAGCCTTTTGTATATTTTAATTAACACTCAATACAAAGTACTTGACTTGCTAAATACCAATGGATTTTTTGAATACTAAAATCTTTTTATAATTCTGTTGAATACTACAAAAATCAATAAAATATATATCATTTAAAAAAAGTCGTTAAAAGTCAATACAAATCTACAATGAAGTCTATGAAAAATCTTTTTACAACTCTGTGAAATTATATAAAAATCAATAGAAATCTATCAACTCCATAAAAGTCTATCAATTAAAAAAAGTCTTTAAAAGTCAATACAAATCTAGAATGAAGTCTATGAAAAATCTTTTTACAACTCCATGAAATTATATAAAAGTCAGTAGAAATCTATCAACTCCATAAAATTTTTATTATTTAAAAAAGTCATCAAAAGTCGTTCCTGAAATGGGTGGATTTAAATTATTTAATCTCAAAATTATAGAAACATTAATTTCATCACTAGTGATGGGGTTTGTCTCCGTTTACAAATTCAGTGATGATGACGTTAATACAAAGCAATAAATCATTTTCTGCAAACAAATGAATAGATTAGCTGTTGGTAACTCAAAATTCCCCCAAACCATCCCTAGTTTTTGAGAGACTTCTTGTATTTGAACCCAAGATTATCTGTATGTACTCCTGGATAAAATTGAGTAGTGTGGGAATGGATATCCAAACCAACTGGTCATATAATTATAGTTCAGAAGGACCGGAACCACTCCACAATTAATATTACAAAGTTTTAAGACAACGCCTCAATCATTTTTTACCCTTTTCCGGAGTCTCAACATCACACTTCATAATTTATTCAGCAAAGCAAATTCATTAACATGACAAAATATATTCATCGGCAAACACAAGTTACCCAATTCTATAAATGAATCTTTACCAACCATTTGATGTTAAAAGAAAATAAACAATCACTTGGTTGTCTTATAAACAGGGATCAATATCATAATCTTCTCTAACCTCGGAGTGAAGCTCGAGGAACAGCTGGTAACCCTAATTCATCCTCACCCTGTCAAACATAAAAAAAAAAAAATCAGTTATCTGAGATGCCCAAGAATACAGAAACACAAGACATGCGATATTGGTGATGAATTCTAAAAACATGAATCCTTTGGAGAGAACTATACCGAAAAGAATAACCAACCATTCAACAAGGTAACATTAATTCATCCAGTATTGTTAAATATCATTTGGATACGAGGAAGATAATTAACTAAAAAATGATGTTTTCATCCCAACGATGGGGAAATCATTGTTCTATTCTGGCTATGAGGAATGTGAAATTTACCTGCATATTTGCTCGACCAGCAGGAATAGGAGCATGCCCGGTCGGTGCTGATGGCAAGTTGAGTTCTGCTTCCAAATCATTATCAGGTTGGAGATAAGCAGGCACTCCATCACCCTCAGTTTCAAACCCCATGTCTGCTTCCAGAGCATCGAGCTCTGCATAACGGAATCAAATATTTTCAATAAAAGCAGAGTGATTGATGGCAGCAATGAAATAGGAAAGTCTAACAGATATCAATAATCATAATCAGCAAGTAGATGAACCAGTGCTACCATCATAATTGAAGAATCACGAAAAACAAAATTCTCCAAATGGTATCTAGTGGTTCGTGGTTCTAGTCAATTGTATAGTATCGAATTGAGTATTACCACCCATGAGTTCATCTTCATCAATGTCATCAGGTACACTATAGCTTCTACCGAGGGACTCTTGAATTTCATTGCTAACGTCCATTAGGTCCATCATCTCGTCTTGTAAGTTCTACAAACCATAAAATTAACAGTGCAATATCATAAAATGTATTTAAATTAACATCCTACATGTAGAAGAGAAAGTATCAAGAGTGATACAAACATCGATGTCTTGAATTTTCACATTCTTCATCATTCCTTTAAGCTCTTTGTTTGCTGTCTTCAAGGCTGACATCTGAAGGAAAATGCAGAAACGTTACTGGTCAACTTGAGCCTTGCACAATCCCATCCGAGGCTCTAAACATGCCAAGCAAGCATTGACATCCAATATTTAATGGGCAGCACAAAGGCACATAAGGAAATATTACACTTGGATAAGTGATAAAAAGTGTGTCCCCTTGTGGCAAATGGCTGGTTGGAAGAGGTAGGCAGTAGGGTCCAATCATGTTAAAGATATGATCTGCCTAACAACTACTGAACTTTTCCCCACAGGGTGTAACGAGGAAAGCGCACTTACATGAATTCAAAGAAACCAGAGTAGCCATACTAACTGACAATAGGGTACATCATTTTTCAGCAATTCATGTTATCACGAAGCTTAAATAGCATTCATATTACACAAAGACCAGCAGAATATTATGTGCTTCAGATTAAAATATAACAAACGCCATAGCATCAATCAACAGATGGTCAGCCTTTCAGTGCTGGGAACTGGGAAGTTAATAATAGAGCAACAATTTTTATCCCTACACCACTGCTATGTGGACACAAGAATTCTCAATGTTCTACCATTGCAAGACAAATCAGAAATACAACTGTGATTCCTTTTACCGTTCAATCCCTATGAAAATACAAGAAAAACTAAATGAACCATATAAAATAATGCCATTGGAGAGGGAAAAAGCAACATTTGGAATGACTAAATCACATACAGTTTGCTGAGCATCTTTGATTCCCTCAGAAGCAAATGCAACTTGATCAAGGTTGAATGTCTGATTGTATAACATGTCACGCTGACTTTCATACCTGTCCAGAGAATTAGGAAAAATGCGTAAATTAACCATTTCAATGTGAAAGTTCTAAATGAGGGCAAGACAATGTAGGATGAATACTAATTTCATCATTTCTGGCGAGCAACCATGAAAACATATAAACAACAAGTGAATACGGATGCACAAGAACAAGGTACATATAGACACTTTCCAAGAAGAAGATTAACATTCCTTAAAACTTCAATTTGAATTTAACAGTAACATGAGTAATCAGAGTAATTTTCTGGGGTGGACACGATTTTCTTCATCATGAACAGGAGAAACGAGCACAAAGCACAACTTGATCTACAAGCAAAATGCCTATGCCCCTAAATGACTGAAGGAAGGAAAAGAAGTACCTTGTTGAAAAGTAAATGTCAACTTACTGAACCACCACTCAGCAATCAATATTAAAAAATGTTACGATCATTAATCAGAGAACAAAAGTGCCTAATTTTAACCTTCCCTTGTTGATTCTAAAAATAATGGATGACAAGGATGAACCTTATGAATACGAGAAAGTATTGTCTTTTGTTTGGCTTACAATTATACAAATTGGCTGCATTATACTGACACTTGAAAATTTATGAAGATGGCTTTCATCAAAAGTGCCTTATTTCAGCCCCAAGCCATTTTGTATTCCACAAAATCTATTCAAATTAAGCAGAAGACAAAAAATTGTTTCCCTCACTTTCTCTTGTAAATTTGATCCCACTTTTTGACTAATCTACCTGCCTTACCTTTCCTTATAACAGTTATTCAAAACACAAAACTACCTAGTGATTGACTTTATAAAAACAGTAACCTAGCCCTTATTCCAATATAGCTTTAGCTTAAAATCTCATAAGCATAAAAATATGCTAACCATCATTAACCTTTAAACACATAATAACATGACTAATCAATCCATTGATTTCTCAAGTCCAACTAAAATGTGGCTACTAAGGTCAAAGCGTTTCAGTTTTCAATTCATATATTTTTGAGCATTTATCTGACTTTCAGAAACACATAATAATGAGACTAATATATTGATTTCTCAAGTCAAACTAAAATGTGGCTAATAAGGTCAAATTGTTATAATTTTTGATTAAGATAATTCACATATTTTTTAGCACTTATCTAACTTTCAGAAGCACACAATAATATGTTAGGGGCATTACGGCCCAAAATCAACCCAATGATATTCTAACCGAAGGTCACCCCAAACCAAAGGAAGTTTCTACACAAGATTCACTCACTGGAGTTTAAAATAAAGGATAGGGTCCTACTAATTTTATCTTTATAGGATTTTGATATCATCTTTTAGTTTAGTTATTTCCAAATAAAAAATAATCCTTATCATTAGGAATTAGATTAGGAAGTTATTCTGAAAATTTTTGCAGATATATCTTTATCAAATTTGTTAAGGTAAGTGATTGGAATGAAATAAAACAACTTGAATTTATTCTCACAGCATTTATATCGAGATCATTAGGTTCTCTTTAACGAGCCTTGATTCGTCTACCAGATAGGTGAGATTCTCTCTTCAACGAGCTTCAAACCTCTCTCAATCACCCATTAACTGCACGATAACGCCCAGCACTCGAGACCATCATAATATTTATCTCATCACGGGTTCAATTATGAATTGACAACAAGATATCAAGTGAATCATACACACTGTGAAAGTGAAGGTCAATAAATGATTTGGGTTTTGACACACTGCATTAAAACACATTCCCCTCTCAAAATTCAAAAGCATCGAATTTCTGATTCTCGTATTGTGCAGCTCTAACTCTATGATAGCGCAATTACTTGAACAACCAACTTTCAACTACAGCATTTGGCACCACCTATGAGGGTTCTGAACTACAATAAAAATCTGATGAACTTTGAATCATAGAAAGAATAACATGCACTTGCGTTGTCTTCATGAAGCACAATTTACCACGCGAAATAATGCTCAAGAACGTTTTGAGAATATGATAGAGTACACTAGCATGGCTGCTCAGAAGTAGCTTACATTTTCTTTTGCTTAAGAACTCTCATAGCTCTAGCTTTGACAGCTTCTTGCGCAGGACCTGGCCGTGTCTTTTTGATCTGCTCTTTATATCTCGCTAGCTCTGAATCAAGTTTTTTTATCTTCTCATCAACAGTGTCACCTCTTTTATTAATCTGCAACAAAAGTCATGTGCAGATTTAATATAAAAGTAATTGATGCCCACAAATCACAAGTACAATTTGGGACCTATATAGCATGAGATAAGAGAATTCTCAACCTAAAACGACCACGTTCTTTATATATATACATAAAGAAGCAATTAAATAAAGTCACAAACCCGATCGGTGGTGTCATGAATGGATGGAGGGGGTTCTTTATCTTTCTTCGCTCCAAACACTCTCTTCATTCTTACTTTCTATCAATTGTTATGGCGTGTGTGTACGAATTTCTAAAAATCTGCAATCAGGATTAGGGTTTGGGAATGGATCGAAGACAGATACGCGATGTGGAGAGTTAAAAGGAAGAAGAATATATAGAATAGATGAAGGAAAGTGCAATCCAAGTTCCAGGAATAGGACCTGGTCTTTCCCTTCTTGTAATATAAAAATAAGGGCAAAGTTCAGGCCGGTACCTTTTACTGAATCTTTATTCATCATAGTCTAGGAAAAAAACTTGCAATCATTTAAGTACATCTTAGGTTAAAATGACAAAAGTGTCTTTAATAAAAAAGGCGGCAATTTCAGAAAATTTCAATATCTTCCTTTCAGCACTACGTTCCAGCTCTTCCCTTCACCACTGCGATTCAAATCGCCTCGTAAATCTCACTTGTCAGTTACGATTTCTTACAGTTGATTTTTCTCTTCATCTCTTCGATTTTCTGTTCCATCACTTTTTTCCAGATTTTTTTTCAATTCTGGTATGTATGTGTATGTGTGTTTGTGTGTGTGTATGTGTATATATATACTGTTTGTTGCCTTTTGAGGGTTTTTAGTTATTATGCATTGATGTCTATGATTCTTTGCTCATTTTCAGAATTTACAGTCTGAAACTTGCAACGAAGAAGATGACCCAGCGAAAATTAATTGGTGCACGAAAATTATAAAAAATAACTGGTGCACGGAAATTTTTAAAGTAACTGGTGCACGAAAAGATTGAAAATCAGTAACTGATGCACGAAAAATCAGTAACTGATGCACGAAATTAAAATCAGCTACTGATGCACGGAAATTTACACAAAGTTAGTGCACCAGTGTTGTATTTTTGTGCATCAGTGTTATATTTTAGTGCACCAGTGTTATATTTTCGTGCACCAGTGTTAATTTTCGTGCATCAGTGTTTTATTTTAGTGCACCAATGTTGTATGTTCGTGCATCAGGGTTATATTTCCGTGCACCAATGTTAATTTTCGTGCATCAGTGTTATATTTTAGTGCACCAAGGTTGTATGTTCGTGCATCAGTGTTATATTTTAGTGCACCAAGGTTATATTTTCGTGCACCAGTGTTGTATTTTCGTGCATCAGTGTTATATTTTAGTGCACCAAGGTTATATTTTCGTGCACCAAGGTTATATGTTCGTGCACCAGTTACTTTTTATCATTTTCGTGCACCAGTTATTGTTTTATAATTTTCGTGCACCAGTTACTTTTTAATCATTTCGTGCACCAGTTATTTTTTATGATTTTCGTGCATCAATGTTATATTTTCGTGCACCAGTTACATTTTATGATTTTCGTGCACCAATTACTTTTTATGATTTTCGTGCACCAAGGTTTTATTTTCGTGCACGAGTTACTTTTTATAATTTTCGTGCATCAGTTATTTTTTCTCTGGGTCATCTTCTTCGTTGCAACATCTTGCTGTCAAACTGTAAATTTTGAAAATGAGCAAACAAGCACGGACACCAATGCATACCTTACTTCTTCATTCATATGCATCAGTAAAAAAAAAAACATACCAACAGACTTTCGATATCTATAATTTAGCATCGGTATTCAAATTTATAATTCACATACACACATAGTATACACACACACATGATGAAATGCGCATGGCAGATCCGAAAATTATATTGCAGACTAGTCCGAGATCTTCTTCGATTCAAAAAGATTCCAATTGCTACGAAAATTTAGATGATTCGATTCAAATATATTTCATGTACAGAACATTTTAGCAAATACTTTTTAGGGATGAAGCGACTAGATGAGGTGACGAGATGATGAAGAAAATAATGATCTGAGAATCGCCGGAAAATTTCAGCAAAAAATTTAAGGTGTGGGGCGACGGGATGAGGAAGAAAATAAAGATCTGAAATTAGGTTTAGGATGTTTTCAACTGAAGGGTATTTTGGTAACCAAAAAATACCTTTTCAAACCAATAGTTAAAAAATTGGACTTATGTGAATATAATTTTCTCCTAAGTGTATTTTTTGGTAAGAAGTTTTTTTTTCATATTTATTTGTAATAAGTTTCTGTAAACAGCACCTATTTGCAATTTTCCCTAAAAATAATTGTGTTTAAATTTGGGTAAATAGCCAACATCCCTTTTGTTATCAGCTTTAGCACTCCACCCTCGTAATCTTATCCAATTTTAATTTTCAGGAATTGAACCTAGGAAAAAATACATTTTTGGTCCCTTATATTTCATTAGTCACCATTTTTGGTACCCATGGTTTCAAAAATGCGATTTTGATCATCTATGTTTGTCGTTTCAGCGATTTCGGTCATTTATCTTTTATCACTATAATTTTAGTCCTTTAATTATCAGAATCCACAATATAATCCTTTATATTTTATCATTGTACAATTTTAGTCCTTTATATTTTATGAGTTGCAATCCTTTTTGATTTGCAGTTTTAAAAAAAAAAGTAAAAAAAATTTAAAAATAAGATAACTTGATTTTAAAATTTTAAAAAATAAAAAACAATAAAAGAATTAGATAAATTTTAAATTCTTGATATTTAAGTTTTAAAAATTAAAATAAGTTACATTCTTGATATTGTGTTTTGAATTGATCAAAATTAATATTAGGATCGGAGTAGTGTTTAGAAAGGGGGTTGAATAATATACTCAATTTCGATTCTTCTTTCTTACATCAGACTGTTAAGTACTGCAGTAGGTTCTCAATTGATAGCAAGTCAGCAGACACTAGTAATCGTGCGAAAAAAGTCTGCTGAACTTGTGAGATTAAATAACTGAATGATAATGTGCAGAAAGTAAATAACACAAGATATGTTCTGGAAGTTCGAAGCACAATGCTTCTACGTCTCCCCTTTTTCCTTTGCAGGAAAGTTATACTAGAAGACTTTGGCTTACACTTATAGTATACAACCTTCTTAGGCACTCACACAGATTGACCTAAACTCCTAGCAATACAACTATCACACTTGTTTACAACGTGTTTTTACAACACTCACACAAAGTATAAATCTCTTAAGCTTCGAGTGCTCTTGAGCAGCAGACTCAGTAGGCTTTGATCTTCAAGATCACAATAATGCGTTTTTGCTGCTCTTGCAAAACTTCATAATATTTCAATGTACGTGTTGAATGTTTTTCTTGAATGAAGTTGATTTCTGACTTTCAAATATTGATCACGCTGTCAGAGCTTTCTCCATTCTTCACTTTGACGTATTTATAGACATAGCAGTCTAACAACAACTTTTCTTCAATTGGAAAGATCTGCGTAAAATCAGCTTCCTGATATTCTTCCAAATTCTTTTTGTCTTCTTTCCAATTCCGTTAATCAACGGTTATTTCAATCTGACGCTATTGGTGGTGCTGATATGGTAATGCGGCGCTCTGTTGTACCTTTCTCAGAGTGAGTTTGTATTTGTTTTGCTTGATACGTCTGCTGACTTCTACTTTACTGTATATATGTTGGACATGTGATCATCTGATGTCTTTTCCATTATCAGCTGGATAGTTACTAGTTACTTAGTCTGCTGGACTAAGGTCAACTAATGTAGGGCCTTCCTACCTTAACATCATAATCAAGACATAATCAGGGCTAAGCATGCATCACAGACAGTTTATGGTTCCGGTTATTACGTGAGCTAATAGGATTACAGGCCAAAATAAAACTTCAAAAGCTAATTAATTACATTCCCAATAATAAATGTTAACGTTATAGATTCACACTACTCCTAGAGTAGAGACTATACGAAATCCTGCATCCTAATTCACATTGCTCCTCGAAGCTCACTGCCTCAACCCGGCCCATAGCTCTCCAAATCCAAAGGTGTACCTACAGGAACAACCTATCATGAGCATGTACATCATTACTTAACATCATAAGGTAATGGCATATAAACAAATGCATGAAAGTAATTGGTAGCGTATACTTCCTGGTTAATCGCATTAACCCTCTTTGGTTGTCCCTGTTTCGTAGCCCTGCATATAATCATTAGTTCTTGACATGAATGATTAAAATCATACTTCGCATATATGCTCATAACCAACAATGTTAATTAGAAATGGGACTATCCTGGTTCTATTATGACAGCGGCACAATTGGCCCCCTCGCTCGACATAAAGCGGAATTGTGATACCCCTCGCTACGCTTTGATAGCGGATGTATCTCCTCGCTTAGCGGAATCTGATACCCCTCGCTATGCCTTGATAGCGGATATATCCCCTCGCTAGTTATGTGAACGGCAAGTACCTTCCATGCTTGCCCATAATAACCACCGGACATTCTACCATTTCTAGTAACATAGTTTAATATTCATCATAAACATCATAGCATCTTATAGACATCATCATCTTATAAAACATCATCATCTTATAACATCATCATTATATAAGCATCATCATTTTATAGCATCATCATCTTATAGCATCATCATCTTATAGCATCATCATCTTATGAACATCATAACAAAATATAACAGTAAATGTACGAAATCTTAGTTAAGTAAACTTGCTGGTTATTCGTTAACTTCTTTTTGTTGACCCTGATTCACATTCATGCATATGGGCATCTTACCCTGTCGTATGGCATCTTACCATATCATAAACATCGTATGGCATCTTACCATATGGGCATCTTACCCTTTCATAAACATCGTATGGCATCTTACCATGTGGGCATCTTACCCTTATATAAACATCGTATGGCATCTTACCATGTGGGCATCTTACCCTTTCATAAACATCGTATGTCATCTTACCATGTGGGCATCTTACCCTTTCATAAACATCGTATGGCATCTTACCATGTGGGCATCTTACCCTTTCATTAACATCGTATCATTATTAAACATCATATAAACATCATCATCATAAACTTACTTATCATAACATCATCGTAAACATCTTTTCATCTTTATTCATCATACACGTCATCATCATAAACTTACTTATCATAATCATCGTCATAACATCGTAAATACCTATGCAATCATAGCATGATCATAGTATAGGAGTATGGTTTACCGTCCGATGCCCGTACGTCTCTTACGTACCTTAATTCCCAAAAGTGGAGAAGTTGGAGAATTTTATCTCCTCGATGTTGTTGGCACCTGAGGTGGTTCTACACAACCACACAAATCAATATTAGAAGCTAAACAATAGCCGAATACCAAAAATTCAACAAAAAAACATCGTTTGCCATGTTTTAAACAGCAGCGATCGATCGCTGCACGAGGCAATCGATCGCCTCACTTTTTTGCCTTGCAGCGATCGATCGCTTCATCTGAGGCGATCGATCGCCTGCTGCGTAAAATGGCTACTGTCCTTCGGCGATCGCTCGCCTGATTCAGGGCGATCGATCGCCACCTGTTGGTGCGCGATTTCTCACCATTTTTGTGCATTTTTCAAGCTCATCCTCATACCTTTGAAAACCAAACTTTCCTACCACATCAACAACATCATAACCTACCAAAACCCACATAAAACACTTCAAAAATCATACCCCAACAACATACAACACATACACAAAATAAACCCATATAAATCACTTCAAAATCATCCAATTTCAAATCCAAACTTCATAAAAACTTTAGGAAGGGTTCCATACCTCTTGAAGACTCCAAATATTGACAAGAATCACACAAACACAACTTTCCTTCTCCTTCCTTGGAGGATTTCGAAAATGGGTAAATGGGAAGGGTTTTGGGAATGAATTGGGGATTTTAGAGGGGAAAGGGTAAAGTGAGGGGAAAGAGGGTATAGTGGGGTATATGGGTTAATTAAATTGTACCCAAATATTAACATGATGTATAAAATACCCCAACATGGTATTTTAAAAGCATTTTACAAAAAATGCAACCAACTTCAATAAATCCATAATTTCCTCATAATTAACAATCAATACAAATAAATCATGTTAACACTTCATTACCCAACATGCATAACATGCACCCTGAAACGTAATCCCCCGGGTCACGCCTATCATGTGACTAAGCATTTCATCATGATAATTAATTTCAACACATAAATCAATTATCCACATAATTAATCATATTAACATAATTAATGCCTTAATTGCAATTAATCATTTCGGGGACATCACATTACTCCCCTACTTATAAGATTTCGTCCTCGAAATCGCTTGCACTTACCCCAAAATGAAACTAAACATAAATTACATACCAGAGAATAGTTTCCGTGCAGTACTGTACCATATGCCGTTCCGTCTCCCACGTAGCCTCCTCGACACCCCGACGATCCACTGAACTTTGACCATCGGTATAACCTTGCTTCGAAGTCTGCGATCCTCTCGATTCAGAATTCTGACTGGTCGTTCGACACAGAATACATCTGAACTCAATTGAACCTCTGAAGGCTGTAAAATATGAGACGGATCTGGCTCATACTTACGCAACATAGAGTCATAAAAAAACATCATGAATACCAGATAAAGACGGCGGTAGAGCCAAGCGGTAGGCCAAAGTACCGATACGCTGCAATACCTCATACGGACCAACATACCTCGGGGATAACTTCCCCTGTGAGACCCCGTTATCTCAGACATACTAATAGGTGCGATTAAGAGAACTAAGCATTTCAATATCAGAGTATTTAATCGTGTTGACATTTTGAGCTTACAGTTCACATGTACTCATAAAATTTTCAACAGATAATAGTTACATTTCTCAAAACAATAGGAGTGACACTATAGTTCTACTCTACTACTTGTAGAGACTACGCAAAAGAACTCTGCCCTGCTATTGTAGTATGTGATATCCCCGAAATGATTATGTGGGTAATCATGCAATTAAGGGTTGCTAATTATGAACCTATGTGTTAAAAGGAGTTTTGTATGTGGGAGTGATTTATTTAATTGATGATGTGGTTTAGTGAGCATGTTAGGTGTTTTTAAATTGTTGTGATGATGTGGTAAAATAATAAAATATCAAGGAGAGATATTTTTATACATCGTATGAAATACCGGGACACAATTAAACACCACAAAACCACCCTACATGCAACCACCCCACCCCCACTTGTTGCAAACCCACGCCCCTCCCCTGTTTCTGGAAAGCTGAATGACTAAGCAAGCCACTTTATACAAAGATATTTTCACTTTGGCTCTTTCAAAAAGCTCTCTTCTTCTTCCCTTCTTTTTGTCTGCAACGTAGTCGGTTTCAAGGAGGAAGGTGATCGGATTTTGTTCATTCTCTCATATAGATAATCGAAGAGCAAAAGTGGTGAGGAGTCACATATTTTACCAGTTTTCAGTTTTCTAGCATGTATGTTCTTGGTAGCAGATTCGGCATGCTAGTGTAGGGTTTAAAGAAATATTGTTATGAGTACTTTTATGTGATGTTTATGAGGCTCTCTGTATTTTTCCTTGAGCATGTTGCATGTTTTATGTAGAGGATTAAAGCATGTGAAGTATAGTGTTCGAAAATCTGGGTAAGGAATATGCCCTGTTTTTCTGGAAAATTATGGTTTGGGAGTGATTTTGAGGAGGTGATATCATGCACGTTAGCTTAGGTTTTTGGTAAACCTTTGATGTGAAAATATGCATCGTAGTTTTGTGAAGCCCTTGGCATGTTTGTTCGAGCATGCTTTATGTTATATGTGGTAGATATAATATCATGAAGTGAAGTACTCAAAAATCTGGTAATGAAATATATTGTTCTGTTTCCGGAAAAGTTGGTTGAGTACTTATGTAAATGGTTGACGTTTATGCATGTGGGCTTAAGTTTGAGGTGTAAATTTGGTATAAATACACTCGGAGTAGTGTATTGTAATTGCTAGCATAATTGTTCAAACATGTGGTGTATGTTATATGCTAGATCGAAGGGTGTGAATATAGGTGTTCGAGAATTCTGGGTTGGTATTTCTCGAACAGAGCATCTCGATTGATCGACATTTCATCTCGATCGATCGAGCGAGGCAGAATCTTGGTTTTGATTTTAGGCGTCTTCTCGATCGATCGGGAAGAGGGGCCGATCGATCGAGAGACCCAGAATGTTGAAAAAAATATAAATTGATATATTTTGTTAAAGTTTTGATATTGGATTGTAATGAGACATCTAATATTGTGTTGTACACTGGTGTAGAGCCTTCACAGGTAGCTACACAGCGCAGGGGATAGAGTCCTGCAACACACCACATTTTGGAAAGGTACGTAAGTGACGTACGGGCATCCCGACGGTAACATGTACTTATGTTTGTCTGTGTGACACATGATGAATGCAATGTGATGCATTAGGATTATGATACATGTTATTATGCATTGTGTTGCATATTATGCATTGTTGTTGCATATTGTGATGTGGAATAAAGAGGTGTATTCCACGAGTCAGGGCGATCACAGTTAAGGTTTTAATGCTTACGCTTTACCGCTGAAAATGTGGAGCGGGAGGGGGGAGGCTCGCTTGCACATGGAGGCGAGGTATACCACACTGAGCGAGGAAGAGATACCGCTAGTATGAAGAAGCGAGTATGCGATACCACTTGTTTTGAGGTTATGAAAGCATTAAAATAACTGATGATGACTGACTCAAGAAAAAAAAGAGGAAATGTCATGACATTTATTTATGAAGCCATACATTCATATAATGTGTTTTATTATGAATTATGGTACATGGACAACCAATGGGCGTTATAAATGCAGGAAATACAGGAAGTGCTTGTGTTTAGGATTGTGCATTTATGCCTTACTTTCATATTATGTTGAATATGAATTGTTTTATGCTCATGTGTTGGGGGTTGTCTTTTGTGGACGAGAACCAGGGTTGGGATTGATATGCTGAGCTGCAAGGAGTGCTACAGGATTAGCATGTTAGAGAAATTTTTTGTATAGCTTCTACTGAGTAGAGTAAGACTATAATGTAGTACCTTAGTAGGAATTGTGTTATTCCTTTTGAAACATTTTGGTACTGTAATCTCTAATGCTCAGGTTAATCAACACAATACGTTACTCTGATATATTCACATGAATGTTTAGTTCTCTAAATTGCACCTTAGTAACTTGATGTGATAACGGGGTCTCACATTTAGTGGTATCAGAGCCAGGTTAGATAACCAGGGAAGAGTGAAGGGTAGCCTTTAGAAACAAGTTGGCTAGGTATTCATTGTTGGGCATGTTATGCATGGGATGCATATTGTTGTATAAGTGTTATACTAACATGCTTTTGAATATTATACTCTTGTTATCTAACGGCTTATATTATGAACTGCTTTTGGAATTGTTGTTAACTATTGTGTTACAGCATGGCGAACCTCAATGAAGAGGTAGGGGATATGGACAGTAGAAATGCCAGTATTGCTCAGCCGAACCCTTTACCACCACCTGCTGTGGGCGTGGAGCCCAGTGTACAGATGTTACTGCCAGGGGAGCTCAGTTTGAAGCAGTTTCTGAGTTTCCATCCGCCCATGTTTGAGGGAATTGAGTCTGGTGAAGTAGCTGAGGAGTGGTTGGAACGTATAGAGCAGATAATTGTGACTGCGCCCTGTGCACGCACGGCATGGCTAAGGTTAGCCGAGTTTCAGATGGCTAAGAGGCCTGCTATGTGGTGGAAGACCACCGTGATGGAGCTGAGAGCTCTAGGTATGGCAGTTGATTGGACTGTATTCCGGACCCGGTTTCTTAACCGGTATTTCTCTGCAGCTGCCAGACAATTAAAAGAGGATGAGTTCAACAGTTTGAAGCAGGGTAGCATGTCAGTGTCAGACTATGCTATGCAGTATTCCTCACTGCTGAGGTATGTACCTCATATTGCTGTCAGCAGCCATGCAAAGATGAGGAATTTTCTGAAGGGATTGAGGCCAGAACTATTTGATAGGGTTATATCCAACAACCCCAGTTCATTTGATGACGCCCTGACACGGGCAGAGTTAGCGGAGATTGCGGTGGGCGCGTACAAGGATGTTGTACCCCCTTCTGTACCACCACAGAGGACTGCTGCTGATAGTCTGAGGCCACGAGGGGATCAGTTCAAGGCTCGTGGGGCCTCATCGTCTTCCAAATTTAGTGGGAAGAAGTCTCAGGGTCAGAAACAGAACAATAAGGGACCCACACAGGGGAGCAAGACAGTGGGAAACAAGTGTAGCAACTGTGGAGGATGGCACTTGTCACGGGACTGTCAGGGTTGCTATATCTGTGGCAAGGTGGGCCACTTTGCTCGAGGTTGCCCCAATCGGGCAGGTCAGACAGACTCAGGGCCGAATAGGCCGAGGTTTGATGCTGGGAGGGCACCACAGAGACAGCAGTTTGCACCACGACCACAGGGAGGTCAGACGGCAGGACCGCCGCAGGGACAGGTGTATGCACTGACCAGGGAGCAGGCTGAGGCAGCCCAGAGGAGGTCATTGCTGGTACGTGCCATTTATTTACGTACCCTGCACTTATATTGATAGATACAGGTGCTTCCCATTCTTTTGTATCTACTGCTTTTGTGGAGGGACACCACTTGTGCTCGTCTCTGTTACCCACGCCTCTTATGGTCTCGACACCCACGGGGAAGCATGTGATTGCGGATCGGCTGTTATCTGATTGCCTCATTTATTTTGAGGGCAATGATCTGAGGGCCGATTTGATTCAGTTAGAGATGGCAGACTTTGACTGCATTATCGGCATTGACGTGTTGAGCAGATACCAAGCTGTGGTAGACTGCCGGCAGAGGATTGTCCGTTTTCTGTCTGATCAGGGGTTCCAGTGACCTTTTATGGGGACGGCTCTCGTCCAAAGATTCCGATAATATCAGCGATTAAGATGGCGCGATTATTGGAGCGCGGCCACACAGGTTACATCATTTATGCTGTGGATGTATCTGAGGAGAAGGAAGTGAGAGCCGAGGACATTCCCGTCGTGGCGGAGTTCATTGATGTGTTTCCAGATGAGATTCCGGGGTTTCCGCCTGTCAGGGATGTTGAGTTTGCTATTGAGCTGCTGCCAGGGACATCAGCCATTTCTCGTGCCCCATACAGGATGGCACCGGCAGAGCTGAGGGAACTGAAGGTACAGTTACAGGAGCTCCTCGACAAGGGATACATCCGTCCTAGTGTATCGCCTTGGGGTGCGCCAGTCTTGTTCGTGAAAAAGAAGGATGGATCGATGCGTCTGTGCATTGACTACAGGCAACTGAACAAGGCTACAGTGAAGAACAGATATCCGCTTCCGAGGATCGATGATCTGTTCGACCAGTTTCAGGGTACAGAGGTGTACTCCAAGATAGATTTGAGGTCAGGCTATCACCAGGTACGGGTTAGAGCTGGTGATGTCCAAAAGACGGCTTTTAGAACTCGGTATGGGCACTATGAGTTCTTGGTGATGCCATTCGGGGTGACGAATGCCCCTGCTACATTTATGAGCCTGATGAACATAGTATTTCAGGAGTACCTCGATCAGTTTGTGATCGTGTTCATTGATGACATCCTGGTCTATTCAAGGAATGAGGAGGATCATGCCGATCATCTGAGGATAGTGCTCCAGATCCTCAGAGATCATCAGTTGTACGCCAAACTCAGCAAGTGTGAGTTTTGGCTGAGCAGTGTAGCCTTCTTAGGCCATATCATATCACGAGAGGGGATATCAGTAGACCCGAGGAAGATAGAGGCAGTTATGGATTGGTCTGCCCCTACTTCAGTCAGTGAGATTCGGAGTTTCCTTGGTTTGGCTGGCTATTATCGACGTTTCGTCGAGGGTTTTTCAAGGATCGCCAAGCCACTTACACAGCTGACTCAGAAGGGAGTCTCATTTTGTTGGTCAGATGCTTGTGAGCAGAGTTTCAGGGAATTGAAGCACAGACTGACTACTGCACCAGTTCTAGTGATTCCCAAGGAGAACAAAGGATTTGTTCTTTATACCGACGCATCGCTACAGGGATTAGGGTGCGTACTGATGCAGGACAGGCATGTAGTGGCTTATGCTTCGAGACAGCTGAAGCCACATGAGACGAGGTACCCAGTCCATGATCTGGAGTTGGCAGCTATAGTGTTCGCCTTGAAGATATGGCGACACTACTTATATGGTACCTCATTCACCATCTTCACTGATCACAAGAACCTGAAGTTCTTGTTTACACAGGCTGAGCTGAACATGAGGCAGAGGAGATGGATGGACCTGCTGAAGGACTACGACTGTGAAATCGAATATCACCCGGGGAAAGCAAATTTGACAGCCGACGCTTTGAGTCGGAAGGTGAGGAGCACAGCAGAGGATGCTATGTCTCTATCAGCTATGTTTGGCTCCTACTGCCATTTGGGTTTTGATTATGATGTATCTTCTTCACCAGTACAGGTATTAACCTTGCTAGCTGAGCCTGTTATTTATGATCACATCAGGAAGGCTCAGGGGACCGATGTAGAGGTTCAGAGATGGATATTAGTGGTTCATTCAGGTCAGCCATCGAGATTCAGAGTGGCTGAGGACGGTTCTCTGAGACTTGGCGATAGATGGGTGGTTCCAGATACACCCGAGTTGCGTCAGGGTTTATTACAGCGAGCTCATTGCAGCAGGATGAGTATCCACCCAGGCGGGAAGAAGACGTATAAGGATCTACGCAGCCAGTTCTGGTGGAGGCGTATGAAACAAGATGTCACCTCATTTGTCAAGCGCTGTTTGATTTGTCAGCAGGTGAAGGCTGAGAGGCAGAGGCCTGGAGGTGAACTAAAGAGTTTGGAGATACCCGAGTGGAAGTGGCAGCACGTGTCTATGGATTTCGTGACCCACTTACCGAGGACTATTTCGGGTTTTGATGCCATCTGGGTAGTCGTGGACAGATTGACTAAAGTGGCTCATTTCATTCCCTACTGTATGACATATACGCACTTGAGGATGGCACAGTTATATGTCAGAGATTTGGTGAGACTGCACGGGATCCCTGTTTCGATAGTGTCCGATCGAGATCCGCGGTTCACATCTCACTTCTGGGAGGGTCTGCAGACAGCTCTAGGTACAGAGTTGAGGCTGAGCACAGCCTATCACCCTCAGACGGATGGACAGACCGAGCGTACGATACAGATGCTCGAGGATATGTTGAGAGCTTGTGTGCTAGAGTTCGACATATCATGGCAGGACTCGATAGCCTTAGTGGAGTTCTCTTACAACAACAGCTACCAGGCAAGTATGCAGATGGCTCCTTTCGAGGCCCTCTATGGTAGGCGTTGTAGGTCACCCTTGTGTTGGGATGACTTGGACCGTAAGTCGGTTGGAGGACCAGAGTTGGTTCAGGAAATGGAAGAGAAAGTTAAGGTTATCAAGAGAAAGATGAAGGCAGCTCAGGACAGACAGGCAGCATATGCCAATCAGCGGCGTAGGCCGTTGGAGTTTCAGTTAGGCGACAGAGTTTTTCTGAAGATCTCACCTTTCAGAGGCGTAGTACGGTTTGGTATGCGGGGGAAGTTGTCTCCTAGATACGTGGGGCCGTATGAGATCTTACAGCGTGTTGGTACTCTGGCGTACCGTTTGGCTTTACCGCCTTCTCTGTCTGGTATGCACGACGTTTTTCATGTGTCTATGCTGAGGAAGTATGAGCCGGATCCTTCACATGTGTTGCAGCCTTCAGAGGTGCAGATTGAGTCCGATGTTTCTTATGAGGAGCGGCCTATCAGGATTTTGGATAGGGCAGACCGCAGACTTCAGAACAAGGTTATTCCTATGATCAAGGTTCAGTGGGATCGTAGGGGTGTCGAGGAGGCCACGTGGGAGACAGAGCGACACATGGTGCAGCACTATCCAGAGCTGTTTTCTGGTATGCGTTTATGTATTGTTTTATATCTTGTTAGCAGCATGTTTGATTTCGGGGACGAAATCTTATAAGTAGGGGAGTATTGTGATATCCCTGAAATGATTATGTGGGTAATCATGCAATTAAGGGTTGCTAATTATGAACCTATGTGTTAAAAGGAGTTTTGTATGTGGGAGTGATTTATTTAATTGATGATGTGGTTTAGGGAGCATGTTAGGTGTTTTTAAATTGTTGTGATGATGTGGTAAAATAATAAAATATCAAGGAGAGATATTTTTATACATCGTATGAAATACCGGGACACAATTAAACACCACAAACCACCCTACATGCAACCACCCCACCCCCACTTGTTGCAAACCCACGCCCCTCCCCTGTTTCTGGAAAGCTGAATGACTAAGCAAGCCACTTTATACAAAGATATTTTCACTTTGGCTCTTTCAAAAAGCTCTCTTCTTCTTCCCTTCTTTTTGTCTGCAACGTAGTCGGTTTCAAGGAGGAAGCTGATCGGATTTTGTTCATCCTTTCATATAGATAATCGAAGAGCAAAAGTGGTGAGGAGTCACATATTTTTACCAGTTTTCAGTTTTCTAGCATGTATGTTCTTGGTAGCAGATTCGGCATGCTAGTGTAGGGTTTAAAGAAATATTGTTATGAGTACTTTTATGTGATGTTTATGAGGCTCTCTGTATTTTTCCTTGAGCATGTTGCATGTTTTATGTAGAGGATTAAAGCATGTGAAGTATAGTGTTCGAAAATCTGGGTAAGGAATTGATAGGCTTAGATTTTGAGTGTTTTTAACTGTAAATTCTTCCTATTTTCCGTTCTTTTTCCTGGATGATATTATGCTTTTTGGTGTTTATTATTTTGTTTCAGGAAAATGGATCGTAAGTGGATGAAATGAGCTTATATGAAGATAACGGGCGAAATCAAGGCGTGAAAGAACAAAAATTGAGGAAATGAAATTTTCGGAATCTCGATCGATCGAGATTTACTCTCGATTGATCGAGCCAGGCAGAGAGTTGAGCATCAAAGATTTTCAAGTCTCGATCGATCGGTGGAAATCTCGATCGATCGAGCGAGGCAGTAACTTCGGAGCTGATTTTTTCAAATTCTCGATCGATCGGTGGAAAATCTCGATCGATCGAGCGAGACAGTGAGATTCAAAAGCTGGCATGAACAGTGCGCCGATCGATCGAGAAAACCTTCCGATCGATCGAGACGCAAAATCCTGAAGATTTTATTTTCCTTTCTTATCGTGATTTTGGAGGGCTTTTAAGCGGGAAGCTTGAGACAGACCAGATCAGACCATAACACACCACATCAGAGGATTTTTAGGTCAAGGAGAGCCGCCGCCCAAGCCGCGGCCCAACGCCGGAACAAGGAGATCCAATCTCCGTTCTTCGTCCGAGTCAAAGCCAATCTATTCCGGAGTGCAAGGAAGGAACGAGAGAAGAAATCACGGTGCAACGCACGGATTCATCCATCGTTTATCGTATTTCTAAACTTTAGTTTATTTAATTTTCAATTCCATTTTGTTTTAGAGGTCGAGAGACAATAAAACTCTTATGTATTTGATTTGAATTAAATTTAGTTTATATTATTGAGTTTTAATTTCGTTGTGTTTGATTATTGATTCATTGGTACTTGAGTGCATTGATTGCTATTGTTCATAAATTAATTGCATGTGTAGATCAAAGTCTAGCTATCTTTGATTGAATTTGAGGGGTACAGCCGAGATCGAGAGATAACGTTGTAACACGCTCCATTAATTTATGATGTATGTCACGATTGAGATCGAGAGATGATATCGCATATGTGAGAACTTGGAAGCGAGAGATTTAGAGTTATAAGGTTTTGATAATTTATGCAACTTTGAATTAGTAAATAGGTGCACGAGAGTGACTTGTTCTAATTTATTGTTAGTTTCGTTACAGCTCGAGAGAGTGTATCGAATAATAGTGAAAACCTTTCACCTTTAAAATCAATTGGTTGATAAACTGAGAATTCCATTGAATCATTAGAGATAACATAATTGAACGACGAGATCGGTAATTTTCTCGAGTAACTTACCTTTGCATTTCCGGAACCATTCTTTTCATTATTTCTAGTTTAATCTTTATTCTTTAGTTTAATTTAGATCTAGTTAATCAAACTTCTTTTATCGTAGGCTAAATATAATTTTATATCTTATTTGGTACTTATACGTTAGTCCCTGTGGATTCGACAACCTGTACTTAATTTTCACTATACTAAAACTTGACAACCGTGCACTTGCGGTAGAATCGCTTCAAACCAATCTTTGAAATATCTTTTGTTTAAAAATAAAGTGGTCAAGTTTTTGGCGCCGTTGTCGGGGACTAATATGTATAATATCATACGAGATTAGTTAATTATAATTTAGCCAATTCTTTTATTATTGCATTTTTTTTGTTTTTATTTTCTTTGTTTTCTTTTGTTGATCTTTGTGAATAACTTTGTGTACTTTGTTGTCTCCTTTTGTCTATTTTGTACAGGAACCGTTTCTCTAGTGCATGCTCAGAAGAGAGGAGCCCATTCTCGAGCCTTTCGATCCGGAGATAGAAAGAACTTTACTTAGGCGATTACGAGAAGCTCGAGCAATGGCTGGTAATAACGAAGCACAGCACCCTAGATCGATGATGGACTTTGCTCAACCAGCATTTCATGGATCGTTGTCGAGTATTACGAGACCGACGATTCAAGCAAACAATTTTGAGATCAAGCCGGCAATCATACAAATGATTCAGCACTCGGTTATGTTCGGGGGAGCAGCTACAGATGATCCGAATAATCACATCTCCAACTTTTTGGAGATTTGTGACACATTCAAACACAATGGCGTCTCTGACGACGCCATCAGGTTAAGACTTTTCCCCTTTTCATTACGAGACAAAGCTAAGGCATGGTTGAATTATTTACCTGCAGGTTCTATAACAACATGGGAGGGGATGACAAAGGCGTTTTTGTCAAAGTACTTTCCCCTTCCAAGACGGCAAAGATGCGGAACGATATCACGACTTTTGGTCAGTTTGACCCCGAGACTTTGTATGAAGCGTGGGATCGTTTTAAGGAGTTGTTGAGGAGATTCCCACACCATGGTCTACCCATATGGCTACAGGTACAAACGTTCTATAACGGTTTATTTTCTGCTAACCGTTCCATGATTGATGCAGCATCTGGGGGATCCATAATGAGAAAGACGCCGGAAGAAGCATATAGCTTGTTGGAGGAAATGGCGTGCAACAGCTACCAGTGGCAATCTGAGAGGAGCACGCCACAGAAACCAATGGGAGTCCATCAAGTGGACGAGATCACTGCTCTTTCGGCTCAATTAGAAGCCATGAACCGGAAGATTGACAGCATGGGAGCAGCAGCAATGCAAGCTCAAGCGATCTTCTGTGAGCTGTGTGGAGGCGGTCATCCTAGCATCGAGTGCCAGGCAGGTAATCAATTTAACCAATCTGTTGAGGCTGTTAATTTTGTAGGTAACAGGCCACCCAATAATTCCTACTCGAATTACAACCAACCATGGAGGAACCACCCGAATTTGAGGTGGTCGAATCAAGAAAATGTGTTGAACCCTCAACCGCAGGCCGGGTTCACACAAAAGCCGAGTATGGAGGAATTGATGGCAAAGCTGATTTCATCAACGGAGGTGAGGATGCAGAATCAGGATGCATCTATTAAAAATTTGGAAGTGCAGATAGGGTAGTTGGCCACATTGATATCTGGGAGGACGCAAGGTACGCTCCCGAGTGATTCTGTAAAGAATCCGAAGGAGCCATCAAATTGAGAAGACAAGGAGGTGATGGTCCAGCTTGGGACTATAAATTAAGAACTTCTGTTTTTCCTTCCTTGAGTTTTGTTTTTGATTTCTTGTTTTGATGTGTTTTTGTTAGTTTGTTTGTTTGAGTTTATCTGGGAATGAATTCGTGTATTTTTTTTATTTGCAGGTGTGAAAGCAAGAGCAAGTTGGTTGTAGGCGAGGCAATACGAGAGAAAGATGTTGAGAAAAAAAAATTTTAAATTTTGTTTGCTGCTGCTGGCGATCGATCGGTGGAAATCTCGATCGATCGCCCGATTTTTTAAAAAAGACTTTGAGCCTACTGCCTCGCTCGATCGATCGAGAATTTTTCCGATCGATCGAGCGAGAGAAAACTTTGAAAAAATAATAGGGCACAGACGCAACAGTTTTCACTCTCCAACTCAATTTTTCTCCTCTCCACAATAGAACCCTAGCCACCTTTTCAAATTCCTTCATCTAATCTCATCATTTGTCCATAGAATTTCAAGTTACTTCAAATCTGGGAAGTAATATTTGTTTTTCATTGCAGATTTGAAGGATTGCAAGGAAAATTGGGTAGAAGTACATCAAAAAGAGAATTCCAAGCCAAGTGCCAAACTTTTACAAGATCGGATTTTTAAGCGGTAATTGGTTTCTAATTCTCAAAGATTTTATCTTTTGGTGAAACTCCTTGAATTGTAGTAGAATTGGGTTAGGAAGGAGTTAAATTTGGAGGAAATTTCGTGGTGTTGAAGGGTGGACGATTTATAGTGTTGTGTGGTGATAATTGGATTTAATTGAGTTTGTTGGGAATCATTTAGCAAGAAAATGTCATCCAGAAAGAGGTCAAAGCAGGCGGAAGCTTCCCAAAAGCAAAAGCAGGCGGAGGCCACTGTTTCTGAGCCAGGATATGATGAGAAGAAGTTTCTCAATGCCACAATTGCTGAATTATACCCCACCTATCATAAGAAACCCCTGAGCCGTGAAAGGGGAATGAGCATAGATAAATTAGAATGTCCTGTCATTAGGACAGTCCGGCGAAAAGGGTGGTTTCAATTCGTTCAGACACCGATTGATGCTGTGGTGCCGCTGGTAAGGGAGTTTTACACGAATCTTCGAGCTGTTAGACCAGGGCACCAAGTAAGTGTTTATGTTCGAGGGAAGGATGTGTTGGTGGATCGAGCCGCAATCAACAATATTCACCGGATGCCTTTACTTCAAAACTGTGCATACCAATCTTTCAAGAGTAGCAGGATTGACTACGATGAGGTATTGACAGTTATTGGCAAGCCGGGAGTGGATTGGCAGAGGAATGATAAAGCAGAGCCACAGTTGGTTCTAAAGAAACATTTGAAGCCAGAGGCCCAAGCATGGTTTTCATTTGTCGCCTCGCGGGTCATGCCTTCGACCCACACTTCTGAGGTGACAAAAGACAGAGCGGTCCTGGTATATGCCATCCTCTCAGGGAAGGAAGTGGACTTCGGCGAGATTATTGCTGATCACATTGCTGAAATTGGGAGCAGCTCACCGACCTCTGCACTACCGTTTCCATCCACAATCACTGCGTTATGTCAGCGGTACGGAGTGACATGGGGGAAGACGAGGAGCTACTTCCGCCGAAGACACCGATCATTGTGGACACTCCACCACCTCCTACGGGTCGACGAAGACCTTCGGACACTACACAAGCTGGAGCATCATCCTCAGCTGCAGGACATACACGTGTTACTTTGGACTCTCTTCATAGGGATCTCCAAGACATTCACCTGGAGCAGCAGAGCATTCACAGCATGCAGCGGGACATTCAGAGCATGCAGAGAGCATTGCAGATGGACCATGAGCAGGTAGCTCATCGTCAGATGGAGTTCATGCACTATCAGAGTGCATGGAACACTGCCATGGCCCAGGGCTTTCCAGGTTTCCAGTTCCCGCCGGAGCCACATTTTGCACCTTATCAGCCGCATGCACCTCCACCTTCTGAGTACCCACCATTTCCGCCATATCAGGGCGAGGAGCACCACTACCCAGTCCCCCCTCCGGAGCATGATGTGGACGACGATCAGTGACGATCGTCGTCATGGTATGTGTCTTTGCCTTTGCATTTATTTTTCTTGTTCATTGAGGGCAATTCACATGCTAAGTTTGGGGGGGGGGGTTTTTGAGTATTTGTATATATCTTGCTTTTGCACATATTGCTACTTGTCTTGTTTCTTTTCCGAGCATGACTGCATGATGTTGAGACTAATTCGTCCTTGAGCATTACCAAAAAAAAAAAAAAAAAAAAATTTTTTTTTAGTGATTGAGTTATTCTTGAGAATTGATGAGTTGGAAGTGCAACGGTAATACATGATGAAATTAATCCTCATCTAGATAGGAGTCATGGAAATGCTTAACTTGTTTGTATATTTCCTTTGTTAACTACATGTCAAAACTGAGGAATAATTTGAGCACTTATTGAGTCATGATTGAGTGAAGTATGTATTGATTAAATTGAAAACTTGTGTTAACTATGATGAGTCTTGAGTCTTAGATAACTTTACAGTTTAGTTGAAAGCACTTTGAGGCGAAATTTATAATTAGGAACTAGACTTGGAGATAATTTAGGCGATCTTTGGACCGTTTGAGCCTTTCAAGCCTACCTTGTATACATTATTCCTTAGTGTCCCCTTTTGAGCATTATTGAAAAAAGAATGGTATATGCATTGCATATGATTAGACCCCCAATCGGCATTTTTGGCAAACTCATTATACCCACCTTGGTTTGAGCCTAAAAGAACAATTTCATCCATCCCTAGGAGAGTATAATGAATCTCATTCATTGCATTAAATTGTTATATTTTGAGAAGTTCATTGTGAAAAAAAATGAAATGAACAAAAGAATGAGCAAAGAAAAAGAAAAGATGTAGAGAAAAAGCCTTGAAAAGAAAAGTTAAATAAGACCCAAAGTGGCCAAGGCTAGAAAATGTGAAGAGAAGCTCAATGATTATATGAGAAGATTTTGAACTGATTCTGTTATACTCTCTTCTTTGAATTCATCCTACATTTTCTTTGAAGCCGACACCAAAAGGCCTAACGTTAAAAGCTTTTAAAGTCCTGTTGATCCAAATCTAGGGAATAATTACATTAGTGGAGAAGTGCTGGATAGTAAATTTGTAGAGTAATTCAAAGTAATCTTGACTAGGAGTTGATATGGCACATGTTGATTTTAAAGATATGTATGTAACTCATGTTTGATAATAGCACACACGCACGTTCCGATGTTGCGATGTATTGTTTAACTTAGGGGAAATTGCTTCTTGTTAAGTGTTGAAGGACTTCTATTGATGTGTAAGTAGGATTTCTGAGATGTTACGTATGTTGTAAAGATGATTCATGCTTAGTATCGGGTTTAACTTTTCTTTTTGAGCTTATTGCTTGCTCGAGGACGATCAAGTCTAAGTTTGGGGGAGTTGATAGGCTTAGATTTTGAGTGTTTTTAACTGTAAATTCTTCCTACTTTCCGTTCTTTTTCCTGGATGACATTATGCTTTTTGGTGTTTATTATTTTGTTTCAGGAAAATGGATCGTAAGTGGAAGAAATGAGCTTATATGAAGATAACGGGCGAAATCAAGGCGTGAAAGAACAAAAATTGAGGAAATGAAATTTTCGGAATCTCGATCGATCGAGATTTACTCTCGATCGATCGAGCCAGGCAGATAGTTGAGCATCAAAGATTTTCAAGTCTCGATCGATCGGTGGAAATCTCGATCGATCGAGCGAGGCAGTAACTTCGGAGCTGATTTTTTCAAATTCTCGATCGATCGGTGGAAAATCTCGATCGATCGAGCGAGACAGTGAGATTCAAAAGCTGGCATGAACAGTGCGCCGATCGATCGAGAAAACCTTCCGATCGATCGAGACGCAAAATCCTGAAGATTTTATTTTCCTTTCTTATCGTGATTTTGGAGGGCTTTTAAGCGGGAAGCTTGAGACAGACCAGATCAGACCATAACACACCACATCAGAGGATTTTTAGGTCAAGGAGAGCCGCCGCCCAAGCCGTCGCCCAACGCCGGAACAAGGAGATCCAATCTCCGTTCTTCGTCCGAGTCAAAGCCAATCTATTCCGGAGTGCAAGGAAGGAACGAGAGAAGAAATCACGGTGCAACGCACGGATTCATCCATCGTTTATCGTATTTCTAAACTTTAGTTTATTTAATTTTCAATTCCATTTGATGTTTTAGAGGTCGAGAGACAATAAAACTCTTATGTATTTGATTTGAATTAAATTTAGTTTATATTATTGAGTTTTAATTTCATTGTGTTTGATTATTGATTCATTGGTACTTGAGTGCATTGATTGTTATTGTTCATAAATTAATTGCATGTGTAGATCACAGTCTAGCTAGCTTTGATTGAATTTGAGGGGTACAGCCGAGATCGAGAGATAACGTTGTAACACGCTCCATTAATTTATGATGTATGTCACGATTGAGATCGAGAGATGATATCGCATATGTGAGAACTTGGAATCGAGAGATTTAGAGTTATAAGGTTTTGATAATTTATGCAACTTTGAATTAGTAAATAGGTGCACGAGAGTGACTTGTTCTAATTTATTGTTAGTTTCGTTACAGCTCGAGAGAGTGTATCGAATAATAGTGAAAACCTTTCACCTTTAAAATCAATTGGTTGATAAACTGAGAATTCCATTGAATCATTAGAGATAACATAATTGAACGACGAGCTCGGTAATTTTCTCGAGTAACTTACCTTTGCATTTCCGGAACCATTCTTTTCATTATTTCTAGTTTAATCTTTATTCTTTAGTTTAATTTAGATCTAGTTAATCAAACTTCTTTTATCGTAGGCTAAATATAATTTTACTTTATCTTATTTGGTACTTATACGTTAGTCCCTGTGGATTCGACAACCTGTACTTAATTTTCACTATACTAAAACTTGACAACCGTGCACTTGCGGTAGAATCGCTTCAAACCAATCTTTGAAATATCTTTTGTTTAAAAATAAAGCGGTCAGGAATATGCCCTGTTTTTCTGGAAAATTATGGTTTGGGAGTGATTTTGAGGAGGTGATATCATGCACGTTAGCTTAGGTTTTTGGTAAACCTTTGATGTGAAAATATGCATGGTAGTTTTGTGAAGCCCTTGGCATGTTTGTTCGAGCATGCTTTATGTTATATGTGGTAGATATAATAGCATGAAGTGAAGTACTCAAAGATCTGGTAATGAAATATGTTGTTCTGTTTCCGGAAAAGTTGGTTGAGTACTTATGTAAATGGTTGACGTTTATGCATGTGGGCTTAAGTTTGAGGTGTAAATTTGGTATGAATACACTCGGAGTAGTGTATTGTAATTGCTAGCATAATTGTTCAAACATGTGGTGTATGTTATATGCTATATCGAAGGGTGTGAATATAGGTGTTCGAGAATTCTGGGTTGGTATTTCTCGAACAGAGCATCTCGATCGATCGACATTTCATCTCGATCGATCGAGCGAGGCAGAATCTTGGTTTTGATTTTAGGCGTCTTCTCGATCGATCGGGAAGAGGGGCCGATCGATCGAGAGACCCAGAATGTTGAAAAAAATATAAATTGATATATTTTGTTAAAGTTTTGATATTGGATTGTAATGAGACATCTAATATTGTGTTGTACACTGTGTAGAGCCTTCACAGGTAGCTACACAGCGCAGGGGATAGAGTCCTGCAACACACCACATTTTGGAAAGGTACGTAAGCGACGTACGGGCATCCCGACGGTAACATGTACTTATGTTTGTCTGTGTGACACATGATGAATGCAATGTGATGCATTAGGATTATGATACATGTTATTATGCATTGTGTTGCATATTATGCATTGTTGTTGCATATTGTGATGTGGAATAAAGAGGTGTATTCCACGAGTCAGGGCGATCACAGTTAAGGTTTTAATGCTTACGCTTTACCGCTGAAAATGTGGAGCGGGAGGGGGGAGGCTCGCTTGCACATGGAGGCGAGGTATACCATACTGAGCGAGGAAGAGATACCGCTAGTATGAAGAAGCGAGTATGCGATACCGCTTGTTTTGAGGTTATGAAAGCATTAAAATAACTGATGATGACTGACTCAAGAAAAAAAAGAGGAAATGTCATGACATTTATTTATGAAGCCATACATTCATATAATGTGTTTTATTATTAATTATGGTATAGGGACAACCAATGGGCGTTATAAATGCAGGAAATACAGGAAGTGCTTGTGTTTAGGATCATGCATTTATGCCTTACTTTCATATTATGTTGAATATGAATTGTTTTATGCTCATGTGTTGGGGGTTGTCTTTGTAGGTGCTTTTGTGGACGAGAACCAGGGTTGGGGTTGATATGCTGAGCTGTAAGGAGTGCTACAGGATTAGCATGTTAGAGAAATTTTTTGTATAGCTTCTACTGAGTAGAGTAAGACTATAATGTAGTACCTTAGTAGGAATTGTGTTATTCCTTTTGAAACATTTTGGTACTGTAATCTCTACAGCTCAGGTTAATCAACACAATACGTTACTCTGATATATTCACATGAATGTTTAGTTCTCTAAATTGCACCTTAGTAACTTGATGTGATAACGGGGTCTCACATAGTAGCACTCCTTACAGCTCAAAGTATCAGCCCCGACCCTAGTTCTCCTTAGCAAAAGCACCTACAAAGACAACCCCCAACACATGAGCACATAGCTATTCATATACAACACAATATGAATACGTAAGGCGTAAATGCATAATCATAAATACAAAACACTTCCTGTATTTTCATCGCATTTACAACGCCTATTGGTTGTCCCTGTACCATGTACCATAATTCATAAACAACTCACTTATATGAACATATGGTTTCATAAATAAATGTCATGACATATCATCTCTTTTTCTTGAGTAAGTCATCATCAGTTATTTTAATGCTTCTTCGCTTTACAATCTCAAAACAAGCGGTATCTCATCCTCGCTTCTTCATACCAGCGTTATCTCATCCTCGCTTAGTATGGTATACCCCGCCTCCATGTGCAAGCGAGCCTCCCCCCTCCCGCTCCACATTTTTAGCGGTAAAACGTAAGCATTTAAAACCTTAACTGTGATCGCCCTGACTCGTGGAATACACCTCTTTATTCCACATCAATATGCAACACAATGCATAATATGCAACAACAATGCATAATAACATGTATCATAACCTTAATGCATCACATTGCATTCATCATGTGTCAAAGACAAACATAAAGTACATGTTACCGTTGGGATGCCCGTACGTCGCTTACGTACCTTTCCAAAATGTAGTGTGTGGTGGGACTCTATCCCCTGCGTTGTGTAGCCGTCTGTGAAGGCTCTACACCAGTGTACAACACAATATTAGATGCCAATTTATAGTCCAAAATCAAAAATCCAACAAAATATCAATTTTTCATAACTCTGCCTCTGGCGATCGATCGCTACCACTTGGCGATCGATCGCCAGACTTCACTGTCCCATGGCGATCGATCGCGCCATCCATGGCGATCGATCGCTTGCCTTTGATTTTGGCTACTGGACGTCGGCGATCGATCGCCCCATTTGTGGCGATCGATCGCCACATGGTCTGTGCGCGACATTTTCCAGAATGCTCTAACACTGATTTTCATACCTTTCGTTCTAACATGTAAGACATACAACATGCCCAAACAAACATGCTAGTAGCTACAATACACTACCCTGAGTGTAATCATACAAGATATGTATCCCAACCACAAACCCACATGCATTAAAAGCACCCTATAACATCAGTACTCAACCAATTTTTCCGAAAAACAGGGCATTGTCTTCCTGCCCAGATTTTTGAGTACCCACTTTCAAGTAATGAAATCTACCACATAAGTCATGAATGTTGCTCGAATAAAAATGCCAAAGGCTACACAAAACTACCATGCATATTTTCACATCAAAGGTTTACCCTAACACCCATCTAACATGCATAATATCACCTCCTCAAAATCACTCCCAGTCCACAGTTTCCAGAAAAACAGGGCATACTCCTACCCAGATTTCCGAACACCCTACTTTACATGCTTATTTCCTCAACATAAAACATGTAATATACATAAGGAAAAATACTGAGAGCTACATAATAATACCATGTAAGCATTTAAATTGAAGGTTTTAAGAAACCTAAGCTAACATGCCATTTTTACACCAATAAAAGTATGAACTTAAACAACTTAAATTCAAACCCAGAAATGGTTTCTCACCCTCTTTTGCTCCGATTTTTGCAAGCTTTCCAAGCAATAAAAATGGTGGATCTCCTCCTTTTCTTCCTTATCAGATGTTGGACGAAAAATGGGAGAGGAATGGAGGAGTTCCAGCTATGGCAAGGTGGAGTGGGAGATGGGACAAGGGGCATGGGCAAGCAGCTGGCAGCTGGCAGCAGGGCATGGGTCAAGGGGGGTGGTTGAGTGGTGGGTTAAGTGATGTGTTATGTTTTGGTCCCGGTATTTAGCACGATGTATTAAAATATCCTCACATGATATTTTATAGTATTTTCTCAATAAAATACTTCAACTCCCATTTAAATATGCTTTACCAAAACAAACAACACACATCCCAAATAATCATGCCACAACCCCAAAATCCCAACATATAACACATGCACCCTCACATGCATTTCCCAATATTATTAATTCAACACAAGAATTAATACCATAATTTTCACAACAATGATTAATGTTTAAATAACACCTAATCATTTCGGGGATATCACATCCCCCGCATACCAAAACGAACTACACCTCTGAAGGGTGAGATTTTCAAGAAGACCTTGTCTCCTACTTGGAATTCTAGCGGTCGCCGTCGCTTATTGGCATAGGCTGCTTGCCTATCCTGGGCCGCTTTCATCTTTGGCGTATCAACTTAATCTTTTCCTCCATATCCCTTATCATATCTGGTCCTCCGATCGCTTTACTAGTCAAGTCCTCCCAATACAGCGGTGACCTACATCGTCGACCGTAAAGAGCTTCAAAAGGGCCATTTGAATGCTCGCTTGATAGCTGTTATTATACGAGGACTCTACTAGTGGTAATGAATCTTGCCACGGAGTGTCAAACTCCAAAACACATGCCCTCAACATGTCCTCAAGCGTCTGTAAGGTACGATCTGTCTGAGGGTGATAAGTTGTACTCAGTCTCACCTCTGTACCCAAAGCTGTCTGAAGACCCTCCCAGAAATGTGGAGTAAACCTTGGGTCTCTGTCAGACACAATCGAGACTGGAACCCCATGCAACCTCACCACATCCCGCACATATAATTGGGCCATCTTTAGGTATGTGAAAGACACATGACAAGGGATGAAGTGAGCTACCTTCGCCAGCCTATCCACGATCACTCAAATCGCATCAAATCCCGAGGCCGTCCTTGGCAAGTGGGTCACAAGGTCCATAGATACGTGCTCCCACTCCCGCTTAGGTACCTCCAAGCTCTTCAGCTCGCCACCAGGCCTCTGCCCTTCTGCCTTCACCTGTTGGCAGATCAAACATCTCTTGACGAAGGTCATAACATCACGTTTTATGCGTCTCCACCAGAACTGACCACATAGGTCCTTATAAAATTTTTTTCTTCCTGGGTGGATACTGAACTGGCTACTGTGAGCTCGCTCCAAGATTCCTTTACGCAACTCCGGCGTATTTGGGACTACCCAGCGGTTGCCGAGTCTTAAGGAATCATCCTCAGCCACTCCAAACTTTGATGGCTGACCTCGAAGTACTAATAACGACCACCTATGAGCCTCATCATCTGACCTCTGGGCTTTCCTAATAGCCCCAAATATGTCTGGCTCAGCCAATAAGGTCGACACTCGCACCGGCGACGTGTCCACATCGAATCATGGCCCAGATGGCAACAAGAAGTCATCATAGCTGATAAATTCATGACATCCTCAGCAGTACTCTTCACCTTCCTACTTAAGGCGCCTGCTAACAAATTCGCTTCACCTGGATGGTACTCAATTCCACAATCAAAAATCTTTGAGTAAGTCCATCCATCTTCTTTGTCGCATAATCAACTCAGCCTGTGTGAACAAAAACTTCAGGCTCTTACGGTCCGTGTAGATGGTAAACGACATACCGTGCAAATAATGCCTCCAAATCTTCAAGGCAAAATAATGACTGCCAGCTCCAAATCATGGACTGGGTACCTAGACTCATATGGTTTCAACCGCCTCGATGCATAAGCCACCACGTGCTTATCTTGCATCAACACACATACCAAACCCTGCAGTGATACATTCGTGTACAAGGCAAACCTCTTAAGGAATCACCAATATAGGTGCCGTAGTCAACGGCGCTTCAATTCTTGGAAGCTTTCCTCACAAGCTTTGGACCAATAGAACGGCACTCCTTTCTGAGTCAGCTGTGTCAGGGGTCTGGCAATCCCTAAGGATCTGGAGTACTGTTCTCAAGTGCTTCACGTGTTCCTCTTCAGTCCGAGAGTAAATAAGCATATCGTCAATGAAAACTATGACGAACTGATCCAAATATGGTTGGAGCACCCTATTCATCAAACTCATGAAAACAGCTGGGGCATTCGTCACCCCAAAAGGCATGACTAAGAGTTCTGTAAGGACCCCCTTAGCCCTTAACCCCTGATTAGTGTATTAACCACTATGTGTGGCACATGCTTTCAATAAAAAGTCAATCGGGAAGCTCAGATGATACTTTACCATTGAATGTCAATTACAAAATTTTCCTTTAATACTCAATGTTATAAGATCATCATCCTAACAATAAAAGACTCATATGTTTGCCCTTTACCAACCCCTTGGTGCCACTTTTCACATTGTGAACTTTTATAAAAATTTGGGCAGAGTCTCCCCATAAATAGAGCTATCCCAAAAAACATGCACAACACATAACATAATTCCCGGCCAGGGAACACATAATACTCATCAGAAAGCAGTAATACAAGTAAATTCCCAGCCAGGGAAGACACCACACATATGACGACAAAAGTGGGTTTCAACACCCACATAATACACCAATGACTCTCATATCATTTAGCAATTCTACCTCTAATTGCATGCAACCTCAAATGAAAGAGAGAAAGGCTCATGCCTTTATATACAATCCATATACAAGTATAATCGTGCTCACATGCGAGCATCATGAATATGTATATAACTATCATGGGTATATAGGTACTCTATACGATACCGTGCTCCATCAAGCCCTGGTACCACGATCCTGGGAGTACATCCAATCAACAGCTCGAGCTCTGCTCCACATCCATCGATGTACCTGTTCACCTGTCCCAACAGAGACAGCCCCCATACGGGGTGAGCATACCAATTCCACAATTTCATAATCATAATGACATAATACATAATTTACAAAAATGTAAATGTTGTGGAACATATGTGATACTTCCTGGATGGTATCATCCTCATCCTAGCGTACCCCTGTGATAACCCTGTTCTCAAAACAGATAAATCATCAAATCCTGAATATGCAGTTAATCATCACATTGGTTAACCCTAGCCGGTTTCAAATTAACAACATTTCATAACATCTTTCTTTATCTAGCAATTATCATAATTCTAGATATCATATTAAGATTTCCTTAACTTCGATACTAGTTAATCACTTCTCTGATTAACTACGCCTCTGTTCCTATTCATTTCCAATAGGGAATAAAATACAGATATCCTAGATATCTAATCAAATACCACATTTTCATTTCTTACTTCCAAGTAACGTCATACTATCGGTGTTCGCTCCGTAGCAACCACACCCCATCATTTGCTCACTTCATAGCGGCACCAAGCATTTCACCATGTGAATCAACATAACGTAACCAAGTCCCGGTACCATCATAGTAAAACATTTCATGTATTTTAAATCATGCATCATACTTGTAAAACATCATTTAAACTATGCTCGTACGCTAAACGTACCTTAAATCCTCGAAGTCCAAGCCAAACCTTGCTCGAGTTCCATGCCCCGAGGAATGATGTGCTAACACGATAAATAATTCACAATTATTTACGAACATGTAACACATGCTCAAGCACATCCAAAACCCTCAAAATATTGTCAACACACGACAATAAATCATTTAAAAGACCCGGGGCAGGGTACATGCAGGGAGGGAAATAAATGAGACAATGTCGAAATTTGTTCAAGAATACCCTACAAAAATCGAACCCTAATCTCACAATTTCGAACCCAATTAAATACCATAATTCATCTAAAATGTGAATTAAGCTATCCAAGCAAGAATCAACACCCCTTGCCAAAAACCCCTAATTTTCGAACTCAAACCCCTTAAATTCGAACCCAAACAAGCCCTTAAATTCGAACCCTTATAATTCTTCAAATTCGAACACAATAATGGCAGGGAAATACACGAAAATGACGAAAAAGGGGTAAGGAGGTTACCCAATCGAAAATCGGAAGCAAAACGTTCGAAATCGATGAACCCTAGCTTTTGGGGATCGACGCTCATCTGCAAAATCCGACTTCAAAACGCGACGAAACTTCGAATTGACGGAGGGGATAGCTGCGCCTCGACGAGACGAAGCCGGTGATAGGTCGCACGCGCCGAACGGCGGCCGGACGGCAGCGGGCGAAGCGCCTGAAGCGGCGGGAGCTGGGGGGCGACGGGAAAAATCGCATGCGGGGAGAGAGAGAAATTTGGGGCTGAAATGAAATTAAATGCAAAATTTTGGGTTCAATTGGTATTTATAGCAAAAATACCCCGAAAAATTAATAGCCCCACAAATACATCATGATTCATTAAAAATCATCTGTTTTCAAAAACTCTCTCTCTAACTCTAAAACCCCCTACCGGTGCTCACACAGCACCCGAGATCCCGAGACACAACAAAAACCCAACTCTTAGGTTTTTCACCCAAATGAGAATACAATCTCAACCTCTGGATCCAACGATCCCAACTACCCAAATAAACGAGCCCAGAAGGCCCAACACCTCGATTAAACTCCAAATCGCCACGTAAAACCACTTTAGGGATTATTAACACTACGGGATTAACACCTATAATCCCTGGTCATCACAATATCCCCCACTAAAAGAATTTCGTCCTCAAAATTAGTACTGGTGTATCACGTAACACCCAGGCTACACAACAACATGAAGCCATAACCTCGATTCTTGACCATATCAGAATCGTATTAATAAACGCGAGGATACTTACCTCACATCAAACTCTGAAACAGAGCGACTTACCAAAACCAACCTATCACCCAAGAGGCAAAACGTACCTCGGTGCGATTCATCCCAAAAGTCAGTCCCTCATGACTGCAAAATAACCTATACTTACGACTGTAGATCGGACAGTCATCCTTAGTTCTAATACAACTAGTAAGAACGCATCCTGAATGACACCTCAACCGTGAGAACGTTGACCTCGTGTCAAACTCTGGAGTGGAATAAACTTCCAAATCCATCATAACGCCAAAGAGCGTCAGCACAGCTCAACGCTAGCAATCCAAAAGCAGTTAGTCAACTGAAACTGTAAGGATTCGAATCGCTCCTGATTCTATCGTAGATATCATCCAATGACATCTTTACCAAGACTCACGATGTCTAACATACATCGTTACGAGGGAAACACTAGTACACCACGGTGTACACATACCAAACCTGGTTTCCCGCTATACAGACCACCTCCATCCAAGGAGCAGTTGCACCCTCTGCAACTTGGATCGGGCAACTCACGGCCACCGATCCACACAAAAGACATCTCACAAGATGTCCACCTCCGGATATCCCAAGAACCACATCCTGGTCGTAATAAACAATCGAGACTGCACAGAGTTTCAAAATTTGAAAGGACATGCAATAAACCTATTGCATCCTCAACGCTTGTGTCGACAGCGACACCCAACCAATCCGAATTCCTGCCATCCCTTGATAATCCTAGGATTTAACAATCCAAACTTGGGAAGGCTATCGCATAACTCGGAGGGAAACACCAATAATGAAATACCTTAACCCTCACAAGATAATCCCTCCTCAAGGGAAGTCAACTAACTTCACGATTATCCCTCATAATCATCGTGCCATGGAGATTCCCAATCTCAAGGTGTTCCATATCTCTCATCAGAGATTTAACCATCCTAAAATAGCATAACTCTATGCTTGACAAAAGGAAATCAACAACTGGCATCCGTATACTCACCGGTATACCTGCCTAAGTATTGACATCGCATGCATACTCAATGCACTTGGCTCGGGTATCTGCAACATACCCCTAAGCCCCAAACACAACCGTCAATCCTGAGTCATTCCCATCCAAAGGAGAATGAAAATCGACGATCAATAACACGGCGTGATTCTCAAAATCAACACCACATGCACCAACTCACCGAATCTTTCAAAGATTCCCAAATAGGTATAATACTACCTCCTTCCTCACAAGGGAAGTGCCATCGAACTCGAGATCCACTAGTCTCGAACCACTGTTCGGAAAAACTGGATACAATAACACCCATTGTATCCCTAATACACGGGTTCCCTTAGATTGAGTCAATAACGACCTGATGACACTCTTGTTGGTACTCCTACATCCTGAGCTGTCCCAGACAAGTCTCACCAAGATTAAACATAAACGTATACACGTTTCAGTGAGGCATGCACAACCTCAACCTCAAATGACATGGTGACTACTAGAGTCCACCACAATCCACATCGTATCACCTTACGATTTGCCAAACTTGGTTCCAACGAGCAGTATAACGGCTCTAGCAAGCCCCTCATGGTGCTGTACACACACGGCAGACAAACCTCTAGGTTCACCTCAAACCTATCAATAAGACGGACGTTTCCGCACGGCATACCATACTGTGGGAAGAAAATCAATAGAGTAGTGGGTCTTTACCCAACATTCCTCTAATGCCGATACACCCTGGACACTCCAATGTCCCTATGTACTTAACATAACCTGATCCTACTCCCTTAGGACCCATCCTACACCCTCAAGGGTGGTGTGACCATGTCTACCACATGTCACATCGACAGAAAGCGAGTACTTTCCTCCATTATTACTCCTGTCGTCAAATCACATGGCCAAAAGCCATTCCAACGAGCATACCTCAAGGGTATCACCACTCGTAATATGATCACCCCAAACGTAAGCTGCGGTACAATCACATGTACAACGCATCCAACCATTCCTCGAGCAACCCGCTCGGTATAAGGGTCACGCCCATCGGTGCCGCACACACCACCTTGTGCTCGGTACTGGCACCCAAGGCATACCACTGAATACGTATACTCAACGCATCGATCATCGTAACGATGATGCATGTCTAATAAGACATCTCCTACACCATCGTCATCGTCATCCTGTGACGACACATGCCAACTCATGGCATCTAAGACATTGCCAACTAGTGACGATACATGTACATCAGCGTATGTCATCTACTATCATGCTAGTAAAATAGGCATAATAAAACATGTATATCAACGCATGCCAGATACAATAAAGCTAATAGAATAGCAATATCTCATACCTCATCGCTAACAATATAGCGGTATACCTGTCTCCGTCGCTCGATAATAGTGCGAAATCAGCACTCATCGCTCGAAGGCGGCATAATACTGTGCTGAGTACATAGCGGCACAATCCATCGCTATAGAATCGACGGCATAATACCTCGTCATATAATAAGGGCATGAAACCTCGCTATACACCTGAGCATGAATCATCGTCCACATAATAGCGGAAAGAGGCATCGCTATCCACGTATCTGGCGGCACTAATCATCGCCAATCCTCATAAAAGAATGCGTCATCGTAAAATAGCGGAATGGGGCATCGCTATCATCACATCCGGCGGCATAAATCATCGCCAATCCTCATAAAAGAATGAGTCATCGTAAAATAGCGGAATGGGGCATCGCTATCATCATATCCGGCGGCATAAATCATCGCCAATCCTCATAAAAGAGTGAGTCATCGTAAATCCACATAATAATATCGTATGGCCTCTTACCATATGGGCATCTTACCCCGTGGCATCTTACCACAAATAACATCGCATGGCCTCTTACCATGTGGGGCATCTTACCCCGTGGCATCTTACCACAAATAACATCGCATGGCCTCTTACCATGTGGGGCATCTTACCCCGTGGCATCTTACCACAAATAACATCGCATGGCCTCTTACCATGTGGGGCATCTTACCCCGTGGCATCTTACCACAAATAACATCGCATGGCCTCTTACCATGTGGGACATCTTACCCCGTGGCATCTTACCACAAATAACATTATATCATTATATAAACATCATATAAACATCATCATTATAAACTTATTCCTCATAATCATCATCATAATCATCATCATAAACATCATATCATCTTTACTCATCATAAACATCATCATAAACTTACTTATCATTATCATCATCATAAACATCATATCATCTTTACTCATCATAAACATCATCATAAACTTACTTATCATTATCATCATCATAATGCACTATCTTATGCATATCTTGATTTACCTTGTGTTAAATGACTAAACACATAATACATGTTACCCTTTGGATGCCCGTACATATGTATAATCATCATTCCTTTTCGTACTCCATATTTCCTGTAACCTGCAACCATCAGGGTTAACAGCAATAGCCATATACGCTATGCATCAAACATTCAATACATATATGCAACCACTTGCATGTCAATACGTATACCAAGACATGTTACCTCGGAAATATCCCTTTTTACCTGATTCTCTTACAAAATCAGATTCCTTGGCACTTAACACACGGAGTGCCAGACATCACTGTTAATGCCATCATATCGTGTCCCACACGATTCCTGCAACCACAATGGTTAACAATACCACTTTTCATATCATAATAGCACATAAACAATTGTTATGTCATACAACATTAATGCCATCATGCATAATATGTGCTATCAATAACTTCCTAGGCCCTTAACAGCCCCAATGAGCAACCACTGCTCTGATACCACTAATGTAAGGACCCCCTTAGCCCTTAACCCCTGATTAGTGTATTAACCACTATGTGTGGCACATGCTTTCAATAAAAAGTCAATTGGGAAGCTCAGATGATACTTTACCATTGAATGTCAATTACAAAATTTTCCTTTAATACTCAATGTTATAAGATCATCATCCTAACAATAAAAGACTCATATGTTTGCCCTTTACCAACCCCTTGGTGCCACTTTTCACATTGTGAACTTTTATAAAAATTTGGGCAGAGTCTCCCCATAAATAGAGCTATCCCAAAAAAAAAAGCACAACACATAACATAATTCCCGGCCAGGGAACACATAATACTCATCAGAAAGCAGTAATACAAGTAAATTCCCAGCCAGGGAAGACACCACACATATGACGACAAAAGTGGGTTTCAACACCCACATAATACACCAATGACTCTCATATCATTTAGCAATTCTACCTCTAATTGCATGCAACCTCAAATGAAAGAGAGAAAGGCTCATGCCTTTATATACAATCCATATACAAGTATAATCGTACTCACATGCGAGCATCATGAATATGTATATAACCATCATGGGTATATAGGTACTCTATACGATACCGTGCTCCATCAAGCCCTGGTACCACGATCCTGGGAGTACATCCAATCAACAGCTCGAGCTATGCTCCACATCCATCGATGTACCTGTTCACCTGTCCCAACAGAGACAGCCCCCATACGGGGTGAGCATACCAATTCCACAATTTCATAATCATAATGACATAATACATAATTTACAAAAATGTAAATGTTGTGGAACATATGTGATACTTCCTGGATGGTATCATCCTCATCCTAGCGTACCCCTGTGATAACCCTGTTCTCAAAACAGATAAATCATCAAATCCTGAATATGCAGTTAATCATCACATTGGTTAACCCTAGCCGGTTTCAAATTAACAACATTTCATAACATCTTTCTTTATCTAGCAATTATCATAATTCTAGATATCATATTAAGATTTCCTTAACTTCGATACTAGTTAATCACTTCTCTGATTAACTACGTCTCTGTTCCTATTCATTACCAATAGGGAATAAAATACAGATATCCTAGATATCTAATCAAATACCACATTTTCATTTCTTACTTCCAAGTAACGTCATACTATCGGTGTTCGCTCCGTAGCAACCACACCCCATCATTTGCTCGCTTCATAGCGGCACCAAGCATTTCACCATGTGAATCAACATAACGTAACCAAGTCCCGGTACCATCATAGTAAAACATTTCATGTATTTTAAATCATGCATCATACTTGTAAAACATCATTTAAACTATGCTCGTACGCTAAACGTACCTTAAATCCTCGAAGTCCAAGCCAAACCTTGCTCGAGTTCCATGCCCCGAGGAACGATGTGCTAACACGATAAATAATTCACAATTATTTACGAACATGTAACACATGCTCAAGCACATCCAAAACCCTCAAAATATTGTCAACACACGACAATAAATCATTTAAAAGACCCGGGGCAGGGATGCAGGGGGGGAAATAAATGAGACAATGTCGAAATTTGTTCAAGAATACCCTACAAAAATCGAACCCTAATCTCACAATTTCGAACCCAATTAAATACCATAATTCATCTAAAATGTGAATTAAGCTATCCAAGCAAGAATCAACACCCCTTGCCAAAAACCCCCAATTTTCGAACTCAAACCCCTTAAATTCGAACCCAAACAAGCCCTTAAATTCGAACCCTTATAATTCTTCAAATTCGAACACAATAATGGCAGGGAAATACACGAAAATGACGAAAAAGGGGTAAGGGAGGTTACCCAATCGAAAATCGGAAGCAAAACGTTCGAAATCGATGAACCCTAGCTTTTGGGGATCGATGCTCATCTGCAAAATCCGACTTCAAAACGCGACGAAACTTCGAATTGACGGAGGGGATAGCTGCGCCTCGACGAGACGAAGCCGGTGATAGGTTGCACGCGCCGAACGGCCGCCGGACGGCGGCGGGCGAAGCGCCTGAAGCGGCGGGAGCTGGGGGGCGACGGGAAAAATCGCATGCGGGGAGAGATAGAAATTTGGGGCTGAAATGAAATTAAATGCAGAATTTTGGGTTCAATTGGTATTTATAGCAAAAATACCCCGAAAAATTAATAGCCCCACAAATACATCATGATTCATTAAAAATCATCTGTTTTCAAAAACTCTCTCTCTAACTCTAAAACCCCCTACCGGTGCTCACACAGCACCCGAGATCCCGAGACACAACAAAAACCCAACTCTTAGGTTTTTCACCCAAATGAGAATACAATCTCAACCTCTGGATCCAACGATCCCAACTACCCAAATAAACGAGCCCAGAAGGCCCAACACCTCGATTAAACTCCAAATCGCCACGTAAAACCACTTTAGGGATTATTAACACTACGGGATTAACACCTATAATCCCTGGTCATCACAAGTTCATAGTGCCCATATCTCGTCCTGAAAGCTGTCTTCTACACATCATCTTCCCTTACTCAAATCTTATGATACCCCGACCTCAGATCGATCTTACTGTAGAGCCTCGTACCCTGCAGCTGGTCAAACAAATCATCGATCATCGGAAGCGGATACTTATTCTTTACTGTAGCTTTGTTCAGTTTTCTGTAATCGATGAAAAGCCGCATCGAACCATATTTCTTCTTAACAAACAAAACTGGAGCACCCCAGGGCGATACGCTAGGGCGTATATAGCCCTTATCAAGGAGCTCTTGCAACTGAATCTTTAACTCCCTTAGCTCCGCTGGTGCCATCCTATATGGGGCACGAGAAATGGCAGACGTCCCTGGTAGTAACTCAATCCCAAACTCGACCTTTCTCGTCGGTGGGAATCCAGGAATCTCTTCCGGAAAGGCATCAGGATACTCCGCCACTACGGGCACATCCTCAACTTTTAATTCTTCCCTCTTCTCAGTAATATCAACAGTATAGATGAGATATCCTTTGTGGTCTCGTTCCAATAACTGTGCCATCTTGACAGCAGATATTAACGGAATCCTTGAACGGGAACCATCCCCATAGAATGTCCATTGGACCCCCATATCAGACCTGAATCGGACAGTCCTTGTCTGCAGTCCACAACTGCCTGATACTTGTTCAGCACATCGATGCCCACAATGCATTCGAAGTCTGACATTCCCAGAACAATCAAGTCTGTCCTCAACAATCAAGTCTGTCCTCAGCTCGTTACCCTCAAAATAAATGAGGCCGTCATAAACAATCTGACCAGTTATCAAACTTCTTCCAGCGGGTGTCGAGACTACAAGAGGCATGGGCGACGGAGAAGTGCATATGAAATCGCATCACCTACTCCAGCATTTGCTGCTATGCTGCAACACAAGGGTTAACAACCATACCCAAAAGCAGTTCATATAATACATCGTAAGAGAAACAAAACATGTTAGTGTAACAACATATACTTCATATGCAATACATGCACCAAAACATGTTTAAAAAGAAGCACCTAGCCAACTTATTGCTAATGCTACCCTTCACTCATTCCCGGGTTATCTAACCACTGCTCTGATACCACTAATGTAGGGCCTTCCTACCTTAACATCATAATCAAGACATAATCAGGGCTAAGCATGCATCACAGACAGTTTATGGTTCCGGTTATTACGTGAGCTAATAGGATTACAGGCCAAAATAAAACTTCAAAAGCTAATCAATTACATTCCCAATAATGAATGTTAACATTATAGATTCACACTACTCCTAGAGTAGAGACTATACGAAATCCTGCATCCTAATTGACAATGCTCCTCGAAGCTCACTGCCTCAACCCGGCTCATAGCCCTCCAAATCCAAAGGTGTACCTACAGGAACAACCTATCATGAGCATGTACATCATTACTTAACATCATAAGGTAATGGCATATAAACAAATGCATGAAAGTAATTGGTAACATATACTTCCTGGTTAATCGCATTAACCTTCTTTGGTTGTCCCTGTTTCGTAGCCCTGCATATAATCATTAGTTCTTGACATGAATGATTAAAATCATACTTCGCATATATGCTCATAACCAACAATGTTAATTAGAAATGGGACTATCCTGGTTCTATTATGACAGCGGCACAATTGGCCCCCTCGCTCGACATAAAGCAGAATTGTGATACCCCTCGCTACGCCTTGATAGCGGATGTATCTCCTCGCTTAGCGAAATCTGATACCCCTCTGTGATATCCCCGAAATGATTAATTGCAATTTGGGCATTAATTGTGTTTATATGATTAATTATGGTGGTAATTAATTATGGGCTGGAATTATTTATCATATGGAAATGCTTAGTCACATGATAGAGTGACCCGGGAGAGCATTTCAGGGTGCATGTTGTGCATGTTGGGAACATTGTTATTAGCATGATTTATTTGCCATGGTTAGCAATTAATTGTAAAGCATGAGTTTAATTGTGATTATGGTGCATTTTGGTGAAATGCCTTTTAAATATCATGTTGGGATGTTTAATACATCATGTTAGTTGTGGGGATACAATTGAACTTGTTTTAAACCCTTTACCCCCACCTTTACCAAAACACTTTACTAATTCCCCAAAATCACTTCCCACAAACCCTACCCTCCTCATTTTCGTTTTTGAGCATTGGGGTGAAGAGAATCCTTCCAAAAACCTTGATTTGTGGAGTTTATTGGGAGATTTGAAGTCCCCAAGAGGTATGGATACCTCAATGTTGATTTTGTAGTGTTTTATTTGAGTTTGGAATGGTTTTGAATGATTTTGAAATGGGTTTGTTGTGGGTTGGTGTTGTTTTGGTTGAGGGTTGGATTTATGTTTGTTTTGAGGTGCATTTTGGAGGTTTATGATGTTATTTTGTTGTGGGTTTGATAGTTTAAGTTTTGGTATGGTTTGGAATGGTTTTGGGTGCATTAATGGTGGAAAAATCGCGAGTCTGTGCGAGGCGATCGACCGTCTGAAAAGAGGCGACCGATCGCCTATGGGCAGTAGCAAAATCGCAGGGCAGGCGATCGATCGCCTGAAAAGGGGCGACCGATCGCCAAGGGGCAGTATCTAAATATGAGGTAGGCGATCGATCGCCATGTTTGGCGCGATCGATCGCCGCGAAGAAAAAATTGAGGCGATCGATCGCCTCAGCGAAGCGATCGATCGCCAGCTGTGGAATTTTGAAAAATGATTTCTTTTGACGAATTTTTGGTATTCGACTATTATTTGGCTTCTAATATGGGGTTGTGTGATTGTGTAGAACCATCCCAGGTAGCAACGCAACCAAGGAAGTGAAGCCATATCAATTCCACTTTTGGAAAGGTACGTAGAGGACGTACGGGCACCCAACGGTACATGTATCTAATATACTCATTGTTTATGCATTGTGGATGCGAGTATATATGTGATTATGCATTGTGGATGCAAATACATGTTGAATTATGCATGATGATTGTATATGCATATGATGGTTATTGGTGCACATCCCATGAGTCGTGGTCATCCCTTGATGATTTTAATGCTTGCCGCTATTTGGTTTGTTTCCGCTAAATGTGAAGCGAGGGGTGGGAGCGCCGCATGTCACATTTGAGCGTGGTTATCATATAGGGCGAGGAAAGAATATTTGCCGCTCAATGTGAAGCGAGGGGTGGGAGCGCCGCATGTCCATTGAAGCGAGGTTATTCTATGCCGCCTATATGTAAATAAGCGAGGGGCATTAAAATACATTGTGATGGACAGACTAGGGATTGGTGACTGGTATTTGGTATTGATGAGATGGTGTTATGTCATGACATGTGTAGACCATTAAATAATCTATTGATTATACTCATGAGTTATGGTACAGGGACAACCAAACTGGAAGCGTTTGAAATGCATGGGAAAACAGGAAGTGTTTCATTGTGATTTATGCATTTACGCTTTATATTCATATTGTGTTGAATATGAATGATATTATTGCTCATGTTTGGGGGTTGTCCTTGTAGGTACACTTTTGGCATGATAAGAAGGGCTAAGCGGGTTGAGGTGGTGAGCTTGTGAAGAATTCTTTTGAGGAAGGAAGGACAGGATTAATTTTGTATAGTAACTACTCTAGGAGTAGTGTAAAGCTATAGTACATACATTCATTCGATTGGGAATATAACTACTCCATTTGATAGTCCTCATTTTGGCATGTAATTCTTAAAGCTCATAGTCTCAACACGATTATTTTACTCTGATAATTTATGTTAGCTCTAATTATGCCTTTAATCCGCACTTAAGGAACTAGGGTCCTTACACCCTCGCTACGCCTTGATAGCGGATGTATCCCCTCGCTAGTTATGTGAACGGCAAGTACCTTCCTCGCTTGCCCATAATAACCACCGGACATTCTACCATTTCTAGTAACATAGTTTAATATTCATCATAAACATCATAGCATCTTATAGACTTCATCATCTTATAAAACATCATCATCTTATAACATCATCATTATATAAGCATCATCATTTTATAGCATCATCATCTTATAGCATCATCATCTTATGAACATCATAACAAAATATAACAGTACATGTATTAAATCTTAGTTAAGTAAACTTGCTGGTTATTCGTTAACTTCTTTTTGTTGACCCTGATTCACATTCATGCATATGGGCATCTTACCCTATCGTATGACATCTTACCATATCATAAACATCGTATGGCATCTTACCATATGGGCATCTTACCCTTTCATAAACATCATATGGCATCTTACCATGTGGGCATCTTACCCTTTCATAAACATCGTATGGCATCTTACCATGTGGGCATCTTGCCCTTTCATAAACATCGTATGACATCTTACCATGTGGGCATCTTACCCTTTCATAAACATCGTATGACATCTTACCATGTGGGCATCTTACCCTTTCATTAACATCGTATCATTATTAAACATCATAAAAACATCATATAAACATCATCATCATAAACTTACTTATCATAACATCATCGTAAACATCTTGTCATCTTTATACATCATACACGTCATCATCATAAACTTACTTATCATAATCATCGTCATAACATCGTAAATACCTATGCAATCATAGCATGATCATAGTATAGGAGTATGGTTTACCGTCCGATGCCCGTACGTCTCTTACGTACCTTAATTCCCAAAAGTGGAGAAGTTGGAGAACTTTATCTCCTCGATGTTGTTGGCACATGGGGTGGTTCTACACAACCACACAAATCAATATTAGAAGCTAAACAATAGCCGAATACCAAAAATTCAACAAAAAACATCATTTGCCATATTTTAAACAGCGGCGATCGATCGCTGCACGAGGCGATCGATCGCCTCACTTTTTTGCCTTGAGGCGATCGATCGCTTCATCTGAGGCGATCGATCGCCTGCTGCGTAAAATGGCTACTGGCCTTCGGCGATCGATCGCCTGATTCAGGGCGATCGATCGCCACCTGTTGGTGCGCGATTTCTCACCATTTTTGTGCATTTTTCAAGCTCATCCTCATACCTTTGAAAACCAAACTTTCCTACCACATCAACAACATCATAACCTACCAAAACCCACATAAAACACTTCAAAAATCATACCCCAACACATACAACACATACACAAAATAAACCCATATAAATCACTTCAAAATCATCCCATTTCAAATCCAAACTTCATAACAACTTTAGGAAGGGTTCCATACCTCTTGAAGACTCCAAATCTTGACAAGAATCACACAAACACAAGTTTTGTGGAACTTTCCTTCTCCTTCCTTGGAGGATTTCGAAAATGGGTAAATGGGAAGGGTTTTGGGAATGAATTGGGGATTTTAGAGGGGAAAGGGTAAAGTGAGGGTGTAAGGACCCCCGTGCCCTTAACCCGTTATTAGTGTATTAAGCCATACCATTAGTGCATATAATCATACTATCAGGGGGAAAAACCATATGCAAGTGCAACACAATATGCTATCCAGAAAATTTCTTGCATTTAATCCACATAATATTCAAATTCCCCAACCAAGATTATTCATATAACATGACCCTCATAATACACTAACATACTCTTAGTTCATTTAGCAATTCCATAACTAATTGCGTGCAAACCATGAATGAACAGATAAGAGCCGTAGCCCATTTATACATCCCATATACACGTAAAATGTACTCACATGAGAGCACCCAATGAATGAACGTGTATCTAATGTATAAGGATAGTCTACCAGATACCATGTGTGATATCCCCGAAATAATTAATTGCAATTGGGCGTTAATTATGTTTATGTGATTTTTATGGTGATAATTAATAATTGTGTTGGCATTAATTATCTTGGTGAAATGCTTAGTCACACGGTAGGAGTGACCCGGTAGAGCATTTCGGGGTGCATGTTATGCATGTTGGGTAATTGGGATTTTAATGGTTAAATGATATGGTTTGTGATTACTTGGGTGAATCATGTTTAAATTGTGATTTTGGTGCATTATGGTAAAATGCCTTTTAAAATATCATCTTGGGGTGTTTTATACACCATGGAAGTGTGGGGTGTAATTTATTTTAAACCCAACCCACTTATACCCCAATCCCCTTTTATACCATTCACTTTCTACTTTCCCAAATAACTCATCCAAAACCCTTCTCCTCCTTTCATTTTCGAAATTGGGAAAAGAGGTGAAGAGAAATCCTCCCAAAGGTTTGATTTGTGGAGTTTATTGGGAGATTTGGAGTCCCCAAGAGGTATGGATACCTCCTTGTTGTTTTTGTTGTGTTTGGATTGGATTTGTTGTAGTTTTGTATGGTTTTGAAATGGGTTTTCATGGGTTGGTATTATTTGAGTTGAATGTTGGATTTTTGGGATGTTTAAAGTGTATTTTGAAGGTTATTATGTGTTTGATGTTGTTGGTTTGAAGGTAGAAGAGTGGGAGTGGATTGGAGATGAATTTTGGAGCAAAAATGGTGGTTTTCGGGTTACAGAGGTTGGCGATCGATCGCCCATTTCAGGCGATCGATCGCGCGCTGGCAGTACGCTTTTGGAGCGCCTGGCGATCGATCGCCACTCTTGGGCGATCGATCGGAGAGGCTGGCGATCGATCGCGCCATTTGTGGCGATCGATCGCCAAAGCAGAGAAAATTCAGGATCGGACAGTGTGATCTCGCGATCGATCGGCCCCTCGCGGCGATCGATCGCGAGATACAAAATGTGGTGTTTTTGAATATTTTGTGGAATTTTTGGATATTGGACTATTATTGAATCCTAATATTGATTTGTGTGAATGTGTAGAACCATCCCAGGTGGCCACACAGCTTAGGAGATAAAGTCCACGACACATCACATTTTGGGACTAAGGTACGTAGTGAGACGTACGGGCATCGGACGGTAAAACGTATTTATTACGCTTTGAATCGGTTATGCACTATGGTTGCACACATGGAATTGATTATGCATTGTGGTTGCATATGTGGTATTGTTTATGCATCATGGTTTGCATACATGGCTTGGTCATGCATTTTGGTTGCATGTGTATATTGGATGCATTGTTGCATGTGATTGTGAGTCGGGGTTTATATTCCAGTGATGGAGAATACTTGCCGCCAGTGACGTAGCGATGTGAATACTTGCCGCTGTCATACTGTAGCGATGAGAGAATATTTGCCGCTAATATGAAGCGAAGAACACGACCGCTGTCATATTTATAGCGAGGGATATTAGTGCCGCTGGTATTATCTAAGCGAGGGGTATTTCCGCTGTCATGTTAACGCGAGGGGTATTATGCCACTGATATAATAAGACTCGGGAATTGAACACGGAATATATGGGAATCGGTGCATGTCATGACATACATTATTGGTAATATAATCTATTGGTTATAATGTGGTACAGGGACAACCCAAGGGAGCTTTTAAATGTGTTACATACAGGAAGTGAATCACATTTACTATTTATGCATTTGAATTGCTATCATATTATTGGGAATATGATTTTGTACATGCTCATGGTTTTGGGGGTTGATCCTGTAGGTACTTTTGGGCCGACGGACTAAGGCGAGTTGGTGCGGTGAGCTAGTGAGGAGTGCTCTTGGTAGCAGGCATATTCTTTTGTATAGTATCTACTCTAGGAGTAGTGTAAAGCTATATGATTAATATTCATTGGTTGGGAATGTAATTAATCCATTTTGGAACTTTATTTTGGCACTGTAATCTAATAGCTCAAGGCACCAACACAACTTTTATACTCCGGTTATGCATGAAAATTTTAATTATGCCTTTAATCCGCATTTAAGAACTAGGGTACTTACATTAGTGGTATCAGAGCAGTGGTTAGAGAACCCGGGAATGAGTGAAGGGTAGCCTTAGCATGGTTGGCTAGGTGTTTACATTGGAGCATGTTTACGCATATTGGTGTATAAATTGTTATACTAACATGCTTATTATCATTTATGTTATCTAACGACATAACATATATATTGTTTAGAATTGCTGTTAACCTTTGTATTACACCATGGCGGATATGAATGTGGAGAACCTCAATGAAGGAGTGGGTGATGTTGGAAGCGTGAACGCTAGCATTGGTCAGACAAATCCTTTTCCTCCACCTGCTGTGGGCATGGAGCCGGTAGCTCAGTTGCTTTTACCAGGGGAGCTTAGTCTGAGTCAGTTCCTAACTTTCCACCCGCCTATGTTTGAGGGAACAGAAACAGGAGAAGAGGCCGAGGAGTGGCTAGAGAGATTAGACAGATATTTGTATCTGCGCCGTGTGCTAGGACGGCTTGGTTAAGACTGGTAGAATTCCAACTGGCAAAGAAGTCTTCCATGTGGTGGAAGACGACGGATAATGGAACTGAGAGCTCAGGGTATGGTGATTGACTGGACTTTATTTCGGACTCGGTTTCTAAACCGATACTTTTCTGCGGCGGCTAGGCAAACAAAGGAGGATGAATTCACGAGCTTGAAACAGGGGAGCATGTCAGTCTCGGACTATGCCATGTACTCATCCTTGTTGAGGTATGTTCCCCACATTGCAACAAATGGGCATGCCAAGATGAGGCACTTTCTAAAGGGGCTGCGACCGGAACTTTTTGATCGGGTTATCTCCAACAACCCCACTTCTTTTGATGATGCTCTCACTAGAGCAGAGCTAGCAGAGATCGGAGTCAGTGCTTACCCGGACGTTGCACCCCCACAAGTCCCGCCGCCGAGGCCAGCGTCTAATAACTTGAGGCCACGAGGAGAATCATTTAAACCTCGTGGGGCTTCTTCCTCATCTTCGCGGTTTGGTGGGAGACGAATGGATAACAGGAGGGGCGGTGCGCCTAGCAACAGAGGGCAGACTCGAGTAGGAGTGGAGTGGTGAAGTGTCATTTTTGTGGAGGACCACATCCCATGCGAGACTGTACTGCTTGTTATAAATGTGGCAAGATGGGCCACATATCTCGGTTCTGTCAGAATGGTGATGGTCATGTGATGTCCCCGAAATGATTAATTGCAATTAAATCATTAATTATGTTTATATGATGAATTATTACTGTAAGGACCCTAATCCTTAAGTGCGGATCAAAGGCATAAATAGAGCTAATATAAATGATCAGGGTGAATTAATCGTGTTGAGTCTATGAGCTTTAATAATTACATGCTAAAATGAGGACTATCAATGGATTAATTACATTCCCCATCAAAAGAACGCATCAACTATAGTTTTACACTACTCCTAGAGTAGACACTATACAAAAATAATCCTGTCCTGCCTGGGTCAAAAGAATTCTCCACAAGCTCACCACCTCAACCCGTTTAGCCCTTCTATCATGCCAAAAGTGTACCTACAAGGACAACCCCCAAACATGAGCAATAATATCATCCATATTCAACACAATATGAATATAAAGCGTAAATGCATAAAACACAATTAAAACACTTCCTGTTTTCCCATGCATTTCAAAACGCTTCCAGTTTGGTTGTCCCTGTACCATAACTCATGAGTATAATCAATAGATTATTTTTAATGGTCTAGACATGTCATGACACAATACCATCTCATCAATATCAAATACCGGTCACCATTCCCTAGTCTGTCCATCACAATGTATTTTAATGCCCCTCGCTTATTTACATATAGGCGGCATAGAATAACCTCGCTTCAATGGACAAGCGGTACTCCCACCCCTCGCCTCACATTGAGCGGCAAATATCCTTTCCTCGCCCTATATGATAACCACGCTCAAATGTGACATGCGGCGCTCCCACCCCCCGCTTCACATTTAGCGGAACCAAAACAAATAGCGGCAAGCATTAAAATCATCAAGGGATTACCACGACTCATGGGATGTGCACCAATAATCATATGCATCTACAATCATCATGCATAATTCAACATGTATTTGCATCCACAATGCATAATCACATATATACTCGCATCCACAATGCATAAACAATGAGTATATTAGATACATGTACCGTTGGGTTCCCGTACGTCCTCTGCGTACCTTTCCAAAATGTAGGATATGGTAGGACTTCAATGCCTTGGCTGTGTTGCCACCTGGGATGGTTCTCTTGGGGAACTCAAATCTCCCAATAAACTCCACAAATCCACTTTTTGCAAGGATTTCTCTCCACCCTTAAGTTCAAGAACGAAAATGAGAGAAAAGAAGGGTTTGGGTGGTGTTATTTGGGAAAGTTGAAAAGTGATAGTGAAATGTATGGTGGGGGGTTTTGGGGTAATAAAATTGGTTGGGTTAATTTATTAAAATGCATCCCACAAACCCATGGTGTATAAAACACCCCAACATGATATTTTTAAAAAGCATTAATCCACAATGCACCAAATATCAATTAAACTCATACTTTCCAATTAATTGCTAGCCATGGCAAATAAATCATGCTAATAACAATTTTCCCCAACATGCACAACATACACCCTGAAATGCCCTCCCGGGTCACTCTATCATGTGACTAAGCATTTCCATAAGATTAATAAACCAACACATAATTAATACCACCATAATTAATCATATAAACATAATTAATGCTCAAATTGCAATTAATCATTTCGGGAATATCACAATACTCCCCTACTTATAAGATTTCGTCCTCGAAATCACATGCACTTTCCCCCAAAAGAAACTAAACATAAACACATACCAGAGAATAGTTCCGGGTAGTGCTGCACCATATGCCGCTCCGTCTCCCACGTAGCCTCCTCGACACCCCTGCGATCCCACTGAACCTTGATCATAGGTATCACTTTGTTCCGAAGTCTACGGTCTGCTCGATCCAGAATTCAGACAGGCCGTTCCACATAAGACACATCGGGCTCTAACTGAACTTCGGAAGGCTGTAAAACATGCGATGGATCCGGCTCATACTTCCGCATCATAGACACATGAAACACATCATGTATACCAGATAAAGAAGGCGGCAGAGCTAGTCGGTAAGCTAAGGTGCCAATGCGCTGCAAAATCTCGTACGGTCCAACATACCTCGGAGACAGTTTCCCGCGCATCCCAAATCGCACAACACCCCTGAAAGGCGAGATCTTCAAAAAGACCTTATCTCCCAACTGAAATTCCAACGGTCTCCGCCGTTTGTTCGCATAAGCTGCCTGTCTGTCCTGGGCTGCTTTCATTTTCTGCCTTATCATCTTTATCTTCTCCTCCATCTCCCGAATCAATTCCGGTCCTCCGACCGATTTGCGGTCCAAATCATCCCAACACAAGGGTGATCTACACCGTCTTCCATAAAGAGCTTCGAAAGGAGCCATCTGAATACTCGCCTGGTAGCTGTTATTATAAGAGAACTCTACCAAAGACACTGAATCTTGCTAAGAAACATCGAACTCCAAAACGCAAGCTCTCAACATGTCCTCGAGCGTCTGAATAGTACGCTCGGTCTGGCCATCCGTCTGAGGATGATAAGCAGTGCTCAATCTGACTTCAGTTCCCAAGGCTGACTGAAGACCTTCCCAAAAATGAGATGTGAATCGCGGATCTCGATCCTACACTATGGAAATGGGGATCCCATGCAATCTCACCACATCTCGAATGTACAACTGCGCCATCCTCAAAAAGGTGAAAGTCATGCTATAGGGGATGAAATGAGCTACCTTAGTCAATCGATCCACAATCACCCAAATAGCATCAAAGCCTGAAGCACTCCTAGGCAGGTGAGTCACGAAGTCCATGGAAATGTGTTCCCACTTCCACTTTGGTATCTCCAAGCTTCTCAATTCGCCGCCAGGTCTCTGTCTCTCTGCCTTAACCTGCTGGCAGATCAAACACCTCTTAACAAAAGCGACGACATCATATTTCATCCTCTTCCACCAAAACTGACCACGTAGATCTTTATACATCTTCTTCCCGCCTAGGTGGATGCTAAGTCTGCTACTATGAGCTCGCTCCAAGATCCCTCTACGCAACTCCGGCGTACTCGGAACCACCCAACGGTTACCCAACCTCAAAGATCCGTCATCGGCCACTCTGAATTTCGTTGGCTGACCAAGATGTACTAAAGATAACCACCTCTGAACCTCATCATCTGACCTCTGAGCTCTCCTAATGTTCTCATAGATATCTGGCTCAGCTAACAAGGTCGATACATACACAGGTGATGCATCAATGTCAAAGTCATAGCCTAACTGGCAATAGGAGGTCATCATGGCTGACAAATGGATGACGTCCTCAGCAGAACTCTTTACTTTCCGGCTCAAAGCATCTGCTGTCAAATTAGCCTTCCCGGGATGGTACTCAATCTCACAATCATAGTCTTTGAGTAAGTCCATCCACCTCCTCTGCCTCATGTTCAGCTCCGCCCGAGTGAATAAAAATTTGAGGCTCTTGTGATCCGTGTATATGGTAAATGAAGTACCATACAAGTAATGTCTCCAAATCTTCAGGGCGAAGATGATAGCCGCCAGTTCCAAGTCATGGACTGGGTATCTAGTCTCATGCGGCTTCAACTGCCTCGATGCATAAGCTACCACATGCTTATCTTGCATCAGTACACACCCAAGGCCCTGGAGTGATGCATCGGTATACAAAACAAATCTGGAGTTCTCCGTAGGGATCACTAACACTGGCGCCGTCGTCAAACGGTGCTTCAACTCTTGGAAGCTCTCCTCACAAGCTTCTGACCAAAAGAAAGGTACTCCCTTCTTGGTCAACTGTGTCAACGGCTTGGCAATCTTCAAAAAGCCCTCGACGTAGCGTCGATAATATCCGGCCAAACCAAGGAAGCTCCGAATCTCAGGCACAGAAGTGGGGGCAGCCCACTCCATCACATCTCGATCTTCCTGGGATCCACAGATATTCCGCTGCTCGATATGACATGGCCCAGAAATACTACACTGCTCAACCAAAACTCACACTTACTGAGCTTGGCATACAACTGGTGATCTCGGAGAATCTGGAGCACCGTCCTCAAGTGTTTCACGTGCTCTTCCTCGCTCCGAGAATAGATGAGAATGTCGTCGATGAACACGATGACGAACTGATCAAGGTACTTCTGAAACACTCTGTTCATCAGACTCATAAAGACCGCTGGAGCATTCGTCACACCGAACGGCATCACTAAGAACTCATAATGTCCATATCGAGTCCGAAATGCTGTCTTCTGTACATCTTCCTCTCTGACTCGAATCTGATGGTACCCGAATCTCAAATCAACTTGCTATAAAGTCTGGTACCCTGCAACTGATCAAACAAATCATCAATCCTTGGGAGAGGATATTTGTTCTTTACTGTGGCTTTATTCAGTTGCCGGTAATCGATGCACAACCGCATCGAACCATCCTTCTTCTTCACAAAGAGAACCGGTGCGCCCCATGGAGATACGCTCGGGGGTATATATCCCTTGTCAAGGAGATCCTGCAACTGTTCCTTCAATTCCCTCAACTCCGCCGGTGCCATCCTGTAAGGTGCACGGGAGATAGCGGATGTCCCCGGTAACAACTCGATCCCAAACTCAACTTCCCTTGTAAGGCCCCGTTGCTAATTAATTTTGATTAATCACGAGTTAGCAAACCCGGGTGATTAAAAGCCGAGAATTCAAATTGATTGCTCCGGATCACGACGCTTTGCATCGATTGGGATAAATAAAGCAAAATATCTGTAAATATGTATACATATATACGAAACATACATATATATAAATATATTGTACCATGACAATTTTGTCATACAAGACATGCACTAAGTTGGATTAGAACACTAAAATCCTACATCACTAATTTGGACACTTAGACCACATGACATGTGGGTTCTTGCATGACATTTTGCACACAAATTCTATCCTACAAATCTTGAAACTCACGCCCAAGCATCAGATTTCAGCATTGGAATTGCAATTCTTTTCATTCCATCAAATCATGCCAAACCCACCATGCAAGGCAACTCCTTTTTACCATTTTCCATTTCAGATTTTTCCCACTTCTTTTCTCCAAAATTTCGAACCTCTCTCTCTCTAATTCCATGGGAAGAGTTGGTTAAATTATACATGCAATTATAGATTTGTAGAGCATTAGAGGAGAGGGATAAGAATCCCCAAGAAATTTTAGAATTGGAAGTGTTGAAGAGGTGGCAAATTCTTGGAAAGCTTGAATGGAGTGTTGATGGTGAATTTGATGCTTGAGTCTTCAAGAACTACAAGGGTATGAACCTGTTCTTATCTTTATTTAGTTGAACTTTGTAGATTTTGGGTCGAAATTTAGGAGGAGACACGAAATTTGTTGGTGTCATTTTGTTAAAACAGAATCTGCAGAAATGTTGTTGCATGCAGTAGGTAGCTCCGAAATTTCGATTTACTTAACTTCCGATTCTGACTTTGAGCCTCAAACAAAAGTTGTAGATATATGTGTTTTCGTACTGTGGTTAAATTTTGAGACTATTTGGACTTAAAATGAATGAGTTATGATGTTTTTACCACAAGGTGCACAATCTGGAACATGCATGTAGGCGGGTTGCACATGCAGTGTGTTCTTGGTCAATCTGGGCAAACTGTGCTACGATTTTGACCTTGGTGTCTGAATACAAGTTGTAAAACTTTGAGTTATCTTGCATTAGAAACTGGCCTCACATGATTTGGAGTTTATTTGTGCAAGATATGCACTTTTTACTAAAACTGCTCACTCTGCCAAAACAGAGTGTATAGGTATTTCTAAAACTGTCATACTTTGTTTTGCATGTACCTCTAGATGAGCGAACTAGCTTTTGGACTTCAAATATGAACTGTAGTACTTTGAGGTTTCGTGATTTTACCACTAGCCGCAAGTCATTTGGACATCATATGAATTTACTACGAATTTTATACAAAAATGGGTCAGGCTGGAATTTGGTGAATTGTCCTGTTTTCCAGCAGATTGTTCTTGGACATTTTACCTAGGCTAAATGAACGAATTTGAAGATAAGTTGAACTGATGAAATGTTCATTTTTGAATTAGATTTGAAAATAAATTGGACCCATGTGAGTTTATTAAGTATCGAACAAGTTATGAGCCGATCTCTACGGTTGCGCAGGCTGAAATTTAGAGAATTGGTTTTGGGTCTAAGTTTGAGTTTTATTTTGATATGTTTAAGGCCAGTATGTGACATTATGTTGTATTTGGAACTGTTATGGCCAGGTTTATTAATCCTAAGATTGAGTCGAGGATCACTTGGTAATTAGCTAACGGTTTGAGGTACGTTGAAATGAGTTTTATCATGACGTCTGGCAAAGACGTGTAATGATGCTAATGTATGGCCTTATATGTCATTAATTGATTTATATGACTTATTTGTCACTATATGATTCTTATGTGACTATATGACATGATGAATGTCTTGGATTACATGATATGTGAAATTACATGATTTGTATATACTTTCACATGAGATTGCATGATATATTGAGTTGCATATGTCATTTGATGCATAAATGATTCATGGGCATATCATATTGATCTATCATTCCTTTGATATCCATGATTTGACTGAGTTGACTTACTCTGAGTGTCGGGTACGAACAGCATGGCGATGACAGGCAGTATAGGTAGTAACTGTAGTCACGTGCAGGTGCGACCGGACCTAGACACGAGGGCTGGATGCAGTAACGTACATAGGATGAGTTTTCCTAGCGCAATGTACGTATACTGTCACCCTCTGCTCGAGCTTTGATGATTTGATGATACCTTCCTTTGGACTCCGATTTTTGGTATCTTGATATTCGATTCCTTGTACCCATTCATACATCGCATTCATACATGGTATGCATTGCATGATACTTTGTCACTTGACATGATTTATTTATTTCTCGTACTGGGGTACTGACCCCTTTGTGGGGGCTGTCATGTCTTTTGTTGTTCGGACATGACAGGCTTTACAGGAGGACATAGTGACGATGCTTGCAGCGACGCATCGAGAGATACCAGAGCTCCTTGAGAGCGAGCTCAGGTTTATATTTTATGTTTTGCGTCCCAGTAGTTGTTAGAATATTTTTAATTATGTTTTGAATTACCGGGGTATGCCCCGAGTATCTGTATTTTAAGTATTCTACTACTGGTTGATTTATACTTGATATGGATGTTATGCTCAACATGTTAAATTGGAAACTGGAATTACGTATTTTCAGTATCACTATATATGTATCACCTAAAAGCGAAAAAAAAAAAAAAAAATTTAGGGCCATTTGATAAGACCTTTGAAATAAATCTTCCGCTGCTTACGTAAATTAATCATTATGTGTTAATTAAACACCACATTAGGATCAGGCCCTCACATTATGGTATCAGAGCATAATCTGGGATATGCTCGAACTAGAGTTAGGACACTGAGTATAGACACAAATGAATTGTTTGTGCATGTGTCTGACTATCTGATTTATATGCTCTTACCTGCTATGATTACATGTTAGATAATGAGATGTTACACATGTAATAGATTATTAAGCAGGGATAACTAGATGTCATATCTCTGAATATTTTAATATGCTGATTTGCATATAATGTAGAGAATTTGAATGCAGTCACATATCATCTAGAGATTTTGAATGCTGAGTTGCAGACAATCTAGAGAAATTGAGAATTTTATTTGTTAGCACTGATAGTTGCTGACCGGATGATGATGTAGAATAAGTGATGAGAACATCTCTGACTTGAGATTATATATGATGTTTTGATTTTATGATGAACAGTTAGTGTTTGGACAGGTAGCAGCGATACAGACTTTAAGAGCTATCTATTGTACATGTAGGCACTGTAAACTGTTAATTGAATTATAACTTAGTGATATGCGTCCATTATTGGGAATTTTATTTATCACTTTGGGACTTATTTCTTGTGATTAGTGGGATGATACTAGAACTAATTAAAACGCTTTGTGTCGATTGACATCAGGAATTTAAGTCTGAAAGACCAAGGTTATACTTATGAGTTTACGTCAAAATCTGTGTACGTTAAGATGATAATTTAGAACTTGAGAATATTGGAGCTAGCAATATTTCAATTTAAGAATAGAATGTAGTTGTTGTGAGAAACAACGAGAATTGTTGGGGATATTCGTAATTTAGGTCCAATCTGTGTCCGAACTATGAATAAAAAGAACTTCACTCTGAACTCTTATAGATGAGAATATCTAGAGTAATAGTAGTGACAGATGACGATTTTTCCTCTTTCTGTTACGGGAAAATATGTTTACGAGAATGCCATGTTGATGACATAGAAAACGCTAATTGATTATCGTGGACTTGAGAAATGGAAGTATGTGCTTAATCTCGATAGCTATTCACTAGTGAAGAGATTATAAATCGACTGAAGAATAAGACACTGATAAGGTGCAAAGTAGTTAAAACTGGATTAAAGATTAATGAAGTGACTATCATTGGATGATCCCAGTAGTCTTAGAAAAGTTTCAGAAGTATCACTCCAATTTATCCAGCTCGAGTAGTTCTGGAGGTACTATGAGATTGTAGAATACTAATATTTTCGAGGTCATGGTGGTTGTAAATATCTACTGATCCATTTGAAAGAATAATAGGAACTGATATTGATGGTGGTCAGTCAGAGCATGTGCGTTACGTGCTCAGGAACAGATGCAACCATAACAACAAATACTCTGAGCTAGGGGTAGATATCAGACTGGTTATTCTTCTCAACCACTAAGTTACAGAAGCAGTTAGTTACCTGCAGACCAAAGACTATACCTTGACAGAGGATAAGATTAGAGATGCTTTAAGAGTAGTGATCGCAGATACATGTTGTATATTTGATCACACTGCACGAGTTTGATTTGAGATAAAAACATTGGTTTCATAATTGCATCAAATGTGCATTGATAATGATGATTGGGAAAATACACCAGCAGTGAGAATTATACTATCCACAATTGTAATTGTGAACTGCAGATTACAGTTTGTTGATAGTGTTGTGGATTTGAAATAAATGATGTTGTCGAAATATGGTTTTGATTGTATCAAGGGCATGGATACTCTGATAAATTTTGAAGATATCGTAAGTTGATTTCAGGGTATAATGAATTTTTAACCGTCTTGTGGATACAAATGAAATGTTTATCGCCACGAATAGCAAGCTAAGATACTGATAGTATCAGCTATGAAAATATTGTGGTTGCAATACTTGGAAAACGAGGGATATTTGATAATAAGCAGTTGATGCTTATCAAAAAGAGTTGAGGTTGACTGATATCATAGTGGTAAGAAAACTAGCCCAGATTTTCCAAAGGACACAATAGAATTTTCACTAAAGAAGGAAATCGATTTTAACTATTCGTTGATGACAAGGAATAGATTTGATACCGAAAGCACTATACGGAATGTCATCAACAGAGTTGACAGATACAAAAGAATAGTTGCAGAATCTCCTCGATACGGGTACTTATGTCACTTGAGGAAACATCAGTATTGTTCGTGAAGAAGAAAAATGATATGATGAATACGTGTATCGACTAAAGGTAGTTGAATCGGGCTATTGTCGAGAATAAATACCCACTGCCTAAGATCGAGAAGTAAATGATCAATTGTAAGAAACTTGAAGTATAAGAAGAACAATTTTTACTCTAGTTAACATCAGTCTCAGAAGAGAAAATGTTCTCTAGGCAATTGGTCAAACCAGATATAGACATTTTGAATTTTTGGAAATGCCGTGTGGTCTGACAACTATACCGGTAGAGTTATGAATTTGATGAAGAAAATATTCCGTAACTTTTGGGCGGAAGTGTAATCATATTCATCAGTGGTATACTAGTGTATACGAGATCCGGAAGGAACCACACAAAACACCTGTGATTGATTTTTCAGACGCTTCGTGAAGCTCAAAGTGTGTACCAAGTTATCGAAATGTAAATCTTGGTTGAATCAAGTGTTGTTTTGGGATAGGTGATACCATCTCACCAGATACCTGTTGATTCCAGTAAAGTAAAGATAGTACTAATTTGGCCAAGACCAATCATTGTACTCAAGATGAAAAATTTTATGAATTTTGGCAGATACTACAGGCTTTTACGGAAGGATATTCTAGGATAGCCTGACTTATGAACCAATTGACCAAGAAGAAACTTGATATTCGTTTGGTCAGATGAATGAGAAAGGAGTTTTCATAACTGAAACTGAAATGGACTACAACCCCAATGTTGATTTTGTTTAATTGGTTCAGGGAGATATGTATTTGTGCAAGGTTAAATATTTGGGATATGTGCTGATGCATCATGAGGAGATGATTGCATATGCTTGAGATAGTTGAAGCTGGAAGAATGATATCCTGTTCATGAAATTGAGCATGTAGCCATTAGTTTTGCCTTGAAGATGTGGCAACGTTACCTGTATGGCGAACAACTCATGATGTACTCTGATTTTATGTGTTTAAAATATCTATCATTCAATCAGAGTTAAACTTGAGATAGAAGCGATGACTAGATTTACTAAAGAATTTGACTTTGATAGTCAATATAAATCAAGGAAAATAAAAATAGTAGCAGATGCACTGAACCGAAAAGTGCAAGGTGCACTTATAGCATCAATGTATGCTTTGGAGTTGAGTCACCTCTGATTTTGACGATCAGAAAAACTCGAAGGACAGACTCATACAGATATTGATTTGAGAAATTGGTTCTGTCTCATCAACCAAGTAGATTTAGTATGCCATTTAGTGGTGATTGCGAATGAAAAATCAGTAAATAGCATCGAATTTTACTGATTCAAAAGACGTATTACAGCAGAAAGCACACTATAGAGAACATAGTGTTATTCTGGGAATGATGAGATGTATCATTCTTGAGATCATAATTATGATGGAATGTTATAAAGAAAGAAATTTTGGAATTCGTGGCAACTTGTTTGACATGCCAGCAGGTCAAGATAAAAATACGAGACCTAATGGGATATTACAGGATTTGTAAGTACCACAATGAATTTGGGAAATTTCTAGTTTTGAGTTTTATAGCTAAAATATTTACAAACAGAGATTGTGAAACAAGTTGAATCGAAATTGATTGACTATTCAATACAAAATATTGATTTCATGTGATAGTCTATATGTCTATGATAAAACGACATGTTTAAGATATGGATAATGTGGTTTAGTTACAGTGAGTTTCTGTAATAGATGTATCTGATTGAGATCCGAGGATAATATCAGAATTCGAAACAATTTTCAGAATGTAATGGATACTAAGTTAGCAATGAGTATTGCTTAGCATACCCATCCAGATGGATCAACTGAGGAAATATCCGTACTTTGGAATTATGTCACAATTAATAGTGGTGATTTAGTGGGAATTGACAGAAATCATTATTCACCAGTAGAATTTTCCTATAATTTAAGTTTCAGAAAACTTTTGGTATGGCATCGGTTCAGGTTTTGCAGAGCCAGAATTACCGATTGCTGATGTGATGATAGAAAATTGATAAGAAATTTTGGCATAACTTAAGATTGTTGAGAAAAATGCCAGGAACGATAAAATTTCTGCGGAAACGATTGAAATTTGGCTTAAGATGAGCAGAATTGCTACGCCAAAGAGATTTATATCGTTAGACTATCGAGTTGAGAATTAGGTAAATATGAAGATATTACATTTGTGATGATCAATATGATTCGTTAAGTGAGGTATGATGTTACCTCGATATTTTGAAACTTTGTGGAATCATAGGGAAATTGACTCAGTGGTATATCGTTGACACGATCACAGCAGTTGTTATTGATACATGATGATTCTTATGTATCTATGAATGAAATTGAGACATCTCATATGATTTAATTTTTTTTTGAGTTATACTCAGTTTTGCGATTTCGAGGACGAAATCATTTAAGAGGGGAAGAAGTGTAAGGCCCCGTTGCTAATTAATTTTGATTAATCACGAGTTAGCAAACCCGGGTGATTAAAAGCCGAGAATTCAAATTGATTGCTCCGGATCACGACGCTTTGCATTGGGATAAATAAAGCAAAATATCTGTAAATATGTATACATATATACGAAACATACATATATATAAATATATTGTACCATGACAATTTTGTCATACAAGACATGCACTAAGTTGGATTAGAACACTAAAATCCTACATCACTAATTTGGACACTTAGACCACATGACATGTGGGTTCTTGCATGACATTTTGCACACAAATTCTATCCTACAAATCTTGAAACTCACGCCCAAGCGTCAGATTTCAGCATTGGAATTGCAATTCTTTTCATTCCATCAAATCATGCCAAACCCACCATGCAAGGCAACTCCTTTTTACCATTTTCCATTTCAGATTTTTCCCACTTCTTTTCTCCAAAATTTCGAACCTCTCTCTCTCTAATTCCATGGGAAGAGTTGGTTAAATTATACATGCAATTATAGATTTGTAGAGCATTAGAGGAGAGGGATAAGAATCCCCAAGAAATTTTAGAATTGGAAGTGTTGAAGAGGTGGCAAATTCTTGGAAAGCTTGAATGGAGTGTTGATGGTGAATTTGATGCTTGAGTCTTCAAGAACTACAAGGGTATGAACCTGTTCTTATCTTTATTTAGTTGAACTTTGTAGATTTTGGGTCGAAATTTAGGAGGAGACACGAAATTTGTTGGTGTCATTTTGTTAAAACAGAATCTGCAGAAATGTTGTTGCATGCAGTAGGTAGCTCCGAAATTTCGATTTACTTAACTTCCGATTCTGACTTTGAGCCTCAAACAAAAGTTGTAGATATATGTGTTTTCGTACTGTGGTTAAATTTTGAGACTATTTGGACTTAAAATGAATGAGTTATGATGTTTTTACCACAAGGTGCACAATCTGGAACATGCATGTAGGCGGGTTGCACATGCAGTGTGTTCTTGGTAAATCTGGGCAAACTGTGCTACGATTTTGACCTTGGTGTCTGAATACAAGTTGTAAAACTTTGAGTTATCTTGCATTAGAAACTGGCCTCACATGATTTGGAGTTTATTTGTGCAAGATATGCACTTTTTACTAAAACTGCTCACTCTGCCAAAACAGAGTGTATAGGTATTTCTAAAACTGTCATACTTTGTTTTGCATGTACCTCTAGATGAGCGAACTAGCTTTTGGACTTCAAATATGAACTGTAGTACTTTGAGGTTTCGTGATTTTACCACTAGCCTCAAGTCATTTGGACATCATATGAATTTACTACGAATTTTATACAAAAATGGGTCAGGCTGGAATTTGGTGAATTGTCCTGTTTTCCAGCAGATTGTTCTTGGACATTTTACCTAGGCTAAATGAACGAATTTGAAGATGAGTTGAACTGATGAAATGTTCATTTTTGAATTAGATTTGAAAATAAATTGGACCCATGTGATTTTATTAAGTATCGAACAAGTTATGAGCCGATCTCTACGGTTGCGCAGGCTGAAATTTAGAGAATTGGTTTTGGGTCTAAGTTTGAGTTTTATTTTGATATGTTTAAGGCCAGTATGTGACATTATGTTGTATTTGGAACTGTTATGGCCAGGTTTATTAATCCTAAGATTGAGTCGAGGATCACTTGGTAATTAGCTAACGGTTTGAGGTACGTTGAAATGAGTTTTATCATGACGTCTGGCAAAGACTTGTAATGATGCTAATGTATGGCCTTATATGTCATTAATTGATTTATATGACTTATTTGTCACTATATGATTCTTATGTGACTATATGACATGATGAATGTCTTGGATTACATGATATGTGAAATTACATGATTTGTATATACTTTCACATGAGATTGCATGATATATTGAGTTGCATATGTCATTTGATGCATAAATGATTCATGGGCATATCATATTGATCTATCATTCCTTTGATATCCATGATTTGACTGAGTTGACTTACTCTGAGTGTCGGGTACGAACAGCATGGCGATGACAGGCAGTATAGGTAGTAACTGTAGTCACGTGCAGGTGCGACCGGACCTAGACACGAGGGCTGGATGCAGTAACGTACATAGGATGAGTTTTCCTAGCGCAATGTACGTATACTGTCACCCTCTGCTCGAGCTTTGATGATTTGATGATACCTTCCTTTGGACTCCGATTTTTGGTATCTTGATATTCGATTCCTTGTACCCATTCATACATCGCATTCATACATGGTATGCATTGCATGATACTTTGTCACTTGACATGATTTATTTATTTCTCGTACTAGGGTACTGACCCCCTTTGTGGGGGCTGTCATGTCTTTTGTTGTTCGGACATGACAGGCTTTACAGGAGGACATAGTGACGATGCTTGCAGCGACGCATCGAGAGATACCAGAGCTCCTTGAGAGCGAGCTCAGGTTTATATTTTATGTTTTGCGTCCCAGTAGTTGTTAGAATATTTTTAATTATGTTTTGAATTACCGGGGTATGCCCCGAGTATCTGTATTTTAAGTATTCTACTACTGGTTGATTTATACTTGATATGGATGTTATGCTCAACATGTTAAATTGGAAACTGGAATTACGTATTTTCAGTATCACTATATATGTATCACCTAAAAGCGAAAAAAAAAAAAAAATTTAGGGCCATTTGATAAGACCTTTGAAATAAATCTTCCGCAGTGAGCGTCAATGCAAGCGCGGGGCGTACGAATCCCCTACCCCCGCCAGCTTTTGATGATGAACCGGCCGAACAACAGTTGTTGCCAGGGGAACTAAGCCTAACTCAGTTTCTTGCTTACCGACCCCCAACCTTTGAAGGAACCGAAACTGGGGAACGAGCTGAGGAATGGTTAGAAAGAATAGAGCAGATCTTTGTGGCAGCCCCATGTGCAAAGACAGCATGGATACGGTTAGCAGAGTTCCAGTTGGCCAAGAAGGCGCTAATGTGGTGGAAGACCACTGTGGTAGAGCAAGAGGCTCAAGGTCATGAAGTTAACTGGAAAATGTTTCGAACTCGCTTCCTGAACCGTTATTTCTCGGCTGCAGCACGACAGGCTAAGGAAGATGAATTCACTCACCTCAAGCAAGGTAATATGTCGGTATCGGATTATGCTCTTCAGTTTTGCTCCTTGCTCCGATATGTACCTCACATTGCCACAAGCACGCAAGCAAAGATGAGGAATTTCATGAAGGGTCTGAGGCCGGAGCTATACGATAGGGTGATCACTTATGGCCCTACTTGTTTTGATGATGCACTCTCAAGGGCTGAGCTAGCCGAACTAGGAGTGGGTGCATACCCTGATGTTGTACCACCGTCGGCACCCTCTCAGAAATCCACTCCGGATAATTTGAAGCCGAGGAATGATCAGTTCAAGTCAAGGGGGAACTCCTCAGCGTCAAGGTTTAGTGGTAAGAAGTCCGACAATAGGTGGAAAGGAAATCGAAGAGGTGATGCCCCATCTGGAAGGGGGCAGTCTCAGGGAGACAGATCCGGGAAGATCCAATGCACTCTTTGTGGGCAACCACATCTGGCGAAAGACTGTATAGGGTGCTATGTTTGTGGCGACAAGGGCCACTTTGCTAGACAGTGTCCCAACAGGGGAAGTCAACAGGGTTCTACGGGGAGGCCTGCAGATAGGACAGCACAGCACAGACCACCCTTTGTACCGAGACAGCATGGAGGTCAGCCCATGGGGCCACCTCAAGGACAAGTCTATGCACTGACAAGGGAGCAGGCTTCAGCGGCTCCGGAGGAGGTTATAGCGGGTACGTGTCTTTTATTTACGCACCCTGCTTTTATATTGATCGACACAGGTGCGTCACACTCTTTTGTGTCGACAAGTTTTGTGGAAAGGCACCACTTATGCACTTCTCCGTCGCCCACGCCTCTTATAGTCTCGACCCCCGCTGGAAGAAGTATGATTACTGATCGGATCGTCTACAACGGCCTCATTTATTTTGAGGATAAGGAACTAAGGTCAGACTTGATTGTTCTGGGAATGTCAGATTTTGATTGCATTCTGGGCATTGATGTTCTGAACAGGTATCAGGCAGTTGTGAACTGCAGGCAGAGAACTGTACGGTTTAAATCCGATATGGGAGTTCCATGGACGTTCTATGGGGACGGTTCTCGCTCTAAGATCCCATTGATATCTGCTGTCAAGATGGCGCAGTTGTTGGAACAAGGTCATTCAGGAAATCTCATTTATGCCGTCGATGTTACGGAAAAGAAAGGAGAAGTGAAAGTTGAGGATGTGCCCGTAGTGGCGGAGTTCCCTGATGTCTTCCCGGAGGAGATTCCCGGATTCCCACCGACGAGAGAGGTCGAGTTTGGGATTGAGTTATTACCAGGGACGTCGGCTGTGATGTCCGGGAATTAATGGTGTTAATCCCGGTGTAGTATTAATCCTGGATGGATTTTTTTAATTGTAGCAATTAGGAATTAATTGCGGTTTGGGTCTCCCGAGGTTGTTAGATTGGGCATTTGTGATCGTTGGATCCAAAGGTTGAGATTGTATTCTCATTTTGGTGGAAAGCCTATGATTTGGGTTTTTAGTGGGACTTGGAGTCCGGGGTGCTTTGTGTTGGGGCCAGTCTGGGGATTTGATGTTGGAGGGTGAGTTTTTGAAAACAGATGATTTTTAATGAATCATGATGTATTTGCGGAGGTTTTGGTGTGTTGGGGTATTTTGCTATATTTACCCGTTGGACTCGGGATTCCGTCATTTGGAATCCATTTCTCTCCTCTCCTCCCCCTCTCACGCCACCTTCGCCCCAAACCCTTCCCCTTCCCTTTGGTTGAAGCAAATCGTTAGAACTCGATTATGGGGGCCGGATTTCTTGAAGAAAGATAGGTAATATTCTTCTCCTCTCTTTTGGCTTCAATTTGATTGTGGTTTTGTGTTGTGTGGTTGAGTTTTGGGTTGGTTATGGCATTTGGGGGTTTTGGGTTAAAAATCCAAAATGTTGATTTCAGTGTTTTCATGGAGTTTAATTGTTGTATTTGAGGCATTGAGGTGGTATGGGGTGTTGGTTTGGAGTTGGGTGTGAAAAACACCATTAGAACTCGAGTTTTTCGAAAAATCGCAGTCCGCGATCGATCTTGGCGAGGCGCCGATCGATCGCGACATGCTACTGGAATTTGTAGAAGATGTACAGTATCGGCGATCGATCGCGAAAAGGGGGCGATCGATCGCGAGGGTCTCAGCGATCGATCGCGAGATGTGGCGATCGATCGCGGATTGATTTTTTCGGGCAGTAGGCTTGCGCGATCGATCGCGCCTGATGGGCGATCGATCGCGGCACTGTTCACCTGCATGGATTTTCGAATATGTTGGAAAATGTTGGGATTTTGGAACCGAGGTCTAAAGGGCCGACTTCCGGAGTGTTGTTCACATTCCAATGAGAATGTTAGGCTTTTAAAATGGTTTGATTGGAACCAAGCTTATTAAACGGAATTTTTGGTTGGGTTTTTGGCTATCTGTTAATCATATAAAATGGAATATTTTGGGTAGTATGCATGCTTAGCCGGGGGGCTTTTATTTTGGTAATCGTCATGGATTGACGATATGATTGGGAGTCTTGAACGTGCGTGGGCACGTGATCGCATGCTTATTCTTGATTTTGAGTCGTTTATGTGTTTTAGCACATATTTCTCTAGGCATGGGACTCAAGGAAGGTTTGGCTTGGACTACGGAGACTTAAGGTACGTATAACGTACGAGCATAGCCTTTTTATAATGTTGCAATAGTGAAATGCATGATATATGGTAATTGTAATAAATGGGCATTGAAATGCATAATGTGTGGCATTTACAATAAATGGGTATTGAAATGCATGGTATATGGTATTGGAAATAGATGGGTATCGAAATGCATGATTTATGGTACTTGCAATGATTGGTTTGTGGAATGCATGGTATATGGTAACTGTGATAAATAGACATACATTGGAAATCATAGGGTGCCGCTTTAGAGCGAGCAACGATTGGGTGTTGTCGCCGTTGAGCGACCATCGGTCATGACGCCGCTATTGTTGAGCGTGCGCTGGGTTTAGAATGCCGCTATTGTGGAGCGAGCAATGTTATGGGAACATGGAATCCTTGGTTAAATGTATGTGAAATCTATGGCCTATATATATATGCTGATTTTACACATTGATTATGGAACTGGCATGATAGAACTATATTAGTTAATCTATATGGCGATTAACTGGCTTTGGGAATTTGATGAGTTTGGTTGTGTTGAGAACAGGGACAATACATGGGATCCCGGATGAGGGTGTTACCATTCAGGGAGTATCATTTAATTATGGCATTTACATTCTGTAAATTATGAATTGCGATATTATTATTTTGGATTGGTGGTATTGGTATGCTCACCCCGTGTGGGGGCTGTCTCTGTTGGGGCAGGTAACACAGGTGTAGCGGCTTTGGAGTCGAGCTCGGGCTGTTGGTTAGAGGTACTTCCAGGATCGAGGTACCAGAGCTGGCTGGATGGACACTCAGATCCAGAGTTGAGATCGAGTGGCGCTTGGGAGGTGCTACCAGGACTGGTATCCGGTAGAGTGTTATACATCAGATACATGCTTATCCATTTGGTACTCTTATGTGAGTACATTTTACGTGTGTATGGAATGTATAAATGGGCTACGGCTTCTCTCTGTTCATTATGGTTGCATGCAATTAATTATGGAATTGCTAAATGAACTAAGAGCATGTTAGTGTATTAGGTGGGTGCATGTTATATGATTAATCTTGGTTGGGGAATCTGAATATTTTGGGAATTGGATGCAAGAAATTTTCTGGGTAGCATACGGTGTTGCACTTGCATGTGGTTTTCCCCATTATGGTATGATTATATGCACTAATGGTATGGCTTAATACACTAATAACGGGTTCAGGGCACGGGGGGTCCTTACATTAGTGGTATCAGAGCAGTGGTTAGCTCTTTGGGGCTGTTGAGGGCCTAGGAACATGTTATTGGGAATGAGAAGCACATACTTATGCATGATTGCTTATGTGCGTTTATGATATGTGTTCATAATTGGAATATGTGTTGCTAACCATGGTGGTTGCAGGGTCTTATGAGACATGGACTATGCATCACGGTTGCATAGGTATACATCGGAGTGATGATTTTAATGCTTTGCCGCTACATGTTGGAGCGAGGTGCATTAAAATACACTCATGGCGATGTCTATGGGAATACAGGTTATGCATTACGGTTGCATGCACGTCGAAGCGATGATGCCGCTGTCGTGTCGAAGCGATGGTAAATGCCGCTGTCACGTCGAAGCGATGATGCCGCTGTCGTGCCGAAACAATTATTGAAATACGGGTTATGCATTACGGTTGCATGCATGGCGTAGCGATATGAATACTTGCCGCTGTCGTATTATAGCGATGAAGAATATTTGCCGCAAATATGTCGAAGCGAAGGAAAATGCCGCTGTCATATTATTATTGCGAGGGATATTATGCCGCTAATACGTCGAAGCGAAGGGTATTTCCGCTGTCATGCCGGAATGATGGTAAATGCCGCTGTCGTGTCGAAGCGATGGTAAATGCCGCTGTCACGTCGAAGCGATGGTACCACCGTCATGTCGAAACGATGATGCCGCTGTCGTGTCGAAGCGATGATACATGCCGCTGTCACGTCGAAGCGATGATGCCGTTGTCATGACGTAGCGATGTGATCGGGAACAAAGTACTACATGAGTGTGAGTACCTCTTGAGTCCGCGATTATCCGGGTATTTTGTTGGCGATGGTTACGCCGGGTATTTTGTTGGCGATGGTTACGCCGGGTATTTTGTTGGCGATGGTTACGCCGGGTATTTTATTGGCGACGGTTACGCCGGGTATTCTATTGGCGATGGTTTATACCGCCGGATATCTATAGCGACATTTTATGCCGCTGACTCCATGGCGAGGGATCATGCCGCTGATTCGATAGCGATGGGTTATACCGCTATGTGTGTAGCACTGGCTTATGCCGCCTACGAGCGATGGGTGCTGCTTATGTACCGCTGGTGGACGATGGATACAGGTATTCCGCTATCTCGATAGCGATGAGGTATGGCATATTACTTTTGTTATCAGTATGGTGAGTATGGTGTATTATTATTTACCGTCATGTGTTTGACGATGAGATTATGGATGTCGTGTATCGACAGGTACCGTCATATGTTCGACGATGTTATTTGGGATAACTATGTGGACGCTTGGCGTCATTTTGGTGATTTATACATTCATGTTTATGTATATGGTTGTATGGTTTGAGTGCCGATGGTGGGCACATGGTAGGGTCTGGGTATTTAGTTGACGAGACCTTTTGCCGAGCAGGTTTGCTCGATGGATCATTGATGCATTGTACCGGTGAGAGTACGCATCGTATTATGGAGGTATATTATTGACGAGCAATGATACCCTTGGGTATGCTCGCTGGGATGGCTAAGGCCAAGTGAATGGTGGTAAGAGTAGTCATTGAGGAAACTACTCGCTTGTTATTGTGATGAGGAGTAAACATGGTTACACCCACCCTAAGGGCGTGGAAGAAGTCCTAATGGATTAGGATTGCATGATAATTGAGCGTGGACGCCGGGTTGTCCAGTGTGCTTTGGTGTTTTAGAGATATGTTGGGCAATGACCCACAACTCTAATGGTTTGGGCGGTATGGTATACCGGGATGGAATGTGTGTCGCGTTAATAGGTTGGTATAAGCCTATGGGACCAGCGAATCACTAGCCAGGTATTGTTGCAGTGCTTTAGTGTGCTTGTGGTAGCTATTATAATGCTCGTTGGATTCGAGTTTGGTGAATCGTATGGTGATACGATGAAGGTTATGGTAGACTCTTGTAGTCTCTATGTGGCATGGTGTTTGAGGTAGGGAATACCTCACGGGGACGTTATACGTCATTGTTTTGAGGGACTTGTGCTGGGACAGCTCAAGTTTGTTGGTATTACCAACGTGAGTGTCAACAAGTCGTGGTTAGCTCTAGTTGAGCATCCTTGCATATGGCATGCAATGGGAGTCACAATGGTTTGTGAGATATAGTTAGTGGGGTGACACTACTATATTGATTTTTTTTTTATCTCTTGGAGAGATTTGGATTGTACTGTCTTGGAGACAGCTTGCATCGGTCGTGGTTTGATTGTAAGTCAGCCATGGTAAGCATTACTGATGTTGGACCGAGTAATGGATTTCTTACCTCGGTGAGACGTTTGAGGAGACGTCTTCGGGGAGATGCTCGATCTTGGAGTACTATAGTATTAGTACAGAGCATCGTTGGAAGGTGTATACATGGCGTATACGGATTTTTGGATTGGGTAATGGTAGTATTGATGCACTACTCTAACCAATTGTATATTTCTGGGTTCCGGGATATGTTTTGGTATTAATATACCAGGTTTTCCGAACGGTAATTCGAGGATTGGAGGATCATGGATTCATGACTTCTTCCTTGAGAGGAAGACGGTATTGTGATTCCTACCGGTTGAATCTTTTGGGGAGATTCGTTATTTTGGTTCGTGTGGTGGTGATGTTGAAATCACACCCTTTGGTTTTGGTTTGTCAACCATCATTCTCCGTGGGGCGAGAATAATCGGGGTTTGACAGTTGGTTTTGGGATTTGGGTGTGATTGGAGATACCCGAGTCTATTGCATTGTGTATGCATGTTGTGATTGGTGTTTGGGCATGTATGCCGTGAGTGTATACGAATGCCAATGTTATTTTGTTCATTGTTGAACGTCGAGTTGTATGCTTGGTTTGGTGAATCTCCGGTGTGAGATTGTGGGACCTCGAGATCGGTAATCTCGCTGGCACGATGCATTCTGATGAATGATCGTGAGGGTTGTTTGACTTCCCCGGAGGAGGGATTGTTGTGTTTTGAAACCATGGTAGTTCTTGCTGGTTAATTCGATAGCCTCCCTGTTTTAGGATTGTAAAATCCCAGGATAGACAAGGGGTGGCCAGGACTCGGATTTGTTTGGTGTCGTGGTTGACACGCGTGGCGGGGATGCAAGTGATTGTTTTGCGTGACCTCTGTGGAACTTGAGACTTTGTGGAGTCTTGAGGGTGTGTCGGGACCAAGATATGATTTCTTGGAACACACCGGTGTAAACATCCTCGGTGATGTGTTTTGTGTGGATCAGTGACCGTGGGTAACCCGGTCCGGGTGGCAAGTGGTGCAACTACTCCTTTGGAGGAGATGGGCTGGGAAGCGGAACCGGATTTTCTGTGAGTATACTGTCGTATGCTAGTAGTCCTCATCATAACGATGCGTGTTAAGCATCGTGGACAAGTAATGGAGATATCATGGAGAGATATCTATGTCGAGATTAATGAAGGTTTGGTTGAGTTTCAGTCATGGTGGACTGACTTCTGGGACGATTCACGTCGAGGTATGTTGTTATCTTTCGGGTTGTATTGGTTTTGGCGGTTGCTCTATTTTAGGTCTTAGTGCGAGACTGGTATTCTCGCAGTTGTTAATTCGATTCTAAGGTGGTTCAGAATCGGGGTCTTGGCTTTGTTTTGTTTGTGTAGTCCTGGTGTTACGTGGAGTACACCGGTGCAATTTCGGGGACGAAATTTTATTAGTAGGGGATAATTGTGATGTCCGGGAATTAATGGTGTTAATCCCGGTGTAGTATTAATCCTGGATGGATTTTTTTAATTGTAGCAATTAGGAATTAATTGCGGTTTGGGTCTCCCGAGGTTGTTAGATTGGGCATTTGTGATCGTTGGATCCAAAGGTTGAGATTGTATTCTCATTTTGGTGGAAAGCCTATGATTTGGGTTTTTAGTGGGACTTGGAGTCCGGGGTGCTTTGTGTTGGGGCCAGTCTGGGGATTTGATGTTGGAGGGTGAGTTTTTGAAAACAGATGATTTTTAATGAATCATGATGTATTTGCGGAGGTTTTGGTGTGTTGGGGTATTTTGCTATATTTACCCGTTGGACTCGGGATTCCGTCATTTGGAATCCATTTCTCTCCTCTCCTCCCCCTCTCACGCCACCTTCGCCCCAAACCCTTCCCCTTCCCTTTGGTTGAAGCAAATCGTTAGAACTCGATTATGGGGGCCGGATTTCTTGAAGAAAGATAGGTAATATTCTTCTCCTCTCTTTTGGCTTCAATTTGATTGTGGTTTTGTGTTGTGTGGTTGAGTTTTGGGTTGGTTATGGCATTTGGGGGTTTTGGGTTAAAAATCCAAAATGTTGATTTCAGTGTTTTCATGGAGTTTAATTGTTGTATTTGAGGCATTGAGGTGGTATGGGGTGTTGGTTTGGAGTTGGGTGTGAAAAACACCATTAGAACTCGAGTTTTTCGAAAAATCGCAGTCCGCGATCGATCTTGGCGAGGCGCCGATCGATCGCGACATGCTACTGGAATTTGTAGAAGATGTACAGTATCGGCGATCGATCGCGAAAAGGGGGCGATCGATCGCGAGGGTCTCAGCGATCGATCGCGAGATGTGGCGATCGATCGCGGATTGATTTTTTCGGGCAGTAGGCTTGCGCGATCGATCGCGCCTGATGGGCGATCGATCGCGGCACTGTTCACCTGCATGGATTTTCGAATATGTTGGAAAATGTTGGGATTTTGGAACCGAGGTCTAAAGGGCCGACTTCCGGAGTGTTGTTCACATTCCAATGAGAATGTTAGGCTTTTAAAATGGTTTGATTGGAACCAAGCTTATTAAACGGAATTTTTGGTTGGGTTTTTGGCTATCTGTTAATCATATAAAATGGAATATTTTGGGTAGTATGCATGCTTAGCCGGGGGGCTTTTATTTTGGTAATCGTCATGGATTGACGATATGATTGGGAGTCTTGAACGTGCGTGGGCACGTGATCGCATGCTTATTCTTGATTTTGAGTCGTTTATGTGTTTTAGCACATATTTCTCTAGGCATGGGACTCAAGGAAGGTTTGGCTTGGACTACGGAGACTTAAGGTACGTATAACGTACGAGCATAGCCTTTTTATAATGTTGCAATAGTGAAATGCATGATATATGGTAATTGTAATAAATGGGCATTGAAATGCATAATGTGTGGCATTTACAATAAATGGGTATTGAAATGCATGGTATATGGTATTGGAAATAGATGGGTATCGAAATGCATGATTTATGGTACTTGCAATGATTGGTTTGTGGAATGCATGGTATATGGTAACTGTGATAAATAGACATACATTGGAAATCATAGGGTGCCGCTTTAGAGCGAGCAACGATTGGGTGTTGTCGCCGTTGAGCGACCATCGGTCATGACGCCGCTATTGTTGAGCGTGCGCTGGGTTTAGAATGCCGCTATTGTGGAGCGAGCAATGTTATGGGAACATGGAATCCTTGGTTAAATGTATGTGAAATCTATGGCCTATATATATATGCTGATTTTACACATTGATTATGGAACTGGCATGATAGAACTATATTAGTTAATCTATATGGCGATTAACTGGCTTTGGGAATTTGATGAGTTTGGTTGTGTTGAGAACAGGGACAATACATGGGATCCCGGATGAGGGTGTTACCATTCAGGGAGTATCATTTAATTATGGCATTTACATTCTGTAAATTATGAATTGCGATATTATTATTTTGGATTGGTGGTATTGGTATGCTCACCCCGTGTGGGGGCTGTCTCTGTTGGGGCAGGTAACACAGGTGTAGCGGCTTTGGAGTCGAGCTCGGGCTGTTGGTTAGAGGTACTTCCAGGATCGAGGTACCAGAGCTGGCTGGATGGACACTCAGATCCAGAGTTGAGATCGAGTGGCGCTTGGGAGGTGCTACCAGGACTGGTATCCGGTAGAGTGTTATACATCAGATACATGCTTATCCATTTGGTACTCTTATGTGAGTACATTTTACGTGTGTATGGAATGTATAAATGGGCTACGGCTTCTCTCTGTTCATTATGGTTGCATGCAATTAATTATGGAATTGCTAAATGAACTAAGAGCATGTTAGTGTATTAGGTGGGTGCATGTTATATGATTAATCTTGGTTGGGGAATCTGAATATTTTGGGAATTGGATGCAAGAAATTTTCTGGGTAGCATACGGTGTTGCACTTGCATGTGGTTTTCCCCATTATGGTATGATTATATGCACTAATGGTATGGCTTAATACACTAATAACGGGTTAAGGGCACGGGGGTCCTTACATCGGCCATTTCTCGTGCCCCTTATAGGATGGCACCAGCGGAGCTAAGGGAATTAAAGATTCAGTTGCAAGAGCTCCTTGATAAGGGCTATATACGCCCTAGCGTATCGCCCTGGGGAGCACCAGTGTTATTTGTGAAGAAGAAAGATGGTTCGATGCGTTTGTGCATCGATTACAGACAACTGAACAAAGCCACAGTGAAGAATAAGCACCCACTTCCGAGGATTGATGATTTATTTGATCAGTTACAGGGTACGAGGCTCTACAGTAAGATCGATCTGAGGTCGGGGTACCATCAGATTCGAGTGAGAGAAGAGGATGTCCAGAAGACAGCCTTCAGAACTAGGTATGGGCACTATGAGTTCCTAGTCATGCCTTTTGGGGTGACAAATGCCCCAGCTGTTTTCATGAGTTTGATGAACAAGGTGTTCCAGCCGTATTTGGATCAATTCGTCATAGTTTTCATTGACGACATACTCATCTACTCTAGGACTGAAAAAGATCATGTACGGCACTTGAGGACAGTACTTCAGATCCTTAGGGATCATCAGTTGTATGCTAAGCTTAGCAAGTGCGAATTCTGGTTAGACAGCGTGGTGTTCCTAGGCCATGTCATATCTAGCCAAGGGATATCTGTGGATCCGAGGAAGATTGAAGCTGTGATGGAGTGGGCAGCACCCACTTCTGTACCCGAGATACGGAGTTTTCTGGGCTTAGCAGGTTATTACCGACGTTTTGTCGAGGGATTTTCTAAGATCGCTAAGCCATTGACACAGCTGACTCAGAAAGGAGTCCCATTCTTTTGGTCCGAAGCTTGTGAGGAAAGCTTCCAAGAATTGAAGCGTCGTTTGACGACAGCGCCAGTATTGGTGATTCCGTCTGAGGATAAGAGGTTTGCCTTGTACACGGATGCGTCACTGCAGGGTTTGGGCTGCGTATTGATGTAAGACAGACAAGTGGTAGCCTATGCTTCGAGACAGTTGAAGCCTCATGAGACCAGATACCCAGTCCATGATCTGGAACTGGCAGCTATCATTTTCGCCTTGAAGATTTGGCGTCATTACCTTTATGGTGCTACGTTTACCATTTTTACGGACCATAAGAGCCTGAAGTTCTTGTTCACTCAGGCAGAGTTGAATATGAGGCAAAGGAGGTGGATGGATTTACTCAAGGATTATGACTGTGAAATTGAGTACCATCCTGGTAAGGCAAATTTGATAGCAGACGCCTTAAGTCGTAAGGTGAAGAGTACTGCTGAGGACGTTATGTGTTTATCAGCTTTGATGATTTCTTATTGCCATCTGGGCTATGATTTCGATGTAGACACGTCGCCGGTGCGAGTGTCGACCTTATTGGCCGAGCCAGACGTATTTGAGGCAATCAGGAAAGCCCAGAGGTTGGATGATGAAGTTCAGAGATGGTCATCAATAGTACTTCGAGGTCAGCCAACAAAGTTTAGTGTGGCTGAAGATGACTCTTTAAGATTGGGCAACCGATGGGTGGTCCCAGATGCGCCAGGATTGCGTAAAGGAATTTTAGAACGGGCTCATAATAGCCGGTTCAGTATCCACCCTGGAGGAAGAAAGATGTATAAGGACCTAAGTGGTCAATTCTGGTGGAGACGCATGAAGCGTGATGTGATCAGCTTCGTTAAGAGATGTTTGATCTGCCAACAAGTAAAGGCAGAAAGGCAGAGGCCTGGTGGCGAGCTGAAGAGCTTGGAGGTACCTAGGTGGAAGTGGGAGCATATATCTATGGACTTCGTGACCCACTTGCCAAGGTCGGCCTCTGAATTTGATGCGATCTGGGTGATCGTAGATAGGCTGACGAAGGTAGCTCATTTCATCCCTTACAGTATGACTTTCACGTATTTAAAGATGGCCCAATTATATGTACGGGATGTAGTGAGGTTGCATGGGATTCCAGTCTCGATCGTGTCTGACAGAGACCCAAGGTTTACTTCTCATTTCTGGGAGGGTCTCCAGACAGCTTTGGGCACCGAGGTGAGACTAAGTACAGCTTATCACCCTCATACTGATGGCCAAACGGAGCGTACTATACAAACGCTCGAAGATATATTGAGGGCATGTGTTTTGGAGTTTGATACTCCGTGGCAAGAGTCTATACCTCTGGTAGAGTTCTCCTACAATAACAGCTATCAGGCGAGCATTCAAATGGCCCCTTTTGAAGCTCTTTACGGACGACGATGTAGGTCACCGCTGTATTGGGAGGACTTGACGAGTAAAGCGGTCGGAGGACCGGATATGATTAAGGACATGGAGGAAAAGATTAAGATGATACGCTTAAAGATGAAAGCGGCCCAAGATAGGCAAGCAGCCTATGCAAATAAGCGGCGACGGCCGCTAGAATTTCAAGTGGGAGACAAGGTCTTCTTGAAAATCTCACCCTTCAGGGGTGTTGTTCGATTTGGTATGCGGGGGAAGTTATCTCCGAGGTATGTTGGACCGTATGAGGTGTTACAGCGTATCGGCACTTTGGCTTACCGATTGGCTCTACCACCGTCCTTATCTGGAATTCATGATGTCTTCCATGTTTCTATGTTGAGAAAGTATGAGCCAGATCCGTCTCATGTTTTACAGCCTACTGAAGTGCAGTTAGACTCAGATGTATCCTACGTTGAACGACCAGTCAGAATTCTGGATCGTGAGGATCGCAGACTACGGAGCAAAGTTATACCGATGGTCAAAGTTCAGTGGGATCGTCGGGGTGTCGAGGAGGCTACGTGGGAGACGGAGCGGCATATGATGCAACATTACCCGGAACTATTTTCTGGTATGATTTATGTTTAGTTCTTTTGGGTAAGTGCATGCGATTTCGGGGACGAAATCTTATAAGTAGGGGAGTAATGTGATGCCCCGAAATTAATTAATGGTAACTTGGACATTAATTATGTTTATATGTGGGATCATGGTTTCATGGATTTATGTGTTGGGTATTAAGATGTTAACATGATTAATTGTGTTAAATTATCAAATATGAGGAAGATATGATTTTAAATGAAGTTTAGAGCATTGTTGTAAAATGCTTTTAAAATACCAAATTGGGTATTTTATACATCATGTTAAGTTTGGGGTACAATTTTAATTAAGAAAAAGTAAACCCCCTTTTTAAATCCCCTACCCATCACTTTAACCCCTTTACCTTTCACTTTATTAAAAACCCCCAAATCACTTCCCAACCCCAAACCCTACCCCATTTTCGAAACTCACCAAAAGAGGAGGAGAAAAGTTCCACAAAATCCTTATTTGTGTGATCTTTGCTAGGATTTGGAGCCTACAAGAGGTATGGAACCATTCCTACAAGTTTATGATGTTTGGTGTTGAAATGGGTTAAGTTTTGATGTTTTATGTGGGTTTATTTGGGGTATGTGTTGTTTATGGTTGGGGTATGATTTTTTGAAGTGTTTATGTTGGTTTTAGTGGGTTATGTTGTTATTGAAGTTATGAGGAAGTTTGGTTTTGGGGTGGCATGTGGAAGAGCTTGAAAAATGAGCATTAATGGCGAAAATTCGATGTACAGCACTCGGCGATCGATCGCCCGTCCTTGGCGATCGATCGCGAGCGTCCAGTACCAGCCAGAAGCATTTGGCGATCGATCGCCACTTTTGGGCGATCGATCGGCGGGCCTGGCGATCGATCGCGCCAAATGTGGCGATCGATCGCCAAGAAGGAGATTTTGGCCCCTCGTCCAGTGCGATCTCGCGATCGATCGCGCCTGGGCGGCGATCGATCGCGAGCTGAAGAAAAGTGGATTTTTGATTTTTTGTGGGATTTTTGGATATTGGACTATGTTTAGCTTCTAATATCAATTTGTATGGTTGTGTAGAACCATCCCAGGTGCCCACAACATCCAGGAGATAAAGCTCTCCAAATTCTCCACTTTTGGGAATTAAGGTACGTAAGAGACGTACGAGCATCGGACGGTAAACCATGCCCTTACATATTATGATGATGTTTAAGATGATGTTTACGATGATGACGTTTAAGATGATGTTATGATGATGATATCTATGATGATATTTATAATGATGATGCTTATGATGATGTTACGATGATGATGCTTAAGATGATGTTTATGATAACGATGTTATGAGGACGTCTATAATGACGAAGTTTATGATAAGGTCATACGACGTGTATGATTGGGTAAGACGCCCATGTGGTAAGACACCACCCAAAGTATAGGATTGGGTAAGATGCCCTCGTGGTAAGATGCCACGCAATGTTTATAATATGGTAAGACGCCATATGATTGGGTAAGATGCCCACATGGTAAGATGCCACGCAATGTTTATAATATGGTAAGACGCCATATGATTGGGTAAGATGCCCACGTGGTAAGATGCCACGCAATGATTATGATATGGTAAGATGCCATACAATGGGGTAAGACGCCCCAATATATGAATAAGAGTCAGGGATAACCAAGGAGGTCGGAGGACGACCAATAACTTTTACTTAACTAAGATGTTATGCATTATTGTATGCTTTTATATAATGTTAAGTAAATATATGAATGCTCATGATGTGTTATCCCTGTAGGTACACTTTTGGACCAAAGGCCTAGGGTCGGGTTGAGGAAGTGAGCTAAAGGGAGCATGATGAACGTAGGATGCAGGATTTTGATAGTCTCTACTCTAGGAGTAGTGTAAATCTATAGCTTTAACATTCTTTATAGGGAATGTAATTAAATAACTTTTGAAAACTTTATTTTGGCCTGTAATCTCCTTAGCTCAAGCTACAACCGGAACCCTTAAAAGGTTATAAATGCATGTTCTGTCCAATTTATGAGTACTAAATGATATTAAGGTAGGAAGTCCCTACATCAGCAACGAAGAGTACCGCGTGGCATAGTCTGACACTGTCATATTCCCCTGTTTCAAGCTTGTAAACTCGTCCTCCTTTGTCTGTCTTGCCGCTGCGGAGAAGTACCGGTTCAGAAACTGGGTCCTGAAGAGTGTCCAATCAATCACAATACCTAGTGCTATTAGCTCCAATACAGTGCCCCTCCACCACATTAGAGGTTTCTTAGCTAACTGGAACTCCGCTAGCCTCAGCCACGCTGTAACAGCACAAGGAGCCGACACAAATATCTGCTCAAGTCTTTCCAGCCACTCCTCAGCTTCCTCCCCTGATTCTGTTCCCTCAAACCGGGGCGGGTGGTAAGACAGAAACTGGGTCAAGTTAATCTCACCGGGTAGTAATAACTGAGCCACTGGCTCCAAGCCTACTGTTGGTGGAGGTAGAGGGTTCACTTGTCCAACGCTAGCGTTAACACTGCCCACATCGCCAACTTCTTCGTTAAGGTTCCCCGCATTCATAGCAGCCATGCTGTACCACAAAGGTTAACAACAATTCCAAAACAAATATACATGTTATGCCATTAGATAACAGGAATGATAATAAGCATGTTAGTATAACAGAATATACATCAATATGCACCACATGCATAAACATGCCTCAAATGTAAGCACCTAGCCAATCATGCTAAGGCTACCCTTCACTCATTCCCGGGTTCTCTAACCACTGCTCTGATACCACTAATGTAAGGACCCTAATCCTTAAGTGCGGATCAAAGGCATAAATAGAGCTAATATAAATGATCAGAGTGAATTAATCGTGTTGAGTCTATGAGCTTTAATAATTACATGCCAAAATGAGGACTATCAATGGATTAATTACATTCCCCATCAAAAGAATGCATCAACTATAGTTTTACACTACTCCTAGAGTAGACACTATACAAAAATAATCCTGTCCTGCCTGGGTCAAAAGAATTCTCCACAAGCTCACCACCTCAACCCGTTTAGCCCTTCTATCATGCCAAAAGTGTACCTACAAGGACAACCCCCAAACATGAGCAATAATATCATCCATATTCAACACAATATGAATATAAAGCGTAAATGCATAAAACACAATTAAAACACTTCCTGTTTTCCCATGCATTTCAAAACGCTTCCAGTTTGGTTGTCCCTGTACCATAACTCATGAGTATAATCAATAGATTATTTTTAATGGTCTAGACATGTCATGACACAATACCATCTCATCAATATCAAATACCGGTCACCATTCCCTAGTCTGTCCATCACAATGTATTTTAATGCCCCTCGCTTATTTACATATAGGCGGCATAGAATAACCTCGCTTCAATGGACAAGCGGTACTCCCACCCCTCGCCTCACATTGAGCGGCAAATATCCTTTCCTAGCCCTATATGATAACCACGCTCAAATGTGACATGCGGCGCTCCCACCCCCCGCTTCACATTTAGCGGAACCAAAACAAATAGCGGCAAGCATTAAAATCATCAAGGGATGACCACGACTCATGGGATGTGCACCAATAATCATATGCATCTACAATCATCATGCATAATTCAACATGTATTTGCATCCACAATGCATAATCACATATATACTCGCATCCACAATGCATAAACAATGAGTATATTAGATACATGTACCGTTGGGTGCCTGTACGTCCTCTACGTACCTTTCCAAAATGTAGGATATGGTAGGACTTCAATGCCTTGGCTGTGTTGCCACCTGGGATGGTTCTCTTGGGGATCTCAAATCTCCCAATAAACTCCACAAATCCACTTTTTGCAAGGATTTCTCTCCACCCTTAAGTTCAAGAACGAAAATGAGAGAAAAGAAGGGTTTGGGTGGTGTTATTTGGGAAAGTTGAAAAGTGATAGTTAAATGTATGGTGGGGGGGTTTTGGGGTAATAAAATTGGTTGGGTTAATTTATTAAAATGCATCCCACAAACCCATGGTGTATAAAACACCCCAACATGATATTTTTAAAAAGCATTAATCCACAATGCACCAAATATCAATTAAACTCATACTTTCCAATTAATTGCTAGCCATGGCAAATAAATCATGCTAATAACAATTTTCCCCAACATGCACAACATAAACCCTGAAATGCCCTCCCGTGTCACTCTATCATGTGACTAAGCGTTTCCATAAGATTAATAAACCAACACATAATTAATTACCATCATAATTAATCATATAAACACAATTAATGCTCAAATTGCAATTAATCATTTCGGGGATATCACAATTACGATGGTTAAGTTGTGCGTGGAAAATGAAGTGTTAGCATGATTTAATTATGTAATTTTAATTATGAGGAAAGTATGGATTTAATGAAGTTCGGTGCATTTTTTTGTAAAATGCTTTTAAAACACCATGTTGGGGTAATTTATACATCATGTTAATTTTTGGGTATAATTTAAGTAACCCTTTCCCCACCTTACCCAACTCACTTTACCCTTTCCACCCTAAAATCCCCAAATCATCCCAAAGCCCTAACTTCACCCCCCATTTTCGAAATCCTTCAAAGGAGGAAGGAGGAAGCTCCACAAAACTTGAGTTTGTGTGATTTTTATCAAGATTTGGAGTCTTCAAGAGGTATGGAACTCTTCCTAAAGTTTTGATGATGTTTGGATTTGAAATGGGGTGATTTTTGAAGTGATTATGTGGGTTGTTTTGATTTATGTGTTGTATGGGTTTGGGGTATGGTTTTATGAGGTTTTTGTGGTGGTAAGTTGTTGGGATGTATTTGGTTTAAGATGTATTGGTTTATTTGGGAGTTTTATGCCAAAAAAATGGAGATCACCCGAAAAAGTCGCAGCGACCGATCGATCGGTAGCAGGGCAACGATCGATCGGTGCATGTGCGAAGCGAGGGCTGAAGTTTCTTTATTTACCGATCGATCGGTGGGAGTGACCGATCGATCGGTGGATGGCTAGCGATCGATCGGTATCTTGGACCGATCGATCCGTAAAAGCCGTAGCTTAAAATGTTAATTATGAACAGTTACCGATCGATCGGTAAGGGTGACCGATCGATCGGTAAAGCGATTTTGCTGAAGATGATTTTCTTGGCTGAATTGATGGAATTTTTGGTATTTGGCTATTGTTTAGCTCCTAATATCGATTTGTATGGTTGTGTGGAACCATCACAGGTGCCAACAACATCGAGAAGATAGAGTTCTTCAATTTCTCAACTTTTGGAATTAAGGTACGTAAGAAGCCTACGGGCATCGGACGGTAACACACTCCTAACTATGACTATGTATTGATTGCATAAGTATTTATGATGATTATGATGATGATGTTTATGATGATGATGTTTACGAGGATGATTATGATAAGTAAGTTTATGATGATGATGTTTATGATGATGATGTTTATGATGATGATTGTGATAAGTATGTTTATGATGATGATGTTTATGATGATGATTTTGATAAATAAGTTTAAGATGATGACGTTTATGAAGATGATATGATAAGTAAGTTTATAATAATGTTATACGATGTCTATAAAGGGGTAAGATGCCCATATGGTAAGAGGCCATACGATGTTATTATGTGGTAAGATGCCACGGGGTAAGATGCCCATATGGTAAGAGGCCATACGATGTTATTATGTGGTAAGATGCCACGGGGTAAGATGCCCATATGGTGAAATGCCATACGATGGTATTATGAGGTAAGATGTCACGGGGTAAGATGCCCATATGGTAAGAGGCCATACGATGTTATTGTGTGGTAAGATGCCACGGGGTAAGATACCCATATGCACGAAGGTAAATCAGGGTCAACAAAAAGAAGTTAACGAATAACCAGCTAGTTTACTTAACTAAGACTTCGTACACTCACTGTTATCTTTTATTGTGATGTTACAAGATGATGATGCTATAAGATGATGATGCTTATATGATGATGATGTATAAGATGATGATATTAATAAGATGATGATGCTTATATGATGATGATGTTATAAGATGATGATATTCATAAGATGATGATGCTCATATGATAATGATGATATAAGAGGATGATATTTATAAGATGATGATGATGTAAGATGATGATGTTACAAGATGATGATACTATAAGATGATGATGCTATAAGTTGATGATACTTATATGATGATGACGTTATACGATGATGATATTTATAAGATGATGATTTTAATCATTCATGTCAAGAATTAATGATTATATGCATGGCTATGAAACAGGGACAACCAAAGAAGGTTAATGCGATTAACCAGGAAGTATATGTTACCAATTATCTTCATGCATTTATTTATATGCCATTTCCTTATGATGTTAAGTAACGATGTACATGCTCACGATGGGTTGTTCCTGTAGGTACACTTTTGGACTAAAGGACTAAGGGCCGGGTTGAGGCAGTGAGCTATGAGGAGCATGAAAGATGTTAGGATTCAGGATTTCTGGATAGTCTCTACTCTAGTAGTAGTATAATTCTATCGTTTTAACATTCGTTTTGAGAATGTAATTAATTAAGTTTGAAATTTCATTTTCGGCCGTAATCTCATTAGCTCAAAGTTACAACCGGAACCCTTAAGAGGCTATGAATGCATGTTTAGTCCATAATACGTGTATATTATGATGTTAAGGTAGGAAGACCCTACATTAGTGGTATCAGAGCAGTGGTTAGATAACCCGTGAATGAGCGAAGGGTAGCCTTAGCAATAGGTTGGCTAGGTGCTTACTTTTAAACATGTTTTATGCATATGTTGCATATGAAGTATATGATGTCGTACTAACATGTTTTGGTTCCCTAACGATGTATTATATGAACTGCTTTTGGGTATTGTTGTTAACCCTTGTATTGCAGCCTAGCAGCAAATGCTGAAGTAAGTGATGCGATTTCATATGCACTTCTCCGTCGCCCATGCCTCTTGTAGTCTCGACACCCGCTGGAAGAAGTTTGATAACTGATCAGATTGTGTATGACGGCCTCATTTATTCTGAGGGTAACGAGCTGAGGACAGACTTGATTGTTCTGGGAATGTCAGACTTCGAATGCATTGTGGGCATCGATGTGCTGAACAAGTGTCAGGCAGTTGTGGACTGCAGACAAGGACTGTCCGATTTAGGTCTGATATGGGAGTCCAATGGACATTCTATGGGGATGGTTCCCGTTCAAGGATTCCGTTAATATCTGCTGTCAAGATGGCACAGTTATTGGAATGAGACCACAAAGGATATCTCCGCTATGCTGTTGTTATTACTCAAAAGAGGGAAGAGTTAAAGGTTGAAGATGTGCCCGTAGTGGCGGTGTTCCTGATGTACTTCCGGAAGAGATTCCCGGATTCCCACCGACGAGAGAGGTCGAGTTTGGGATTAAGTTACTACCAGGGACGTCTACCAGTTCTCGTGCCCCGTTTAGGATGGCACCAACGGAACTAAGGGAGTTAAAGGTTCAGTTGCAAGAGCTCCTTGATAAGGGCTATATACGCCTTAGCGTATCGCCCTGGGGTGCACCAGTTTTGTTTCATAAGAGGAAAGATGGTTCGATGCGGCTGCGCGTCGATTACAGGCAACTGAACAAAGCCATAGTGAAGAATAAGTATCCGTTTCTGAGGATTAATGATTTGTTTGATCAGCTGCAGAGTACGAGGCTCTACAGTAAGATCGATCTGAGATCGGGGTATCATCAGATTCGAGTTCGATAGGATGATGTACAGAAGACAGCTTCCAGGACTAGATATGGGCACTACGGATTCTTAGTCATGCCTTTTGGGGTGACGAATGCCCTTGCTGCTTTATGAGCCTGATGAACAGAGTGCCCCAACCATGTTTGGATCAGTTCGTCATAGTTTTCATGGACGATGTGTTTATTTACTCTCGAACTGAAGAGGAACACGTAAAGCACTTGAGAACAGTACTCCAGACCCTTAAGGATTACCAGACCCTTGACACGGCTGACTCAGAGAGGAGTGTCGTTCTTTTGGTCCGAAGCTTGTGAGGAAAGCTTCCAAGAATTCAAGCGTTGTTTGACTACGACACCTATATTGGTAATTCCTTCTGGGTATAAGAGGTTTGCCTTGTACACGAATGCATCTGGCATGTACATCGAGGCGGTTGAAACCACATGAGGCTAGGTACCCAGTCCAGGATTTGGAGCTGGCAGCCATTATATTTGCCTCGAAGGTTTGGAGGCATTACTTGCATGGTACGTCGTTACCATCTACACGGACTATAAGAGCCTGAAGTTTTGTTCACACAGGCTGAGTTGAATAGGCAACAAAGAAGATAGATGGACTATACATGTAAAGCAAATTTGACAGCAGACGCCTTAAGTTGGAAGTGAAGTGTACTGCTGAGGACGCTATGTGTTTATCAGCGATGATGACCTCTTGTTGCCATTTGGACTATGATTTTGATGTGGACACGTCGCCGGTGCGAGTGTCGACCTTGTTGGATGAGCCAGACTTATTTGAGGCTATTAGGAAAGCCCAGAGGTCAGATGATGAGGTTCAGAGGTGGTCGTTTTTAGTACTTCGAGGACAGCCACCAAAGTTCAGGATGGCAGAAAATGATTCCTTGAGGCTGCGCAACCGATGGGTAGTCCCGGATACGCCGGAGTTGCTTAAAGGAATATCAGAATGGGCTCATAGTAGTCGGTTCAATATCCACCCAGGAGGAAGGAAAATGTATAAGGACCTAAATGGTCAGTTCTGGTGGAGACGCATGAAGCACGATGTGATCGCTTTCGTTAAAAGATGTTTGATCAGCCAACAGGTAAAGGCATAGGCCTGGTAGCGAGCTGAAGAGCTTGAAGGTACCTAAGTGGAAGTGGAGGCATATCATTATGGACTTTGTGACCCACTTACCAAGGACGGCCTCTGGATTTGATGCGATCTGGTGATCGTGGATAGGCTAACGAAGGTAGCTCACTTCATCCCCTACTGTATGACTTTTGCGTACCTAAAGATGATCCAATTATATGTGCGGGATGTGGTGAGGTTGCATGGGGTTCCAGTCTCGATCGTGTCTGACAGAGACCCAAGGTTTACTTCTCATTTCTGGGAGGGTCTCCAGACAGCTTTGGGCACCGAGGTGAGACTGAGTACAGCTTATCACCCTCAGTCAGACGGCCAGACAGAGCGTACCCTTCAGACGCTTGAGAACATGTCGAGGGCATGTGTTTTGGAGTTTAATACTCCATGGAAAGATTCAGTGCCACTAGTAGAGTTCTCTTATAATAACAGCTATCAGGCGAGCATTCCAACGGCCCTTTTGAAGCTCTTTATGGACAACGATGTAAGTCACCGCTGTATTGGGAGGACCTGACTAGTAAGGTGGTCGGAGGACCGGATATGATTAAGGATATAGAAGACAAGATTAAGACGATACGTCAAAAGATGAAAGCTGCTCAGGATAGGCAAGCAGCCTATGCCAATAAGTGATGACGACCGCTAGAATTCCAAGTAGAAGACAGGGTCTTCTTGAAAATCTCACCTTCAGGGGTGTAGTTCGTTTTGGTATGCGGGGGAAGTTATCCCCGAGGAATATGAGCCAGATCCATCTAATGTTTTACAGCCTACTGAAGTGCAGTTGGACTCAGATGTATCCTACGTAGAACGACCGGTCAGGATTCTGGATCGTGAGGATCACAGATTACGAAGTAAAGTTATACCGATGATTAAAGTTCAGTGGGATCGTCGGGGTGTCGAGGAGGCTATGTGGGAGACGGAGCGGCATATGGTATAGCACTACCCGGAACTATTCTCTGGTATGTAATTTATGTTTAGTTTCCTTTGGGGTAAGTGCATGCGATTTCGAGGACGAAATATTATAAGTAGGGGAGTAATGTGATGTCCCCGAAATGATTAGTTGCAATTAAAGCATTAATTATGTTTATATGATGAATTATTACGATGGTTAAGTTGTGCGTGGAAAATGAAGTGTTAGCATGATTTAATTATGTAATTTTAATTATGAGGAAAGTATGGATTTAATGAAGTTCGGTGCATTTTTTTGTAAAATGCTTTTAAAACACCATGTTGGGGTAATTTATACATCATGTTAATTTTTGGGTATAATTTAAGTAACCCTTTCCCCACCTTACCCAACTCACTTTACCCTTTCCACCCTAAAATCCCCAAATCATCCCAAAGCCCTAACTTCACCCCCCATTTTCGAAATCCTTCAAAGGAGGAAGAAGGAAGCTCCACAAAACTTGAGTTTGTGTGATTTTTATCAAGATTTGGAGTCTTCAAAAGGTATAGAACTCTTCCTAAAGTTTTGATGATGTTTGGATTTGAAATGGGGTGATTTTTGAAGTGATTATGTGGGTTGTTTTGATTTATGTGTTGTATGGGTTTGGGGTATGGTTTTATGAGGTTTTTGTGGTGGTAAGTTGTTGGGATGTATTTGGTTTAAGATGTATTGGTTTATTTGGGAGTTTTATGCCAAAAAAATGGAGATCACCCGAAAAAGTCGCAGCGACCGATCGATAGGTAGCAGGGCAACGATCGATCGGTGCATGTGCGAAGCGAGGGCTGAAGTTTCTTTATTTACCGATCGATCGGTGGGAGTGACTGGTAGCGTTTATCGTGTACGCCCAAATTAACCCTTCTTCAGTTAATAACAAAAAAATGTAGTAGTGGAAGTAGGGATCGATCTCACAGGGAAGGTAAATTTATTTTGTGTCAATTATCAAAGAACTAGTAACAATGGGGGGTTTGGACTTGATTACTACTACTTAGCAAATATCAAACTAATTAACGAGTCTAACTAAAATGATTAAAACTTATGGGATTAAAGCGATTCTTGGTTTTCAGGTAACCGTACTTTTGGAAAATTATCTTTTAGTCATCAAATCAAAACATTCAAATTCTTTCAATTATCTATCGATTGGAAATTCAATTCCTACTCATCTTATTCGTAGTCAAAGGGAAAACAACATTCAATTCAACCCTTACCAAATCTCTAATCACCACTACAGCCGTTAATGATTAAATCAATGATAGTTTTCAAAACTAATGAGTTCGACAAATCTAATCAATAAAAACTACAGCCGTTAGAATTGATTACTCAATCGTTTCTCCTAAGAATTCAATAACACCTACAGCCGGTTAATTATTAATCTTAGTTGTTTCTTAGCAAACTATCGATTATGTTATTGAATATTAGGTGATCGGTCTAATACACAAGCACAACAATCATGGAATTCGAATTCTGAGAAACCAATTGAAATCGAAGATTAATTCAACAATCAAACCGAATTTTCATAAAAGATTTAAATCCAAAAGTAGGTATCCCTTCAACCAAGATCGAAGGGTTTTAGCCTAGCATAATTAAATCTAAAAGCAATAAAAATTCAATGGAAAACATTAAATAAATAAAGGAAAAGAAATTACTACTATAAATCACGATTCCGGCTTGTCAATTCCGGTTCCGTTCTTCGTCGTTCTTGAAGAAAACTTTGAAAGAAAATTAATCTAAAATCCTAAAAAATTCTAAGAGTATGAAATTATGCTTAAAATGAGGTAAAAATCGTGTATATGAGGTATGGAGGCTGATGGAGTAGGGTAAAATCCATGTGGAAAGGAAAGAAATCAAGAATTTTAATTTTCCAAAATTCTATAGGCGTAATACGCCTGAAAGTGGCGTAAATACGCCTGGTGACGTGTCACAAAATGGCTTTCTGCGTTTCTGGCGTAATTACGCCTCAGAATGGCGTAGCTACGCCTGTAATGCCGTAGCGTTGGCGTAATTACGCCTGTGAATGGCGTAATTACGCCTGTCCTCCATTTTTCTGGCGAGTTTTGTATTTTGGCCATAACTTTCACATACGAACTCCGAATTCGACGATTCAGCTGTCCACGCGAAGATAACTCAAAGTTCTACAACTTTTATATGGACCACATTCCCAAAACTTGGCTGGAATACATAGAAATTTGAGGAGAAAGGAGCAACATGTGTCTTTGATTCCGGTTTTTTCCTCTTTTCTTCAACTTTATTGCTTCTTTCATCATTTTAGCTTGATTTCTTCACTTTTCCCTACATTTACACAAATATACGATTAGGTAGCATATGTATCAATTTATCCATCAAAATATACCAAATCGTAGACAATTAAGCGTAATAGATGTGTCTATTTCTAGTCACATCAAACACCCCCATACTTACTCTTTACTCGACCTCGAGTAAACAATCAAACCTACAATATTTTTGGTTGGCTCATAGGTTCATAACAAAGCAACTTGTCCTCACTTTACTGCCTCAACAATTTTAACATGCATAATAATGAACGGCGGTGAAAAGTTAACAGTGGAACAAGTTCAATCCCTAAACATTTCGTACCCAACGAAGTAGTGAACGTGTGTGTGTGGTCATAAACAAGTGTTGTGTACAAATTATAGATTCAAAATATGCAAAGCCATAATTGTTCAAGTCATACACTAACACAAGTATAAGCTCACTTGCACACTCTTCTCCACTATCTTAGCTACTTTGCAAACACAAATCAAGTAGGTCTTTATTAGCTTGTAGCTTGGCCTAGGTATTGGCTTATGAAAGAAAGGGTAAGGATATTCAACAAGAGAGTATGATGAAATGCACACTAAAAGCTTCTCTTCTTGTATGAATTTTTCAACTTTGTTCTTTTTCACAAGGTCTATTTCAACACTTTGCTTCTTTTGTGCCTTGGCTCCCCTTGGAGTCATATTTTTCATCTATTTTTCAAGGCATCCCTTTTTCTTTCATGCATTCCATTCTTTTGACAATTAAGCTCACAAATAAACTTCAATGATTCCCAAGTGTATTTGAATGAAATACATCATACTCCCTTAAAAGGTATGGATTAAAATTACATTTAGGCTTAAAGGGTAGGATGATAAGCTAGTCAAGAAATGTTGAATGGGGGTCTTTAGTATGCTTAGCATACTACCATTCTTTTACATTTAAGGCTCGAAATAGGTACTAGAGAATGATTTTGTTTACATGGTAGGCTTGAAAGGCTCAAACGCATCAAAGATTGCCTATATCACTTTCATGTTTGCAAGTAGTCTAGACATACGCCTCAAAGAGCATGTAGTTAAGTTCTAGCATGTATTAGAGACTTCTTAAGACTATCACAAAATTTACACAATCTTCACTAAGTGATGCACACTTCACAAGTCATGACAATAGTGTGCTCAAAATATTCAACTACTAAGTTAAAGCACACTTTGCATTAGAGTTCAAAGTGTTCCAAGGTTAACAATTCACCTATGTTCAAAAACATGCATGCTATCAATTAGGTTTCATCATGGGCTAGTGATTATAAGCATGCATTCATTACTAACTATGAGCTCAAAATTTTCAAATTTTCGATTTTCACTAATCCCTCCCCCATACTTAAATCTTACATTGTCCCCAATGTAAGGCAAAAATACAAGAGAAAAGAAAAGTCTAACTAATAAAGCAATAAAAAATAAAAGGGAGAAAAGAAACTAACTCCCCTTGGGTTGCCTCCCAAGCAGCGCCTCTGTTTAACGTCGGTGGCCCGACGCTATCCCCTTCCTCAGTCGAAGGTAGGTGGGTCTTCTAGAGCCACCTTGATGTCTACTCGTCCTCCGTCTTCATCATGGACACCTTCATAATAGTGCTTCAATCGGTGACCATTCACTGTGAATGTCTTCGTGGTTTCCAAACTCTGAATCTCAACTGCACCATAGGAAAACACATTAGTAACTAAATAAGGACCATGCCACCTAGAACGAAGCTTACCTGGAAATAGACGAAGGCGTGAATGGTAAAGGAGCACTTTCTGACCAACTTCAAAATGCCTCCTAGAGATCATCTTGTCGTGAAAAACCTTTGTCTTCTCTTTGTAACATCTGGCATTTTCATATGCGTCATTTCGAATCTCCTCGAGCTCTTGCAATTGCAGCTTCCTATGCACTCCACTTTCATCATAGTTCATGTTGAAGTTCTTCACTGCCCAGTACGCTTTGTGCTCCAACTCTACAGGAAGATGACACGGTTTACCAAAAATCAGTCTATAGGGGACATACCTATCGGGGTCTTGTATGCGGTCCTGTAGGCCCATAGTGCATCATCAAGTCTCAAGCTCCAATCTTTCCGTGTCGGGTTGACGGTCTTCTCCAATATGGCCTTGATTTCGCGGTTGGAGACCTCGGCTTGGCCATTTGTTTGTGGATGATAGGCAGTGGAGACCTTGTGAGTCACGTGGTATTTCTTGAATAGACATTCCACTGTCCGATTGCAGAAGTGTGTCCCTCTATCACTGATGATGGCTCGTGGGATTCCAAATCTAGAGAAAAGATTATGCTTGATAAAATCTGCAACAACCTTTGAATCGTCAGTCCGGGTAGCTATAGCTTCCACCCATTTCGATACATAATCAACAACAAGCAGTATATAGATATGACCATAAGACATAGGAAAAGGTCCCATAAAGTCGATGCCCCACACGTCAAAAATTTCAGAAATGAGAATGGGTTGTTGGGGCATCTCCTTTCTTTGGGAGAGATTACCTGTCAGTTGACATTGTGCACAATTCTTGCAGAAAAGATATGAGTCACGAAATAGTGTGGGCCAAAAGAACCCACATTCCAATACCTTTCTCGACGTCCTCTTTGCTCCAAAATGTCCACCACATGAATATGAGTGGCAGAATGTAAGAATGGCATTTACCTCTGTCTCGGGTATGCATCGTCGAATGATTTGGTCCGCACAATTCTTCCATAAGTAAGGGTCATCCCATACGTAGTACTTGGCGTCACTTCGAATCTTGGCTCGTTGGAACCTAGAGAGTTCATGGGGAAGCACATTAGAAGCTAAAAAATTCACAAGATGAGCGTACCATGGTAAATTGTCGGTTATGGCGAATAGGTGCTCGTCCGGGAACTCCTCCTTCAAACACAGCCCATCGTCCAAATGTGGTAGACGGCTTAAGTGGTCCGCTACTTTGTTCTCGCTGCCCTTCTTATCCTTGATTTGGATGTCGAATTCACTCAAGAGCAAAATCCATCTTATTAGCCTTGGTTTTGCCTCCTTCTTCGTCATCAGATAGCGAAGAGCTGCATGATCAGAATAAACAATCACCTTAGTACCAAGTAAATAAGATCTGAATTTTTCAAGAGCAAAAACGACTGCTAATAGCTCTTTCTCAGTGGTAGAGTAGTTGCGTTGGGCGTCATTCAAGGTTTTGGATGCGTAGTAGATGGCATGTGAAGCATTGCCCTCTTTTTGTCCCAAGACAGCACCAACCGCATAATCACTTGCATCACACATGATCTCGAAAGGCTTGTTCCAGTCGGGTGGTTGGATAATAGGGGTAGAAGTCAATGACGTCTTCAGTGTATCAAAAGCGATCTTGCCTTCGTCAGTCATCTCAAATGGGACATCCTTTTGTAGTAGCTTACACAAAGGTGTAGCTATCTTGGCAAAGTCTTTGATGTACCTCCTGTAAAAACCTGCATGACCAAGAAACGAGCGCACATCCCGAACACAAGTAGGATAAGGTAGAGATTGCATGACATCAATTTTCGCCTTATCGACCTCTATACCATTGGCAGATACAACATGACCTAGTACTATACCTTGTTCGACCATAAAATGACATTTTTCAGAATTTAAAACAAGGTTAGTATCGATGCACTTCTTCAAAACCAATGCCAGACTCGATAAGCAATCCTTGAATGAGTTACCATAGACAGTAAAATCATCCATGAAGACCTCTAAGATATGTTCAATAAACTCAGAAAAGATACTGACCATACACCGTTGGAAAGTAGCTGGGGCATTGCAGAGGCCAAAGGGCATGCGACGGTAGGCGAATGTGCCGAACGGACATGTGAAGGTGGTCTTTTCTTGGTCCTCCGGTGCGATGGCAATCTGAAAATAGCCCGAATAACCGTCAAGAAAACAGTAAAATGAATGGCATGCTAACCTCTCAAGCATCTGATCAATAAAAGGTAGAGGGAAATGGTCCTTGCGAGTCACAGCGTTTAGCTTGCGGTAGTCAATGCACACGCGCCAGCCATTTTGAATGCGTGTGGGTATAAGTTCATCGTCTTTGTTCTTGATCACAGTAATACCGGTCTTCTTAGGAACCACTTGTACCGGACTAACCCATTGGCTATCAGATATAGGATATATCACGCCAACTGATAAGAGCTTCAGAATCTCCTCCTTCACCACATCCATCATGGGTGGGTTCAGCTTCCTTTGTGGTTGACGTGTGGGGCTTCCTCCGTCCTCTAGTAGAATCCGGTGCATGCATGTGGAGGGACTGATTCCCTTTATGTCTGCAATGGTCCAACCTATAGCAGTCCTGTGCTCCTTGAGCACATGAATCAGGTCCTTTTCTTGATCATCCCCCAACTTGTTGGAGATGATCACTGGCAGTGTATTACCGTCACCAAGGAATACGTACTTGAGATGAGTTGGCAGCGGCTTAAGCTCGATTTTGGGTGCATGCAAAACAGATGGGGGAATCCTGGTATTAGAAACAGGTAATGATATAAAAGAAACAGTACCTGACTGAGATAGCTCAGGTGTATCATCCAGTGGGTCAACGGTGTGCTTCACTTCGTCCATGAGGGGTGTGGCTTCGTCTTCCATCTCCATGTCCGTGGTAAGAGTGCTTTCCAGTTCATCTTTCCCTGTATTCTCAAAAACTTCCTGGGATAGGTAATCAATAACATCAACAGAGTACACAGTATCATCATTATTGCAAGGATATTTCATGGCATCATAGATGTTAAATGTAACAATCTCACCATCAAACTCCATAGTGAGGGTACCACTATGCACATCTATCTTAGTCTTAGATGTTTTGAGAAATGGTCTTCCTAACAATATAGGACTACTCTTATCACCATTTTCCATGTCAAGGATATAAAAATCAGCCGGGAAGACTAGTTCATTTACTTGCACCAACACATCTTCAATTAAACCCCTAGGATATGCACTAGATCTATCCGCTAATTGAATTACCACTCCAGTAGGACTCAAGGGACCAAGTTGTAAAGAAGCATATATAGAATATGGCATAACATTAATTGATGCTCCTAGATCTAACATGGCTTTTCAAAGTCGAGTGGTACCAATGGTGCACGGGATAGAGAACATACCTGGATCCTTACACTTGGCAGGGATTTTTCTCTGTATCACCGCTGAAACGTTTTCACCTAGTTCAACCTTCTGGGGTCCCTTCAATCGATGACTCCTCTTTGCAGTACACAATTCCTTTAGAAACTTCGCATAGCGAGGTACTTGTTGAATGGCGTCCAGCAATGGGATGTTTATCTCACATCTTCGGAAGGTCTCATACAAGCCTTTGAGTCCAGCGTCCTTCCTGTTATCTTTCAAAGCTTGGGGAAAAGGGGGTGGTACTTTATACTCAGAAAAAGAAGGGGGCTTACCTTTTGGTGCCTCGTGTACTATCCCGGTCTTTCCTCCAACTTCCTTTTCTTTTTCTTCCTCACCCTTTGATGGTTCTTTCTCTATCTCATCTGATACCTCCAATTCCTTCCCACTCCTAGTTGTGACTGCATTGACATTTTCTCTCGGATTCACCACTGTTTGGGATGGTAGTGTGGTTGATCCGGTAGCTTCGACTCTATTTAGTGCAGTGGCTATTTGACCCACTTGGGTATTCAAGGTTTGAATGCTCGATCTTGTTTCCTGTTGAAATTTAGTAACATTGTGAGCAAGATCTTGAATTATAACCTCTAACCTGTCAGTAGTAGAAGGATAATTGGGTTGTTGTTGTGCTCTCTGAAAAGGTGGTCTGTATGGCGGAGGGTGTTGTTGTGGCGCTTGAGGAGGAACGTGATTTATCGATTGCGGTCCATAACTCAAGTTAGGGTGGTCTCTCCATCCTGGATTGTATGTGTTGGAGTAAGGGTCATGTCTTCGTTGGGGTTGTCCCGGAAATCCCCCTGCTGCATGCACTTGCTCAGCTGATGTCTCTTGAAGTGATGGACATGCATCAGTGGTATGACTCATCTCCAAACATATACCACAAGGTTTTACCTTTCCCACATTGCCACCTGCCATACCACGCACAAGAAACGTCAAATCTATCAGTTGTTGTTCAAGGCTGGAAACATTTACCTCCCCTTGTTTCTTTTGTGCTGGTTCCTGTCGAAAGTTGCCAAACTGTTGTGAGTTGGCCGCCATGTTGGCTATCAAGCTCCGCGCATCATCCGGTGTTTTATCGACAAAGGCTCCCCCACTCGCAGCATCGACTAAATTCCTGTCACTAGACAATAAACCTTCATAACAGTATGGAATGAGTAAGTGTGCACTTATCTGGTGTTGTGGGCAACTTGCACACAACTTTTTGAAGCGTTCCCAATACTCATGCAATGTTTCGCCACTGAATTGTCTAATGGAGTAGATCTCCTTGCGTATGTTAGCCGCTCTTGATGCTGGAAAGTACTTCTCCAAAAACGTTCTTTGGAGGTCCGTCCATGTCGTGATGGAGCCTGGTGGTAGGTAGAAAGCCAGTCTTTCGCCGCGTCCTTTAGAGTAAAAGGGAAAGCCCTTAGCTTGATCTGATCTTCAGTAATCCCTGTCGGTTTCATAGTGGTGCAAACCACATGAAACTCCATCAAGTGCTTATGGGGATCCTCACCTGCGAGTCCATGAAAAGAAGGCAACAAATGTATAAGTCCCGATTTAAGCTCAAAACTTACATTAGTTGCGAAAGCAGGAAAATTTATGCAAAGAGGTTGTTGGTCCAAATCTGGGTTGGCCAGTTGGCGTAGACTTTGGTTCACAGCCATATCGTTCCGTTCTTCCTCTTCTTGTCTCCGAGTTTCTCTCCTTCTTTGATGCAGCGTCCTCTCGATTTCTGGATCGTAATATGAATTATCCTTGTAATCAAACGATCCCCCTGTACTCATCAACAAACCTCAGTAGTCGTGTGGGAAGTCAAATAACAAAAATATAGTAATAAAAACAAATTTGACACTAATAAATATTGCCTTCCCCGGCAACGGCGCCAAAATTTGGTAGCGTTTATCGTGTACGCCCAAATTAACCCTTCTTCAGTTAATAACAAAAATATGTAGTAGTGGAAGTAGGGATCGATCTCACAGGGAAGGTAAATTTATTTTGTGTCAATTATCAAAGAACTAGTAACAATGGGGGGTTTGGACTTGATTACTACTACTTAGCAAATATCAAACTAATTAACGAGTCTAACTAAAATGATTAAAACTTATGGGATTAAAGCGATTCTTGGTTTTCAGGTAACCGTACTTTTGGAAAATTATCTTTTAGTCATCAAATCAAAACATTCAAATTCTTTCAATTATCTATCGATTGGAAATTCAATTCCTACTCATCTTATTCGTAGTCAAAGGGAAAACAGCATTCAATTCAACCCTTACCAAATCTCTAATCACCACTACAGCCGTTAATGATTAAATCAATGATAGTTTTCAAAACTAATGAGTTCGACAAATCTAATCAATAAAAACTACAGCCGTTAGAATTGATTACTCAATCGTTTCTCCTAAGAATTCAATAACACCTACAGCCGGTTAATTATTAATCTTAGTTGTTTCTTAGCAAACTATCGATTATGTTATTGAATATTAGGTGATCGGTCTAATACACAAGCACAACAATCATGGAATTCGAATTCTGAGAAACCAATTGAAATCGAAGATTAATTCAACAATCAAACCGAATTTTCATAAAAGATTTAAATCCAAAAGTAGGTATCCCTTCAACCAAGAATCGAAGGGTTTTAGCCTAGCATAATTAAATCTAAAAGCAATAAAAATTCAATGGAAAACATTAAATAAATAAAGGAAAAGAAATTACTACTATAAATCACGATTCCGGCTTGTCAATTCCGGTTCCGTTCTTCGTCGTTCTTGAAGAAAACTTTGAAAGAAAATTAATCTAAAATCCTAAAAAATTCTAAGAGTATGAAATTATGCTTAAAATGAGGTAAAAATCGTGTATATGAGGTATGGAGGCTGATGGAGTAGGGTAAAATCCATGTGGAAAGGAAAGAAATCAAGAATTTTAATTTTCCAAAATTCTATAGGCGTAATTACGCCTGAAAGTGGCGTAAATACGCCTGGTGACGTGTCACAAAATGGCTTTCTGCGTTTCTGGCGTAATTACGCCTCAGAATGGCGTAGCTACGCCTGTAATGCCGTAGCGTTGGCGTAATTACGCCTGTGAATGGCGTAATTACGCCTGTCCTCCATTTTTCTGGCGAGTTTTGTATTTTGGCCATAACTTTCACATACGAACTCCGAATTCGACGAGTCAGCTGTCCACGCGAAGATAACTCAAAGTTCTACAACTTTTATATGGACTACATTCCCAAAACCTGGCTGGAATACATAGAAATTTGAGGAGAAAGGAGCAACATGTGTCTTTGATTCCGGTTTTTTCCTCTTTTCTTCAACTTTATTGCTTCTTTCATCATTTTAGCTTGATTTCTTCACTTTTCCCTACATTTACACAAATATACGATTAGGTAGCATATGTATCAATTTATCCATCAAAATATACCAAATCGTAGACAATTAAGCGTAATAGATGTGTCTATTTCTAGTCACATCAGTGACCGATCGATCGGTGGATGGCTAGCGATCGATCGGTATCTTGGACCGATCGATCGGTAAAAGCCGTAGCTTAAAATGTTAATTATGAACAGTTACCGATCGATCGGTAAGGGTGACCGATCGATCGGTAAAGCGATTTTGCTGAAGATGATTTTCTTGGATGATTTGATGGAATTTTTGGTATTTGGCTATTGTTTAGCTCCTAATATCGATTTGTATGGTTGTGTGGAACCATCACAGGTGCCAACAACATCGAGAAGATAGAGTTCTTCAATATCTCCACTTTTGGAATTAAGGTACGTAAGAAGCGTACGGGCATCGGACGGTAACACACTCCTAACTATGACTATGTATTGATTGCATAAGTATTTATGATGATTATGATGATGATGTTTATGATGATGATGTTTACGATGATGATTATGATAAGTAAGTTTATGATGATGATGTTTATGATGATGATTGTGATAAGTAAGTTTATGATGATGATGTTTATGATGATGATTTTGATAAATAAGTTTAATATGATGACGTTTATGAAGATGATATGATAAGTAAGTTTATAATAATGTTATACGATGTCTATAAAGGGGTAAGATGCCCATATGGTAAGAGGCCATACGATGTTATTATGTGGTAAGATGCCACGGGGTAAGATGTCCATATGGTAAGAGGCCATACGATGTTATTATGTGGTAAGATGCCACGGGGTAAGATGCCCATATGGTGAAATGCCATACGATGGTATTATGAGGTAAGATGTCACGGGGTAAGATGCCCATATGGTAAGAGGCCATACGATGTTATTGTGTGGTAAGATGCCACGGGGTAAGATACCCATATGCACGAAGAATCAGGGTCAACAAAAAGAAGTTAACGAATAACCAGCTAGTTTACTTAACTAAGACTTCGTACACTCACTGTTATCTTTTATTATGATGTTACAAGATGATGATGCTATAAGATGATGATGCTTATATGATGATGATGTATAAGATGATGATATTAATAAGATGATGATGCTTATATGATGATGATGTTATAAGATGATGATATTCATAAGATGATGATGCTCATATGATAATGATGATATAAGAGGATGATATTTATAAGATGATGATGATGTAAGATGATGATGTTACAAGATGATGATACTATAAGATGATGATGCTATAAGTTGATGATACTTATATGATGATGACGTTATACGATGATGATATTTATAAGATGATGATTTTAATCATTCATGTCAAGAATTAATGATTATATGCATGGCTATGAAACAGGGACAACCAAAGAAGGTTAATGCGATTAACCAGGAAGTATATGTTACCAATTATCTTCATGCATTTATTTATATGCCATTTCCTTATGATGTTAAGTAACGATGTACATGCTCACGATGGGTTGTTCCTGTAGGTACACTTTTGGACTAAAGGACTAAGGGCCGGGTTGAGGCAGTGAGCTATGAGGAGCATGAAAGATGTTAGGATTCAGGATTTCTGGATAGTCTCTACTCTAGTAGTAGTATAATTCTATCGTTTTAACATTCGTTTTGAGAATGTAATTAATTAAGTTTGAAATTTCATTTTCGGCCGTAATCTCATTAGCTCAAAGTTACAACCGGAACCCTTAAGAGGCTATGAATGCATGTTTAGTCCATAATACGTGTATATTATGATGTTAAGGTAGGAAGACCCTACATTAGTGGTATCAGAGCAGTGGTTAGATAACCCGTGAATGAGCGAAGGGTAGCCTTAGCAATAGGTTGGCTAGGTGCTTACTTTTAAACATGTTTTATGCATATGTTGCATATGAAGTATATGATGTCGTACTAACATGTTTTGTTTCCCTAACGATGTATTATATGAACTGCTTTTGGGTATTGTTGTTAACCCTTGTATTGCAGCCTAGCAGCAAATGCTGAAGTAAGTGATGCGATTTCATATGCACTTCTCCGTCGCCCATGCCTCTTGTAGTCTCGACACCCGCTGGAAGAAGTTTGATAACTGATCAGATTGTGTATGACGGCCTCATTTATTCTGAGGGTAACGAGCTGAGGACAGACTTGATTGTTCTGGGAATGTCAGACTTCGAATGCATTGTGGGCATCGATGTGCTGAACAAGTGTCAGGCAGTTGTGGACTGCAGACAAGGACTGTCCGATTTAGGTCTGATATGGGAGTCCAATGGACATTCTATGGGGATGGTTCCCGTTCAAGGATTCCGTTAATATCTGCTGTCAAGATGGCACAGTTATTGGAATGAGACCACAAAGGATATCTCAGCTATGCTGTTGTTATTACTCAAAAGAGGGAAGAGTTAAAGGTTGAAGATGTGCCCGTAGTTGCGGTGTTCCTGATGTACTTCCGGAAGAGATTCCCGAATTCCCACCGACGAGAGAGGTCGAGTTTGGGATTAAGTTACTACCAGGGACGTCTACCAGTTCTCGTGCCCCGTTTAGGATGGCACCAACGGAACTAAGGGAGTTAAAGGTTCAGTTGCAAGAGCTCCTTGATAAGGGCTATATACGCCTTAGCGTATCGCCCTGGGGTGCACCAGTTTTGTTTCATAAGAGGAAAGATGGTTCGATGCGGCTGCGCGTCGATTACAGGCAACTGAACAAAGCCATAGTGAAGAATAAGTATCCGTTTCTGAGGATTAATGATTTGTTTGATCAGCTGCAGAGTACGAGGCTCTACAGTAAGATCGATCTGAGATCGGGGTATCATCATATTCGAGTTCGATAGGATGATGTACAGAAGACAGCTTCCAGGACTAGATATGGGCACTACGGATTCTTAGTCATGCCTTTTGGGGTGACGAATGCCCTAGCTGCTTTATGAGCTTGATGAACAGAGTGCCCCAACCATGTTTGGATCAGTTCGTCATAGTTTTCATGGACGATGTGCTTATTTACTCTCGAACTGAAGAGGAACACGTAAAGCACTTGAGAACAGTACTCCAGACCCTTAAGGATTACCAGACCCTTGACACGGCTGACTCAGAGAGGAGTGTCGTTCTTTTGGTCCGAAGCTTGTGAGGAAAGCTTCCAAGAATTGAAGCGTTGTTTGACTACGACACCTATATTGGTAATTCCTTCTGGGTATAAGAGGTTTGCCTTGTACACGAATGCATCTGGCGTGTACATCGAGGCGGTTGAAACCACATGAGGCTAGGTACCCAGTCCAGGATTTGGAGCTGGCAGCCATTATATTTGCCTCGAAGGTTTGGAGGCATTACTTGCATGGTACGTCGTTACCATCTACACGGACTATAAGAGCCTGAAGTTTTGTTCACACAGGCTGAGTTGAATAGGTAACAAAGAAGATAGATGGACTATACATGTAAAGCAAATTTGACAGCAGACGCCTTAAGTTGGAAGTGAAGTGTACTGCTGAGGACGCTATGTGTTTATCAGCGATGATGACCTCTTGTTGCCATTTGGACTATGATTTTGATGTGGACACGTCGCCGGTGCGAGTGTCGACCTTGTTGGATGAGCCAGACTTATTTGAGGCTATTAGGAAAGCCCAGAGGTCAGATGATGAGGTTCAGAGGTGGTCGTTTTTAGTACTTCGAGGACAGCCACCAAAGTTCAGGATGGCAGAAAATGATTCCTTGAGGCTGCGCAACCGATGGGTAGTCCCGGATACGCCGGAGTTGCTTAAAGGAATATCAGAATGGGCTCATAGTAGTCGGTTCAATATCCACCCAGGAGGAAGGAAAATGTATAAGGACCTAAATGGTCAGTTCTGGTGGAGACGCATGAAGCACGATGTGATCGCTTTCGTTAAAAGATGTTTGATCTGCCAACAGGTAAAGGCAGAGGCCTGGTAGCGAGCTGAAGAGCTTGAAGGTACCTAAGTGGAAGTGGAGGCATATCATTATGGACTTTGTGACCCACTTACCAAGGACGGCCTCTGGATTTGATGCGATCTGGTGATCGTGGATAGGCTAACGAAGGTAGCTCACTTCATCCCCTACTGTATGACTTTTGCGTACCTAAAGATGATCCAATTATATGTGCGGGATGTGGTGAGGTTGCATGGGGTTCCAGTCTCGATCGTGTCTGACAGAGACCCAAGGTTTACTTCTCATTTCTGGGAGGGTCTCCTGACAGCATTTGGGCACCGAGGTGAGACTGAGTACAGCTTATCACCCTCAGTCAGACGGCCAGACAGAGCGTACCCTTCAGACGCTTGAGAACATGTCGAGGGCATGTGTTTTTGGAGTTTAATACTCCATGGAAAGATTCAGTGCCACTAGTAGAGTTCTCTTATAATAACAGCTATCAGGCGAGCATTCCAACGGCCCTTTTGAAGCTCTTTATGGACAACGATGTAAGTCACCGCTGTATTGGGAGGACCTGACTAGTAAGGTGGTCGGAGGACCGGATATGATTAAGGATATAGAAGACAAGATTAAGACGATACGTCAAAAGATGAAAGCTGCTCAGGATAGGCAAGCAGCCTATGCCAATAAGTGATGACGACCGCTAGAATTCCAAGTAGAAGACAGGGTCTTCTTGAAAATCTCACCTTCAGGGGTGTAGTTCGTTTTGGTATGCGGGGGAAGTTATCCCCGAGGAATATGAGCCAGATCCATCTAATGTTTTACAGCCTACTGAAGTGCAGTTGGACTCAGATGTATCCTACGTAGAACGACCGGTCAGGATTATGGATCGTGAGGATCGCAGATTACGAAGTAAAGTTATACCGATGATTAAAGTTCAGTGGGATCGTCGGGGTGTCGAGGAGGCTATGTGGGAGACGGAGCGGCATATGGTACAGCACTACCCGGAACTATTCTCTGGTATGTAATTTATGTTTAGTTTCCTTTGGGGTAAGTGCATGCGATTTCGAGGACGAAATATTATAAGTAGGGGAGTAATGTGATGTCCCCGAAATGATTAATTGCAATTAAAGCATTAATTATGTTTATATGATGAATTATTACGATGGTTAAGTTGTGCGTGGAAAGTGAAGTGTTAGCATGATTTAATTATGTAATTTTAATTATGAGGAAAGTATGGATTTAATGAAGTTCGGTGCATTTTTTTGTAAAATGCTTTTAAAACACCATGTTGGGGTAATTTATACATCATGTTAATTTTTGGGTATAATTTAAGTAACCCTTTCCCCACCTTACCCAACTCACTTTACCCTTTCCACCCTAAAATCCCCAAATCATCCCAAAGCCCTAACTTCACCCCCCATTTTCGAAATCCTTCAAAGGAGGAAGGAGGAAGCTCCACAAAACTTGAGTTTGTGTGATTTTTATCAAGATTTGGAGTCTTCAAGAGGTATGGAACTCTTCCTAAAGTTTTGATGATGTTTGGATTTGAAATGGGGTGATTTTTGAAGTGATTATGTGGGTTGTTTTGATTTATGTGTTGTATGGGTTTGGGGTATGGTTTTATGAGGTTTTTGTGGTGGTAAGTTGTTGGGTATTTGGTTTAAGATGTATTGGTTTATTTGGGAGTTTTATGCCAAAAAATGGAGATCACCCGAAAAAGTCGCAGCGACCGATCGATCGGTAGCAGGGCAACGATCGATCGGTGCATGTACGAAGCGAGGGCTGAAGTTTCTTTATTTACAGATCGATCGGTGGGAGTGACCGATCGATCGGTGGATGGCTAGCGATCGATCGGTATCTTGGACCGATCGATCGGTAAAAGCCGTAGCTTAAAATGTTAATTATGAACAGTTACCGATCGATCGGTAAGGGTGACCGATCGATCGGTAAAGCGATTTTGCTGAAGATGATTTTCTTGGCTGAATTGATGGAATTTTTGGTATTTGGCTATTGTTTAGCTCCTAATATCGATTTGTATGGTTGTGTGGAACCATCACAGGTGCCAACAACATCGAGAAGATAGAGTTCTTCAATTTCTCCACTTTTGGAATTAAGGTACGTAAGAAGCGTACGGGCATCGGACGGTAACACACTCCTAACTATGACTATGTATTGATTGCATAAGTATTTATGATGATTATGATGATGATGTTTATGATGATGATGTTTACGATGATGATTATGATAAGTAAGTTTATGATGATGATGTTTATGATGATGATGATTGTGATAAGTAAGTTTATGATGATGATGTTTATGATGATGATTTTGATAAATAAGTTTAAGATGATGACGTTTATGAAGATGATATGATAAGTAAGTTTATAATAATGTTATACGATGTCTATAAAGGGGTAAGATGCCCATATGGTAAGAGGCCATACGATGTTATTATGTGGTAAGATGCCACGGGGTAAGATGCCCATATGGTAAGAGGCCATACGATGTTATTATGTGGTAAGATGCCACGGGGTAAGATGCCCATATGGTGAAATGCCATACGATGGTATTATGAGGTAAGATGTCACGGGGTAAGATGCCCATATGGTAAGAGGCCATACGATGTTATTGTGTGGTAAGATGCCACGGGGTAAGATACCCATATGCATGAAGGTAAATCAGGGTCAACAAAAAGAAGTTAACGAATAACCAGCTAGTTTACTTAACTAAGACTTCGTACACTCACTGTTATCTTTTATTATGATGTTACAAGATGATGATGCTATAAGATGATGATGCTTATATGATGATGATGTATAAGATGATGATATTAATAAGATGATGATGCTTATATGATGATGATGTTATAAGATGATGATATTCATAAGATGATGATGCTCATATGATAATGATGATATAAGAGGATGATATTTATAAGATGATGATGATGTAAGATGATGATGTTACAAGATGATGATACTATAAGATGATGATGCTATAAGTTGATGATACTTATCTGATGATGACGTTATACGATGATGATATTTATAAGATGATGATTTTAATCATTCATGTCAAGAATTAATGATTATATGCATGGCTATGAAACAGGGACAACCAAAGAAGGTTAATGCGATTAACCAGGAAGTATATGTTACCAATTATCTTCATGCATTTATTTATATGCCATTTCCTTATGATGTTAAGTAGCGATGTACATGCTCACGATGGGTTGTTCCTGTAGGTACACTTTTGGACTAAAGGACTAAGGGCCGGGTTGAGGCAGTGAGCTATGAGGAGCATGAAAGATGTTAGGATTCAGGATTTCTGGATAGTCTCTACACTAGTAGTAGTATAATTCTATCGTTTTAACATTCGTTTTGAGAATGTAATTAATTAAGTTTGAAATTTCATTTTCGGCCGTAATCTCATTAGCTCAAAGTTACAACCGGAACCCTTAAGAGGCTATGAATGCATGTTTAGTCCATAATACATGTATATTATGATGTTAAGGTAGGAAGACCCTACATTAGTGGTATCAGAGCAGTGGTTAGATAACCCGTGAATGAGCGAAGGGTAGCCTTAGCAATAGGTTGGCTAGGTGCTTACTTTTAAACATGTTTTATGCATATGTTGCATATGAAGTATATGATGTCGTACTAACATGTTTTGTTTCCCTAACGATGTATTATATGAACTGCTTTTGGGTATTGTTGTTAACCCTTGTATTGCAGCCTAGCAGTAATGCTGAAGTAAGTGATGCGATTTCATATGCACTTCTCCGTCGCCCATGCCTCTTGTAGTCTCGACACCCGCTGGAAGAAGTTTGATAACTGATCAGATTGTGTATGACGGCCTCATTTATTCTGAAGGGTAACGAGCTGAGGACAGACTTGATTGTTCTGGGAATGTCAGACTTCGAATGCATTGTGGGCATCGATGTGCTGAACAAGTGTCAGGCAGTTGTGGACTGCAGACAAGGACTGTCCGATTTAGGTCTGATATGGGAGTCCAATGGACATTCTATGGGGATGGTTCCCGTTCAAGGATTCCGTTAATATCTGCTGTCAAGATGGCACAGTTATTGGAATGAGACCACAAAGGATATCTCAGCTATGCTGTTGTTATTACTCAAAAGAGGGAAGAGTTAAAGGTTGAAGATGTGCCCGTAGTGGCGGTGTTCCTGATGTACTTCCGGAAGAGATTCCCGGATTCCCACCGACGAGAGAGGTCGAGTTTGGGATTAAGTTACTACCAGGGACGTCTTCTAGTTCTCGTGCCCCGTTTAGGATGGCACCAACGGAACTAAGGGAGTTAAAGGTTCAGTTGCAAGAGCTCCTTGATAAGGGCTATATACGCCTTAGCGTATCGCCCTGGGGTGCACCAGTTTTGTTTCATAAGAGGAAAGATGGTTCGATGCGGCTGCGCGTCGATTACAGACAACTGAACAAAGCCATAGTGAAGAATAAGTATCCGTTTCTGAGGATTAATGATTTGTTTGATCAGCTGCAGAGTACGAGGCTCTACAGTAAGATCGATCTGAGATCGGGGTATCATCAGATTCGAGTTCGAGAGGATGATGTACAGAAGACAGCTTCCAGGACTAGATATGGGCACTACGGATTCTTAGTCATGCCTTTTGGGGTGACGAATGCCCTAGCTGCTTTATAAGCCTGATGAACAGAGTGCCCCAACCATGTTTGGATCAGTTCGTCATAGTTTTCATGGACGATGTGCTTATTTACTCTCGAACTGAAGAGGAACACGTAAAGCACTTGAGAACAGTACTCCAGACCCTTAAGGATTACCAGACCCTTGACACGGCTGACTCAGAGAGGAGTGTCGTTCTTTTGGTCCGAAGCTTGTGAGGAAAGCTTCCAAGAATTGAAGCGTTGTTTGACTACGACACCTATATTGGTAATTCCTTCTGGGAATAAGAGGTTTGCCTTGTACACGAATGCATCTGGCGTGTACATCGAGGCGGTTGAAACCACATGAGGCTAGGTACCCAGTCCAGGATTTGGAGCTGGCAGCCATTATATTTGCCTTGAAGGTTTGGAGGCATTACTTGCATGGTACGTCGTTACCATCTACACGGACTATAAGAGCCTGAAGTTTTGTTCACACAGGCTGAGTTGAATAGGCAACAAAGAAGATAGATGGACTATACATGTAAAGCAAATTTGACAGCAGACGCCTTAAGTTGGAAGTGAAGTGTACTGCTGAGGACGCTATGTGTTTATCAGCGATGATGACCTCTTGTTGCCATTTGGACTATGATTTTGATGTGGACACGTCGCCGGTGCGAGTGTCGACCTTGTTGGATGAGCCAGACTTATTTGAGGCTATTAGGAAAGCCCAGAGGTCAGATGATGAGGTTCAGAGGTGGTCGTTTTTAGTACTTCGAGGACAGCCACCAAAGTTCAGGATGGCAGAAAATGATTCCTTGAGGCTGCGCAACCGATGGGTAGTCCCGGATACGCCGGAGTTGCTTAAAGGAATATCAGAATGGGCTCATAGTAGTCGGTTCAATATCCACCCAGGAGGAAGGAAAATGTATAAGGACCTAAATGGTCAGTTCTGGTGGAGACGCATGAAGCACGATGTGATCGCTTTCGTTAAAAGATGTTTGATCTGCCAACAGGTAAAGGCAGAGGCCTGGTAGCGAGCTGAAGAGCTTGAAGGTACCTAAGTGGAAGTGGAGGCATATCATTATGGACTTTGTGACCCACTTACCAAGGACGGCCTCTGGATTTGATGCGATCTGGTGATCGTGGATAGGCTAACGAAGGTAGCTCACTTCATCCCCTACTGTATGACTTTTGCGTACCTAAAGATGATCCAATTATATGTGCGGGATGTGGTGAGGTTGCATGGGGTTCCAGTCTCGATCGTGTCTGACAGAGACCCAAGGTTTACTTCTCATTTCTGGGAGGGTCTCCAGACAGCTTTGGGCACCGAGGTGAGACTGAGTACAGCTTATCACCCTCAGTCAGACGGCCAGACAGAGCGTACCCTTCAGACGCTTGAGAACATGTCGAGGGCATGTGTTTTGGAGTTTAATACTCCATGGAAAGATTCAGTGCCACTAGTAGAGTTCTCTTATAATAACAGCTATCAGGCGAGCATTCCAACGGCCCTTTTGAAGCTCTTTATGGACAACGATGTAAGTCACCGCTGTATTGGGAGGACCTGACTAGTAAGGTGGTCGGAGGACCGGATATGATTAAGGATATAGAAGACAAGATTAAGACGATACGTCAAAAGATGAAAGCTGCTCAGGATAGGCAAGCAGCCTATGCCAATAAGTGATGACGACCGCTAGAATTCCAAGTAGAAGACAGGGTCTTCTTGAAAATCTCACCTTCAGGGGTGTAGTTCGTTTTGGTATGCGGGGGAAGTTATCCCCGAGGAATATGAGCCAGATCCATCTAATGTTTTACAGCCTACTGAAGTGCAGTTGGACTCAGATGTATCCTACGTAGAACGACCGGTCAGGATTCTGGATCGTGAGGATCGCAGATTACGAAGTAAAGTTATACCGATGATTAAAGTTCAGTGGGATCGTCGGGGTGTCGAGGAGGCTATGTGGGAGACGGAGCGGCATATGGTACAGCACTACCCGGAACTATTCTCTGGTATGTAATTTATGTTTAGTTTCCTTTGGGGTAAGTGCATGCGATTTCGAGGACGAAATATTATAAGTAGGGGAGTAATGTGATGTCCCCGAAATGATTAATTGCAATTAAAGCATTAATTATGTTTATATGATGAATTATTACGATGGTTAAGTTGTGCGTGGAAAATGAAGTGTTAGCATGATTTAATTATGTAATTTTAATTATGAGGAAAGTATGGATTTAATGAAGTTCGGTGCATTTTTTTGTAAAATGCTTTTAAAACACCATGTTGGGGTAACTTATACATCATGTTAATTTTTGGGTATAATTTAAGTAACCCTTTCCCCACCTTACCCAACTCACTTTACCCTTTCCACCCTAAAATCCCCAAATCATCCCAAAGCCCTAACTTCACCCCCCATTTTCGAAATCCTTCAAAGGAGGAAGGAGGAAGCTCCACAAAACTTGAGTTTGTGTGATTTTTATCAAGATTTGGAGTCTTCAAGAGGTATGGAACTCTTCCTAAAGTTTTGATGATGTTTGGATTTGAAATGGGGTGATTTTTGAAGTGATTATGTGGGTTGTTTTGATTTATGTGTTGTATGGGTTTGGGGTATGGTTTTATGAGGTTTTTGTGGTGGTAAGTTGTTGGGATGTATTTGGTTTAAGATGTATTGGTTTATTTGGGAGTTTTATGCCAAAAAAATGGAGATCACCCGAAAAAGTCGCAGCGACCGATCGATCGGTAGCAGGGCAACGATCGATCGGTGCATGTACGAAGCGAGGGCTGAAGTTTCTTTATTTACCGATCGATCGGTGGGAGTGACCGATCGATCGGTGGATGGCTAGCGATCGATCGGTATCTTGGACCGATCGATCGGTAAAAGCCGTAGCTTAAAATGTTAATTATGAACAGTTACCGATCGATCGGTAAGGGTGACCGATCGATCGGTAAAGCGATTTTGCTGAAGATGATTTTCTTGGATGAATTGATGGAATTTTTGGTATTTGGCTATTGTTTAGCTCCTAATATCGATTTGTATGGTTGTGTGGAACCATCACAGGTGCCAACAACATCGAGAAGATAGAGTTCTTCAATTTCTCCACTTTTGGAATTAAGGTACGTAAGAAGCGTACGGGCATCGGACGGTAACACACTCCTAACTATGACTATGTATTGATTGCATAAGTATTTATGATGATTATGTTGATGATGTTTATGATGATGATGTTTACGATGATGATTATGATAAGTAAGTTTATGATGATGATGTTTATGATGATGATGTTTATGATGATGATTGTGATAAGTAAGTTTATGATGATGATGTTTATGATGATGATTTTGATAAATAAGTTTAAGATGATGACGTTTATGAAGATGATATGATAAGTAAGTTTATAATAATGTTATACGATGTCTATAAAGGGGTAAGATGCCCATATGGTAAGAGGCCATACGATGTTATTATGTGGTAAGATGCCACGGGGTAAGATGCCCATATGGTAAGAGGCCATACAATGTTATTATGTGGTAAGATGCCACGGGGTAAGATGCCCATATGGTGAAATGCCATACGATGGTATTATGAGGTAAGATGTCACGGGGTAAGATGCCCATATGGTAAGAGGCCATACGATGTTATTGTGTGGTAAGATGCCACGGGGTAAGATACCCATATGCACGAAGGTAAATCAGGGTCAACAAAAAGAAGTTAACGAATAACCAGCTAGTTTACTTAACTAAGACTTCGTACACTCACTGTTATCTTTTATTATGATGTTACAAGATGATGATGCTATAAGATGATGATGCTTATATGATGATGATGTATAAGATGATGATATTAATAAGATGATGATGCTTATATGATGATGATGTTATAAGATGATGATATTCATAAGATGATGATGCTCATATGATAATGATGATATAAGAGGATGATATTTATAAGATGATGATGATGTAAGATGATGATGTTACAAGATGATGATACTATAAGATGATGATGCTATAAGTTGATGATACTTATATGATGATGACGTTATACGATGATGATATTTATAAGATGATGATTTTAATCATTCATGTCAAGAATTAATGATTATATGCATGGCTATGAAACAGGGACAACCAAAGAAGGTTAATGCGATTAACCAGGAAGTATATGTTACCAATTATCTTCATGCATTTATTTATATGCCATTTCCTTATGATGTTAAGTAACGATGTACATGCTCACGATGGGTTGTTCCTGTAGGTACACTTTTGGACTAAAGGACTAAGGGCCGGGTTGAGGCAGTGAGCTATGAGGAGCATGAAAGATGTTAGGATTCAGGATTTCTGGATAGTCTCTACTCTAGTAGTAGTATAATTCTATCGTTTTAACATTCGTTGTGAGAATGTAATTAATTAAGTTTGAAATTTCATTTTCGGCCGTAATCTCATTAGCTCAAAGTTACAACCGGAACCCTTAAGAGGCTATGAATGCATGATAGTCCATAATACGTGTATATTATGATGTTAAGGTAGGAAGACCCTACAGGTCAGGTGGATCTTAGAGGAGGCAGAGGGAGGTTTTCTACCAGGACAGTACTGCAGAGGCCGCTGATGGTGCCTCGACAGATGGGAGGACAGGCGATGGGGCCACCTCAGGGACAGGTCTATGCGTTGACCAGGGAGCAGGCCGATGCAGCTCCAGAGGAAGTGATAGCGGGTACGTGCTTTTTAATTACGTATTCCGCCTTTATTTTGATAGACACAGGTGCTTCGCACTCTTTTGTGTCTGCGGACTTTGTGGAGAGACATCATATGCACGTCTTCGTTACCCACGTCTCTATTGGTCTCGACACCCACCGGAAAGAGAGTTGTTGCTGATCAGTTTCTGATGGACTGCCTCATTTATTTTGAGGGCAATGAGATAAAGGCAGATTTGATTGTTTTGGGTATGTCAGATTTCGACTGCATTGTGGGCATCGACATTCTGAACAGATATCAGGCAGTGGTGGGTTGTCGACAGAGGACAGTACGGTTCAGATCTCATTTGGGAGTTCAGTGGATTTTCTATGGCAACGGTTCTCGTGCGAAGATTCCGTTGATTTCGGCAATTAAAATGTCCCAATTGTTGGAGCGTGGACACACGGGATATCTCATCTATGCCGTGGATATGTTGGGAAAGAGCAAAGAGTTAAGAGTTGAGGATATACCAGTGGTAGCAGAATTTGCTGATGTGTTCCCGGAGGAGATTCCAGGATTCCCACCGGCTAGGGAAGTCGAGTTTGGGATTGAGTTATTACCGGGGACATCCGCTATTTCTTGTGCCCCTTATCGGATGGCACCGGCAGAGTTAAGAGAATTGAAGGAGCAGTTGCAGGAGCTCCTTGATAAAGGATATATATGCCCTAGCGTATCGCCTTGGGGCGCACCGGTTCTTTTTGTGAAGAAGAAGGATGGTTCGATGCGGCTGTGCATCGATTACCGGCAACTAAACAAGGCCACGGTGAAGAATAAGTATCCTCTCCCAAGGATTGATGATTTATTTGATCAGTTGCAAGGTACGAAGCTGTATAGCAAGATTGATTTGAGATCCGGGTACCACCAGATACGGGTCAGGGAGGAGGATGTACAAAAGACAGCATTTCGGACTCGGTATGGGCACTACGAGTTCTTAGTGATGCCGTTCGGTGTGACGAACGCCCCGGCTGTCTTTATGAGTTTGATGAATCGGGTGTTCCAACCCTATCTGGATCAGTTCGTCATTGTGTTTATTGACGATATACTCATCTACTCCCGGAGCGAGGAAGAACATGTGAAACACTTGAGGACGGTGCTCCAGATCCTCAGAGATCATCAATTATATGCCAAGATCAGTAAGTGTGAGTTTTGGTTGAGCAGTGTAGTATTTCTGGGGCATGTCATATCTAGCAGTGGAATCTCAGTGGACCCCAGAAAGATTGAGGCTGTGATGGAGTGGGCTGCACCCACTTCTGTGCCCGAGATACGAAGTTTTCTTGGTCTGGCTGGTTATTACCGACGCTTTGTCGAGGGATTTTCTAAGATTGCCAAGCCACTGACGCAGTTGACCCAAAAGGGAGTACCCTTCTGTTGGTCAGAGGCTTGTGAGGAGAGCTTCCAAGAGTTGAAGCACCGATTGACGTCGGCGCCGGTATTGGTGATTCCTTCAGAGAACAAGAGGTTTGTCCTTTATACTGACCCATCATTGCAGGGCTTGGGTTGTGTTCTGATGCAAGATAAGCATGTGGTAGCTTATGCATCGAGACAGCTGAAGCCGCATGAGGCTAGATACCTGGTTCATGATTTGGAGTTGGCGGCTATTATCTTTGCCCTGAAGATTTGGAGGCACTACCTGTATGGTACATCTTTTACCATATATATGGATCACAAGAGCCTGAAATTCTTGTTCACTCAGGCGGAATTGAATATGCGTCGGAGGAGATGGATGGATCTGCTTAAAGACTATGATTGCGAGATAGAGTACCATCCCGGGAAAGCCAATTTGACAGCAGACGCCTTGAGTCGGAAGGTGAAGAACACTGCTGAAGATGTCATGAATTTGTCGGCTATGATGACTTCTTATTGCCATCTGGGCTATGAATTCGATGTGGACGCATCACCGGTTTGGGTATCGACTTTATTGGCTGAGCTAGTTATCTATGAGAATATCAGGAGAGCTCAGAGGATAGATGATGAGGTTCAGAGATGGACATCATTAGCACTTCAGGGTCAGCCAGCTGAGGATGGTTCTTTGAGACTCGGTAACCGATGGGTAGTTCCAGGTACGACGGAGTTGCGTAGAGGAATCTTGGAGCGAGCTCATAGTAGCCGATTTAGCATCCACCCAGGAGGTAGGAAAATGTATAAGGACTTGTGTGATCAGTTCTGGTGGAAACGGATGAAACGTGATGTAATCTCATTTGTCAAGAGGTGTTTGATCTGTCAGCAGGTTAAGGCAGAGAGACAGAGACCCGGTGGCGAGCTAAGGAGCTTAGAGATACCGGAGTGGAAGTGGGAGCACATATCTATGGACTTTGTGACCCACTTGCCGAGGACTACTTCGGGTTGTGATGCCATTTGGGTGATCATTGACAGGCTGACGAAGGTAGCTCACTTCATCCCCTACAGTATGACGTACACATACTTGAGGATGGCTCAGTTGTATGTCCGGGACATAGTGAGACTGCATGGGATTCCAGTCTCTATTGTGTCTGACAGAGACCCGCGGTTCACATCTCATTTCTGGGGAGGTTTACAGTCAGCTTTGGGCACTGAGGTAAGATTGAGCACGGCTTATCATCCCCAGACGGATGGTCAGACTGAGCGCACTATACAGACGCTCGAGGACATGCTACGGGCGTGTGTGCTAGAATTTGATGCCTCATGGCAAGACTCTTTAGCCTTGGTAGAGTTTTCTTACAACAACAGCTATCAGGCGAGTATTGAGATGGCACCGTTTGAGGCTTTGTATGGTAAGCGTTGTAGGTCGCCGTTATACTGGGATGACTTGACCAGTAGAGCAGTGGGAGGACCCGAATTGATTCGAGAGATGGAGGATAAGGTAAAGGTTATCCGTCTGAAAATGAAGGCAGCCCAAGATAGGCAAGCAGCTTATGCGAATAAACGGCGGAGACCGTTGGAATTTCAGTTGGGAGACCGAGTCTTTTTGAAGATCTCACCTTTCAGGGGTGTGGTTCGGTTTGGTATGCGAGGTAAATTGTCTCCGAGGTATGTGGGACCTATGAGATTTTGCAGCGCATCGGTACCTCGGCTTACCGTTTGGCACTACCACCGTCGTTGTCTGGTATTCACGACGTGTTCCATGTATTTATGCTGCGGAAATATAAGCCGGATCCGTCGCATGTATTGCAGCCTTCTGAGGTTCAGTTGGATTCTGATGTTTCATATGAGGAACGGCCAGTCAGGATTTTGGATAGGGCTGATCGCAGACTCCGGAATAAATTGATACCGATGATCAAGGTTCAGTGGGATCGCAGGGGTGTCGAGGAGGCCACGTGGGAGACGGAGCGGCACATGATGCAGCACTACCCGGAGTTATTTTCTGGTATGTAGTTTATGTTTGGTTTCGTTATGGGTAAGTGCATGCGATTTCGGGGTCGAAATCTTATAAGTAGGGGAGTATTGTGATATCCCCGAAATAATTAATTGCAATTGGGCGTTAATTATGTTTATGTGATTTTTATGGTGATAATTAATAATTGTGTTGGCATTAATTATCTTGGTGAAATGCTTAGTCACACGGTAGGAGTGACCCGGTAGAGTATTTCTTGGTGCATGTTATGCATGTTGGGTAATTGGGATTTTAATGGTTAAATGATATGGTTTGTGATTACTTGGGTGAATCATGTTTAAATTGTGATTTTGGTGCATTATGGTAAAATGCCTTTTAAAATATCATGTTGGGGTGTTTTATACACCATGGAAGTGTGGGGTGTAATTTATTTTAAACCCAACCCACTTATACCCCAATCCCCCTTTATACCATTCACTTTCTACTTTCCCAAATAACTCATCCAAAACCCTTCTCCTCCTTTCATTTTCGAAATTGGGCAAAGAGGTGAAGAGAAATCCTCCCAAAGGTTTGATTTGCGGAGTTTATTGGGAGATTTGGAGTCCCCAAGAGGTATGGATACCTCCTTGTTGTTTTTGTTGTGTTTGGATTGGATTTGTTGTAGTTTTGTATGGTTTTGAAATGGGTTTTCATGGGTTGGTATTATTTGAGTTGAATGTTGGATTTTTGGGATGTTTAAAGTGTATTTTGAAGGTTATTATGTGTTTGATGTTGTTGGTTTGAAGGTAGAAGAGTGGGAGTGGATTGGAGATGAATTTTGGAGCAAAAATGGTGGTTTTCGGGTTACAGAGGTTGGCGATCGATCGCCCATTTCAGGCGATCGATCGCGCGCTGGCAGTACGCTTTTGGAGCACCTGGCGATCGATCGCCACTCTTGGGCGATCGATCGGAGAGGCTGGCGATCGATCGCGCCATTTGTGGCGATCGATCGCCAAAGCAGAGAAAATTCTGGATCGGACAGTGTGATCTCGCGATCGATCGGCCCCTCGCGGCGATCGATCGCGAGATACAAAATGTGGTGTTTTTGAATATTTTGTGGAATTTTTGGATATTGGACTATTATTGACTCCTAATATTGATTTGTGTGAATGTGTAGAACCATCCCAGGTGGCCACACAGCTTAGGAGATAAAGTCCACGACACATCACATTTTGGGACTAAGGTACGTAGTGAGACGTACGGGCATCGGACGGTAAAACGTATTTATTACGCTTTGAATCGGTTATGCACTATGGTTGCACACATGGAATTGATTATGCATTGTGGTTGCATATGTGATATTTTTTATGCATCATGGTTTGCATACATGGCTTGGTCATGCATTTTGGTTGCATGTGTATATTGGATGCATTGTTGCATGTGATTGTGAGTCGGGGTTTATATTCCAGTGATGGAGAATACTTGCCGCCAGTGGCGTAGCGATGTGAATACATGCCGCTGTCATACCGTAGCGATGAGAGAATATTTGCCGCTAATATGAAGCGAAGAACACGACCGGTGTCATATTTATAGCGAGGGATATTAGTGTCGCTGGTATTTTCTAAGCGAGGGGTATTTCCGCTGTCATGTTAACGCGAGGGGTATTATGCTACTGATATAATAAGACTCGGGAATTGAACACAGAATATATGGGAATCGGTGCATGTCATGACATACATTATTGGTAATATAATCTATTGGTTATAATGTGGTACAGGGACAACCCAAGGGAGCTTTTAAATGTGTTACATACAGGAAGTGAATCACATTTACTATTTATGCATTTGAATTGCTATCATATTATTGGGAATATGATTTTGTACATGCTCATGGTTTTGGGGGTTGATCCTGTAGGTACTTTTGGGCGGACGGACTAAGGCGAGTTGGTGCGGTGAGCTAGTGAGGAGTGCTCTTGGTAGCAGGCATATTCTTTTGTATAGTATCTACTCTAGGAGTAGTGTAAAGCTTTAGGATTAATATTCATTGGATGGGAATGTAATTAATCCATTTTGGAACTTTATTTTGGCACTGTAATCTAATAGCTCAAGGCACCAACACAACTTTTATACTCCGTTTATGCATGAAAATTTTAATTATGCCTTTAATCCGCATTTAAGAACTAGGGTCCTTACACCATGACTGATACTTCATTCCTTGAAGCACCTCCCAAGCACAGTTCGATCTCAACACTGGATCTGTGTACTCATTCAATCAGCTCTGGTACCTCAATCCTGGAAGTACTTCAAATCAACAGCCCGAGCTCAACTCCAAAGCTGTTGCAACACCTGTACCACCTGCCCCAACAGAGACAGCCCCCACACGGGGTGAACATACCAATATCCCAAATCCCATAATCACAATAATGCAATTCATAATTTACAATATGTAAATGCTATGAAATATAAGAGATACTCCCTGGATGGCATCATCCTCATCCGGGATCCCCTGTACTGTCCCTGTTCTCAAAATAACTGAAACCATCAAATTCTCAAATGACAGTTAATCATTTCATTGATTAACGAATTCACTTGCCACATACCGACATTATAACAATAACATCAAATCATTCAACAATGATCACAAATATCCCATATATCTCTTTTATGGTTTCATAGTTCTATTTAATTGCTCGCTCTACAATTGCGGCATTTCAGTCTCACGCATGCTCAACAGCAGTGGCGTCATAACCGATGTTCGCTCAAAGGCTACTACCTCCAATCATTGCTCGCTCAAAAGCGGCACCATGCAATTCCCAATGTATATACATCCATTTGTAGCAATCACCATTAAACATGTATTTCAACATCCGTTAATACCCGTTTATTGCTAAAACCATATATCAGGCACTTCCATACACATTTATTGCAATACAGTGTGTCATGCACTCAACAATTGCATTTAAAATAAGGGGCTGTGCTCGTACGTTATACGTACCTTATATTTTCCGTAGTTTGAGTCCGACTTCGTCCGAGTCCCACGATCCGATGAATTATGTGCTAACACACAAATAATTCACAATCAAATACAAGCATGCAACCACATGTCCAAGCACGTTCATGACTCCCAATCATATCGTCAATCCATGACGATTACCAAAATAAAAGCCCCCCGGGTAAGCATGCATAATACCCAAAATATTCCATTTTATATGTTTAATAGATAGCCAAAAACCCAACCAAAAATTCCGTTTAATTAATCTTGGCTCCAACCAATCCATTTTAAAAGTATAGCATTCCCATTGGAATGTAGACATTGCCCCAGAAATGGCCCCTTAAAACCTCGATTCCAAAATCCCGATATTTTCCAAAATTTTGAAAAAACAAAGGGAACAGGGCCGCGATCGATCGGCGCCAAGCCGCGATCGATCGCCATACCCTACTGCCCGAAAATAAACAAGCCGCGATCGATCGCCACATCTCGCGATCGATCGCCAAGACCCTCGCGATCGATCGCCCACTTTTTGCGATCGATCGCCGCTACTGCTCATCGCCTTCCCAAAACAGAAACATGTCGCGATCGATCGGCGCCAAGCCGCGATCGATTGCGACCTGCGGGATTCCGAAAATTTCGAGCTTCAATGGTGTTTTTCACACCCAACCTCCAAACCAACACCCCAAACAACCTCAACACCTCAAATACAACATTTAAAGTCAATAAAAACTCTAAAAACTCAACTTGGATCTTTAACCCAAAAATCCCCAAATTCATAACCCACCAAAACTTAACCAAAAACTATAATACTATTATCAAATCGAAGACAATGACGAGGGGGAGATGAATACCTGATTATCTTTGAGAAATCGGGCTCCCAAGACGAGCCCCCAACGATTTGCTTCCAAGAGCAAGAGAGGGAAAAGGTGGGGGGGAAGGGTTTGAGAGAAGAGAGAGGGAAGAGAGAGGGAGGTTCCATGCTACAATGACGGAAATCTCGAGTCCAACTGGTATATATAGCAAAATGCTCCAAGATACCAATACCTCCACAAATACATCATGATTCATTAAAAATCATCTGTTTTCAAAAACTCTCTCTCCAACATCACATCCCCATATTAGCCCCAACATAAGGCACCCCGGACACCAAGTCCCACAAAAAACCCAACTCATAGGTTTTCCACCAAAATGAGAATACAATCTCAACCTTTGGATCCAACGATCCCAAATGCCAGATTTAACAACCTCGGGAGATGCAAAACCGCAATTAATTCCTAATTGCCACAATTAAAAATCCATCAAGGATTAATACCACACCGGGATTAACACCATAAATCCCCGGACATCACAGAGGGGAAAGAGGGTATAGTGGGGTATATGGGTTAATTAAATTGTACCCAAATATTAACATGATGTATAAAATACCCCAACATGGTATTTTAAAAGCATTTTACAAAAATTGCAACCAACTTCAATCAATCCATAATTTCCTCATAATTAACAATCAATACAAATAAATCATGTTAACACTTCATTACCCAACATGCATAACATGCACCCTGAAACGTAATCCCCGGGTCACGCCTATCATGTGACTAAGCATTTCATCATGATAATTAATTTCAACACATAAATCAATTATCCACATAATTAATCATATTAACATAATTAATGCCTTAATTGCAATTAATCATTTCGGGGACATCACAACTAATGTCTTCTTAGACGTCTGTTGGTACTCTTGTTCCAGCGGATGTTCACTCTCTGCATATTGTGGATGATAACTCTTGGTCTTTGGACCCAGTAGATCTCTTTTTATCTTTTCACCAGGTAGATATCTTTTCACCCGGTGGATGTCTTTTAGGCTTTTCACTTGGTACGTGTCTTTTCATCCGGTAGATGATATCTTTATCTTTTAGTATCCGGTGGACTTTTGTAGAGTTATTCAACATTCTCTTTATCAATAGGCTTCGATGCCGTAGACACTTCAAGCAGTAGATGTTTGTGATCACCAAAAATTAGAAATATTTTCCCAACAACTCCCCCTTTTTGGTGATGACAAAACTTACCAGTGGAGACTCTGGCTTGAACGTTGAACAGCAAATACATGTTAAGACTTAAAAACATAACAGTTGAGAGCAACAAATATTGTTAGATAAAAAAGCAGATTACAAGTAGTAATCAAGATGAACATTAAATAAAGAATATCATTTTTATTTAAAATGAATTCTGTTTACATATTACAATTCTTACAACAGTCCTACGTTAACAATCTTTCAAGTGGGTAAAAACAACTTGAGAAACATAGCCAGTATGGAATGATCCTAGCTGACCAGTTGTGGGGTTTTGACATGGGAGGGGCTTTGGGGAGAAAAGGTGCATACAGAGAAATTGTTACAAAAGAAAACCTAGGAAATAAACTACGTTATCTTCAAAGTAATCCTCTGTTCATCCTTTGTTCATCATAGTCTCTGTCTTCCTCATTTTTGTCATCAACACCCAGACATCTGCTTTCCAAATTCCAGGCTGGTGGATGAACACCAAAACCGGTCTGTGAAGCTGGAGCTAGCAGATGTGGGTTAGATAAGTAATCAACCCATGTATGGTTGATATAGATAAGTAATAAACCCATGAAATAGAATTACAGAAAAGTTGCAAGAACGGTAAGTTAAATTTTAAGATAAGCATGTTGTAGTGTGAGAGGTAGTGAGTATGCTATTTATAGCCAAAATTGGCAAGGTTCACTACTGCGATTGATATGACATATCAGCTTGTGGCATTCAATCCTGAATTAAATGAAATTGAACAAGATAAGTATTGAATAAAAGAAACGTGATTTTATTGTAATAAAGACAAAATGTAATAGATTAAGACAAGATCCGTTACTATGGGCGTCCCAACCAATGTTTGGAGTAGTCACGATCTGAAGGAGGAGTGTCCGTAGGTGGTTTGTGATGCCCCGAAATTAATTAATTGCAAGTAAGGCATTAATTATGTTTATATGATGTATCATGTGTTGATGGATTTATGTGTTGGGTATTAAGATGTTAACATGATTTAATTGTGTTAATTATTAAATATGAGGAGGATGTGATTTTAGATGAAGTTTGGAGCATTTTTGTAAAATGCTTTTAAAATACTATGTTGGAGCATTTTATACATCATGTTAAGTTTGGGGTACAATTTTAATTAAGTTAAAGCAACCCCTTTTTTAATCCTCTACCCATCACTTTAACCCCCCACTTTACCTTTCACCTTTTAAAAATCCCCAAATCACTTCCCAAACCCCAAACCCTCCCATTTTCGAGTTCCACCAAAAGAGGAGAAGAAAAGTTCCACAAAAACTTTGTTTGTGTGATCTTTGCTAGGATTTGGAGCCTACAAGAGGTATGGAACCATTCCTATAAGTTTTATGATGTTTGGTGTTGAAATGGGTTAAGTTTGTGATGTTTTATGTGGGTTTGTTTGGGTATGTGTTGTTTATGGTTGGGGTATGATTTTTGAAGTGTTTTATGTTGGTTTTAGTGGGTTATGATGTTATTGAAGTTGTGAAGAAGTTTGGTTTTGGGTGGCATGAGGAGGAGCTTGAAAAATGAGCATTAATGGCGAAATTTCGGAGTACAGCACTCGGCGATCGATCGCCCGTTATTGGCGATCGATCGCGAGCCTCCAGTGTCCGCCAGTAGCATTTGGCGATCGATCGTCACTTTTGGGCGATCGATCGACGAGGCTGGCGATCGATCGCGCCAAAAGTGGCGATCGATCGCCAAGAAGAGAATTTTTGCCCCTCGTCCAGTGCGATATCGCGATCGATCGCGCCTGGGCAGCGATCGTTCGCGAGTTGTAAAAAGGTGGATTTTTGATATTTATGTGGGATTTTTGGATATTGGGCTATATTTAGCTTCTAATATCAATTTGTATGGTTATGTAGAACCATCCCAGGTGCCAACAACATCGAGAAGATAGAGTTCTTCAATTTCTCCACTTTTGGAATTAAGGTACGTAAGAGACGTACGAGCATCGGACGGTAAACCATACCCTTAAATATTATGATGATGCTTACGATGATGATGTTTATGATGATGTTTTCAATGATGATGTTTATGATGATGTTATGATAATGATGCTTACGATGACGTTTACGATGATGATGCTTATGATGATGTTTATGACGATGATGCTTATGATGATGTTTATGATGATGATGCTTATGATGACGTCTATGATGACAAAGTTTATGATAAGGTCATACGACGTGTATGATTGGGTAAGACGCCCATGTGGTAAGATGCCACCCAAAGTATGTGAGTGGGTAAGATGCCCCCGTGGTAAGATGCCACGCAATGTTTATGATATGGTAAGACGCCATATGATTGGGTAAGATGCCCACGTGGTAAGATGCCACACGATGATTATGATATGGTAAGATGCATACAATGGGGTAAGACGCCCTAATATATGAATAAGAGTCAGGGATAACAAAGGAAGTCGAAGGACGACCAATAACCTTTACTTAACTAGGATGTTATGCATTACTGTATGCTTTTGATATAATGTTAAGTAAATATGTACATGCTCACGATGTGTTATCCCTGTAGGTACACTTTTGGACCGAGGGCCTAGGGTCGGGTTGAGGAGGTGAGCTAAAGGAAGCAAGATGAATGTAGGATGCAGTATTTTGATAGTCTCTACTCTAGGAGTAGTGTAAATCTATAGCTTTAACATTCATTAATGGGAATGTAATTAAATAGCTTTTGGAAATTTTATTTTGGCCTGTAATCTCCTTAGCTCAAGCTACAACCGGAACCCTTAAGAGGTTATAAATGCATGTTCTGTCCAATTTATGTGTACTAAATGATATTAAGGTAGGAAGACCCTACATTAGTGGTATCAGAGCAGTGGTTAGATAACCCAGGAATGAGTGAAGGGTAGCCTTAGCAATATGTTAGCTAGGTGCTTACTTTCGAACATGTTCTGTGCATAAGTTGCATATGAAGTATATGATGTTATGCTAACATGTTTTGTTTATCTAACGAAGTATTATACGAACTGCTTTTGGATCTTGTTGTTAACCCTTGTGTTGCAGTATGGCAGCAAATGTGGAGGTAGGTGACGCAGTGAGCGTCAATGCAAGCGCGGGGCGTACGAATCCCCTACCCCCGCCAGCTTTTGATGATGAACCGGCCGAACAACAGTTGTTGCCAGGGGAGCTAAGCTTAACTCAGTTTCTTGCTTACCGACCCCCAACCTTTGAAGGAACCGAAACTGGGGAACGAGCTGAGGAATGGTTAGAAAGAATAGAGCAGATCTTTGTGGCAGCCCCATGTGCGAAGACGGCATGGATACGGTTAGCAGAGTTCCAATTGGCCAAGAAGGCGCTAATGTGGTGGAAGACCACCGTGGTAGAGCAAGAGGCTCAAGGTCATGAAGTTAACTGGAAAATGTTTCGAACTCGCTTTCTGAACCGTTATTTCTCGGCTGCAGCACGACAGGCTAAGGAAGATGAATTCACTCACCTCAAGCAAGGTAATATGTCAGTGTCAGATTATGCTCTTCAGTTTTGCTCCTTGCTCAGATATGTGCGTCACATTGCCACGAGCACGCAAGCAAAGATGAGGAATTTCATGAAAGGTTTGAGGCCGGAGCTATACGATAGGGTGATCACTTATGGCCCTACTTGTTTTGACGATGCACTCTCACGGGCCGAGCTGGCCGAACTAGGAGTGGGTGCATACCCTGATGTTGTACCACCGTCGGCACCCTCTCAGAAATCCACTCCGGATAATTTGAAGCCAAAGAGTGATCAGTTCAAGTCAAGGGGGAACTCATCGGCGTCAAGGTTCAGTGGTAAGAGGTCTGACAATAGATGGAAGGGGAACCGTAGGGGTGATGCCCCATCTGGAAGGGGGTAGTCTCAGGGAGACAGATCTGGGAAGATCCAATGCACTCTTTGTGGGCAACCACATCTGACGAAAGAATGTGTAGGGTGCTATGTTTGTGGCGACAAGGGCCACTTTGCTAGATAGTGTCCCAACAGGGGAAGTCAACAGGGTCCTGCGGGGAGGCCTGCGGATAGGACAGCACAGCACAGACCCCCATTTGTGCCGCGTCAGCATGGAGGTCAGCCCATGGGACCACCTCAAGGACAAGTCTATGCACTGACAAGGGAGCAGGCTTCAGCGGCTCCGGAGGAGGTTATAGCGGGTACGTGTCTTTTATTTACGCACCCTGCTTTTATATTGATCGACACAGGTGCGTCACACTCTTTTGTGTCAACAAGTTTTGTGGAAAGACACCACATATGCACTTCTCTGTCGCCCACGCCTCTTATAGTCTCGACCCCCGCTGGAAGAAGTATGATTACTGATCGGATCGTCTACAATGGCCTCATTTATTTTGAGGATAAAGAACTAAGGTCAGATTTGATTGTTCTGGGAATGTCAGATTTTGACTGCATTCTGGGCATCGACGTTCTGAACAGGTATCAGGCAGTTGTGAACTGCAGGCAGAGGACAGTACGGTTCAAATCTGATATGGGAATTCCATGGACGTTCTATGGGGATGGTTCTCGCTCAAAGATTCCATTGATATCTGCTGTCAAGATGGCACAGTTATTGGAACGATGCCATACAGGCTATCTCATATATGCCGTTGATGTTACGAAAAAGAAAGAAGAAGTAAAAGTTGAGGATGTGCCCGTAGTGGCGGAGTTTCCCGATGTCTTTCCGGAGGAGATTCCCGGATTCCCACCGACGAGAGAGGTCGAGTTTGGGATTGAGTTATTACCGGGGACGTCGGCCATTTCTCGTGCCCCTTATAGGATGGCACCAGCGGAGCTAAGGGAATTAAAGATTCAGTTGCAAGAGCTCCTTGATAAGGGCTATATACGCCCTAGCGTATCGCCCAGGGGAGCACCAGTTTTATTTGTGAAGAAGAAAGATGGTTCAATGCGTTTGTGCATCGATTACAGACAACTGAACAAAGCTACAGTGAAGAATAAGTACCCACTCCCGAGGATCGATGATTTGTTTGATCAGTTGCAGGGTACGAGGCTCTACAGTAAGATCGATCTGAGGTCGGGGTACCATCAGATTAGAGTAAGAGAAGAGGATGTTCAGAAGACAGCCTTCAGGACTAGGTATGGGCACTATGAATTCCTAGTCATGCCTTTTGGGGTGACAAATTCCCCGGCTGTTTTCATGAGTTTGATGAACAAGGTGTTCCAGCCATTTTTAGACCAATTCGTCATAGTTTTCATTGACGATATACTCATCTACTCTCGGACCGAAGAAGATCATGTACGGCACTTGAGGACAGTACTTAAGATCCTCAGGGATCATCAGTTGTATGCAAAGCTTAGCAAGTGCGAGTTCTGGTTGGACAGCGTGGTATTCCTAGGCCATGTCATATCTAGCCAAGGGATATCTGTGGATCCCAGGAAGATTGAAGCTGTGATGGAGTGGGCAGCACCCACTTCTGTACCCGAGATACGGAGTTTTCTTGGCTTAGCAGGTTATTACCGACGTTTTGTCGAGGGATTTTCTAAGATCGCTAAGCCATTGACACAGCTGACTCAGAAAGGAGTCCCATCTTTTGGTCAGAAGCTTGTGAGGAAAGCTTCCAAGAATTGAAGCGTCGTTTGACGACAGCGCCAGTGTTGGTGATTCCGTCGGAGGATAAGAGGTTTGCCTTGTACACGGACGCATCATTGCAGGGTTTGGGCTGTGTATTGATGCAAGACAGACAAGTGGTAGCCTATGCTTCGAGACAGTTGAAGCCTCATGAGACCAGATACCCAGTCCATGACCTGGAACTGGCGGCTATCATTTTCGCCTTAAAGATTTGGCGTCATTATCTTTACGGTACTACGTTTACCATTTTTACGGACCATAAGAGCCTAAAGTTTCTATTCACTCAGGCTGAACTGAACACGCGTCAAAGAAGATGGATGGATTTGCTCAAGGATTATGACTGTGAAATTGAGTACCATCCTGGTAAAGCAAATTTGATAGCAGACGCCTTAAGTCGGAAGGTGAAGAGTACTGCTGAGGATGTTATGTGTTTATCAGCTTTGATGACTTCCTATCGCCATCTGGGCTATGACTTCGATGTGGACACGTCGCCGGTGCGAGTGTCGACCTTATTGGCCGAGCCAGTCGTATTTGAGGCTATCAGGAAAGCCCAGAGGTCGGATGATGAAGTGCAGAGATGGTCATCGATAGCACTTCGAGGTCAGCCAACAAAGTTTAGAGTGGCTGAAGATGATTCATTAAGACTGGGCAACCGATGGGTAGTCCCAGATACACCAGAGTTACGTAAAGGAATTTTAGAACGGGCTCATAGTAGCCGATTCAGTATCCACCCCGGAGGAAGAAAGATGTACAAGGACCTGAGTGGTCAATTCTGGTGGAGACGCATGAAGCGTGATGTGATCAGTTTTGTTAAGAGATGTTTAATCTGCCAACAAGTAAAGGCAGAAAGGCAGAGGCCTGGTGGCGAGCTGAAGAGCTTGGAGGTACCTAAGTGGAAGTGGGAGCATATATCTATGGACTTCGTGACCCACTTGCCAAGGTCGGCCTCTGGATTTGATGCGATCTGGGTGATCGTGGATAGGCTGACGAAGGTAGCTCATTTAATCCCTTACAGTATGACTTTCACGTATCTAAAGATGGCCCAATTATATGTACGGGATGTAGTGAGGTTGCATGGGATTCCAGTCTCGATCGTGTCTGATAGAGACCCAAGGTTTACTTCTCATTTCTGGGAAGGTCTCCAGACAGCTTTGGGCACCGAGGTGAGACTGAGTACAGCTTATCACCCTCAGACAGATGGCCAAACGGAGCGTACTATACAGACGCTCGAAGACATGCTGAGGGCATGTATTTTGGAGTTTGATACTCCGTGGCAAGAGTCTATATCACTGGTAGAGTTCTCCTACAATAACAGCTATCAGGCGAGCATTCAAATGGCCCCTTTTGAAGCTCTTTACGGACGACGATGTAGGTCACCGCTGTATTGGGAGGACTTGACGAGTAAAGCGGTCGGAGGACCAGATATGATTAAGGACATGGAGGAAAAGATTAAGATGATACGCTTAAAGATGAAAGCGGCCCAAGATAGGCAAGCAGCCTATGCAAATAAGCGGCGACGGCCGCTAGAATTTCAAGTAGGAGACAAGGTCTTCTTGAAAATCTCACCCTTCAGGGGTGTTGTTCGATTTGGTATGCGGGGGAAGTTATCCCCGAGGTATGTTGGACCGTATGAGGTATTACAGCGTATCGGCACTTTGGCTTACCGATTGGCTCTACCGCCGTCTTTATCTGGAATTCATGATGTCTTCCACGTTTCTATGTTGAGAAAGTATGAGCCAGATCCGTCTCATGTGTTACAGCCTACTGAAGTGCAGTTGGACTCAGATGTATCCTACGTTGAAAGACCAGTCAGAATTCTGGATCGTGAGGATCGCAAACTACGAAGTAAAGTTATACCGATGGTCAAAGTTCAGTGGGATCGTCGGAGTGTCGAGGAGGCTACGTGGGAGACGGAGCGGCATATGATGCAGCATTACCCGGAACTATTTTCTGGTATGATTTATGTTTAGTTTCTTTTGGGTAAGTGCATGCGATTTCGAGGACGAAATCTTGTAAGTAGGGGAGTAATGTGATGCCCCGAAATTAATTAATTGCAAGTAAGGAATTAATTATGTTTATATGATGTATCATGTGTTGATGGATTTATATGTTGGGTATTAAGATGTTAACATGATTTAATTGTGTTAATTATTAAATATGAGGAGGATGTGATTTTAGATGAAGTTTGGAGCATTTTTGTAAAATGCTTTTAAAATACTATGTTGGAGCATTTTATACATCATGTTAAGTTTGGGGTACAATTTTAATTAAGTTAAAGCAACCCCTTTTTAAATCCTCTACCCATCACTTTAACCCCCCACTTTACCTTTCACCTTTTAAAAATCCCCAAATCACTTCCCAAACCCCAAACCCTCCCATTTTCGAGTTCCACCAAAAGAGGAGAAGAAAAGTTCCACAAAAACTTTGTTTGTGTGATCTTTGCTAGGATTTGGAGCCTACAAGAGGTATGGAACCATTCCTATAAGTTTTATGATGTTTGGTGTTGAAATGGGTTAAGTTTTTGATGTTTTATGTGGGTTTGTTTGGGTATGTGTTGTTTATGGTTGGGGTATGATTTTTGAAGTGTTTTATGTTGGTTTTAGTGGGTTATGATGTTATTGAAGTTGTGAAGAAGTTTGGTTTTGGGTGGCATGAGGAGGAGCTTGAAAAATGAGCATTAATGGCGAAATTTCGGAGTACAGCACTCGGCGATCGATCGCCCGTTCTTGGCGATCGATCGCGAGCCTCCAGTGTCCGCCAGTAGCATTTGGCGATCGATCGCCACTTTTGGGCGATCGATCGACGAGGCTGGCGATCGATCGCGCCAAAAGTGGCGATCGATCGCCAAGAAGAGAATTTTTGCCCCTCGTCCAGTGCGATCTCGCGATCGATCGCGCCTGGGCAGCGATCGATCGCGAGTTGTAAAAAGGTGGATTTTTGATATTTATGTGGGATTTTTGGATATTGGGCTATATTTAGCTTCTAATATCAATTTGTATGGTTATGTAGAACCATCCCAGGTGCCAACAACATCGAGAAGATAGAGTTCTTCAATTTCTCCACTTTTGGAATTAAGGTACGTAAGAGACGTACGAGCATCGGACGGTAAACCATACCCTTACTTATTATGATGATGCTTACGATGATGATGTTTATGATGATGTTTTCAATGATGATGTTTATGATGATGTTATGATAATGATGCTTACGATGACGTTTACGATGATGATGCTTATGATGATGTTTATGACGATGATGCTTATGATGATGTTTATGATGATGATGCTTATGATGACGTCTATGATGACGAAGTTTATGATAAGGTCATACGACGTGTATGATTGGGCAAGACGCCCATGTGGTAAGATGCCACCCAAAGTATGTGAGTGGGTAAGATGCCCCCGTGGTAAGATGCCACGCAATGTTTATGATATGGTAAGACGCCATATGATTGGGTAAGATGCCCACGTGGTAAGATGCCACACGATGATTATGATATGGTAAGATGCCATACAATGGGGTAAGATGCCCTAATATATGAATAAGAGTCAGGGATAACAAAGGAAGTCGAATGACGACCAATAACCTTTACTTAACTAGGATGTTATGCATTACTGTATGCTTTTGATATAATGTTAAGTAAATATGTACATGCTCACGATGTGTTATCCCTGTAGGTATACTTTTGGACCGAGGGCCTAGGGTCGGGTTGAGGAGGTGAGCTAAAGGAAGCAAGATGAATGTAGGATGCAGGATTTTGATAGTCTCTACTCTAGGAGTAGTGTAAATCTATAGCTTTAACATTCATTAATGGGAATGTAATTAAATAGCTTTTGGAAATTTTATTTTGGCCTGTAATCTCCTTAGCTCAAGCTACAACCGGAACCCTTAAGAGGTTATAAATGCATGTTCTATCCAATTTATGTGTACTAAATGATATTAAGGTAGGAAGACCCTACATGGTTGCCTTGAACTTTGTAGGGTCTTCCTACCTTAACATCAATTAGTACACATATAATGGACAGAACATGCATTTATAACCTCTTAAGGGTTCCGGTTGTAGCTTGAGCTAAGAAGATTACAGGCCAAAATAAAATTTCCAAAAGCTATTTAATTACATTCCCAATAATGAATGTTAAAGCTATAGATTTACACTACTCCTAGAGTAGAGACTATCAAAATCCTGCATCCTATATTCATCTTGCTCCTTTTAGCTCACCTCCTCCACCCGACCCTAGGCCCTCGGTCCAAAAGTGTACCTACAGGGACAACACATTGTGAGCATATTCATATTTACTTAACAAGATATAGAAGACATACAGTAATGCATAACATCTTAGTTAAGTAAAAGTTATTGGTCATTCTTCGACTTCTTTTGTTATCCCTGATTCTTATTCATGTATGAGGGCATCTTACCCCATTGTATGGCATCTTACCATAACATATTCGTCGTGTGGCATCTTACCACATGGGCATCTTACCCAATCATATGGCGTCTTGCCATATCATAACATTGTGTGGCATCTTACCACGTGGACATCTTACCCACTCACATACATTGGGTGGCATCTTACCACATGGGCGTCTTACCCAATCATACACGTCGTATGACCTTATCATAAACATCATCATCGTAAACACCATCATAATCATCATCATAAACATCGTCATTGTAAACATCATCATAAACATCATCCTCGTAAACATCATCATAAACATCATCATCGTAAACATCATCATAAACATCATCATAAACATCGTCACTATAAACATCATCATAAACATCATCATCGTAAACATCATCATAAACATCATCATCGTAAACATCATCATAAACATCATCATTATAAGCATCATCGTTAAATGTAGGAGTATGGTTTACCGTCCAATGCTCGTACGTTTCTTACGTACCTTAATTCCAAAAGAAGGAGAAATTGCAGAACTTTATCTCCTTGAGGTCGTGGGTACCTGGGACGGTTCTACATAACCATACAAATTGATATTAGAAGCTAAACAATAGCCCAATACCAAAAATTTAACAAAAATCATCATTTTCCCATTTTTGAACAGTGGGGATCGATCGCTCAAAACATGGCGATCGATCGCCAGATTTTTCACATAGCGGCGATCGATCGCTTAAAACATGGCGATCGATCGCCTTGATGCTCATTTCGCCACTGGACGTTGGCGATCGATCACGCCATTTGAGGCGATCGATCGCCTATCCTCATTTTCGCGTACTGCTTCTCGGCGATCGATCGCTGCATTTGTAGCGATCGATCGCCACAACCAGTGGCCGCGATTTCACCATTTTCATGTGCATTTTCCAAGCTTATCTTCATATCTTTCAAAACCAAACTTCCCAACAATAACAATAACATCATAACCCACTAAAACCCACATAAAACACTTCAAAAATCATACCCCAAACATATATAACACATACCCCAAAACAACCCACATAATCACTTCAAAAATCACCACATTTCAAATCGAAACATCATCAAAACTTTAGGGAGAGTCCCATACCTCTTGAAGACTCTAAATCTTGATAAAAATCACACAAACTCAAGTTTTGTGGAGCTCCCTCCTTCCTCATTTGAAGAATATCGAAAATGTGGGATAGTTTAGGGTTGAGGATGATTTGGGGGTTTTAAAAGAGTAAAGGTAAAGTGAAGTGAAGTATAGGGAAAGATGGGTAGTGGGGATTAAAAGGGGTTGTGCAAAGTTAATTTAAAACTTGTACCCCAAACTTAACATGATGTATAAAATACTCCAACGTGGTATTTTGAAAGCATTTTACAAAAATGCTCTAACTTCATCTAAAATCACATCTTCCTCATATTTAATAATCAACACAGTTAAATCATGTTAACATCTTAATACCCAACACATAAATCAATTATCACATGATTCATCATATAAACATAATTAATGCCTTAATTGCAATTAATTAATTTCGGGGCATCACATTACTCCCCTACTTACAAGATTTCGTCCTCGAAATCGCATGCACTTACCCAAACAGAAACTAACGTAAATCATACCAGAAAATAGTTCCGGGTAATGCTGCATCATATGCCGTTCAGTCTCCCACGTAGCCTCCTCGACACCCCGACGATCCCACTGAACTTTGACCATCGGTATAACTTTACTTCGTAGTCTGCGATCCTCACGATCCAGAATCCTGACCGGTCTTTCAACGTAGGATACATCTGAATCCAACTGCACTTCAGTAGGCTGTAAAACATGAGACGGGTCTGGCTCATACTTTCTCAACATAGAAACATGGAAGACATCATGAATTCCAGATAAAGACGGCGGTAGAGCCAGACGGTAAGCCAATGTACCAATACGCTGCAATACCTCATACGGTCCGACATATCTCGGAGATAACTTTCCCCGCATACCAAAACGGACCACGCCGCTGAAGGGTGAGATTTTCAAGAAAACCTTGTCCTCCTACTTGGAATTCTAGCGGCCGTCGCTGCTTATTGGCGTAGGCTGCTTGCCTATCTTGGGCCGCTTTCATCTTTAAGCGTATCGTCTTTATCTTTTCTTCCATATCTCTAATCATATCCGGCCCTCCAACCGCCTTACTAGTCAAGTCCTCCCAATACAGCGGTGATCTACATCGTCGTCCGTACAGAGCTTCAAAAGGGGCCATTTGAATGCTCGCCTGATAGCTGTTATTGTATGAGAACTCTACCAGTGATATAGACTCTTGCCACGGAGTATCAAACTCCAAAACACATGCCCTCAGCATATCTTCGAGCGTCTGAATAGTACGCTCCGTTTGGCCGTCTGTCTGAGGGTGATAAGCTGTACTCAGTCTCACCTCGGTGCCCAAAGCTGCCTGGAGACCCTCCCAGAAATGAGAAGTAAACCTTGGGTCTCTGTCAGACACGATCGAGACTGGAACCCTGTAGGGCCTTCCTACCTTAACATCATATTAATAGCGTATGATGAACTAAACATGTATTAGAGACATCTTAGAGTTCTGGTTGTTATGTGAGCTTAATGTAATTACAAGCCAAAATGAAACTTCAATAGTTAGTTAATTACATTCCCCAAAATGAATGTTAAGGCTAACAAGAATCCTGTATCTATCTTCTTATGCTCCTTTAGCTCACCATCTCAACCCGACCCTTAGTCTCGATCCAAAAGTGTACCTACAGGAACAACTCATCGTGAGCATGTACATCGTTACTTAACATCATGAATTAATGACATATAAATAATGCATGGAAATAGTTGATAACATATACTTCCTGTTTAATAGTACTATCCTTCCTTGGTTGTCCCTGTGTCATAATTACGCATATAATCATTAGCTCAAGACATGAGTGAATAACATCATATTTCGTATATAAGCTCACAACAATCCATGTTAATTAGAAATGGGACTGTCCGGGTTCTATTATGACAGCGGCACAATTGGCCCCCTCGCTCGACATAACACATCATATGATACCCATCGCTACGCCTTGATAGCGGATGTATCTCTTATTCAGCGGATGATACCCATCGCTACGCCTTGATAGCGGATGTACCCCATCGCTCAGCGGATGATACCCATCGCTACACCTTGATAGCGGATGTACCCCATCGCTCAGTTATGTGAGCGGCAAGACCTTCCTCGCTTGCCCATAATAGTCACCGGACATTCAACCACTCTAAGTAGCATAGACAAACATGCGTCATCATCTTATAAGCATCGTCAATTCAAACATCATCATCTTATAATAATAGTCATCGTATCATCATATCATCTTCGTTCATCACAACATCATCATCATAATCTTATTCATCATAGTCATCATAATCATCATCATAAATACTTATGCAATTAATGCAAAGTCATAGTTTAAGAATATGTTACCGTATGATGCTCGTACGTTCCTTACGTACCTTTTCAAAATGTGGTGAAGTCGTAGTACTTTATCTTCTCGAAGTTGTGGGTCCTTGGGATGGTTCTACACAACCATACAATTCAATATTAGAAGCTAATCATAGTCCAATATTCAAAATTCCCACAAAAATGCCAAAAACACACTTTTGTGTGTCTCGCGATCGATCGCCAAGTCGTCCCGATCGATCGCGAGATCACACTGCCCGCATCAACAAATTTATGCATTCGGCGATCGATCGCCACCTTTGGCGCGATCGATCGCCAAGCTCACCGATCGATCGCCCAAAAGTGGCGATCGATCGCCAAAGGCTTCTGGAGCCTACTGCCTGCTCGCGATCGATCGCCAAGAACGGGCGATCGATCGCCAGCCTCTGAACAACGAAAATCTCCATTTTTGTACCTTTAAACCTCACCAACCTCAACCATCATTTATACCAACAACTTAAAAACATTAAAACACTCAAAACCTTCATTACACACCATAAAACCATTAAAAATCCAACATCCCACCAAGAATCACACTAACCCAAACAAACCCATTTCAAACCCTTTTTAAAACCCTTCCAAAACTTAACAAACATTTCAAGAACATCAATAAGTGCTATATAAACATCATAGGCACTAAATCTTACCAAGAAATGCAAGAGTGAAGCTTTTACAAGAATTTCTTCCCACCTTTAGGGCTAATTTCGAAAATGAGGGGAAAGGGGGTTTGGGAAAGTGATTTTGGGAATTGAGTGTAAAAGGGTGAGGTGAGGTAGGAATGGTGATTTAAGTATTAAATCCTAACATTTAACTTGTACCCCAATAAACAACATGATGTATATGAAATACATTAATATGGTAAACATTTATAAAATGTAACCAACATCATTAAATCCATATCATCCTCATAATTAAAATCAACATCCTTAAATCATGTTAATTCTTCATTTCCACACATAACTTAATCGTCGTAATAATTCATCATATAAATATAATTAATGTCCAGGTTACCATTAATTAATTTCAGGGCATCACATTACTCCCCTACTTATAAGATTTCGTTCTCGAAATCGCATGCACTTACCCAAAAAGAAACTAAACATAAATCATACCAGAAAATAGTTCCGGGTAGTGCTGCACCATATGCCGTTCCGTCTCCCACGTAGCCTCCTCGACACCCCGGCGATCCCACTGAACTTTGACCATCGGTATAATCTTACTGCGTAGCCTGCGATCCTCCCGATCTAGGATTCTAACCGGTCGTTCAACATAGGACACATCTGAACTCAACCGAACCTCCGAAGGCTGCAATACATGAGACGGATCGGGTTCATACTTTCTCAACATGGAAACGTGGAAGACATCATGAATACCGGATAAGGACGGTGGTAGAGCCAAACGGTTGGCCAAGGTACCGATGCGCTGCAATATCTCATACGGTCCCACATACCTCGGAGATAACTTTCCCCGCATACCAAAACGGACCACACCCCTGAATGGTGAGATTTTCAAGAAAACCTTATCTCCGACTTGGAATTCTAGCGGTCGTCGCCGCTTATTGGCATAGGCCGCTTGCCTATCTTGGGCCGCTTTCATCTTTAAGCGTATCGTCTTTATCTTTTCTTCCATATCTCTAATCATATCCGGCCCTCCAACCGCCTTACTAGTCAAGTCCTCCCAATACAGATGTGATCTACATCGTCGTCCGTACAGAGCTTCAAAAGGGGCCATTTGAATGCTCGCCTGATAGCTGTTATTATATGAGAACTCTACCAGTGATATAGACTCTTGCCACGGAGTATCAAACTCCAAAACACATGCCCTCAGCATATCTTCGAGCGTCTGTATGGTACGCTCTGTCTGACCGTCTGTCTGAGGGTGATAGGCTGTACTCAGTCTTACCTCTGTGCCCAACGCTGATTGGAGACCCTCCCAGAAATGTGAAGTGAACCTCGGGTCTCTGTCAGACACTATTGACACTGGAATACCATGCAACCTCACTACATCCCGTACATACAATTGGGCCATCTTCAGATACGTGAAAGTCATACTGTAAGGGATGAAATGAGCTACTTTCGTCAGCCTATCCACGATCACCCAGATCGCATCAAATCCAGAGGCCGACCTTGGCAAGTGGGTTACGAAGTCCATAGATATATGCTCCCACTTCCATTTAGGTACCTCTAAGCTCTTCAACTCACCACCAGGCCTCTGTCTTTCTGCTTTTACTTGCTGGCAGATCAGACACCTCTTGACAAAAGCAATTACTTCACGCTTCATGCGTCTCCACCAAAATTGACCACATAGGTCCTTGTACATCTTTCTTCCTCCTGGGTGGATACTTAACCGGCTACTGTGAGCCCGTTCTAAAATTCCTTTACGCAATCCTGGCGCATTTGGGACCACCCATCGGTTGCCCAATCTTAAAGAATCATCTTCAGCCACTCTAAACTTTGTTGGCTAACCTCGAAGTACTATCGATGTCCATCTCTGAACTTCCTCGTCCGACCTCTGGGCTTTCCTGATTGCCTCAAATACGTCCGGCTCAGCCAATAAGGTCGACACTCGCACCGGCGACGTGTCCACATCAAAATCATAGCCTAAATGGCAATAGGAAGCCATCATAGCTGATAAGCTCATAGTATCTGGTGTGCGCTTATCGTGTACGCCCAAATTAACCCCACTCAATCCTCAAGATTGATAACAATAATGTAGTAGCGTGAGTAGGGATCGATCCCACGAGGAGGTGTGAATCTTTGTGTTAATGAAAATCAAAACAAAAGAATAACAAAAGATGGGGTTGTGAGTGATTGAATTATACTACTTAAATTAAAATTAAAGATTAAACTAATGAAAGCGATTCTTGGTATCGGTCGACTCTTCCTTAGAATTATCATCTATTTCATCGATTCACAAAAGACTCAATTTTTCATATGAATATTCATCGTTGGACGTTTAATCCAATAATCAAAGTCCTATCTCACCTTACGTTTAGTTAAGTAGCCCAAGCGTTCTAGTTTAACCCTTATCAAACAATCAATCAAAATACAAGCGATTAAGATTTAAATCGATGATAGCATATGAACTAGTGAGATCGATGAAGCTAAACAACATAATCCAAGCGTCTATGTTTAATCTAGTCAAGTGTTCTTCCTAAGAATTTAACAAACTCACAAGCGGAAATTCATCAATCTTAGTTGCTTCGTAAATTAGAGGGATCAAACGATTCCGTATTTGATATCTAATTTAGCGTTAGATTTCATGCAAGTTACTAGGTTGTCAATCCAATAAACAAACATCAATCATATCAACAAAATCAGAAAAACTCTTGATATTCAATAAAATTGATATATAAAGCGTATGAATCTCCCCAAGATAAATAATTCCAAGGATTTGTCTTCCTCAACCAAGAATTAAAAACTAGCTAGACATAATCTAATAAAAACAATAAATAAAAGCAAGGGAAAGAATACTAATCCGATCTCCGCTCGTCGAAGTGTCAATCCCGCCTTCGCTTCGATCTTCTTAGCCGTTCTTCAACAAAATTGAAAAGAAAATATAAAACTATCCTAAACTACTCTACCCTAACTATCTAGATGGTTAAAAGGTCTGAATTTCGAGTATATATGTATTGGGAGGCTGATGGAGTAGGTTAGAATCCATGTGGGAAGGAAAGAAATCAAGTTTTTTAATTTTCCAAAATTCTATTGGCGTAATTACGCCTAAAATGGCGTAGCTACGCCTGTCCATGCCGTAGCGTTGGCGTAATTACGCCTGTGAATGGCGTAATTACGCCTGTCCTCCATTTTTCTGGCGAGTTTTGTATTTTGGCCATAACTTTCACATACGAACTCCGAATTCGACGAGTCAGCTGTCCACGCGAAGATAACTCAAAGTTCTACAACTTTTATATGGACCACATTCCCAAAACTTGGCTGGAATACATAGAAATTTGAGGAGAAAGGAGCAACATGTGTCTTTGATTCCGGTTTTTTCCTCTTTTCTTCAACTTTATTGCTTCTTTCATCATTTTAGCGTGATTTCTTCACCTTTCCCTACATTTACACAAATATACGATTAGGTAGCATATGTATCAATTTATCCATCAAAATATACCAAATCGTAGACAATTAAGCGTAATAGATGTGTCTATTTCTAGTCACATCAAACACCCCCATACTTACTCTTTACTCGACCTCGAGTAAATCAGACAAAACTAAAATCTTTTTGCTTGGCTCATAGCATCAAAACAAACTAACTTGTCCTCACTTTTATGCCTCAACAATTATAAACATGCATAGTAATGAAAGGCGGTGAAAAATTAACAGTGGAACAATTTCAATCCCTATACATTTCATACTCAACAAAATAGTGAACGTGTGTGTGTGGTCATAAACAAGTGTTGTGTACAAATTATAGTTCCAAAATATGTAAATCCACAATAGTTCAAGTCATACACTAACACAAGTATAAGCTCACTTGCACACTCTTCTCCACTATCTTAGCTACTTTGCAAACATAAATCAAGTAGGTCTTTATTAGCTTGTAGCTTGGCCTAGGTATTGGCTTATGAAAGAAAGGGTAAGGATATTCAAACAAGAGAGTATGATGAAATGCACACTAAAAGCTTCTCTTCTTGTATTAATTTTTCAAACCTTGTTCATTTTTTTCAAGGTTTATTTCAACATTTTTCTTCTTTAGTGCCTTGGCTCCCCTTGGAGTCATATTTTTATCTATTTTCTCAAGGCATTCCTTTTTCTTTCATGCATTCCATTCTTTTGACAATTAAGCTCACAAATATACTTCAATGATTCCCAAGTGCATTTGAATGAAATACATCATACTCCCTTAAAAGGTATGGATTAAAATCACATTTAGGCTCATTAGGGAAGGATGATAAGCTGGTCAAGGAATGTTGAATGGGGGTCTTGAGTATGCTTAGCATACTCCCATTCTTTTACATTAAGGCTCAAAAAAGGTACTAGAGATTGATTTTGTTTACATGGTAGGCTTGAAAGGCTCAAACGCATCAAAGATTGCCTATATCACTTTCATGTTTGCAAGTAGTCTAGACATACGCCTCAAAGAGCATGTAGTTAAGTTCTAGCATGTATTAGAGACTTCTTAAGACTATCACAAAGTTTACACAATCTTCACTAAGCTATGCACACTTCACAAGCCATGACAATAATGTGCTCAAAATATTCAACTACTAAGTTAAAGTAAACTTTGCATTAGAGTTCAAAGTGTTCCAAGGTTAACAATTCACCTATGTTCAAAAGCATGCATGATATCAATTAGGTTTCATCACGGGCTAGTGATTCTAAGCATGTGTTCATTACTTATGAGCTCAAAATTTTAAATTTTTCGATTTTTTTGTATTTTTGAAATAAGAAAAACAATAACACACTACTAATCCCTCCCCCATACTTAAATCGTACATTGTCCCCAATGTAAGACAAAAATAGAAGAAAAGAGAAAAGTCTAACTAGTAAAGCAATAAAAGTAAAAGGGAGAAAAAGAAACTAACTCCCCTTGGGTTGCCTCCCAAGCAGCGCCTCTGTTTAACGTCGGTGGCCCGACGCCAGTTCTCTCGCTTAAGGCGATGCCTATTCGCCTTGCACCTCTTGGAGGGTTTTTGTCTTTTCACTATGTCGCCTTCCTCCAAAGAAGTCAGTTGAGGTCGATCAAGATCTACCTCGTGGCATCCTTTAACTTGTTGTCCCCTATGCTCGCCTTTGGGAATCCCATTCTGGTGAGATTCCTTGTTATCCACCTCAATCTCTGTTTGTTGTTCAAGTATTGATGGCCTCAGTACCATCGTTGCTGGAGTTTCTACCTCTTTGCCACTGTCCAAGGTGATGTTGTCTTCGAAAAAATAGTCCCAAGGATCCATTTCATCATAGTATTCTTTCGCCGAATCCTCTTCCACAGCACATGATTCATCTAAGTAATCAACATAGTTCTCAGTTGGAGACATACCATTCGGAGTTGTAGGATGTACAAGCTCCTTTTCTTCTATTGGCACATGTGTCTCCTCTTCTAGCTTGGGTGGCATCAGTACCACCTTCTCCATAGTCTCCTCTTCTTCATCACTCCATGATTCGAATGCAATCATGGTCTCCTTTTGTGCTGCTATCCGATCGGCTGATCTTATTATTTGCTCCATTTGGTTACCCAAATTCTGAGTGCTAGCCCTGAATTCCTGTTGAAATTGCAAAGTACTATCATTAAGTTTTGAAAGAAGATCCTCTAAAGACTCACCAGGGGTATGATATTGAGGTTGTTGCGGCCATGGCGAATATTGTGGTATGTATGGCGGTAGATAGGACTGCATGTAAGGTGGAGGTGGGCTCATCCATTGATTGTCATAGTTGAGATTGGGATGATCACTCCAACTTGAGTTGTATGTTCTTTGTCCACTCCCTACGCCAAGTTGGTGCACAAGATACGCCAATTCGTCTAGTCGCCTATAGTCCTCCATTAAAAGATCCAATTTTTAAGAAATCAACCTGTAAGCACGAACAAACAAGAGTAGCGGTGTGGGGGAAAGAAAGAAATAAAACGAAATAGAGAAAAAAAAAACAGAAAATATTAACACAAAAATATACAACGCCTCCCCGGCAACGGCGCCAAAATTTGGTAGCGTTTATCGTGTACGCCCAAATTAACCCTACTCAATCCTCAAGATTGATAACAATAATGTAGTAGCGTGAGTAGGGATCGATCCCACGAGGAGGTGTGAATCTTTGTGTTAATGAAAATCAAAACAAAAGAATAACAAAAGATGGGGTTGTGAGTGATTGAATTATACTACTTAAATTAAAATTAAAGATTAAACTAATGAAAGCGATTCTTGGTATCGGTCGACTCTTCCTTAGAATTATCATCTATTTCATCGATTCACAAAAGACTCAATTTTTCATATGAATATTCATCGTTGGACGTTTAATCCAATAATCAAAGTCCTATCTCACCTTACGTTTAGTTAAGTAGCCCAAGCGTTCTAGTTTAACCCTTATCAAACAATCAATCAAAATACAAGCGATTAAGATTTAAATCGATGATAGCATATGAACTAGTGAGATCGATGAAGCTAAACAACATAATCCAAGCGTCTATGTTTAATCTAGTCAAGTGTTCTTCCTAAGAATTTAACAAACTCACAAGCGGAAATTCATCAATCTTAGTTGCTTCGTAAATTAGAGGGATCAAACGATTCCGTATTTGATATCTAATTTAGCGTTAGATTTCATGCAAGTTACTAGGTTGTCAATCCAATAAACAAACATCAATCATATCAACAAAATCAGAAAAACTCTTGATATTCAATAAAATTGATATATAAAGCGTATGAATCTCCCCAAGATAAATAATTCCAAGGATTTGTCTTCCTCAACCAAGAATTAAAAACTAGCTAGACATAATCTAATAAAAACAATAAATAAAAGCAAGGGAAAGAATACTAATCCGATCTCCGCTCGTCGAAGTGTCAATCCCTCCTTCGCTTCGATCTTCTTAGCCGTTCTTCAACAAAATTGAAAAAAAAATATAAAACTATCCTAAACTACTCTACCCTAACTATCTAGATGGTTAAAAGGTCTGAATTTCGAGTATATATGTATTGGGAGGCTGATGGAGTAGGTTAGAATCCATGTGGGAAGGAAAGAAATCAAGTTTTTTAATTTTCCAAAATTCTATTGGCGTAATTACGCCTAAAATGGCGTAGCTACGCCTGTCCATGCCGTAGCGTTGGCGTAATTACGCCTGTGAATGGCGTAATTACGCCTGTCCTCCATTTTTCTGGCGAGTTTTGTATTTTGGCCATAACTTTCACATACGAACTCCGAATTCGACGAGTCAGCTGTCCACGCGAAGATAACTCAAAGTTCTACAACTTTTATATGGACCACATTCCCAAAACTTGGCTGGAATACATAGAAATTTGAGGAGAAAGGAGCAACATGTGTCTTTGATTCCGGTTTTTTCCTCTTTTCTTCAACTTTATTGCTTCTTTCATCATTTTAGCGTGATTTCTTCACCTTTCCCTACATTTACACAAATATACGATTAGGTAGCATATGTATCAATTTATCCATCAAAATATACCAAATCGTAGACAATTAAGCGTAATAGATGTGTCTATTTCTAGTCACATCAGTATCCTCTGCGGTGCTCTTCACTTTTTGACTTAAGGCATCTGCTATCATATTTGCTTTACCCGGATGGTACTCTATTTCACAATCATAATCTTTGAGTAAGTCCATCCATCTTCGTTGCCTCATATTCAGTTCTGCTTGGGTGAATAAGAATTCAAGCTCTTATGGTCTGTAAAAATGGTAAACGTCGTACCATAAAGATAATGACGCCAAATCTTCAAGGCGAAGATGATGGCTGCCAGTTCCAGGTCATGGATTGGGTATCTCGTCTCATGAGGCTTCAGCTGCCTCGAAGCATAAGCCACCACATGCTTATCTTGCATCAACACACAACCCAAACCTTGCAATGATGCATCCGTGTACAAAGCAAACTTCTTATCCTCAGAAGGGATTACCAACACTGGCGCTGTCGTCAAGCGACGTTTCAACTCTTGGAAGCTCTCCTCGCAAGCTTCGGACCAATAGAACGGAACTCCCTTCTGAGTCAGCTGGGTCAACGGCTTAGCGATCTTAGAGAATCCCTCGACAAAACGTCGGTAGTAGCCCGCTAAACCGAGGAAACTCCGTATCTCGGGCACCGAAGTGGGTGCAGCCCACTCCATAACAGCTTCAATCTTACGGGGATCCACAGATATCCCACGGCTGGATATTACATGACCCAAGAACACCACACTGTCCAACCCAAACTCGCACTTGCTAAGCTTTGCATATAATTGATGATCCCTAAGGATCTGAAGTACTGTCCTCAAGTGCCCAACATGTTCTTCTTCAGTCCGAGAGTAGATGAGTATATCGTCAATGAAAACTATGACGAATTGGTCCAAAAATGGCTGGAACACCTTGTTCATCAAACTCATGAAAACAGCCGGGGCATTTGTCACCCCAAAAGGCATGACTAGGAATTCATAGTGCCCATACCTAGTCCTGAAGGCTGTCTTCTGAACATCCTCTTCCCTTACTCGAATCTGATGGTACCCCGACCTCAGATCGATCTTACTGTAGAGCCTCGTACCCTGCAACTGATCAAATAAATCATCGATCCTCGGAAGTGGATACTTGTTCTTTACTGTGGCTTTGTTCAGTTGTCTGTAATCGATGCACAAACGCATCGAGCCATCTTTCTTCTTGACAAACAAAACTGGTGCACCCCAGGGCGATACGCTAGGTCGTATATAGCCCTTGTCAAGGAGTTCTTGCAACTGAACCTTTAACTCCTTTAGCTCTGTTGGTGCCATTCTGTACGGGGCACGAGAAATGGCTGACGTCCCCGGTAATAGTTCGATTCCAAACTCGACCTCTCTCGCCGGTGGGAATCCAGGAATCTCTTCAGCTACGGGCACATCTTCAACCTTTAGTTCTTCCTTCTTTCCAGAAATATCAATAGCATAAATGAGATATCCTGTATGGCCTCGTTCCAATAATTGTGTCATCTTGACCGCGGATATTAACGGAATCTTTGAACGGGAACCATCTCCATAGAACGTCCACTGAACTCCTTCATCAGATCTGAATCGGACAGTCCTTTGCCTGCAGTTCACAACCGCTTGGTACCTATTCAGAACATCAATACCCAATATACAGTCGAAGTCTGACATTCCCAGAACGATCAAATCTGACCTTAACTTGTTATCCTCAAAATAAATGAGGCCATCATAGACAATCTGATCAGCAATCAAACTTCTTCCAGCGGGTGTCGAGACTACAAGAGGCGTGGGCGACGGAGCAGTTCATATGTGGTGTCTTTCCACAAAACTCGTCGACACAAAGGAGTGTGACGCACCTGTGTCGATCAATATAAAGGCAGGGTGCGTAAATAAAAGACACGTACCCGCTATGACCTCCTCCGGAGCCGCTATAGCCTGCTCCCTCGTCAATGCATACACTTGCCCTTGAGGTGGCCCCGTAGGCTGACTTCCAAGCTGCCTCGGTACATATGGGGGCCTGTGTGGTGCTGCTCTGTCTGTCAACCACCCAGTAGAATTCTGCTGCCTTCCCCTGTTGGGACATTGTCGAGCAAAGTGGCCTCTCTCGCCGCAAACATAACATCCGACACAATTTTTCGTCAAATGGGGCTGTCCACAAAGAGAGCATTGTACCTCTCCAACACTGCCTCCTCCCCGAGACTGTCCTCCTCTTGGTGGAGCGTCATTCCTGCGGTTTCCCTTCCATCGGTTATCGGGCCTCCTACCACTGAATCTGGACGCCGAAGTGTTCCCCCCAGACTTGAACCGATCACCCCTTGGCCTTAAGTTGTCGGGAGTAGATCTCTGAGGGGGCGCTGGAGGTGGCACAGCATCAGGGTACGCGCCAACCCCTAGTTCGGCTAACTCAGCCCGGGTAAGTGCATCGTCAAAGCAGGTAGGGCCATATGTGATCACCCTATCATAAAGTTCTGGTCTTAAACCCTTCATGAAGTTCCTCATTTTAGCTTGAGTGTCGGCAGCGATATGAGGTACATATCCGAGTAGAGAACAGTAGTGGAGGGCATAATCTGACACCGGCATGTTACCTTGCTTTAGCTTAGTAAACTCATCCTCTTTAGCTTGACGGGCAGCCGCTGAAAAGTATCGGGCCAGGAATCTAGTTCTGAACAGCTTCCAGTTTACTTCTTGACCATGTGCCTCTTGTTCAATCACGGTGGTCCTCCACCACATCAGTGCTTTCTTGGCTAGTTGGAATTCTGCTAGCCTTATCCAGGCTGTCTTTGCACACGGGGCTGCCACAAATATTTGTTCTATTCTTTCTAGCCATTCCTCGGCTCGCTCCCCTGTTTCAGTTCCTTCGAATGTTGGGGGCCGATAAGCTAGAAACTGAGTCAGACTCAAATCTCCCGGCAATAGCTGTTGTTCGGACGGCTCCTCGCCTAGGGCTGGCGGGGGTAGGGGATTCGTGCGCCCCGCACTAGCGTTCACACTTACCGCATCACCAATGTCGATATTTGCTGCCATACTGTAACACAAGGGTTAACAACAAGATCCCAAAAGCAGTTCATATAAACATCGTTAGAAAACCATAACATGATATCATAACACCCATATACTTCATGTACAACATAATATGTCAAAAGTAAGCGCCTAGCCAACCTACTGCTGAGGCTACCCTTCACTCATCCCCGGGTTATCTAACCATTGCTCTGATACCACTAATGTAGGGCCTTCCTACCTTAACATCATATTAATAGCGTATGATGAACTAAACATGTATTAGAGACATCTTAGAGTTCTGGTTGTTATGTGAGCTTAATGTAATTACAGGCCAAAATGAAACTTCAATAGTTAGTTAATTACATTCCCCAAAATGAATGTTAAGGCTAACAAGAATCCTGTATCTATCTTCTTATGCTCCTTTAGCTCACCATCTCAACCCGACCCTTAGTCTCGATCCAAAAGTGTACCTACAGGAACAACTCATCGTGAGCATGTACATCGTTACTTAACATCATGAATTAATGACATATAAATAATGCATGGAAATAGTTGATAACATATACTTCCTGTTTAATAGTACTATCCTTCCTTGGTTGTCCCTGTGTCATAATTACGCATATAATCATTAGCTCAAGACATGAGTGAATAACATCATATTTCGTATATAAGCTCACAACAATCCATGTTAATTAGAAATGGGACTGTCCGGGTTCTATTATGACAGCGGAACAATTGGCCCCCTCGCTCGACATAACACATCTTATGATACCCATCGCTACGCCTTGATAGCGGATGTATCTCTTATTCAGCGGATGATACCCATCGCTACGCCTTGATAGCGGATGTACCCCATCGCTCAGCGGATGATACCCATCGCTACACCATGATAGCGGATGTACCCCATCGCTCAGTTATGTGAGCGGCAAGACCTTCCTCGCTTGCCCATAATAGTCACCGGACATTCAACCACTCTAAGTAGCATAGACAAACATGCGTCATCATCTTATAAGCATCGTCAATTCAAACATCATCATCTTATAATAATAGTCATCGTATCATCATATCATCTTCGTTCATCACAACATCATCATCATAATCTTATTCATCATAGTCATCATAATCATCATCATAAATACTTATGCAATTAATGCAAAGTCATAGTTTAAGAATATGTTACCGTATGATGCTCGTACGTTCCTTACGTACCTTTTCAAAATGTGGTGAAGTCGTAGTACTTTATCTTCTCGAAGTTGTGGGTCCTTGGGATGGTTCTACACAACCATACAATTCAATATTAGAAGCTAATCATAGTCCAATATTCAAAATTCCCACAAAAATGACAAAAACACACTTTGTGTGTCTCGCGATCGATCGCCAAGTCGTCCCGATCGATCGCGAGATCACACTGCCCGCATCAACAAATTTATGCATTCGGCGATCGATCGCCACCTTTGGCGCGATCGATCGCCAAGCTCACCGATCGATCGCCCAAAAGTGGCGATCGATCGCCAAAGGCTTCTGGAGCCTACTGCCTGCTCGCGATCGATCGCCAAGAACGGGCGATCGATCGCCAGCCTCTGAACAACGAAAATCTCCATTTTTGTACCTTTAAACCTCACCAACCTCAACCATCATTTATACCAACAACTTAAAAACATTAAAACACTCAAAACCTTCATTACACACCATAAAACCATTAAAAATCCAACATCCCACCAAGAATCACACTAACCCAAACAAACCCATTTCAAACCCTTTTTAAAACCCTTCCAAAACTTAACAAACATTTCAAGAACATCAATAAGTGCTATATAAACATCATAGGCACTAAATCTTACCAAGAAATGCAAGAGTGAAGCTTTTACAAGAATTTCTTCCCACCTTTAGGGCTAATTTCGAAAATGAGGGGAAAGGGGGTTTGGGAAAGTGATTTTGGGAATTGAGTGTAAAAGGGTGAGGTGAGGTAGGAATGGTGATTTAAGTATTAAATCCTAACATTTAACTTGTACCCCAATAAACAACATGATGTATATGAAATACATTAATATGGTAAACATTTATAAAATGTAACCAACATCATTAAATCCATATCATCCTCATAATTAAAATCAACATCCTTAAATCATGTTAATTCTTCATTTCCACACATAACTTAATCGTCGTAATAATTCATCATATAAATATAATTAATGTCCAGGTTAACATTAATTAATTTCGGGGCATCACAAACCACATGCAACCTCACTACATCCCGTACATATAATTGGGCCATCTTTAGGTACGTGAAAGTCATGTTGTAAGGGATGAAATGAGCTACCTTCGTCAGCCTATCCACGATCACCCAGATAGCATCAAATCCAGAGGCCGACCTTGGCAAGTGGGTCACGAAGTCCATAGATATATGCTCCCACTTCCACTTAGGTACCTCCAAGCTCTTCAGCTCGCCACCGGGTGTAGGGTCTTCCTACCTTAACATCATATTAATAGCGTATTATGAACTAAACATGCATTAGAGACATCTTAGAGTTCTGGTTGTTATGTGAGCTCAATGTATTACAGGCCAAAATGAAACTTCAATAGTTAGTTAATTACATTCCCCAAAATGAATGTTAAGGCTAACAAAAATCATGTATCTATCTTCTTATGCTCCTTTAGCTCACCATCTCAACCCGACCCCTAGTCTCGATCCAAAAGTGTACCTATAGGAACAACCCATCGTGACATGTACATCATTACTTAACATCATGAGTTAATGGCATATAAATAATGCATGGAAATAATTGATAACATATACTTCCTGTTTAATAGTACTATCCTTCCTTGGTTGTCCCTGTGTCATAATTACGCATATAATCATTAGTTCAAGACATGAATGATTAACATCATATTTCGTATGCAAGCTCACAACAATCCATGTTAATTAGAAATGGGACTATCCGGGTGCTATTATGACAGCGGCACAATTGGCCCCCTCGCTCGACATAACTCATCTTATGATACCCATCGCTACGCCTTGATAGCGGATGTATCTCTTATTCAGCGGATGATACCCATCGCTACACCTTGATAGCGGATGTACCCCATCGCTCAGCGGATGATACCCATCGCTACACCTTGATAGCGGATGTACCCCATCGCTCAGTTATGTGAGCGGCAAGACCTTCCTCGCTTGCCCATAATAGTCACCGGACATTCAACCATTCTAAGTAGCATAGTCAACATGCGTCATCATCTTATAAGCATCATCATTTCAAACATCATCATCATATCATAATTGTCATCGTAACATCATATCATCTTCGTTTATCACAACATCATCATCATAATCATCATAATCATCATCATAAATACTTATGCAAATTAATGCAAAGTCATAGTTTAGGGATATGTTACCGTTGATGCCCGTACGTTTCTTACGTACCTTTTCAAAATGTGGTGAAGTCGTAGTACTTTATCTTCTCGAAGTTGTGGGTCCTTGGGATGGTTCTACACAACCATACAATTCAATATTAGAAGCTAATCATAGTCCAATATTCAAAATTCCCACAAAAATGCCAAAAACACACTTTTGTGTGTCTCGCGATCGATCGCCAAGACGTCCCGATCGATCGCGAGATCACACTGCCCGCACCAACAAATTTATGCATTCGGCGATCGATCGCCACTTTTGGCGCGATCGATCGCCAAGCTCACCGATCGATCGCCCAAAAGTGGCGATCGATCGCCAAAGGCTTCTGGAGCCTACTGCCTGCTCGCGATCGATCGCCAAGAACGGGCGATCGATCACCAGCCTCTGTACCACGAAAAAACTCCATTTTTGCACATTTAAACCTCACCAACCTCAACCATCATTTATACCAACAACTCATAAACATTAAAACACTCAAAACCTTCAACACACATCATAAAACCATTAAAAATCCAACATCCCACCAAGAATCACACTAACCCAAACAAATCCATTTCAAACCCTTTTTAAAACCCTTACAAAACTCAATCAAACACTTCAAGAACATCAATAAGTGATATATGAACATCATAAGCACTAAATCTTACCAAGAAGTGCAAGAATAAAGCTTTTACAAGAATTTATTCCCACCTTTAGGGCTAAAATCGAAAATGAGGGGAAAGTGGGTTGGGAAAGTGATTTTGGGGATTTGAGTGTAAAGAGTGAGGTGAGGTAGAAATGGTGGGTAAAGTATTAAGTTTTTACATTTAACTTGTACCCCAATAAATAACATGATGTATATAAAATACATTAACATGGTAAGCATTTATAAAATGCAACCAACATCATTAAATCCATATCATCCTCATAATTAAAATCAACATCCTTAAATCATGTTACTTCTTCATTTCCCCCACGTATCTTAATCATCGTAATAAATCATCATATAAGCATAATTAATATTCAGATTGCCATCAATTAATTTCGGGGCATCACATTACTCCCCTACTTATAAGATTTCGTCCTCGAAATCACATGCACTTACCCAAAAAGAAATTAAACATAAATCATACCAGAAAATAATTCCGGGTAGTGCTGCACCATATGCCGTTCCGTCTCCCACGTAGCCTCCTCGACACCCCGGCGATCCCACTGAACTTTGACCATCGGTATAATCTTACTTCGTAGCCTGCGATCCTCACGATCCAGAATTCTAACCGGTCGTTCAACATAGGACACATCTGAACTCAACTGAACCTCTGAGGGCTGCAATACATGAGACGGATCGGGTTCATACTTCCTCAACATGGAAACGTGGAAGACATCATGAATACGGGATAAGGACGGTGGTAGAGCCAAACGGTAGGCCAAAGTACCGATGCGCTGCAATATCTCATACGGCCCCACATACCTCGGAGATAACTTTCCCCGCAAACCAAAACGGACCACACCCCTGAAGGGTGAGATTTTTAAGAAAACCTTATCTCCGACTTGGCATTCTAGCGGTCGTCGCCGCTTATTGGCATAGGTCGCTTGCCTATCTTGGGCCGCTTTCATCTTTAAGCGTATCGTCTTTATCTTTTCTTCCATATCTCTAATCATATCCGGCCCTCCAATCGCCTTACTAGTCAAGTCCTCCCAATACAGCGGTGATCTACATCGTCTCCCATAAAGAGCTTCAAAAGGAGCCATCTGAATGCTCGCCTGATAGCTGTTGTTATAGGAGAACTCCACCAGTGGCACTGAATTCTGCCACGGAGTATCAAACTCTAAAACGCATGCCCTTAACATATCCTCGAGCGTCTGAATGGTACGCTCTATCTGACCGTCTGTCTGAGGGTGATAGGCTGTACTCAGCCTTACCTCTGTGCCCAAAGCTGTTTGGAGACCCTCCCAGAAATGTGAAGTGAACCTCGGGTCTCTGTCAGACACTATAGAAACTGGAATACCATGCAACCTCACCACATCCCGCACATAGAGTTGGGCCATCTTTAAATATGTGAAGGTCATACTGTAAGGGATGAAATGGGCTACCTTTGTCATCCTATCCACGATCACCCAGATCGCATCAAATCCAGAGGCCGACCTTGGCAAGTGGGTCACGAAGTCCATAGATATATGCTCCCACTTCCACTTAGGTACCTCCAAGCTCTTCAGCTCGCCACCAGGCCTCTGCCTTTCTGCCTTTACTTGCTGGCAGATTAAACATCTCTTAACAAAACTGATCACATCACGCTTCATGCGTCTCCACCAGAATTGACCACTCATGTCCTTATACATCTTTCTTCCTCCTGGGTGAATACTGAACCGACTATTGTGAGCTCGTTCCAATATTCCTTTACGTAACTCTGGTGCATCTGGGACTACCCATCGGTTGCCCAGTCTTAATGAATCATCTTCAGCCACTCTAAACTTTGTTGGCTGACCTCGAAGTGCTATTGATAACCATCTCTGAACTTCATCATCCAACCTCTGGGCTTTCCTGATTGCCTCAAATATGTCTGGCTCGGCCAGTAAGGTCGACACTCGCACCGGCGACGTGTCCACATCAAAATCGTAGCGTAAATGGCAATAAGAAGTCATCATGGCCGATAAGCTCATAGTATCCTCAGCGGTGTTCTTCACCTTTCGGCTTAAGGCATCTGCTATCATATTCGCTTTACCCGGATGGTACTCTATTTCACAATCATAATCTTTGAGTAAGTCCATCCATCTTCGTTGCCTCATATTCAGTTCTGCTTGGGTGAATAAGAATTTCAAGCTCTTATGGTCTGTAAAGATGGTAAACGTCGTACCATAAAGATAATGACGCCAAATCTTCAAGGCGAAGATGATGGCTGCCAGTTCCAGGTCATGGACTGGGTATCTGGTCTCATGAGGCTTCAGCTGCCTCGAAGCATAAGCCACCACATGCTTATCTTGCATCAACACACAACCCAAACCTTGCAATGATGCATCAGTGTACAAAGCAAACTTCTTATCCTCAGAAGGGATTACCAACACTGGCGCTGTCGTCAAGCGACGTTTCAACTCTTGGAAGCTCTCCTCACAAGCTTCGGACCAATAGAACGGAACTCCCTTCTGAGTCAGCTGGGTCAACGGCTTAGCGATCTTAGAGAATCCCTCGACAAAACGTCGGTAGTAGCCCGCTAAACCGAGGAAACTCCATATCTCGGGCACCGAAGTGGGTGCAGCCCACTCCATAACAGCTTCAATCTTACGGGGATCCACAGATATCCCACGGCTGGATATTACATGACCCAAGAACACCACACTGTCCAACCAAAACTCGCACTTGCTAAGCTTTGCATATAATTGATGATCCCTAAGGATCTGAAGTACTGTCCTCAAGTGCCCAACATGTTCTTCTTCAGTCCGGGAGTAGATAAGTATGTCATCGATGAAGACTATGACGAACTGGTCCAAATATGGCTGGAATACCCTGTTCATTAAACTCATGAAAACAGCTGGGGCATTCGTCACCCCAAAGGGCATAACTAAGAATTCATAGTGCCCATATCTGGTTCTGAAAGCTGTCTTCTGTACACCATCCTCTCTAACTCGGATCTGGTGGTATCCCGACCTCAAATCAATCTAACTGTACAACCTCGTGCCCTGCAATTGATCAAACAAGTCATCGATCCTCGGGAGGGGGTACTTGTTCTTCACGGTAGCTTTGTTCAGTTGTCTGTAATCGATGCACAGACGCATCGAGCCATCTTTCTTCTTAACAAATAAAACTGGTGCACCCCAGGGCGATACGCTCGGGCGTATGTAGCCCTTGTCAAGGAGTTCTTGCAACTGAGCTTTTAATTCCTTTAACTCCGGTGGTGCCATCCTATACGGGGCGCGGGAAATGGCTGACGTCCCCGGTAGTAATTCAATTCCAAATTCGACTTCTCTCTCCGGTGGAAATCCGGGAATCTCTTCAGGAAATACATCAGGAAACTCCGCCACTACGGGCACATCTTCAACCTTTAGTTCTTCCTTCTTTCCAGAAGTATCAACAGCATAAATAAGATATCCTGTATGGCCTCGTTCCAATAATTGTGTCATCTTGACCGCGGATATTAACGGAATCTTTGAACGAGAACCATCTCCATAGAACGTCCACTGAACTCCTTCATCAGATCTGAATCGGACAGTCCTCTGCCTGCAGTTCACAACTGCTTGGTACCTATTCAGAACATCAATACCCAATATACAGTCAAAGTCTGACATTCCCAGAATGATCAAATCCGACCTTAACTTGTTATCCTCAAAATAAATGAGGCTATCATAGACAATCTGATCAGCAATCAAACTTCTTCCAGCGGGTGTCGAGACTACAAGAGGCGTGGGCGACGGAGCAGTGCATATGTGGTGTCTTTCCACAAAACTTGTCGACACAAAGGAGTGTGACGCACCTGTGTCAATCAATATAAAGGCAGGGTGCGTAAATAAAAGACACGTACCCGCTATGACCTCCTCCGGAGCCGCTGTAGCCTGCTCCCTCGTCAATGCATACACCTGCCCTTGAGGTGGCCCCGTGGGTTGACTTCCATACTGCCTCGGTACATATGGGGGCCTGTGTGGTGCTGCTCTGTCCGTAGACCTCCCAGTAGAATTCTGCTGCCTTCCCCTGTTGGGACATTGTCGAGCAAAGTGGCCTCTCTTGCCACAAACATAACATCCTACACAATTCTTCATCAGATGTGGCTGCCCACAATGAGAGCATTGAATCTCCCCAACACTGCCTCCCCGAGGCTGTCCTCTTCTTGGTGGGGCGTCATTTCTGCGGTTTCCTCTCCATCGGTTATCGGGCCTCCTTCCACTGAATCTAGACACTGAAGTGCTCCCTCCAGGCTTAAATTGATCACCCCTTGGTTTCAAATTATTGGGAGTAGATTTCTGAGGGGGTGCTGGAGGTGGTACAGCATCAGGGTATGCACCAACCCCCAGTTCGGCTAACTCAGCCCGAGTAAGTGCATCGTCGAAGCAAGTAGGGCCATATGTGATCACCCTATCATAAAGTTCTGGCCTTAAACCCTTCACGAAGTTCCTCATTTTAGCTTGAGTGTCGGCAGCGATATGAGGTACATATCTGAGTAGAGAACAGTAGTGGAGGGCATAATCTGACACCGGCATGGTACCTTGCTTTAGCTTAGTAAACTCATCCTCTTTATCTTGACGGGCAGCCGCTGAAAAGTATCGGGCCAGGAATCTAGTTCTGAACAGTTTCCAGTTTACTTCTTGACCCTGTGCCTCCTGTTCAATCACGGTGGTCCTCCACCACATCAGTGCTTTCTTGGCTAGTTGGAACTCTGCTAGCCTTATCCAGGCTGTCTTTGCACACGGGGCTGCCACAAATATTTGTTCTATTCTTTCTAGCCATTCCTCGGCTCGTTCCCCTGTTTCAGTCCCTTCGAATGTTGGGGGCCGATACGCTAGAAACTGAGTCAAACTCAACTCCCCCGGCAATAGCTGTTGTTCGGACGGTTCCTCGCCTAGGGCTGGCGGGGTAGGGGATTTGTGCGCCCCGCACTAGCGTTCACACTTACCACATCACCAATGTCGATATTTGCTGCCATACTGCAACACAAGGGTTAACAACAAGATCCCAAAGCAGTTCATATAAACATCGTTAGAAAGTCATAACATGTTATCATATCAACCATATACTTCATGTGTAACATAGTATGTCAAAAGTAAACGCCTAGCCAACCTACTGCTAAGGCTACCCTTCACTCATCCCCGGGTTATCTAACCACTGCTCTGATACCACTAATGTAGGGTCTTCCTACCTTAACATCATATTAATAGCGTATTATGAACTAAACATGCATTAGAGACATCTTAGAGTTCTGGTTGTTATGTGAGCTCAATGTATTACAGGACAAAATGAAACTTCAATAGTTAGTTAATTACATTCCCCAAAATGAATGTTAAGGATAACAAAAATCCTGTATCTATCTTCTTATGCTCCTTTAGCTCACCATCTCAACCCGACCCCTAGTCTCGATCCAAAAGTGTACCTACAGGAACAACCCATCGTGAGCATGTACATCATTACTGAACATCATGAGTTAATGGCATATAAATAATGCATGGAAATAATTGATAACATATACTTCTTGTTTAATAGTACTATCCTTCCTTGGTTGTCCCTGTGTCATAATTACGCATATAATCATTAGTTCAAGACATGAATGATTAACATCATATTTCGTATGCAAGCTCACAACAATCCATGTTAATTAGAAATGGGACTATCCGGGTGCTATTATGACAGCGGCACAATTGGCCCCCTCGCTCGACATAACTCATCTTATGATACCCATCGCTACGCCTTGATAGCGGATGTATCTCTTATTCAGCGGATGATACCCATCGCTACACCTTGATAGCGGATGTACCCCATCGCTCAGCGGATGATACCCATCGCTACACCTTGATAGCGGATGTACCCCATCGCTCAGTTATGTGAGCGGCAAGACCTTCCTCGCTTGCCCATAATAGTCACCGGACATTCAACCATTCTAAGTAGCATAGTCAACATGCGTCATCATCTTATAAGCATCATCATTTCAAACATCATCATCATATCATAATTGTCATCGTAACATCATATCATCTTCGTTTATCACAACATCATCATCATAATCATCATAATCATCATCATAAATACTTATGCAAATTAATGCAAAGTCATAGTTTAGGGATATGTTACCGTTGATGCCCGTACGTTTCTTACGTACCTTTTCAAAATGTGGTGAAGTCGTAGTACTTTATCTTCTCGAAGTTGTGGGTCCTTGGGATGGTTCTACACAACCATACAATTCAATATTAGAAGCTAATCATAGTCCAATATTCAAAATTCCCACAAAAATGCCAAAAACACACTTTTGTGTGTCTCGCGATCGATCGCCAAGACATCCGATCGATCGCGAGATCACACTGCCCGCACCAACAAATTTATGCATTCGGCGATCGATCGCCACTTTTGGCGCGATCGATCACCAAGCTCACCGATCGATCGCCCAAAAGTGGCGATCGATCGCCAAAGGCTTCTGGAGCCTACTGCCTGCTCGCGATCGATCACCAAGAACGGGCGATCGATCGCCAGCCTCTGTACCACGAAAAAACTCCATTTTTGCACATTTAAACCTCACCAACCTCAACCTTCATTTATACCAACAACTCATAAACATTAAAACACTCAAAACCTTCAACACACATCATAAAACCATTAAAAATCCAACATCCCACCAAGAATCACACTAACCCAAACAAACCCATTTCAAACCCTTTTTAAAACCCTTCCAAAACTCAATCAAACACTTCAAGAACATCAATAAGTGATATATGAACATCATAAGCACTAAATCTTACCAAGAAGTGCAAGAATAAAGCTTTTACAAGAATTTCTTCCCACCTTTAGGGCTAAAATCGAAAATGAGGGGAAATTGGGTTGGGAAAGTGATTTTGGGGATTTGAGTGTAAAGAGTGAGGTGAGGTAGAAATGGTGGGTAAAGTATTAAGTTTTTACATTTAACTTGTACCCCAATAAATAACATGATGTTTATAAAATACATTAACATGGTAAGCATTTATAAAATGCAACCAACATCATTAAATCCATATCATCCTCATAATTAAAATCAACATCCTTAAATCATGTTACTTCTTCATTTCCCCCACGTATCTTAATCATCGTAATAAATCATCATATAAGCATAATTAATATTCAGATTGCCATCAATTAATTTTGGGGCATCACACCGGGCCTCTGCCTTTCTGCCTTAACTTGTTGGCAGATCAAACATCTCTTGACAAAAGTGATCACATCACGCTTCATGCGTCTCCACCAGAATTGACCACTCAGGTCCTTATACATCTTTCTTCCTCCGGGGTGGATACTAAACCGGCTACTATGAGCTCGTTCTAAGATTCCTTTACGCAATCCCGGCGCATTTGGGACTACCCATCGGTTGTCCAGTCTTAAAGAATCATCTTCAGCCACTCTAAACTTTGTTGGCTGATGTGATATCCCCGAAATAATTATATGCAATTTGGGCATGTTTATGTGATTTATGGTGATAATTAAATCTGTGTTGGCGTAAATTATCTTGGTAAAATGCTTAGTCACATGATAGGAGTGACCCGGTAGAGCATTTCGGAGTGCATGTTATTCATGTTGGGTGTTTGGGTGTTTTAATGGTTTAAATGTTAAGGGTCGTGTATTTTGGTGAAGCATGATTTTAAATGGTGATTTTGGTGCATTGTAGTAAAATGCTTTTAAAATATCATGTAGAGGTATTTTATATATCATGCTTGTAATTTATCATACATTAAAAGATTTGAAATTGATAGCATGACAAAGGAGGACAACTTGCATGCTTTACATCCCATCACCCCATCCCTCTCAGATTTTTGTCTCTAAACCTCATCCATTCACTCCTTGAACTCCCATTTTCGTTTCTAAACCAAGAGGAGAGGAGGGAGATTTGAAAAGGAGGAGTTTTTGTGTTTTCTTGCCAAAAACTTGAAGCTCAAGTGGTAAGCTTCCTTTATGGTAGAGTCTTGTTGAGTTTTGGTTGATTTATAGCTTGTTTTTGAGGTTAAGTGGATGGATCTTGGTTCATCTTGTTGTTCATGTTGGGAGATGTCTTTTAAGGTTGTTTTGGTGGTTAAATATTGTGTTGGATGGTTGATCTTGGTGGTACATGAGTGTAGGTGTTGTTGGAAGCTCATTTAAAGGAATTTCTCGCAGGAACAGGACATCTCGATCGATCGGAAAATGGGTCCGATCGATCGAGCAAGGCAGTGTCTGTACAAGGCGAGGAATGAGCTTACCGATCGATCGAGATTTTGTCCCGATCGATCGGTGTGTGTAATCTCGATCGATCGAGATAAACTCTCGATCGATCGGCGGAGGCAGTACTTGGATGCCTGTTTACCTTCACTTGGCGATCGATCGGGACTTGGGGCCGATCGATCGGGACTTGGGGCCGATCGATCGGAAGGCTTAAATTTTGGATTTTTGAGATTTTGTTCTAAATGGTGATGTTTTTGATAATGATTCCTTTATTGGTTTCTAATATGGATTCATGTGATTATGTAGAACCATCCCAGGTAGCCACACAGCCTAGGAGATAAAGTCCACGATATCTCCACTTTTGGAACCAAGGTACGTAGTGAGACGTACGAGCATCGGACGGTAAAACGTGCCATACATTTTATTATGTACATTGTGGATAGTGAATCCTTACACGTGATGATATATGTGAAATGATTGTGATTTACTGTGATAATGGAATCAACTATTGTGATTGATTAATGTGATGGGAATTGATGAATGTTCCGGTAGCCTTTATCTCCGAGCGAGGGAGGTACTTGCCGCTGTCATATGAAGCGATGGTAGTATGATATTTGCCGCTGTCATGTCTAAGCGAGGTAACATGCCGCTGTCATTGTCGAAGCGACGGATATCATATGATGCCGCTATATGTCGAAGCGAGGGGTCCTAAAATTCCGCTGTTGTATTGGGACCGGAACAGTCACAATTCAAGTGGTTAAAGTGAATTATTGTGATCATAATTGGAAACGCGTTATCGATCATTATATTGTGAACTAATGATTTTGTGCATAAGCTTGTGAAACAGGAACGACAATGAAATGTGCTAATGTGGTAATCGAGGAGCATATCAATTAATCGTTTCATACGCTTAATTACTTTATTAAGTTGAATTGTGTTAAGTGATGATATATATATATATGCTCATGGTGAGTTGTTCCTGTAGGTACATTTTGAATCAAGGGGGCTGAGGGTCGGTTGATCTGTGAGCTGTTGAAAGTGTAAATGAAGATAGAGTACAGGAATCTTGGATAGTCTCTACTCGAGAAGTAGTCTAATGCTATCACTTAAACATTCATGATCGGGAATGTAACTGATTAATTGTTGAAGTTTTATTTTGGCCTGTAACCTAATTGTGCTCACATCAAACCAGAACCCTAAGATGTCTTTAATACATATTTAGCCCTATTTATATCTTGAATTCACTGTTAAGGTTTAGGGTCCTTACAGCTGACCTCGAAGTACTATCGATGACCATCTCTGAACTTCATCATCTGACCTCTGGGCTTTCCTGATAGCCTCAAATACGTCTGGCTCGACCAATAAGGTCGACACTCGCACCGGCGACGTGTCCACATCAAAATCATAGCCCAGATGGCAATAAGAAGTCATCATCGCTGATAAATACATAGCGTCTTCAGCGGTACTCTTCACCTTCCTACTTAAGGCGTCTGCTATCAAATTTGCTTTACCCGGATGGTACTCAATCTCACAGTCATAATCCTTGAGCAAATCCATCCATCTTCTTTGACGCATATTCAGTTCAGCCTGAGTGAATAGAAATTTTAGGCTCTTATGGTCCGTATAGATGGTAAACGTCGTACCATAAAGATAATGACGCCAATTTTTCAAGGCGAAAATGATGGCCGCCAGTTCCAGATCATGGACTGGGTATCTGGTCTCATGAGGCTTCAACTGCCTCGAAGCATAAGCCACCACATGCTTTTCTTGCGTCAGCACACATCCCAAACCTTGCAATGATGCATCTGTGTACAAGGCAAACTTCTTATTCTCAGAAGAGATCACCAATACAGGCGCTGTAGTCAAACGACGCTTCAGTTCTTGAAAACTTTCCTCACAAGCTTCGGACCAAAAGAATGGGACTCCTTTCTGAGTCAGCTGTGTCAACGGCTTAGCGATCTTAGAAAATCCCTCGACAAAACGTCGGTAATAACCTGCTAAGCCAAGGAAACTCCGTATCTCGGGTACAAAAGTGGGTGCTGCCCACTCCATCACAGCTTCAATCTTCCTGGGATCTATAGATATCCCGCTGCTAGATATAACATGACCCAAGAACACGACACTGCTCAGCCAGAACTCACACTTGCTGAGCTTTGCATACAACTGATGATCCCTAAGGATCTGAAGTACTGTCCTCAAGTGTCGTACATGATCTTCTTCTGTCCGGGAGTAGATGAGTATATCGTCAATGAAAACTATGACGAATTGATCCAAATATGGCTGGAACACCTTGTTCATCAAACTCATGAAAACAGCCGGGGCATTTGTCACCCCAAAAGGCATGACTAGGAATTCATAGTGCCCATACCTAGTCCTGAAGGCTGTCTTCTGGACATCATCTTCCTTTACTCGAATCTGATGGTACCCCGACCTCAGATCGATCTTACTGTAGAGCCTCGTACCCTGCAACTGATCAAACAAGTCATCGATCCTCGGAAGTGGGTACTTATTCTTCACTGTAGCTTTGTTCAGTTGTCTGTAATCGATGCACAAACGCATCGAACCATCTTTCTTCTTCACAAATAAGACTGGCGCTCCCCAGGGCGATACGCTAGGGCGTATATAGCCTTTATCAAGGAGCTCTTGCAATTGAATCTTTAATTCCTTTAGCTCTGCTGGTGCCATCCTATAAGGGGCACGAGATATGGCAGACGTCCCCGGTAATAATTCAATCCCAAACTCGACCTCTCTCGTCGGTGGGAATCCGGGAATCTCCTCCGGAAAGACATCAGGGAACTCCGCCACTACGGGCACATCCTCAACTTTTACTTCTTCTTTCTTTTCCGTAACATCAATGGCATATATGAGATATCCCGAATGGCCGCGTTCCAACAACTGCGCCATCTTGACAACAGATATCAACGGGATCTTAGAGCGAGAACCATCCCCATAGAACGTCCATGGAACTCCCATATCAGATTTGAACCGTACAGTCCTCTGCCTGCAGTTCACAACTGCCTGATACCTGTTCAGAACATCAATGCCAAGAATGCAGTCAAAATCTGACATTCCCAGAACGATCAAATCTGACTTTAGTTCTTTATCCTCAAAATAAATGAGGCCATCGTAGACGATCCGATCAGTAATCATACTTCTTCCAGCGGGGGTCGAGACTATAAGAGGCGTGGGCGACGGAGAAGTGCATATGTGGTGCCTTTCCACAAAACTTGTCGACACAAAAGAGTGTGACGCACCTGTGTCGATCAATATAAAAGCAGGGTGCGTAAATAAAAGACACGTACCCGCTATAACCTCCTCCGGAGCCGCTGAAGCCTGCTCTCTCGTCAATGCATAGACTTGTCCTTGAGGTGGCCCCATAGGCTGACCTCCATACTGTCGCGGCACAAATGGTGGTCTATGCTGTGCTGTCCTATCCGCAAGCCTCCCCGCAGGACCCTGTTGACTTCCCCTGTTGGGACATTGTCTAGCAAAGTGGCCCTTGTCGCCACAAACATAGCATCCTACACAATCTTTCGTCAGATGTGGTTGCCCACAAAGAGTGCATTGGACCTTCCCGGATCTGTCTCCCTGAGACTGTCCCCTTCTAGATGGGGCATCACTCCTTCGGTTCCCTTTCCATCTATTGTCAGACCTCTTACCACTGAACCTTGACGCCGATGTGTTTCCTCTTGATTTGAACTGTTCACCCCTTGGCTTCAAATTGTCATGAGTGGATTTCTGAGGGGGTGCTGGCGGTGGTACAACATCAGGATATGCACCCACTCCCAGTTCGGCTAGCTCAGCCCGTGAGAGTGCATCGTCAAAGCAAGTAGGGCCATAAGTAATCACCCTATCGTACAGCTCCGGCCTCAAGCCCTTCATGAAGTTCCTCATCTTCGCTTGAGTGCTCGTGGCGATGTGAGGCACATATCTGAGTAAGGAGCAAAACTGAAGGGCATAATATGACACTGACATATTACCTTGCTTGAGGTGGGTGAATTCATCTTCCTTAGCCTGTGGTGCAGCAGCCGAGAAATAACGATTCAGAAAGCGAGTTCGAAACATTTTCCAATTAACTTCATGACCTTGAGCCTCTTGCTCTACCACGGTGGTCTTCCACCACATTAGCGCCTTCTTGGCCAATTGGAACTCTGCTAACCGTATCCATGCTGTCTTCGCACATGGGGCTGCCACAAAGATCTGCTCTATTCTTTCCAACCATTCCTCAGCTCGTTCCCCTGTTTCAGTTCCTTCAAAGGTTGGGGGTCGGTATGCAAGAAACTGAGTTAAGCTTAGCTCCCCTGGAAACAACTGTTGTTCGGACGGTTCATCATCAAAAGCTGGCGGGGGTAGGGGATTCGTACGCCCCGCACTCGCATTGACGCTCACTGCGTCACCTACCTCCGCGTTTGCTGCCATACTGCAACACAAGGGTTAATAACAAGATCCAAAAGCAGTTCATATACACGTCGTTCGAAAGGCATAACATGTTAGCATAACAGTCATATACTTCATATGTAGCTTATGCGCAAAACATGTTTAAAAGTAAGCACCTAGCTAGCTTATTGCTAAGGCTACCCTTCACTCATTCCCGGGTTATCTAACCACTACTCTGATACCACTAATGTAGGGTCTTCCTACCTTCCTACCCAGATACACCAGAGTTACGTAAAGGAATTTTAGAACGGGCTCATAGTAGCCGATTCAGTATCCACCCCGGAGGAAGAAAGATGTACAAGGACCTGAGTGGTCAATTCTGGTGGAGACGCATGAAGCGTGATGTGATCAGTTTTGTTAAGAGATGTTTAATCTGCCAACAAGTAAAGGCAGAAAGGCAGAGGCCTGGTGGCGAGCTGAAGAGCTTGGAGGTACCTAAGTGGAAGTGGGAGCATATATCTATGGACTTCGTGACCCACTTGCCAAGGTCGGCCTCTGGATTTGATGCGATCTGGGTGATCGTGGATAGGCTGACGAAGGTAGCTCATTTAATCCCTTACAGTATGACTTTCACGTATCTAAAGATGGCCCAATTATATGTACGGGATGTAGTGAGGTTGCATGGGATTCCAGTCTCGATCGTGTCTGATAGAGACCCAAGGTTTACTTCTCATTTCTGGGAAGGTCTCCAGACAGCTTTGGGCACCGAGGTGAGACTGAGTACAGCTTATCACCCTCAGACAGATGGCCAAACGGAGCGTACTATACAGACGCTCGAAGATATGCTGAGGGCATGTATTTTGGAGTTTGATACTCCGTGGCAAGAGTCTATATCACTGGTAGAGTTCTCCTACAATAACAGCTATCAGGCGAGCATTCAAATGGCCCCTTTTGAAGCTCTTTACGGACGACGATGTAGGTCACCGCTGTATTGGGAGGACTTGACGAGTAAAGCGGTCGGAGGACCAGATATGATTAAGGACATGGAGGAAAAGATTAAGATGATACGCTTAAAGATGAAAGCGGCCCAAGATAGGCAAGCAGCCTATGCAAATAAGCGGCGACGGCCGCTAGAATTTCAAGTAGGAGACAAGGTCTTCTTGAAAATCTCACCCTTCAGGGGTGTTGTTCGATTTGGTATGCGGGGGAAGTTATCCCCGAGGTATGTTGGACCGTATGAGGTATTACAGCGTATCGGCACTTTGGCTTACCGATTGGCTCTACCGCCGTCTTTATCTGGAATTCATGATGTCTTCCACGTTTCTATGTTGAGAAAGTATGAGCCAGATCCGTCTCATGTGTTACAGCCTACTGAAGTGCAGTTGGACTCAGATGTATCCTACGAAGTAAAGTTATACCGATGGTCAAAGTTCAGTGGGATCGTCGGGGTGTCGAGGAGGCTACGTGGGAGACGGAGCGGCATATGATGCAGCATTACCCGGAACTATTTTCTGGTATGATTTATGTTTAGTTTCTTTTGGGTAAGTGCATGCGATTTTGAGGACGAAATCTTGTAAGTAGGGGAGTAATGTGATGCCCCGAAATTAATTAATTGCAAGTAAGGCATTAATTATGTTTATATGATGTATCATGTGTTGATGGATTTATGTGTTGGGTATTAAGATGTTAACATTATTTAATTGTGTTAATTATTAAATATGAGGAGGATGTGATTTTAGATGAAGTTTGGAGCATTTTTGTAAAATGCTTTTAAAATACTATGTTGGAGCATTTTATACATCATGTTAAGTTTGGGGTACAATTTTAATTAAGTTAAAGCAACCCCTTTTTAAATCCTCTACCCATCACTTTAACCCCCCACTTTACCTTTCACCTTTTAAAAATCCCCAAATCACTTCCCAAACCCCAAACCCTCCCATTTTCGAGTTCCACCAAAAGAGGAGAAGAAAAGTTCCACAAAAACTTTGTTTGTGTGATCTTTGCTAGGATTTGGAGCCTACAAGAGGTATGGAACCATTCCTATAAGTTTTATGATGTTTGGTGTTGAAATGGGTTAAGTTTTTGATGTTTTATGTGGGTTTGTTTGGGTATGTGTTGTTTATGGTTGGGGTATGATTTTTGAAGTGTTTTATGTTGGTTTTAGTGGGTTATGATGTTATTGAAGTTGTGAAGAAGTTTGGTTTTGGGTGGCATGAGGAGGAGCTTGAAAAATGAGCATTAATGGCGAAATTTCGGAGTACAGCACTCGGCGATCGATCGCCCGTTCTTGGCGATCGATCGCGAGCCTCCAGTGTCCGCCAGTAGCATTTGGCGATCGATCGCCACTTTTGGGCGATCAATCGACGAGGCTGGCGATCGATCGCGCCAAAAGTGGCGATCGATCGCCAAGAAGAGAATTTTTGCCCCTCGTCCAGTGCGATCTCGCGATCGATCGCGCCTGGGCAGCGATCGATCGCGAGTTGTAAAAAGGTGGATTTTTGATATTTATGTGGGATTTTTGGATATTGGGCTATATTTAGCTTCTAATATCAATTTGTATGGTTATGTAGAACCATCCCAGGTGCCAACAACATCGAGAAGATAGAGTTCTTCAATTTCTCCACTTTTGGAATTAAGGTACGTAAGAGACGTACGAGCATCGGACGGTAAACCATACCCTTACTTATTATGATGATGCTTACGATGATGATGTTTTCAATGATGATGTTTATGATGATGTTATGATAATGATGCTTACGATGACGTTTACGATGATGATGCTTATGATGATGTTTATGACGATGATGCTTATGATGATGTTTATGATGATGATGCTTATGATGACGTCTATGATGACGAAGTTTATGATAAGGTCATACGACGTGTATGATTGGGTAAGACGCCCATGTGGTAAGATGACACCCAAAGTATGTGAGTGGGTAAGATGCCCCCGTGGTAAGATGCCACGCAATGTTTATGATATGGTAAGACGCCATATGATTGGGTAAGATGCCCACGTGGTAAGATGCCACACGATGATTATGATATGGTAAGATGCCATACAATGGGGTAAGACGCCCTAATATATGAATAAGAGTCAGGGATAACAAAGGAAGTCGGAGGACGACCAATAACCTTTACTTAACTAGGATGTTATGCATTACTGTATGCTTTTGATATAATGTTAAGTAAATATGTACATGCTCACGATGTGTTATCCCTGTAGGTATACTTTTGGACCGAGGGCCTAGGGTCGGGTTGAGGAGGTGAGCTAAAGGAAGCAAGATGAATGTAGGATGCAGGATTTTGATAGTCTCTACTCTAGGAGTAGTGTAAATCTATAGCTTTAACATTCATTAATGGGAATGTAATTAAATAGCTTTTGGAAATTTTATTTTGGCCTGTAATCTCCTTAGCTCAAGCTACAACCGGAACCCTTAAGAGGTTATAAATGCATGTTCTGTCCAATTTATGTGTACTAAATGATATTAAGGTAGGAAGACCCTACATGGTTGCCTTGAACTTTGTAGGGTCTTCCTACCTTAACATAAATCAGTACACATATAATGGACAGAACATGCATTTATAACCTCTTAAGGGTTCCGGTTGTAGCTTGAGCTAAGAAGATTACAGGCCAAAATAAAATTTCCAAAAGCTATTTAATTACATTCCCAATAATGAATGTTAAAGCTACAGATTTACACTACTCCTAGAGTAGATACTATCAAAATCCTGCATCCTATATTCATCTTGCTCCTTTTAGCTCACCTCCTCCACCCGACCCTAGGCCCTCGGTCCAAAAGTGTACCTACAGGGACAACACATCGTGAGCATATTCATATTTACTTAACAAGATATAGAAGACATACAGTAATGCATAACATCTTAGTTAAGTAAAAGTTATTGGTCATTCTTCGACTTCTTTTGTTATCCCTGATTCTTATTCATGTATGAGGGCATCTTACCCCATTGTATGGCATCTTACCATAACATATTCGTCGTGTGGCATCTTACCACATGGGCATCTTACCCAATCATATGGCGTCTTGCCATATCATAACATTGTGTGGCATCTTACCACGTGGACATCTTACCCACTCACATACATTGGGTGGCATCTTACCACATGGGCGTCTTACCCAATCATACACGTCGTATGACCTTATCATAAACATCATCATCGTAAACACCATCATAATCATCATCATAAACATCGTCATTGTAAACATCATCATAAACATCATCCTCGTAAACATCATCATAAACATCATCATAAACATCATCATCGTAAACATCATCATAAACATCATCATAAACATCGTCACTATAAACATCATCATAAACATCATCATCGTAAACATCATCATAAACATCATCATCGTAAACATCATCATAAACATCATCATTATAAGCATCATCGTTAAATGTAGGAGTATGGTTTACCGTCCAATGCTCGTACGTTTCTTACGTACCTTAATTCCAAAAGAAGGAGAAATTGCAGAACTTTATCTCCTTGAGGTCGTGGGTACCTGGGACGGTTCTACATAACCATACAAATTGATATTAGAAGCTAAACAATAGCCCAATACCAAAAATTTAACAAAAATTATCATTTTCCCATTTTTGAACAGTGGCGATCGATCGCTCAAAACATGGCGATCGATCGCCAGATTTTTCACATAGCGGCGATCGATCGCTTAAAACATGGCGATCGATCGCCTTGATGCTCATTTCGCCACTGGACGTTGGCGATCGATCGCGCCATTTGAGGCGATCGATCGCCTATCCTCATTTTCGCGTACTGCTTCTCGGCGATCGATCGCTGCATTTGTAGCGATCGATCGCCACAACCAGTGGCCGCGATTTCACCATTTTCATGTGCATTTTCCAAGCTTATCTTCATACCTTTCAAAACCAAACTTCCCAACAATAACAATAACATCATAACCCACTAAAACCCACATAAAACACTTCAAAAATCATACCCCAAACATATATAACACATACCCCAAAACAACCCACATAATCACTTCAAAAATCACCACATTTCAAATCCAAACATCATCAAAACTTTAGGGAGAGTCCCATACCTCTTGAAGACTCTAAATCTTGATAAAAATCACACAAACTCAAGTTTTGTGGAGCTTCCTCCTTCCTCCTTTGAAGAATTTCGAAAATGTGGGATAGTTTAGGGTTGAGGATGATTTGGGGGTTTTAAAAGAGTAAAGGTAAAGTGAAGTGAAGTATAGGGAAAGATGGGTAGTGGGGATTAAAAGGGGTTGTGCAAAGTTAATTTAAAACTTGTACCCCAAACTTAACATGATGTATAAAATACTCCAACATGGTATTTTGAAAGCATTTTACAAAAATGCTCTAACTTCATCTAAAATCACATCTTCCTCATATTTAATAATCAACACAATTAAATCATGTTAACATCTTAATACCCAACACATAAATCAATTATCACATGATTCATCATATAAACATAATTAATGCCTTAATTGCAATTAATTAATTTCGGGGCATCACAAACTTTGTGTCCTCTGTTGGGAGGAAGGTCTCGACTGACTTGCTTCTCCACTACCAGCAGATGATCGCCTTTTCGGGATTGGTTCTCTTCTTCGTGGCTGTTGAGGTCTGCTGTGCTCCGGTAGCCTTCGAACAGTTGGGAGACTGTCGCTTAAATCTTGTAGCTGCGTGGCAAAAGCTGCTTGCATATCGGCCATCTGCGCTGAGAACTTTTGATGAATGTCATCAATCTTTCCTCCAATCTCCAGTGAAGTAGCAACATGAATGGATTCATTCTGCTAGCTCAATTCAAGTCTGGCATGCCCCAGCTTGGAGAAGGAGTCTGAAAAGGCGTTTGTGACAAATCTTTGAAAGCTTGTGACCTTGTCAGATAGGAGATTGACATCTCGATATATGTCCCTGAACTGGTGTAAGGACCCCGATACCCTTAACCCGCTATTAATGTATTATCACAATTAATGGTGCATGCTGTCGTAACATTAGGGAACCGCCGTATATACCATCTATAAAATTTCGACATTAATCCACTTAATGTTCAATTCCCAATACTGTCCCACTAGCATGAACATACACCTCATAATACACTAACATGTTCTCAATTCATCATGCATTACTCCATAATTAATTGCATGCAACCATATATGAAAAGAGAACTTTAGCAACATTTATACAACCCATATACACATATACGAATGCTCACATGCGAGCATTGAATGAATAATGTGTATATACTGTATAAGCATGCTACCCAATACCGTCATTGCTACCTCAGCTCTGGGAGCATTTCCAATCTACAACCCGAACTCAACTGCAGAGTCAATGTTGTACTATTCACCTGTCCCAACAGAAACAGCCCCCACACGGGGTGAGCATACCAGTCCACCATCTCAATAACAACGATATTACAAATCATAATTTACAGAATATATATCTTTAAATGTAAAAGATACTCCCTGTATAGTATCGTTATCACATGGGATTACCGTGCTGTTCCTGTTCTCACAATAACCAAAACCATCAAATTCCCAAAATCAGTTAATCATTACATTGATTAACTATGTCCATCTCAATTACCGGTTTCATAATCAATATCTTTAAATCATTATAATAATGATCACAAATATCACATATATCTAAACAATGATTCCACAGTTCTATTTCATCACTCGCTCAACAATAGCGGCATTCTAACCTCTAGCACGCTCAACAACGGCGGTATCATAACCGATGTTCGCTCAACAACGACAACATCCAATCATTGCTCGCTTAATAGCGGCACCACATAATCCTCAATGCATACCATAGTGTTTACAACAACCATATATTATTCATGCATATTACAATAATATATCTACCATGCTCGTACGTTACACGCACCTTATGATCCAATAGCAAGAGCCAATCCTTGCATTTGCCCCGAGATCCCGTGAATTATTTGCTATACACAGTTAATAACTCATAATTAATTTCGTGCCCACAAACACATACCCGAGCATGCATACAACCTCCAAATACATCATCAACCATGATGATTAACCACTTAAAGGCTCGGGCGAAGCACACATCGATTCCACAACAACCCACAATTTTTCACAATACATCACCTCTCGATCGATCGGCCAGGGGTGCTCGATCGATCGAGAGCCCCAGAAATTTTATGCCCAAAATTCATCTTCGCTCGATCGATCAAGCAGATGTCTCGATCGATCGCCCGACCTTCTCGATCGATCGGCAGCTTTGCGTGATCGATTGCCAATCGATCGAGCACACTATTTATCGTCGTCAAATTATGCTAACGACGCGTGATCGATTGAGCCCATTTTCCGATCGGCGAGCACTGTAACAGTAAAAATGACGTTTTACAAGCTAAAACCCCCAGAAACTTAATCCCAACACTTAATACACCCCAAAACCTCAACAAGGAACCATAATTCCTTCTCAAAACATAACAACCAAAATCTCCAAAAATCCAAAAACCCAAACCCGACTCTATATGTAAGGCCCCAACACCTAAACTCGTCATTAGTTAATTTATGACGTCGTATATGTATAAATTTTTCATTTTGTTTTCATTCTTTAAAAAGAATCATTACATGTTTCCCATAATCCCATGACATAAATAATGTTCAATATTATATGATCATCTCTACCAACAAATAGACTCAAAGATTTCGCCCATTACCATCTCCATTACACCACTTTTATATTGTGGACTTCTATAAAAATTTGGGCAGAGTCTCCCTATAAATTGAGCTATCCCAAAATAAACACATTACCAAAATAACTCCCAGCCAGGGAAAACACAATACTTAACAGAATACAAAAACACTAAGTAAATTCCCAGCCAGGGAAGACACCACACTAATAAGACAACAAAAGTGGGTCTCAACACCCTTATACAGTCCATATACATATAATATACAAGTGCTCATAGAAGAGCAACGAATAACGGATACTCATCCGGATGCATAATTAATATATTTACCAACAGCTCAACGTCGTATATCGGCTCAATCTCATACTATGTGTAAGGACCCCAAGCCCTTAACCCTTAATTAGTGTATTAATCATTATGTGTGGCACATGCTTTCAATAAAATCAATCGGGAAACTCAGATGATACTTTACCATTGAATGGCAACTACAAAATTTCTTTAATACTCAATGTTATAAGATCATCATCCTAACAACATATAGACTCATCAAGTTCACCCATTACCATCCCCTTTTTGCCACTTTTTACATTGTGGACTTTTATAATAATTTGGGCAGAGTCTCCCCATAAATTGAGCTATCCCAAAACAGAAGCACATCACATAATATAATTCTCGGCCAGGGAAAACACAATACTCAACAGATATACAGAACACTAAGTAAATTCCCAGCCAGGGAAGACACCACACAATAAGACAACTAAAGTGGGTTTTCAACACCCGCATAATACACTAATGGCTCTCAAATTATTTAGCAATTCTACCACTAATTGCATGCAAACATATGATGAAAGAGAGAAAGGCTCATGCCTTTATATACAACCCATATACAAGAATATCCGTGCTCACATGCGAGCATCATAAATGTGTATATAAACATCGGGTGTATATAAGTACTCTATACGATACCGTGCTCCATCAAGCCCTGGTACCACGATCCTGTGAGTACATCCAATCAACAGCTCGAGCTCAGCTCCACAGCCATCGATGTACCTGTTCACCTGCCCCAACAGAGACAGCCCCCAACGGGGTGAGCATACCAATACACAAAATCTCATAATCACAATAATGAAATTCATAATTTACAACACAAGTAAATATTAATGAATTTTAAATGATACTCCCTGGATGGCAGCGTCCTCATCCGGGATTCCGTGTACTGTCCCTGTTCTCAAAATCATCAAACTCATCAAATCTCAAAAATCAGTAAATCAACACATTGATTTAACTCATAGCATGCCTGGTTCTCAAGTATCAATAATTAATGATTCCAAATTCATTATACATACAAATATAGATATCTCGATATCTAATACTGATTTTCTACTTTGCTACCAATCACAGATAGCTCAAATGCCTAGCATTTATTTTACCAATTCTCCATTTCACTTAGACATCTCACATGTCTTATAATGAATACATGATCCCACGATCATTCTCAGGCATCTCAATGCCCTACAGTGGTCGTATACATCAGGTACCCCGTATACCTTATGAGAGTTATACTACTCTAGTGTCACGCACGCTCGTGGCGGCGATATCAAGATTAAGTCGCTTCATAGCTTCTCAACACATACATATAACCTCATGCACAATTATTCAATGAAATCAAAATACATTATGCATTTCACAAATGCTCTAATATATAGTAATGCTCGTACGTCGCACGTACCTTAAATCTCCGAAGTTCGAGCCAGACTTGTTCGAGTTCCATGCCCCGAGGAACGATGTGCTAACACGATAAATAATTCAAAATTATTTACGAAGATGCAACCCATGCTCAAGCACACCCATAACCCTTAAAAATATTGACAACACACGACAATTAACCATTATCGAAAATTGCTCAATAACTCCCCACAAATTTTCGAACCTTCACAATACAAAAAGAACCCAAACTAAACACCATAATTCATCTAAACATGAATTAATCGATCAACAACAAGAATCATCATCCCCTGCCAAAAACCCCAAATTTCGAACTCAAACCCCTCAAACAGCATGAAATTCGAACCAAAATCCACAAATTCGAACACAAATCCTTAAATTCGAACACAATACCACCAAAATTAGCAGGGAATAACATGAGAGGGACGAAAAAGGGGTAAGGAAGGTTACCCATACGAAGATCGGAAGGAAATCGGACGAAAATCGAAGAACCCTAGAAAATTGGGGATCGGCGCTTACCTGTAAAATCCGAACTCAAATCACGACCAAACTTCAAATTGATGGTGTAGAAAGGAGCGCCTGGACGAGACGAAGCTGGCGGCGGGTCGGACGCGCCGAATGGCAGCCGGACGGCGGCGGGCGCGGCGTTTGAAGCTGCGTGGGTCGAAGCAGAACGGGAAGTCGCGCGCGAGGAGAGAGAGGGAAGGTGGGGAAAATGGTTCCAATAATAAATATCTCGGGTTCAACTGGTATTTATAGCAAAAATACCCCGAAATACTAATAGCCCCACAAATACATCATGATTCATTAAAAATCATCTGTTTTCAAAAATTCTCTCTCTAACTCAAAAACCCCCTACCGGTGCCCACACCAAGCACCCGAGATTCCGAGACACTTCAACAACCCAACTCTTAGATTTTACACCATAATGAGAATACAATCTCAACCTCGGGATCCAACAATCCCAACTACTCAAATAGACGAGCCCGGAAGGCCCAACACCTCGATTAAACTCCAAATCGCCACGTAAAACAACTTTAGGGGTTATTAACACTCCGGGATTAACATCCATAATCTCTGGTCATCACACTATGCTTCTGGAAGCATCATCCAACAAGGTTCGAGCCTAGCACTCCAAGGCAGCATCGTACCTGTTATACCTGTTTCAAAGAAACAGTCCCCACACAGGGTGAGCATACTCCAACTCAAAATTCAATCACAAATCGATATACAAAATCATAATGCAACAGTTTAGATTATTCAGAACTCATAAAATATACTCCCTGTACAATTCCTAGTTTGTATAGCTTCTACACACTATTCCTCTTTCAAACTCACGCACATTCATAATGTCAAGTTTAGTATTATCATTGAAAGCGTGATACTCAACGACACTATGAATTCAATACAACAACAATATATTATTTATGCTCAACATAAATAATTCAACATCAATGTACACCTGGTTATCCCACTATCTCATTCTCGACACTTTCTCATATCGCTCATGCCCAAGGCATCAATACTCAACTAGTATAATCGGGTCACGTACCACCACGTGTCCTTCACACAACACATGTATACACATATTCTTTTCTTTACTCATCTTCTTGGATCACGTATAACTATGTATGGTGTGCGTTTATCGTGTACGCCCAAATTAACCCTTCTTCAGTTAATGACAAAAATATTTAGTAGTGGAAGTAGGGATCGATCTCAAAGGGAAGGTAAATTTATTTTGTGCCAAAAGCGAATAGTAACAAGGGGTTTTTAGGATGAATGATTACTACTAAGCAAATTCTAAAATTAAACTAATTAACAAGATTACTAAGATGATTAAACTTATGAGAGTGAAGCGATTCTTGGTTTCCAGGTAACCGTACTTTTGGAAAATTATCTTTTAATCATCAAATCAAAACATTCGAATCCTTTCAATTATCTATCGATTGGAAATTCAATTCCTACTCATCTTATTCGTAGTTAAAGAGAAAACAACATTCAATTCAACCCTTACCAAATCTCTAATCACCACTACCGCCGTTAGTGATTAAATCAATGATAGTTTTCAAAACTAATGAGTTCGATAAATCTAATCAATGAAAACTACAGCCGTTAAAATTGATTATTCAACCGTTTCTCCTAAGAATTCAATAACACCTACAGCCGGTTAATTATTGATCTTAGTTGTTTCTTAACAAACTATCGATTATGCAATTGAATATTAGGTGATCGGTCTAATACACAAACACAACAATCACGGAATTCGAAATCTTAGAAACGAATTGAAATCGAAATAAAATTCAACAATCAAACCAAATTCTCATAAAAGTTTCAATTCCAAAAGCAGGTATCCCTTCAACCAAGAATCGAAGAGTTTTAGCCTAGCATAATTAAATCTAAAAACAATAAAAATTCAATGGAAAACATTAAATAAATAAATGAAAAGAAATTACTAATATAAATCACGATTCCGGCTTGTCGATTCCGGTTCCGTTCTTCGTTGTTCTTGAAGAAAACTTGAAAAACCAATTAATCTAAAAGCTCCAAAATATTCTAAAGTATCAAAAACTATGAAAAACTCTGCCTAAGAACTGAATAATCGAGTTATGGGGGTTGGTGGTTGATAAAATAGGTTACAATCTTCTAAACATGGTAAAAGACCTAATTTCCTTATTTTCGGACTCTTCGGCGATCGATCGCCTGATGTGTGGCGATCGATCGCGAGGCTTTTATTTTTTGGAAAAATCATTGAGGCGATCGATCGCTATAAAGTGGCGATCGATCGCCGAGCTCCAGTAGACTTTGGCGATCGATCGCCACTTCTTCGCGATCGATCGCTGACTCTTCAAATTTGATGAAAATGTTTCTGTCCATAGGCGATCGATTTCCTCTTCCGGGCGATCGATTGCCACCTCTAAAATTACGTTTTTGCCCTTTTCTTGATCAACTTTGAGTCCTTGTCATGTCCATGTCTCTCCTTGGTCTTTACACATCGCTTTTAGCTCGTTTTCTTCGATTGTACCTACAATTACACAAATATACGATTAGGTAGCATACATATCAATTTATCTATCAAAACCTACCAAACCATAGACAATTAAGCACTCAAGATGTGTCTATTTCTAATCACATCAACGTATCTACCAAACTAAGCATTTTAAACTCAATTATCAGATTCAATCGATTAACCTGAAACATCATATTCAAATTACATGTGTACATGAATGTATAGATACTAGATATACCTGCTCGTACGTCACCACGTACCTTATAATCTGTGTTTAACGTCAAGTCACCTTCCTTGTCGTCCGAGAGTTCAAGAAGGCTCTACGTAAACTCAAAGGTTTACGGGTCAATTCTTAACCCATACTTGATGACATAATCTCACATTCAATCATAAGCCATGCCCATAATATCACATAATACAACTCTATCACATGATTCGACTCTAAACGAATTAAACATGCATTGGTTACATAATTCTTAATTAGAACTCACTATTAGGAGTAGTGATTCAATAAAGTGAAATAAATAACACTACATGCCATTAGACACATTCAAGCATATTACTCACTACAATCTTTATTCCATTTTATCACATACACTACCATGTATCTAACCCAATTATTCATTATACACATGCTTCCAAAGGTAACACATCCCATACCATAGTCCTGTAAGTAACCCCATGAGCATACAACGCAGCGGAATAAAATATTGGGATTACAAACCAGCTATCTATACATAGGGATTCATATCGGATTAGAGAATTACAAGTGTCTTACCCTTGTAGCGTGTTTGAAGCCGAATCCACGGAGCTGCACCACGTCCTACGCCTTCTCCGAGTCACTAAGCAAAACTCGATTGGTTTTGCCTCAACGGTATCCACACGATCAAATCGAGTGAAGGGATAGTTTAATATCAAGTTGCTAGACAAGATATTAAACCGGAACCAAAAACCACACTTTGATTCACAATCAAATTGGCACAAACTCACTCTAGAACCACACGGCTATTGGTGGCCGAGAGCTCAAGATGGTGGTGGCGGCCGAGAGTGATTCTTGTGTGCTAGGTTTTTATGTTATGAATTGTGTCTTACAATTAAACACCTTGTAATCACTTTTATATAATTAATTAAAGGCTTTCTTAAAGCTTCATGGGCTTAAGCCCATGATTTAATTAATCCTTATGATTATTAATTAAGACTCCTCTTAATTATTTAATTCATCCCATGAATTTAATTTCCCTTCTCGATTTAATCTTTTGTGCGACCCGATAGGATCTTGTAATGTTGGCAGTGACATAAAATCTCATTTTACGTCTCAAGAATTGAGCGGTATCTAGCAACACATCAATGCTCCCCAAATTACAAGAATGTCAATGACTCGACATAACCTTTAGAACTTGTGATAATATTAACCATGTAACTTAATCCCTTTGTCCTTTGTGTTTAGATTGAACACGAGTCATGGAATAGTCATACTCGTATATCCAATCTTTATTTCTTGATCCCCAAGTAGAACTAGAATAAACGAATAAGCTCGATATCTCATATCGACTCATTCGAGCATGGCCATGCATTTTAGTTCTCACTTGATCAAGGGCCAAACACATCTCCTGTTATATAGGAGGGACAAATCCTATCTCGATCAGTCAACATCCCTCTACATAATTCGTAGTGTATCCAATAGTCGCCTTTATAGTATACCCTGTTACGGGTAACGTTTGACGATATCAAGATACATAACTCCTTATGTTGGGATCTCTGATGATCACAAGTCGTAATGATTACATACATTATTATCACTATGAGAATTGCATATGACGATCATATAACTATCCATGTTGCATTCTCATGGTGGGTCTGTTCAGTACATCGTTCTCTAACATGTACCCATATGTTGATTTGATATCTCATATCAATGAACAATTCATCGATCAACATATACTAGTCTCTACGTATTATCATTATCCCTTTCATGATAATACTTGACTAGGAACATCTTTAAGAATAATACAATATTATTCTAAGGACATTAACATATATATTAATTCACAATGCACAGTTAAAAGAATAATATATAATAATGAATTGCCATTCATAAATCCATAAACATTGTATGTCTTAAACAATCATCTAATGACTTGTCTTAGGGCATATCCCAACAAATCTCCCACTTGCACTAAGACCACTCAGACATATACCTAATGCCTAGAGATCTAGTATGGCGATCATGCTTCTGCTGTGACAGTGGCTTCGTCAATGGGTCAGATACATTATCATCTGTTGGTACTTTGCATATTTTAACATCTCCCCTTTCAACGATTTCTCGAATGAAATGGAAACGCCTAAGTATGTGCTTGGATCTTTGGTGAGATCTTGGTTCCTTAGCCAATGCGATCGCTCCATTGTTGTCACAATAGAGTTCTATCGGATCTTTAATGCTAGGCACCACTCCAAGTTCAGAAATGAACTTCCTCATCCAAACAGCTTCCTTTGCTGCATCCGAGGCAGCAATATACTCAGCTTCCGTTGTAGAATCGGCTACTGTTTCTTGCTTTGAACTCTTCCAGCTCACAGCACCTCCATTCAGGCAATACACATATCCAGATTGCGATCGAAAATCATCTTTGTCGGTTTGGAAGCTTGCATCAGTGTAACCCATTACATTGAGCTCTTCCTCACCTCCATAAATCAAGAATGTATCATTAGTCCTTCTCAAGTACTTTAGGATATTCTTGACAGCAATCCAGTGACCTTCACCTGGATCAACTTGATATCTGCTCGTCATGCTCAAAGCATACGATACATCGGGACGAGTACATATCATGGCATACATGATAGATCCAATAGCTGACGCGTATGGAATCTTACTCATGCGTTGTCTCTCATCTGGTGTTGAAGGACACTGTTCCTTCGAGAGATAAATACCATGTGTCATAGGCACGAATCCTTTCTTGGATTCTTGCATGCTAAACCTTTTAAGCACCTTGTCTATGTATGTACTTTGACTTAGACCAAGAAGCCTTCTCGATCTATCTCTATAGATCTTGATTCCTAATACATAGGTGGCTTCTCCTAAGTCTTTCATCGAAAAGCAATTCCCTAGCCAAATCTTTACAGATTGCAAGGCAGGGATATCATTTCCAATAAGAAGTATGTCATCTACATACAACACTAGGAAAATGATTATGCTCCCACTGACCTTCTTGTAGACACAAGGTTCATCTTCATTTTTGATAAAACCAAACTCTTTGATTGCATCATCAAAACGAAGATTCCAACTCCGAGAAGCTTGCTTCAATCCATAAATGGATCGTTGTAGCTTGCATATCTTTCCAGCATCCTTTGGATCGACAAAACCCTCGGGCTGTGTCATGTACACATCCTCGAGCAGATTTCCATTAAGGAAAGCTGTTTTGACATCCATCTGCCAGATTTCATAATCATGAAATGCAGCTATTGCAAGTAAGATCCTTATGGATTTAACCATGGCCACTGGCGAAAAGGTTTCATCATAGTCAATACCATGAACTTTGTTTGAATCCTTTTGCAACCAGCCGACCTTTATAGGTTTGTACATTACCATCCATATCGGTCTTTTTCTTGAAAATCCATTTGCACCCTATGGGTCGTACCCCTTCAGGTGGATCAACCAAAGTCCATACTTGGTTTGCATACATGGATTCCATCTCAGATTTCATGGCCTCTTGCCATTTCTCAGAATCATTGCCCATAATAGCTTGTTGATAAGATGACGGCTCATCCTCATCAATAAGTAGTAAGTCACCTTGTTGAGTCACAAGAAATCCATATCTCTGTGGCTCCCGGTGTTCTCTTACAGACCTACGCTGGGCTTGTGTCTCTTGAGCAGGTACTTCTTCCACAACAGTTTGTGGTGCCTGCTCTGTTTCCATCTCAATCTCAGATTCAGTGTTTTCTTGTGGTTGAACTTCACTAAGTTCTATTTTTCTCCCACTGGTTTTTCTAGAGATAAATTCTCTTTCAAGAAATACACCAGTCCGAGCAACAACTACTTTGTTCTCGGTGGGATAGTAGAAATAGTATCCTTTCGTTTCCTTAGGATACCCCACAAATAAACACTTATCAGATTTGGGTCCAAGTTTGTTAGTGGCGTGACGTCTAACGAAAGCCTCACAACCCCAAAACTTCATAAAAGACATACTAGGACGCTTCCCAGTCCATATCTCATATGGTGTCTTTTCCACTGATTTAGATGGAACACGGTTCAGTAAGAAAATCGCTGTTTCTAGAGCGTGTCCCCAAAACGATATCGGAAGATCTGCATGACTCATCATTGATCTAACCATGTCTAACAAGGTTCGATTTCTCCTCTCGGATACACCATTCCATTGTGGAGTATACGGAGGAGTGAGTTGTGGGACTATCCCACACTCCTTTAGATAGTCATGAAACTCTTGGCTTAAGTATTCACCTCCTCGATCTGATCGAAGGATTTTGATACTTTTGCCAAGTTGGTTTTGTACTTCATTCTTGAAATCTTTGAACTTTTCAAAGGTTTCATGTTTATGTTTCATTAGGTACACATACCCATATCTACTGAGGTCATCAGTAAATGTAATGAAGTATTGAAAACCACCTCTAGCTTGTGTACTTATTGGTCCACATACATCACTATGTATTAGTCCCAATAAAACATTTGCCCTTTCAACATGTCCCTTGAAAGGGGCTTTAGTCATCTTGCCCATTAAACAAGATTCGCATGTTTCATATGATTCAAAATCAAATGAATCTAATACTCCATCCTTATGAAGTTTAGATATGCGGTTCTCGTTTATGTGGCCCAAGCGACAGTGCCAGAGATAAGTCAGATTACAATCATTATTTTTAATCCTTTTAGTATTTATGTTATAGATAGGCATATCAAGATTTAATACATAAAGACCATTCACCATTTGTGCACTAGCATAAAACATATCATTTAAATAAATAGAACAACAATTGTCCTTTATTATAAATGAAAAACCATACTTGTCTAAACAAGAAATAGAAATAATGTTTTTAGTAATTGAAGGCACAAAATAACAGTCTTTTAAAATCAGTGATAAACCAGAAGGTAAAGCTAAATGATAATCTCCTATAGCTAATGCAGCAACTCTTGCTCCATTTCCAACTCGGAGATCAACTTCACCTTTCGCCAATGTCCTACTCCTTTTGAGATCCTGCACATTTACACAAATGTGAGATCCACATCCAGTATCTAATACCCATGATGAAGAAGTAGATAAATTGACTTCTATAACAAAAACACCTGAAGCGGAAGTCACACTTCCTTTCTTTAGATCCTCCAGATATACTTTGCAGTTCCTTTTCCAATGGCCGGTCTCACCGCAATGGAAACAGTTCCCTTCCTTTGCTATCCCTCCCTTTGGCTTCAGTGCAGAAGACTTTGGCTTAGATTTAGCAAAGACTTTCTTTGCTTTCTTGTTGCCTTTAGCTTTGGCCCTTCCTTTGCCTTTATTCACAATAAGGACATTTGTGGCCTTAGTCTTCTTAGTGTTTGCTTCATATGTTCTCAACATACCAAGCAACTGGGGCAGAGTCTTTTCCATATCAGTCATATTGTAATTTACTACAAATTGACTGAAGCTCTCCGGCAACGATTGCAAGATTACATCGGTGGCCAACTCTTGGTCCAATGGAAAACCTAGCTTATCCAGATTCTCAATGTACCCAATCATCTTGAGCACATGAGTTCCAACTAAGCTTCCTTCTACCATCCTGCACTGGAATAACGCTTTAGAGACGTCATACCTCTCTTGTCTAGCTTGCTGTTGGTACAACTGCTTTAAGTGTTCGATCATATCGAACGCCTCCATTTCCTCATGTTGCTTCTGAAGCTCAGAGTTCATGGTGGCAAGCATGAGGCACCCAACATCAAGTGCGTCACTCTGATGCTTCTTGTAAGCATCTTTTTCAGCTCTTGTAGCTGTTAGGGGAGGTTCCTCAGCGAGCAAGGGTTCCTCTAGAACATATTGTTTCTTTTCTTGTTTGAGGACTATCCTCAAGTTCCTATGCCAGTCTAGGAAATTTGTCCCATTTAATTTGTCCTTCTCAAGGACCGATCGCAGTGATAAAGTGCTAGTAACGTTGTTAGTTGCCATGGATATCTACAATATAAATATGCAAAATAAGTTTATGATTTAAATCATTTAACATGGTCTTATATTAAATGATACTCCCACTATTTTATTTGAAAAATATCAACCCTCGAAACTTTTAGTGGGCCAAGATCCATATTTCGCCTAATCTTGAGTTAGCTTTGGCTAATCGCCCAAGACTTGGTTATTTAGGTAGACAACACTTTGTCAATTATATCACATATAATTCTTGGATAGTTGGACGAACAACGCTTTGTTCAATTCATCAAATGAATTATAATCCAACCCATGCCTCTAGGTTCCCAATCCTATTGAGATAACCTAGTTAAGTCGTACCCAATTAAAGTATAACGGATATCACTTTTATCCTTTCGCGCCTTACTAAGATTGCCACGGTGCTTTGCTTTGGCAAACCCACACATGTACAATCGAAGTTATTGACGAGTACTTTTATTTGGAAGGCATCTAAAACTTAATATTTTAGAGGGATTTATTGATCTCATGATTAATTTGATAATTTAAAATATGTCCACTACATATAGTTGTATACATATCTACATATATGTGTAATACTATTATCAAACTAAAACATAAGATAAATCATGCATCAACATACATAATTAAAACGTGACATGGTTATAGCCCCTACTAATGAGTTTCTCAAGCCAATGAGAAACTCCTATGAGTCAACCTAAGGTAACTTCATAAGCACCTTCCTTTGGCTCCAATTTGTGAATGGCCTCCTCATCCCGGCACGATGCTCCATCTTCATTGATCACCATCAATAAAATAAACTACACTATTTTACAAGATATAGAATTCCTCGATTCACATTCGAGGGGAACATAGGGGAGGGATTACATTTAGAATAAAATAGAGAAAGGCACGACACGCAGGTCGTATTATAAATTACAAACATCCACAAAACCTATCTAATAGGTCAAAGGGCTATAACCACGCACCATGCTCAAACAACACATAAAGCATGCATTAACATTTAATTAATTAAATTCTAAACATTTTAAATTTAATTCTAATTAAAACTGTAAAATAATTTTGAAAAATTATCGTACGCTCGGGACATCACATGCCACGAACTAAAGCGACTAAAACACGAACCACCATGGTTCGAACCAAAACCCACGGCTGGACCAATAGTGGGCCTAGGGTTCGAAACCCTAGCCCATGGCCGAGCCATGGTCCATGCGGCGGCTTGGGTGCGGCGCTGCTAGGGTTCCAAACCCTAGCCGCCTTGCACCATGTCGATTCTATCGAGCCATCTTGCACCTTCTCAATACTTTATCGAGCCAATAGAGTTCAAAACCCTAGATAGTGCGACGGCTTGACCCATGCTCGAGCCAGGGTCCGAACCCTAGCCCTTAAGCGGCGGCCGAGAGGCTTATTTGACTAGGGTTCAAAAACCCTAGCCTATTTGATGCGGCGGCCGAGCCATGGTGACTAGGGTTCGAAACCCTAGCACCTAGGTGGCGTCGGCCGTGAGCCTACACGAGCCAATGTTCCGGTTTTTTGATCACGAATTATCATATATTTCGATCCGTCAATTATATCATATATATTATCATACGATGATTTTCACAAAATCGATTTTTCCATATCATATATGAAAATACAGTTTTAAATAGCATGCAATATAAATTCTAACATGATTAAACTATTTAACCACATAAAATCCGATATGAGCCTTGTACACGGCTCTGATACCACTGTAAGTAACCCCATGAGCATACAACGCAGCGGAATAAAATATTGGGATTACAAACCAGCGATCTATACATAGGGATTCATATCGGATTAGAGAATTACAAGTGTCTTACCCTTGTAGCGTGTTTGAAGCCGAATCCACGGAGCTGCACCACGTCCTACGCCTTCTCCGAGTCACTAAGCAAAACTCGATTGGTTTTGCCTCAACGGTATCCACACGATCAAATCGAGTGAAGGGATAGTTTAATATCAAGTTGCTAGACAAGATATTAAACCGGAACCAAAAAACACACTTTGATTCACAATCAAATTGGCACAAACTCACTCTAGAACCACACGGCTATTGGTGGCCGAGAGCTCAAGATGGTGGTGGCGGCCGAGAGTGATTCTTGTGTGCTAGGTTTTTATGTTATGAATTGTGTCTTACAATTAAACACCTTGTAATCACTTTTATATAATTAATTAAAGGCTTTCTTAAAGCTTCATGGGCTTAAGCCCATGATTTAATTAATCCTTATGATTATTAATTAAGACTCCTCTTAATTATTTAATTCATCCCATGAATTTAATTTCCCTTCTCGATTTAATCTTTTGTGCGACCCGATAGGATCTTGTAATGTTGGCAGTGACATAAAATCTCATTTTACGTCTCAAGCATTGAGCGGTATCTAGCAACACATCAATGCTCCCCAAATTACAAGAATGTCAATGACTCGACATAACCTTTAGAACTTGTGATAACATTAACCATGTAACTTAATCCCTTTGTCCTTTGTGTTTAGATTGAACACGAGTCATGGAATAGTCATACTCGTATATCCAATCTTTATTTCTTGATCCCCAAGTAGAACTAGAATAAACGAATAAGCTCGATATCTCATATCGACTCATTCGAGCATGGCCATGCATTTTAGTTCTCACTTGATCAAGGGCCAAACACATCTCCTGTTATATAGGAGGGACAAATCCTAGCTCGATCAGTCAACATCCCTCTACATAATTCGTAGTGTATCCAATAGTCGCCTTTATAGTATACCCTGTTACGGGTAACGTTTGACGATATCAAGATACATAACTCCTTATGTTGGGATCTCTGATGATCACAAGTCGTAATGATTACATACATTATTATCACTATGAGAATTGCATATGACGATCATATAACTATCCATGTTGCATTCTCATGGTGGGTCTGTTCAGTACATCGTTCTCTAACATGTACCCATATGTTGATTTGATATCTCATATCAATGAACAATTCATCGATCAACATATACTAGTCTCTACGTTCATGATAATACTTGACTAGGAACATCTTTAAGAATAATACAATATTATTCTAAGGACATTAACATATATATTAATTCACAATGCACAGTTAAAAGAATAATATATAATAATGAATTGCCATTCATAAATCCATAAACATTGTATGTCTTAAACAATCATCTAATGACTTGTCTTAGGGCATATCCCAACAAGTTCAACCCCCACCAAAGTATTACAATGGCTACAAGCCAAGACATAATTCCACAATTTATTTTCAAAAATCAATACCGCTTCTAATGTTATCCAATTTCCAATTATGATGATCATGCTTGAATTATCATCACATAACCACCTTAACCCACTTTACCAAATTAAGTTAACCTTCTTTATCATCAATACCTCATCATCCTATATATACATACATGCTGTAGAACACACACAACCAACTAGCAGGAAAGTCGAACTCATGGCAAGACACTACAACAAGATTTGACCCACACTTAAATCACATGTAATCATATCATCGAACACCTTAAAAGCATGATTATCAAGCCCAAAAACAGCCCATAATTTCACCCATGGCATCTGGAAAAACGCCCCAAAAAAAAATCGAACTAACATGACAGATTTTAAAAGCCACAATCAAGCCTCCAATTCAACAAGAACAATCAGCACCAAAACATGCAAGGTTCTGCCCTAATCTCACGCACATACACAGAATAAACCACACACAATCTGCATCTTCAACATCTTAATTATAGCATAACCTCATAACGAATTACTAGCCAAATGTGAAGCAAATCAGTAGCTACAATTTCGAACCAAAGCTGTAAGAAAATCGAGCCCAAGATACAGCAGATTTCTAACCTCAGGCAATCAAAATTTTCGAGCCAAATGATAGCAATTTTTGAACATAAAGTTGTAGAAAACGGAACCACATTGCAGCAATTTTCGAACCTATTTAACAAAATTCTCAGATCAATAAAAGTGCATAAACAACATCAAATCGATTCAAAGAACTGAGATTTTCGAACTCAATATACAGCAAAAAATATCGAACCAGATGCAGCATGTTTTCGACCCAAAAATGCAAAATTTTCGGACCTTTAATCAACAACAATTTCGGACCAAGATGCAGCACAATTTTGAAACATAAGACCAGTAGGTTTCGACCATAAACAAGCAACAAAACTCAAGCAAGACATCGGAAATTTCGACCAAGAATGTCAGCTCATTTTCGAACAAAACACAGTATAAGAATCGTCCAAAATCCGGAAGAAGAACAAACAGAATTCGAGTCTTCAACACAATAAATTCAAGTGAGAAGAATAATAGAATCATACACATTATACCTTGAAGAAATCGAGTCTGGAACAGGCGAGAAACTCGCCTCTTGCGAGCAGAGGAGAACGACGCAAAAGGGGAAATAGGGTTTCTTATCTGGGTCGAAAAAATAGAGGAGATGACTCTCTCCAATTATTTATTATCTTCCATACAAAATTGTCTCCTACTACTATTATTCTACTTCAAATATCCATTGATTATTTATTACTTGTAATAATCTCTCGAAAATTTAATTGACGATACAAGTTCCACCCATAATTATTTTTCTCAACTCTGCTCCAATATCCGATATCCAATAATTAGATCCCGACATACCATATAAATATCATTATTTAATCCAATAAATGATTATTAATAAATCTGGACATCACAATTCTCCCCAACATATAAAATTTCGCCCTCGAAATTTAAATGCATGCTTACTATAAAAGCCAACTGTAAAATTTACGTACCGTATATAGCTCAAGATAGTGACTTTACCATCTGTAGGATGACAGTCATCGAAATCGTCGTGACTCACACATGTGCCCCATTGCACCAACGATCGCAAGAAGTTTTTAACCATCAAGCTTCTTTGTCATATTTCGCTACCTGTGTACTTTCATCGGCACAGTTCTCTTGCACAAAATCTTATTTCCATCATAGTTTACTTTCATCACATTACACATCATATAATCGCTAAATCTTGCAATCCATGCATATCATGTGTATGTAACAATGTATGACAATACACCAACCTTTATCATATAATAATAATAACTTATACCTGTGTTGTTGCAAATGTATGCAACTTATACCACCATCACCACCATCGTCCGTATGAAGTAGCGGTACTCTTGAGCCTTTACACATCAACCTCTCATATATTATCTCCTGGCTATTATCTGGTGCAAGGTAATGACTAGAAACCCATTAGTCATTCTCACATACATATTTCCACATTATACACACCAACAACCACAGATCATCAATAGTAAATCAGGATGAATGGCTTAACACCAATATTCTCATGTCACGATTATACTCATCTAAAACAAGGCATCAACATCAATATCGAATAGTTCGTGACATACCTGTGTAGATGGAATCATCTACAATACACAATGGCATCATAGTATTATGCTCATCACAGTACTCACATACTCTTAAGTATCAACATTTCCACATTACATCACCCAACTATTATCTGCCATAGGACAAGTACGAAATAAACTCGTTAGTATCTCTCAAATACTCATAACATAACAAGTACCTTGTCATTTACGCATTTCGATATTCATAATGTTTCCATAACAAACATCAATTCCCTGCATCAAAAGTTTCACGCAATCCTGCACACAACATGCTACAGCAGACTATCACGTAGGGTGATTGAAATTTAACATAATAATCAATTGCATGCTTCAATGACGCAATTTATATCAATCTTTAACTCACCCTCAAAACGTAATAATTCATTAATCATGAATGTTCACAATGATCACATGTCCACACACGACATTCGTATTAATCACGCGTCATCCCGTGACGTACTCATGTCATCCCGTGACACACTCATTAAATTCATGTCTATATGATTGTATTCCATTCAACATAATAGGTGATTAATCAATTATTAATCCTATCACATACAAAACTAGCATGCTTTCACAACAATAATTATCATCACAAAATGATTAACATCCATTTTAAATATTTCATCACTACACACCGTAGATATGAGAGTGTTATCATAGAGGTTACATCCCTTCTTGCCTCATTACCGCAACAAAACATGAATATGACACATCTAGGTTCCACTTCAATTCCATTATCAACTTTTCTCGATACTTCGTCCTCCTGGATCGATCCAATATCCTCTTGGGCCTAAATCATATGTACCCGATGAGCAATAACATAACTGTACATAGCACAACTTCTATTGCTATCTGCAATCAAAGCATCATCAATACTCATTGCTAACACAATTGCGGTACAACAGCATTCATCGCTAATCACAATAGCGGTACTAAAAATATTCATTGCTAACACAATAGCAATACATCAATCTTCATCGCCCTACGGCGGTTACATAATACTCATCGCCAACCCTGACAAACATAATATCCATAATCACAATGAATATACATTCTTAAAACAATAAGATGTAATAACACTTACTGTACACAGTTGATCCACACTTGATCCTTTAAATTGTCCCTGCTCTCAACATAAATATTCCACAAAATATGATTTCATATCAATACACAAATGGATATACTCATCATCAACAGAATAGCGGAATGAGGCGTCGCTATATATATAATCGGCGGCAAGAACCATCGCCATGGAATCAGCGGAATGCACCATCGCTAAACACATGTCTGGCGGCATGAGCCATCGCCAATAACATAGCGGAAAGAGACATCGCTATACACGTACCTGGTGGAATAACCATCGCCTATAATATAGCGGCATGAACCATCGCTCGATATACCTGGCGGCATGAATCATCGTCAATAAGATAACGGAAAGAGGCATCGCTATACACGCACCTGGCGGAATTACCATCGCCTATAATATAGCGGCATGAACCATCGCTCGATATACCTGACGGCATGAACCATCACCATAAAATCAGAGGAACAGATCAAGGACTCAAGAGGTACTCACATGCATGTAGCACTTTGTTCCTTTCGGACCCAAGATGTGGCTCACATTACATGCAGCACTTTGTTCCCGATCGCGTCGCTACGTCATGACAGCGGCATCATCACTTCGACGTGACAACGGCATGTATCATCGCTTCGACACGATAGCGACATCATCGCTTTGACATGACGGTGGTATGTACTTCATTCCTCGCTCGAATATCGATATGTGGCTGTCCCGGTCTTGTTATAACAGCGGAATTTTAGGACCCCTCGCTTCGACATATAGCGGCATCATATGATATCCATCGCTTCGACAATGACAGCGGCATGTACATCGCTTCGACATGACAGCGGCAAATATCATACTACCATCGCTTCATATGACAGCGACAAGTACCTCCCTCGCTCGAATATAACAACAACCAGAATCTTCCACTAGCTCCATATACCTGTAACAAGGTCAACACAACAGTTCACAAATCCTACTACGTCATAACGGCGGTTCAATAATATCCCTCGCTTCGACAATGACAGCGGCATGTACATCGCTTCGACATGACAGCGATAAATATTATGATCCATCGCTGATGATATACCCGTAGTAGGACGCTAATGTAACACATTGCATATTCAATAACAATTGAAATCATACCACAATATTCCACTGTCTGCTGTCAATCATTCCTGTCCTTAGACAACACATCATGTTTCCCATTTCCTGATTTTCCTACAAAATCAGATTCCTTAGCACATAACATATGGAGTGCCAGACATTACCGTTAATGCCATCCCATTGCACTCTACATGATTCCTGCAACCACAATGATTAGTAATACATTTTCCATATCGTAAAAGCACATAAGCAATTAGTTGTGTCACACAACACTAATACCATCATGTATAAATATGTGCTACCAATTCATATCAACAAGTTCCTAGGCCCTTAACAGTCCCAATGAGCAACCACTGCTCTGATACCACTAATGTAAGTCCCCAACACCTAAACTCGTCATTAGTTAATATATGACGTCGTATATGTATAAATTTTTCATTTTGTTTTCATTCTTTAAAAAGAATCATTACATGTTTCCCATAATCCCATGACATAAATAATGTTCAACATTATATTATCATCTCTACCAACAAATAGACTCAAAGATTTCGCCCATTACCATCCCCATTACACCACTTTTATATTGTGGAATTTTATAAAAATTTGGGCAGAGTCTCCCCATAAATTGAGCTATCCCAAAATAAACACATTACCAAAATAACTCCCAGCCAGGGAAAACACAATACTTAACAGAATACAAAAACACTAAGTAAATTCCCAGCCAGGGAAGACACCACACTAATAAGACAACAAAAGTGGGTCTCAACACCCTTATACAGTCCATATACATATAATATACAAGTGCTCATAGAAGAGCAACGAATAACGGATACTCATCCGGATGCATAATTAATATATTTACCAACAGCTCAACGTCGTATATCGGCTCAATCTCATACTCTGCTTCTGGAAGCATCATCCAACAAGGTTCGAGCCTAGCACTCCAAGGCAGCATCGTACCTGTTATACCTGTTTCAACAGAAACAGTCCCCACACAGGGTGAGCATACTCCAACTCAAAATTCAATCACAAATCGATATACAAAATCATAATGTAACAGTTTAGATTATTCAAAACTCATAAAATATACTCCCTGTACAATTCCTAGTTTGTTTAGCTTCCACACACTGTTCCTGTTTCAAACTCACGCACATTCATAATGTCAAGTTTAGTATTATCATTGAAAGCGTGATACTCAACGACACTATGAATTCAATACAACAACAATATATTATTTATGCTCAACATAAATAATTCAACATCAATGTACACCTGGTTATCCCACTATCTCATTCTCGACACTTTCTCATATCGCTCATGCCCAAGGCATCAATACTCAACTAGTATAATCGGGTCACGTACCACCACGTGTCCTTCACACAACACATGTATACACATATTCTTTTCTTTACTCATCTTCTTGGATCACGTATAACTACGTATCTACCAAACTACGCATTTTAAACTCAATTATCAGATTCAATCGATTAACCTGAAACATCATATTCAAATTACATGTGTACATGAATGTATAGATACTAGATATACCTGCTCGTACGTCACCACGTACCTTATAATCTGTGTTTACCGTCAAGTCACCTTCCTTGTCGTCCGAGAGTTCAAGAAGGCTCTACGTAAACTCAAAGGTTTACGGGTCAATTCTTAACCCATACTTGATGGACATAATCTCACATTCAATCATAATGCCATGCCCATAATATCACATAATACAACTCTATGACATGATTCGACTCTAAACGAATTAAACAATGCATTGGTTCCATAATTCTTAATTAGAACTCACTATTAGGAGTAGTGATTCAATAAAGTGAAATAAACAACACTGCATGCCATTAGACACATTCAAGCATATTACTCACTACAATCTTTATTCCATTTTATCACATACACTACCATGTATCTAACCCAATTATTCATACTACACATTCTTCCAAAGGTAACACATTCCATACCATAGTCCAACCCCCACCAAAGTATTACAATGGCTACAAGCCAAGACATAATTCCACAATTTATTTTCAAAACATGTAAGCATATCATCGAACACCTTAAAAGCATGATTATCAAGCCCAAAAACAGCCCATAATTTCACCCATGGCATCTGGAAAAACGCCCCAAAAAAAAATCGAACTAACATGACAGAATTTAAAAGCCACAATCAAGCCTCCAATTCAACAAGAACAATCAGCACCAAAACATGCAAGGTTCTGCCCTAATCTCACGCACACACACAGAATAAACCACACACAATCTGCATCTTCAACATCTTAATTATAGCATAACCTCATAACGAATTACTAGCCAAATGTGAAGCAAATCAGTAGCTACAATTTCGAACCAAAGCTGTAAGAAAATCAAGCCCAAGATACAGCAGATTTTGAACCTCAGGCAATCAAAATTTTCGAGCCAAATGATAGCAATTTTTGAACATAAAGTTGTAGAAAATGGAACCACATTGCAGCAATTTTCGAACCTATTTAACAAAATTCTCAGATCAATAAAAGTGCATAAACAACATCAAATTCGATTCAAAGAACTGATATTTTCAAACTCAATATACAGCAAAAAATATCGAACCAGATGCAGCATGTTTTCGACCCAAAAATGCAAAATTTTCGGACCTTTAATCAACAACAATTTCGGACCAAGATGCAGCACAATTTTGAAACATAAGACCAGTAGGTTTCGACCATAAACAAGCAAACTCAAGCAAGACACCGGAAATTTCGACCAAGAATGTCAGCTCATTTTCGAACAAAACACAGTATAAGAATCGTCCAAAATCAGGAGGAAGAACAAACAGAATTCGAGTCTTCAACACAATAAATTCAAGGGAGAAGAATAATAGAATCATACACATTATACCTTGAAGAAATCGAGTCTGGAACAGGCAAGAAACTCGCCTCTTGCGAGCAGAGGAGAACGACGCAAAAGGGGAAATAGGGTTTCTTATCTGGGTCGAAAAAATAGAGGAGATGACTCTCTCCAATTATTTATTATCTTCCATACAAAATTATCTCCTACTACTATTATTCTACTTCAAATATCCATTGATTATTTATTACTTGTAATAATCTCTCTAAAATTTAATTGACGATACAAGTTCCACCCGGAATTATTTATCTCAACTCTACTCCAATATCCGATATCCAATAATTAAATCCCGACATACCATATAAATATCATAATTTAATCCAATAAATGATTATTAATAAATATGGACATCACACTATACTTAACCAAATACCATAAATTTAGTATCAAATCAAAGATAGAAGAGAGGGGAAGAGTATTACCAAATTATCTTCGAGAAACCTTGCTCCGAGATCGAGCCTTGCTCGATTTTGCTCCAAGAAAGAAAAAGGGAAAAGGGTTGGGGGAGAGATGAAACATGAGGGAGAGAGAGAGAATGAAACGCCAACTGACCGAGTCCACTTGGTATATATATAGTACCAAGGCTCCAAAAACCCGAGTCTCAAATACTCGCATCTGACTCATTAAAAATCATCTGTGTTCAATAATTATCTCTCACTCAATATTTTCATTACCAACCTCAAACCAAAGCTCCCCAGATCCCAGATCCCACTACCAATACAAATCCAAGGTTTATCACCTTAATGAGAATAAATCTCAACCCTTGGGCCCAACAACCCCGATACCGGATAAAAATCCCCGGGAGCCTCCACACCGTAATTATCTCATAATTACTCCGAATAGAATCCATTAAGGATTATAATCACTCCGGTATTATCGCAATTTATTTTCCGGATATCACAACTGGGAACCAGTGTGTCGCCTTAAATTTCCAATTTCGTGACTGGCGTCTCTTTCTTCATGTTTAATTTTTTGGACTTCGCCAGCTAGGTTGGAAATAACAGCAGATAGATGAACCAGCTGATCAGCAAAAGACGAAGTCATCTCTTCCCCATAAAGTTCAGGAAAATCAAAGAGATCTTCAGGTGGATCACTTGCTAGAGCCTGTGCAAAAGTTGAAGGACCAGCTCTATCAGTCTCCTCAGCAGTAGTGACTGGACTAGTAAGAGAAACAAATCCACCAGCAGATAAAGCATCAATAGTGAGAGAAGCAGGCGGAGCAACCTCAATAGAATACATCACCAGTCCGAACAGCAAGCGAGGCAACCTCAGCAGATTAACAGACGGATCAAACACAGTAGATACCATCAACTCAGCAGCCATGCAAATTGGTACGATAGCCTCGAAAGCCATGGTGGTTAAAGGTTCGCTCAGTGGGGCTGTAGCAGTGGGTACAATGGTCAGTTGGGTTTGTGTGGTTTGAGGATGAGAGGGTATTATGGCTAGGGCATTTGGTTAGGGAGGCGTGGACTCAGTAGATTCATCATCCTCGGAGGAGAGGTTGACCTGATGTACTATTGATTCAATTACCGTATCTATATTAAGAGTATCAACATCTGGTAGAGATAGATGTTGATCGGATACCGTAAGGGGTTTGACTATAGAATCAATAGAAGGGACACTTACAGGAGATACCGCTGCTGGGGCCACCACAACCATTCTTTGTTCATTAGTCGCTGCTGGAGCTGATTCCAGTTGGGCGGAGCATGAGTGCAATCCCATGGAAATTTTGAGATCATGTGGTGTCCTCTCAGCTAAAGCAAGTTTTGCTTCCAAGGCATCGAGAATATCAATGTCATGGCTAGCAGTACCCGATTCTGACTTAAACTCCTTATGTCAGGATTCGACAAAAGTGTGAAGTCCACTGACATACTTCATTATCTGGAAGACCTCTCAGTTTCAGACCCTTTTCAACATCCTGAATCTGAAGATACTCAAGGATCATATTTTCATCAATCCTTGCCTTCTTAAGAACCTGGGTGAAGTCATTGAATCTGATTTTCGGACGAGCTTTCACCCATCTGTCAAATATCTCCATGTGTGGTTGAAGCTGGACTTCGATCTCTTCAAGCACCAGGGCTACTTCAGTTGGCACTGGAGTGGAGACAAGTTCCATAGCAGCTTTCCCTCGTCCTTCAGGGGTGAAGGGAGGATGGCTGATGGAGCGGCCTATCTTTGGTGGTCTGGGACTGAGAGTAAATGAACCTGCTCCCCGGCAAGAACTCAGAGATAAGTCGGTGGTACTGGGAGCAGTAGATGCTTGGACAGCAGGATGATGGCCATTGGTGTAGCAATCTCAACTGCTTCCACGGTTGGAATAATATCTATGCTGATACCCTGATCAGCAACATGTACCTCTACAGGAACTTTGGTGGCAACAACAGGGATCTTAGAGACAACAGGGTTCCTTTTCTTGGTTCGTGGCTTCTTTGGTGGGGGAGGAGTTGATGACTCAGCAAGCAATGAGATAGTCTGCTCAGAATCACTGACCACTTGAGGCTTCCTCCTCTTGCTGGGAACGGCGTTGGAAGGACCACATTCTCCACTAGCTGGCTTCCTGTGAATCTGCAGGTATTTGACGTTCAGGAGCCTTGATGTGTGGAGAGTGAAAATAGCCCCCACTGGTACATTCTTGCTCTCTAGGATTCAACTGAGCGGGAGGGCGAATCCAGAATGACCCTTGGCAGATTCAACTAGGCCAATCAGTACTTGAAAAACTACTACGGATTAGTTGACATCTATCCCCTTAACAACAACACAAATTACTTCGAACTTTTCTGGGGTGATGATATCGAACGACCCAGCTTTGCTAGCCAAAACTTTTTCGGGGCAATGATATTTGCGAGCAATCGGAAATGGTTCTTCATCAAAATCTTCTTCAACGGAGGGCTTCACAGTCGTAGGCCAGATTATGAGAACACTGTACGCATCTCATCGCACAGAGATGGAGATGGTAGAAAGATCCGTGAGCCTAGTAGTGGGAAGGCTCAGTTGAATGGTAAAATCCTCTTGAGTGATTGTGACAGATTGGCCGGAGATGGAGGACACTACGGTGTTGTTAACCACCCTCGTTGTAGCATAAAACTCTTGGAGAGTTTCTCTGTAGAACATTGTCGCGAGGTTCAGCATAACCAGCAAGCTGGAGTTTTCCAAATATTGGAAAATGCTAGTCATCTCCTCATCGGCGCTGGTGTATACTGAGTTGAAATCGACATGGACGACATTGGTAACAAAACTTGGCTGGCTAGTCTTTGACATTTTGAGTTCTGAAGTGCTGAGAAACTGTGAAGTCTGAGAAAAAATTGTGTAAGAACCTCGTGCCCTTAACCCGCTATTAGTGTATTAACCTTGTATTTAGTGCACACTACAATGTAATCAGGGGGAAAACTGTTGGGATATGCCCTAAGAAATGTCATTGGATGATTGTTTTGCAATACAATGTTTATGATTTTATGAATGGCAATTCGTTATTATATATTATTCGTTTAACTGTGCAATGTGAATTAGTATATATGTTAATGTCCTTAGAATAATATTGTATTATTCTTAAACATTGTCCCTAGTCAAGTATTATCATAAATTGGGATAATGATAATACATAGAGACTAGTATGTGTTGATTGATGAATTGTTCATTGATATGAGATATCAAATCAACACCTGTGTACATGTTAGAGAACGATGTACTGGACAGACCCACCATGAGAATGCTACATGGATAGTTATATGAGTGTCATAAGCAATTCTCATAGTGATAATAATGTATGTCATCCTTACGACTTGAGATCATCAGAGATCCCAACATAAGGAGTTATGTATCTTGATATTGTCAAACGTTACCTGTAACAGGGTAAACTATAAAGGCGACTGTTGGATACACTACGAATTATGTAGAGGGATGTTGATTGATCGAGATAGGATTTGTCCCTCCTATATAACAGGATAAGTGTTTGGGCCCTTGATCAAGTAAGACTAAAATGCATGGCCATGCTCGAATGAGTCGATATGAGATATCGAGCTTATTCGTTTATTCTAGTTCTACTTGGGGATAGAGAAATAGAGATTGAATATACGAGTATGACTATTCCATGACTCGTGTTCAATCTAAACACAAAGGACAAAGGAATTAAGTTACATGGTTAATATTATCACAAGTTCTAAGGTTATGTCGAGTCAAAGACATTCTTGTAATTTGGGTAGCCTTGATGTGTTGCTAGATACTGCTCATTGCTTGTGACGTAAAATGAGATTTTATGTCACTGCCAACATTACAAGATCCTATCGGTTCACACAAAAGATTAAATCGATAAAGGGAATTAAATTCATTGGATGAATTAATTAATTAAGAAGAGTCTTATTTACATGATTATAAGGATTTAATTATATCATGGGTTTGGGCCCATGAGGCTTTATGAAAGCCTTTAATTAAATCATATATAATTGGTTAACAAGGTGATTAATTAGATTAATCCTAGACATCAAAAACCTAGCCACCAATACAAGGAGCTATCGGCCACCTCTCTACAAAAGCTCTCGGCCGCCGCCTTGAAATTGTGAGTTTCCGACCGTCCTTTTCGATTGTGAATCGAGAGTGTTTCTTGTATCGGTTTAAGAACAAATCTAGCAATTTGTTCTTAAACTATCCCTTGTTTGATTTGATCGTGTGGATACCGTTGAGGCAAGACCTTGGAGGTGTTGCTCGTGACTCGGAGTTCGTTGGACGTGGTGCTTCGTGGAATCTGCTCAAACACGCTACAAGGGTGAGACTTTTGTTCCTTTATCCGATATGATAACCTTTGTATAGATCCGGTGTATTAGTAATCCAAATTTGTTTTATTCCGCTGCGTTGCTATGCTTGTTGGATTACTTACAGTGGTATCAAAGCCAGGTTCAAGGCTCATATCAGATTTATGTGGTTAAATTATTTTAATCATATTAGAATTGTATTGCATGCTATAATTACTGTATATAATCATATATGATATGATTAAATTGATTTGTGAAATTATCATAAAATTATATTTGATATAATTGACAGTTTATTGTATACGATACATGAAAGCGAATAATCGAACCCATAACAAAGATATTTTTGACCACCACCATCACAAATGACACACGGCTACTGCCATATGAGGGCTAGGGTTTTCGAACCCTTGGCTCGAGATGGTTTAGCCATTGTGGCTAATAATTGTGCATGGAAGTGTCGAGAAGTGGCTAGAGTTTTGAACTCTTAGGCTCGATAATATTGATGGCTCGATCATGGTTCTCGCATGCATGGAGAAAGCGGTTACACCACGTGAGAGCTAGGGTTTTTCGAACCCTTGGCTCGAGATGGTTGAGCCACCACCGTGCATGGCCTGACCGTGACTCGTGGCTAATCAAATTCCGTCGTTTAGGTCGAAGTGGCTTGGTGAAAATGCTTGATAGGAGCATGGCGGCTAGGGTTGGACCCTAGCGGCGCCGCACGCTCGCTCAAGGGTTCGAACCAAGTCGTGGGCTAGGGTTTCGAACCCTAGGCCCATGATTGGTCCAGCCGTGGTTCATGATGGTTCGAACCATGATGGTTCATGGTTTAGTCGCTTTAGTTCGTGGCATGTGATGTCCCGAGCGTACGATAATTTTTCAAAATTTTATTTTACAGTTTTAATTAGAATTAAATTTTAAAATGTTTAGAATTTAATTAATTAAATGAAATAGCATGTTTTATGTGTTGTTTGAGCGTGGTCCATGGTTATAGCCCTTTGACCTATTAGATAGGATTTGTGAATGTTTGTAATTTATAATACGACCTACGTATCGTGCCTTCTCTATTTTATTTCCCTCCCCTATGTTCCCCTCGAATGTGAATCAAGGAATTCTCTATATTTGTAAATGTTATATAGTATAGTTTATTTATTGATGGTGATCAATGAAGATGGAGCATGGTGCCGGGATGAGGAGGCCATTCTCAAATTGGAGCCAAAGGAAGGTGCCTGTGAACTTACCTTAGGTTGACTCTTAGGATTTTCTCATTGGCTTGAGAAAATCGCTAGTAGGGGCTATAACCATGTCTCGTTTAATTATGTATGTTGATGCATGATTTATCTTATGTTTTAGATTGATAATTGTATTACACATATATGTAGATATGTATATGCCTATATGTAGTGGACATATTTTAAATTATCAAACTAATCATGAGATCAATAAATCCCTCTAAAATATTAAGTTTTAGATGCCTTCCAAAATTAAAAGTACTCGTCAAAACTTCGATTGTACATGTGTGGGTTTGCCAAAGCAAAGCACCGTGACAATCTTAGCAAGGCACGAAAGGATAAAAGTGATATCCGTTATACTTTAAATTTGGTACGAATTAACTAGGTTATCTCAATAGGATTGGGAACCTAGAGGCATGGGTTGGATAATAATTCATTTGATGAATTGAACAAAGCGTTGTTCGTCCAACTATCCAAGAATTACATGTGATGTAATTGACAAAGTGTTGTCTACCTAAATAACCAAGTCTTGGACGATTAGCCAAAGCTAACTCAAGATTAGGCGAAATATGGATCTTGGCCCACTAAAGGTTTCGAGGGTTGATATTTTTAAACAAAATAGTGGGAGTATCATTTAATATAAGACCATGTTAAATGATTAAATCATAAACTTATTTTGCATATTTATATTGTAGATATCCATGGCAACTAACAACGTATCAAACACATTATCACTGCGATCGGTCCTTGAGAAGGACAAATTAAATGGGACAAATTTCCTAGACTGGTATAGGAACTTGAGGATAGTCCTCAAGCAAGAAAAGAAGCAATATGTCCTAGAGGAACCCTTACCTGCTGAGGAACCTCCCCTGACGGCTACTAGAGCCGATAAAGATGCTTACAAGAAGCATCATAGTGACGCACTTGATGTTGGGTGCCTTATGCTTGCCACCATGAACTCTGAGCTTCAGAAGCAACATGAGGAAATGGAGGCGTTCGATATGATCGAGCACCTTAAGCAACTGTACCAACAACAAGCAAGACAAGAGAGGTATGACGTCTCTAAAGCGTTGTTCCAGTATAGAATGGTAGAAGGAAGTCTAGTTGGAGCTCATGTACTCAAGATGATTGGGTATATTGAGAATCTGGAGAAGCTGGGTTTTCCTTTGGACCAAGAGTTGGCCACTGACGTGATCTTGCAATCGTTGCCTGAAAGCTTCAGTCAATTTGTCTTGAATTACAATATGATTGAAATTGAAAAGACTCTACCACAGTTACTTGGTATGTTGAGAACATATGAAGCGAATACAAAGAAGACTAAGGCCACAAATGTTCTTATTGTGAATAAGAGCAAAGGAAAGGCCAAAGCTAAGGGCAATAAGAAAGCAAAGAAGGTCTTTGTTAAATCTAAGCCAAAGTCTTCTGCACTGAAGCCAAAGGGAGGAATAGCAAAGGAAGGGAACTGTTTCCATTGCGGTGAGACCGGTCATTGGAAAAGGAACTGCAAAGTATATCTGGAGGATCTCAAGAAAGGAAGTGTGACTTCCACTTCAGGTATTTTTGTTATAGAAGTCAATTTATCTACTTCTTCATCATGGGTATTAGATACTGGATGTGGATCTCACATTTGTGTACTTGTGTAGGACCTCAAAAAGAGTAGATTGTTGGCGAAAGGCGAAGTTGATCTCCGAGTTAGAAATGGAGCAAGAGTTGCTGCATTAGCTGTAGGGGATTATCATTTATCTTTGCCTATCGTTGATTTTAAAAGACTGTTATTTTGTGCCTTCTATTACGAAAAACATTATTTCTATTTCTTGTTTGGACAAGTATGGATTTTCATTTATGATAAAGGACAACTGTTGTTCAATTTATTTACATGATATGTTTTATGCTAGTGCACAAATGGTGAATGGTCTTTATTTATTAAATCTTGATATGCCTGTCTATAACATAAATACTAAAAGGATTAAAAATAATGATTGTAATCCGACTTATCTCTGGCATTGTCGCTTGGGCCACATAAACGAGAACCGCATATCTAAACTTCATAAGGATGGAGTATCAGATTCATTTGATTTTGAATCATATGAAACATGCGAGTCTTGTTTAATGGGCAAGATGACTAAAACCCCTTTCAAGGGACATGTTGAAAGGGCAAATGTGTTATTGGGACTAATACATATTGATGTATGTGGACCAATAAGTACACAAGCTAGAGGTGGTTTTCAGTACTTCGTTACATTTATTGATGACCTCAGTAGATATGGGTATGTGTACCTAATGAAGCATAAGCATGAAACCTTTGAAAAGTTCAAAGATTTCAAGAATGAAGTACAAAACCAACTTGGCAAAAGTATCAAAATCCTTCGATCAGATCGAGGAGGTGAATACTTGAGCCAAGAGTTTCATGACTATCTAAAGGAGTGTGGGATAGTCCCACAACTCACTCCTCAGTATACTCCACAATGGAATGGTGTATCCGAGAGGAGAAATCGAACCTTGTTGGACATGGTTAGATCAATGATGAGTCATGCAGATCTTCCGATATCCTTTTGGGGACATGCTTTAGAAACATCAATATTCATACTGAACCGTGTTCCATCTAAATCAGTGGAAAAGACACCGTATGAGATATGGACTGGGAAGCGTCCTAGTATGTCTTTTATGAAGGTTTGGGGTTGTGAGGCTTTCGTTAGACGTAACGCTACTAACAAACTTGGACCCAAATCTGATAAGTGTTTATTTGTGGGGGTATCCACTATTTCTATTATCCCACCGAGAACAAAGTAGTTGTTGCTCGGACTGGTGTATTTCTTGAAAGAGAATTTATTTCTAGAAAAACCAGTGGGAGACAAATAGAACTTAGTGAAGTTCAACCACAAGAAAAAACTGAACCTGAGATTGAGATGGAAACAGAGCTGGCACCGCAAGCTGTTGTGGAAGAAGTACCTGCTCAAGAGACACAAACCCAGTGTAGGTCTGTAAGAGAACACCGGGAGCCACAGAGATATGGATTTCTTGTGACTCAACAAGGTGACTTACTACTTATTGATGAGGATGAGCCGTCATCTTATCAAGAAGCTATAATGGGGGCTGATTCTGAGAAATGGCAAGAGGCCATGAAATCTGAGATGGAATCCATGTATTCAAACCATGTATGGACTTTGGTTGACCCACCTGAAGGGGTACGACCCATAGGGTGCAAATGGATTTTCAAAAGAAAGACCGACATAGATGGTAATGTATAAACCTATAAAGGTCGACTGGTTGCAAAAGGTTTCAAACAAATTCATGGTATTGACTATGATGAAACATTTTCACCAGTTGCCATGGTTAAATCCATTAGGATCTTACTTGCAATAGCTGTATTTCATGATTATGAAATCTGGCAGATGGATGTCAAAAAAGCTTTCCTTAATGGAAATCTGCTCGAGGATGTGTACATGACACAGCCCGAGGGTTTTGTCGATCCAAAGGATGCTGGAAAGGTATGCAAGCTACAACGATCCATTTATGGATTGAAGCAAGCTTCTCGGAGTTGGAATCTTCGTTTTGATGATGCAATCAAAGAGTTTGGTTTCATCAAAAACGTAGATGAACCTTGTGTCTACAAGAAGGTCAGTGGGAGCATAATTATCTTCCTAATATTGTATGTAGATGACATACTTCTCATTGGGAATGATATCCCTGCCTTACAATCTGTAAAGATTTGGCTAGGGAATTGCTTTTTGATGAAGGACTTGGGAGAAGCCACCTATGTATTAGGAATCAAGATCTATAGAGATAGATCGAGAAGGCTTCTTGGCCTAAGTCAAAGTACATACATAGACAAAGTGCTTAAAAGGTTTAGCATGCAAGAATCAAAGAAAGGATTCGTGCCTATGACACATGGTATATATCTCTCGAAGGAACAGTGTCCTTCAACACCAGATGAGAGACAACGCATGAGTAAGATCCCATATGCATCAGCTATTGGATCTATCATGTATGCCATGATATGTACTCGTCCCGATGTATCGTATGCTTTGAGCATGACGAGCAGATATCAAGTTGATCCAGGTGAAGTCACTGGATTGCAGTCAAGAACGTCCTGAAGTACTTGAGAAGGACTAAGGATACATTCTTGATTTATGGAGGTGAGGAAGAGCTCAATGTAATGGGTTACACTGATGCAAGCTTCCAAACCGACAAAGATGATTATCGATCGCAATCTGGATATGTGTATTGCCTAAATGGAGGTGCTGTGAGCAGGAAGAGTTCAAAGCAAGAGACAGTAGCCGATTCTACAACGGAAGCTGAGTATATTGCTGCCTCGGATGCAACAAAGGAATCTGTTTTGGATCAGGAAGTTCATTTCTGAACTTGGAGTGGTGCATAGCATTAAAGATCCGATAGAACTCTATTGTGACAACAATGGTGCGATCGCATTGGCTAAGGAACCTAGATCTCACCAAAGATCCAAGCACATACTTCGGCGCTTTCATTTCATTCGAGAAATCGTTGAAATGGAAGATGTTAAAATATGCAAAGTACCAACAGATGATAATGTATCTGACCCATTGACGAAGCCACTGTCACAGCAGAAGCATGATCGTCGTACTAGATCTCTAGGCATTAGGTATATCTCTGAGTGGTCTTAGTGCAAGTGGGAGATTTGTTGGGATATGCCCTAAGACATGTCATTGGATGATTGTTTTGACATACAATGTTTATGATTTTATGAATGGCAATTCGTTATTATATATTATTCGTTTAACTGTGCATTGTGAATTAATATATATGTTAATGTCCTTAGAATAATATTGTATTATTCTTAAACATTGTCCCTAGTCAAGTATTATCATGAATCGGGATAATGATAATACATAGAGACTAGTATGTGTTGATTGATGAATTGTTCATTGATATGAGATATCAAATCAACACATGGGTACATGTTAGAGAAAGATGTACTGGATAGACCCACCATGAGAATGCTACATGGATAGTTATATGAGTGTCATAAGCAATTCTCATAGTGATAATAATGTATGTAATCCTTACGACTTGAGATCATCAGAGATGCCAACATAAGGAGTTATGTATCTTGATATTGTCAAACGTCACCTGTAACAGGATAAACTATAAAGGCGACTATTGGATACACTACGAATTATGTAGAGGGATGTTGATTGATCGAGATAGGATTTGTCCCTCCCATATAACAGGAGAAGTGTTTGGGCCCTTGATCAAGTAAGACTAAAATGTATGGCCATGCTCGAATGAGTCGATATGAGATATCGAGCTTATTCGTTTATTCTAGTTCTACTTGGGGATCAAGACATAGAGATTGAATATACGAGTATGACTATTCCATGACTCGTGTTGTGGGGTCTTCCCACCTTAACAGTGATTAATAGACATAAGAAGGACTAAATATGCATTAAAGTAACATCTTAAGGTTTTGGTTGTTACATGAGCTAACGGGATTACAGGCCAATTACAAAACTTCAAAAATAATTCATTACATTCTAAAAGAATGTCATTTAGATTTACACTACTCCTAGAGTAGATACTAATCATAACTTGAATCCTATGCATTCCTGTGTCCCTAGTAGCTCACTGCCTCAACCCGACCCTTAGTCCTTTCATCCAAGAGTGTACCTACAGGGACAACACATCGTGAGCATATATAATCTTACTTAACATTATAAACATCATAGTAAATGCATGAAACATTGGTTAAGTAATATGCTGGTTGTACTTTCACTTCTTATTGTTGTCCCTGATTTAGAATCATGCATATGGGGCATCTTACCCCCGTGGCATCTTACCACAACATCATCGTATATCATCTTACCATATGGGGCATCTTACCCCGTGGCATCTTACCACAATACATCGCATGGCCTCTTACCATGTAGGGCATCTTACCCCGTGGCATCTTACCACAATACATCGCATGGCCTCTTACCATGTAGGGCATCTTACCCCGTGGCATCTTACCACAATACATCGCATGGCCTCTTACCATGTAGGGCATCTTACCCCCATACATCACATAAATGTCATTATATAAGCATCGTATAAGTAATAAACATCATATGAACTTCATCATATAAACATCATATAAACATCATCATGTAAACATCGTATAAACACCGTCATTTCATCGTGAATACTCATGCAATAAAAGCATAGTTGTAGTATAGAGATGTATGTTACCGTCCGATGCCCGTACGCTTCTTACGTACCTTTTCAAAAAGAGGAGGAGTCAACAGACTTTATCTCCTTGATGGTGCCGGTACCTGGGATGGTTCTACAAGACCACATAATACCATATTAGATGCCTCAAAACCATCTTACATCATAAACTTAACAAAATAAAACATCATTAAATTTTTCAACTTTCTGCCTGTCTCGATCGATCGGCCCTAGGTCTCGATCGATCGAGACACTGTGCACCAACAGTGTCTTGGTTTCCTGCCTCGCTCGATCGATCGAACATTTTACCGATCGATCGAGGAGCTTCACCGATCGATCGAGAAATCCTTCGATCGATCGGCACCAAAATTTTGAAAACATGATTTGACCTTCTGACTCGCTCGATCGATCGGGACCAAATCTCGATCGATCGAGAGCTCTGAAAAAAATCGGGATTTCCCAGATTTTTGAGCACCTCATTTCACACCATCTTTTCTACTTCATAACATACATAAGATGCCTAAAGAAAATATCAATAACTTCCTCATACTTCCATTCATGTATTAAAGTCAAAGGTTCAATGATAACTTAAACCGGCATGCATTAAAATACCCCATCTTTATCAGTGCCCAATTAACTTGTTCAGAAAAACAGGGCACAATACACAGCCCAGAATTCTTGAACACACATCTTTATAGCAATGAAACTACTACATATCCCGTAGTTTATGCTTAACCAAATATGTTGGCATGTTCACCAAACTTTCGTGTATGTAATCATGCCAAAGGTTTATTTATAACCTAAGCTAGCATGCTTCAAATCTTCATAATAAAAGCCCTACGCATCATAAAACAGAGCACTTCCTTGCCTAGATTTTCGAACACCTAGTTTCAAGCCAACAAATCTACCACATAGCGCATACATCATGCTCATATAAACATGCTAGGAACTTCATAAAAACATCATGAACGAGCTTGAATTAAAGGTTTGACAAAACCTAACCTAGCATGCCATTTTTATACCAAGTAAAAACATTAACCCAAACAAAACTTAAACCAAACAGAATGTGGTTTCTCACCCTCCTTTGCTCCGATTTTTGGAAGGTTTCTTGCAAAGAATTTTGAAGTTTCTTCCTTCCTACCTGCTAAGCTGGAGCTGGATGTGTTTTGGACGAAAATGGGGCAAGATTGGAGTGATGGAGGTGAGGTGAAAGAGTGGGGGAAAAGGCATGGGCACCCAGCCACTTGCAGCATGGGTTGGGGTAGGTGGTGTGGGTTGGGGTGCCATGTGGTGTTTAATTGTATCCCGGTATATAGTACGATGTATTAAAATATCCTCACTCGATATTTTCTAACTTCATATAATTAATACATCCCTTAAAATACCCAACATGCTCCCCACATCATATCATCATAACATAATTCGTGGCCCCCAATTTAAATACACCATAACCCTTAGACACATCATAATTCATCATCATAGAACATAATCATATTACATTTCGGGGGTATTACATTACTCCCCTACTTATAAGATTTCGTCCCCGAAATCCACATGCATCATCGTATCGAAACTAAACGTAAAAACATACCAGAGAATAGTTCCGGATAGTGCTGCACCATATGCCGTTCCGTCTCCCACGTAGCCTCCTCGACACCCCGATGATCCCACTGAACTTTGACCATCGGTATAACTTTGCTTCGTAGTCTGCGATCCTCTCGATCCAGAATGCTGATAGGTCGTTCAACGTAGGACACATCTGAATCTAACTGTACTTCAGTAGGCTGTAAGACATGGGACGGGTCTGGCTCATACTTCCTCAACATAGAGACATGGAAAACATCGTGTATGCCAGACAAAGATGGCGGTAGAGCCAAACGGTATGCCAAAGTACCGATACGCTGTAAAACTTCATATGGCCCAACATACCTCGGAGATAACTTTCCCCGCATCCCAAAACGAACCACGCCCCTGAAGGGCGAGATCTTTAAGAAGACCCTGTCTCCTAACTGGAATTCTAGCGGTCGTCGCCGCTTATTGGCATAGGCCGCTTGCCTATCCTGGGCCGCTTTCATCTTCAGGCGTATCAACTTTATCTTACCTTCCATATCCCTGATCATATCCGGTCCTCCGACCGCTTTGCTAGTCAAGTCCTCCCAATACAGTGGTGATCTACATCGTCGTCCATACAGAGCTTCAAAAGGGGCCATTTGAATGCTCGCTTGATAACTGTTGTTATAGGAGAACTCCACCAGCGGCACTGAATCCTGCCACGGAGTATCAAACTCCAAAATACATGCCCTCAACATGTCTTCGAGCGTCTGAATGGTACGCTCTGTTTGGCCGTCTGTCTGAGGGTGATAGGCCGTACTCAGTCTCACCTCTGTGCCCAAAGCTGCCTGGAGACCCTCCCAGAAATGTGAAGTGAACCTCGGGTCTCTGTCAGACACTATCGAGACTGGAATACCATGCAATCTCACAACATCCCGTATATACATTTGGGCCATCTTTAAGTATGTATACGACATACTATAAGGGATGAAATGAGCCGTCTTCGTTAGCCTATCCACGATCACCCAGATCGCATCAAATCCTGAGGCCGTCCTAGGTAAGTGGGTCACAAAGTCCATAGATATATGCTCCCACTTCCATTCAGGAACCTCTAAGTTCTTCAGCTCACCACCAGGCCTCTGCCTCTCTGCCTTTACCTGTTGGCAGATCAAACATCTTTTAACGAAAACGATTACCTCACGCTTCATGCGTCTCCACCAGAATTGATCGCATAGATCTTTGTACATCTTCTTTCCCCCTGGGTGGATACTGAAACGACTACTGTGAGCCCGCTCCAATATTCCTTTACGCAGTCCTGGTGCATCTGGGACTACCCATCGGTTGCCCAGTCTCAAGGAATTATCCTCAGCCACTCTGAACTTGGATGGCTGACCCTGAAGTATCAATGATGTCCATCTCTGAACCTCACTATCGGACTTCTGGGCCTTCCTGATTGCCTCAAATATGTCTGGCTCCGCCAATAGGGTCGACACTCGCACAGGCGACGTGTCTACATCGAAATCATAGCCCATTTGGCAATAAGACGTCATCAAGGCTGACAAACACATAACATCCTCTGCAGTACTCTTTACCTTCCGACTTAAGGCGTCTGCTATCAGGTTTGCTTTACCTGGATGGTACTCAATTTCACAATCATAATCTTTGAGCAAATCCATCCATCTTCTTTGCCACATATTCAACTCTGCTTGAGTGAATAAGAACTTCAGGCTCTTATGGTCCGTATAAATAGTGAAAGACGTGCCATACAAGTAATGCCTCCAGATCTTTAAGGCGAATATGATGGCCGCCAATTCCAAATCATGCACTGGATACTTAGCCTCGTGTGGCTTCAGCTGCCTCAATGCATAAGCCACCACATGCTTATCTTGCATCAACACACAGCCCAAGCCCTGCAATGACGCATCCGTATACAAGGCGAACCTCTTATCCTCGGACGGAATCACCAGTACAGGCGCTGTAGTCAAACGACGCTTCAGCTCTTGGAAGCTTTCCTCACAAGCTTCGGACCAAAAGAAGGGGACTCCTTTCTGAGTCAGCTGCGTCAGGGGTTTGGCAATCTTCGAAAAACCCTCGACGAAACGTCGGTAATATCCTGCCAAACCGAGAAAACTCCTTATCTCAGGTACAGAAGTGGGTGCAGCCCACTCCATCACGGCTTCAATCTTCCTTGGATCCACAGATATCCCGTGGCTAGATATGACATGGCCTAAAAATACCACACTGTCCAACCAGAACTCGCACTTACTAAGCTTTGCATACAGCTGATGATCCCTAAGGATCTGAAGTACTATCCTCAAGTGCCTTACATGCTCTTCTTCAGTCCGAGAGTAAATAAGTATGTCGTCAATGAAGACTATGACGAACTGATCCAAATATGGCTGGAACACCTTGTTCATCAAACTCATGAAGACAGCTGGGGCATTCGTCACCCCAAAAGGCATGACCAGGAATTCATAGTGCCCATATCTAGTCCTGAAAGCCGTCTTCTGAACATCATCTTCTCTTACTCGAATCTGATGGTACCCCGACCTCAGATCGATCTTACTATAGAGCCTTGTACCCTGTAACTGATCGAACAAGTCATCGATCCTCGGAAGTGGATACTTGTTCTTTACTGTAGCTTTGTTTAACTGTCTATAATCAATGCATAGACGCATCGATCCATATTTCTTCTTAACAAATAAGACAGGCGCACCCCATGGCGATACGCTAGGGCGTATGTAGCCCTTATCAAGGAGTTCCTGCAACTGTATCTTTAACTCCCTTAGCTCTGCTGGTGCCATCCTATACGGGGCGCGAGAAATTGCAGACGTCCCTGGTAGTAGCTCAATCCCAAACTCGACCTCTCTCGTCGGTGGGAATCCGGGAATCTCCTCCGGAAAGACATCAGGAAACTCCGCCACTACGGGCACATCTTCAACCTTCAATTCCTCCCTCTTATCCGTCGTGTCAACAGCATAGATAAGATATCCCGCATGACCTCGTTCCAATAGTTGTGTCATCTTGACAACAGATATTAATGGAATCTTCGGACGGAAACCATCCCCATAGAATGTCCATTGGACTCCCAATACAGATCTAAATCGGACAGTCCTTTGCCTGCAATTTACCACTGCCTGATACTTGTTCAGAACATCGATGCCCACAATGCAATCGAAGTCTGTCATTCCCAACACAATCAAATCTGATCTTAACTCATTATCCTCAAAATAAATGAGGCCATCATAAACAATCTGATCCGTAGTCAAACTTCTTCCAGCGGGGGTCGAGACCATAAGAGGCATGGGGGACGGAGAAGTGCATATGTGGTGCCTTTCAACAAAACTTGTCGACACAAAAGAGTGTGACGCACCTGTGTCTATCAATATAAGAGCAGGGTGCGTAAATAAAAGACACGTACCCGCTATAACTTCCTCCGGGGCCGCCGTAGCCTGCTCCCTCGTCAAAGCATACACCTGTCCCTGAGGTGGCCCCGCGGGCTGACCTCCATACTGTCTTGGCACAAAGGGTGTCTGGTGTTGTGCCGTTCTGTCCGCAGGTCTCCCCGTAGAGCTCTGCTGTCTTCCCCTGTTGGGACACCGCCGAGCAAAGTGGCCTCTGTCGCCACAGACATAACATCCTACGCAGTCTTTTGCCAAATGTGGCTGCCCACAAAGAGTGCACTGAACTCTTCCAGATCTGTCTCCCTGAGACTGTCCTCTCCCAGATGGAGCATCATTCCTACCCTTCCCTTTCCATCGATTCTCGGGCCTCTTGCCACTGAATCTCGATGCCGAAGTGTTCCCCCTAGGCTTAAACTGATCACCTCTGGGCTTCAAATTGTCAGAAGTGGACCTCTGAGGGGGTGCCGGAGGTGGCACAGCATCAGGATATGCACCGACTCCCAGTTCAGCTAGCTCAGCTCGTGAGAGTGCATCATCAAAACAAGCAGGGCCATAAGTGATCACCCTGTCATACAGTTCAGGCCTCAAGCCCTTCATGAAATTCCACATCTTCGCTTGAGTGCTTGCAGCTATGTGTGGCACATAACGTAGTAAGGAACAGTAATGTAGAGCATAGTCAGATACAGGCATGGTACCTTGTCTTAAACTGGTAAACTCATCCTCCTTGGCCTGTCTTGCAGCGGCTGAGAAATAGCGGTTCAAAAACCGCGTTCGGAACATCTTCCAATTTACTTCCTGTCCCAGAGCCTCTTGCTCAATCACTGTGGTTTTCCACCACATCAATGCCTTCTTGGACAGTTGAAATTCTGCTAATCGGATCCAGGCCGTCTTTGCACAAGGCGCTGCCACAAATATCTGTTCGATCCTCTCTAACCATTCCTCAGCTTTCTCTCCTGATTCAGTTCCCTCGAACATCGGAGGTCGATACATCATAAACTGAGCCAAGCTCAATTCCCCAGGTAGCAACTGCTGTTCAGATGGTTCCTCTCCCAAAGCTGGTGGTGGCAATGGGTTCGTACGCCCAGCACTTGCATTTACACTAATGGCGTCACCCACTTCTATATTTGCTGACATGCTGTAACACAAGGGTTAATAACAACACCAAAAGCAGTTCATAATGCACATCGTTAGATAATTAAACATGTTAGCATAACATAGAAACTTCATATGCAAAATACACATAAAACATGTTCAATAGTAAGCACCTAGCTATCTTATTGCTAAGGCTACCCTTCGTTCATTCCCGAGTTATCTAACCACTGCTCTGATACCACTAATGTGGGGTCTTCCCACCTTAACAGTGATTAATAGACATAAGAAGGACTAAATATGCATTAAAGTAACATCTTAAGGTTTTGGTTGTTACATGAGCTAACGGGATTACAGGCCAATTACAAAACTTCAAAAATAATTCATTACATTCTAAAAGAATGTCGTTTAGATTTACACTACTCCTAGAGTAGATACTAATCATAACTTGAATCCTATGCATTCCTGTGTCCCTAGTAGCTCACTGCCTCAACCCGACCCTTAGTCCTTTCATCCAAGAGTGTACCTACAGGGACAACACATCGTGAGCATATATAATCTTACTTAACATTATAAACATCATAGTAAATGCATGAAACATTGGTTAAGTAATATGCTGGTTGTACTTTCACTTCTTATTGTTGTCCCTGATTTAGAATCATGCATATGGGGCATCTTACCCCCGTGGCATCTTACCACAACATCATCGTATAGCCTCTTACCATATGGGGCATCTTACCCCGTGGCATCTTACCACAATACATCGCATGGCCTCTTACCATGTAGGGCATCTTACCCCGTGGCATCTTACCACAATACATCGCATGGCCTCTTACCATGTAGGGCATCTTACCCCGTGGCATCTTACCACAATACATCGCATGGCCTCTTACCATGTAGGGCATCTTACCCCCATACATCACATAAATGTCATTATATAAGCATCGTATAAGTAATAAACATCATATGAACTTCATCATATAAACATCATATAAACATCATCATGTAAACATCGTATAAACACCGTCATTTCATCGTGAATACTCATGCAATAAAAGCATAGTTGTAGTATAGAGATGTATGTTACCGTCCGATGCCCGTACGCTTCTTACGTACCTTTTCAAAAAGAGGAGGAGTCAACAGACTTTATCTCCTTGATGGTGCCGGTACCTGGGATGGTTCTACAAGACCACATAATACCATATTAGATGCCTCAAAACCATCTTACATCATAAACTTAACAAAATAAAACATCATTAAATTTTTCAACTTTCTGCCTGTCTCGATCGATCGGCCCTAGGTCTCGATCGATCGAGACACTGTGCACCAACAGTGTCTTGGTTTCCTGCCTCGCTCGATCGATCGAACATTTTACCGATCGATCGAGGAGCTTCACCGATCGATCGAGAAATCCTTCGATCGATCGGCACCAAAATTTTGAAAACATGATTTGACCTTCTGACTCGCTCGATCGATCGGGACCAAATCTCGATCGATCGAGAGCTCTGAAAAAAAATCGGGATTTCCCAGATTTTTGAGCACCTCATTTCACACCATCTTTTCTACTTCATAACATACATAAGATGCCTAAAAAAAAAATATCAATAACTTCCTCATACTTCCATTCATGTATTAAAGTCAAAGGTTCAATCATAACTTAAACCGGCATGCATTAAAATACCCCATCTTTATCAGTGCCCAATTAACTTGTTCAGAAAAACAGGGCACAATACACAGCCCAGAATTCTTGAACACACATCTTTATAGCAATGAAACTACTACATATCCCGTAGTTTATGCTTAAACAAATATGTTGGCATGTTCACCAAACTTTCGTGTATGTAATCATGCCAAAGGTTTATTTATAACCTAAGCTAGCATGCTTCAAATCTTCATAATAAAAGCCCTACGCATCATAAAACAGAGCACTTCCTTGCCCAGATTTTCGAACACCTAGTTTCAAGCCAACAAATCTACCACATAGCGCATACATCATGCTCATATAAACATGCTAGGAACTTCATAAAAACATCACGAACGAGCTTGAATTAAAGGTTTGACAAAACCTAACCTAGCATGCCATTTTTATACCAAGTAAAAACATTAACCCAAACAAAACTTAAACCAAACAGAATGTGGTTTCTCACCCTCCTTTGCTCCGATTTTTGGAAGGTTTCTTGCAAAGAATTTTGAAGTTTCTTCCTTCCTACCTGCTAAGCTGGAGCTGGATGTGTTTTGGACGAAAATGGGGCAAGATTGGAGTGATGGAGGTGAGGTGAAAGAGTGGGGGAAAAGGCATGGGCACCCAGCCACTTGCAGCATGGGTTGGGGTAGGTGGTGTGGGTTGGGGTGCCATGTGGTGTTTAATTGTATCCCGGTATATAGTACGATGTATTAAAATATCCTCACTCGATATTTTCTAACTTCATATAATTAATACATCCCTTAAAATACCCAACATGCTCCCCACATCATATCATCATAACATAATTCGTGGCCCCCAATTTAAATACACCATAACCCTTAGACACATCATAATTCATCATCATAGAAAATAATCATATTACATTTCGGGGTATTACACGTGTTCAATCTAAACACAAAGGACAAAGGGATTAAGTTACATGGTTAATATTATCACAAGTTCTAAGGTTATGTCGAGTCAAAGACATTCTTGTAATTTGGGTAGCCTTGATGTGTTGCTAGATACCACTCATTGCTTGTGACGTCAAATGAGATTTTATGTCACTGCCAACATTACAAGATCCTATCGGGTCACACAAAAGATTAAATCGATAAAGGGAATTAAATTCATTGGATGAATTAATTAATTAAGAAGAGTCTTAATTACATGATTATAAGGATTTAATTATATCATGGGTTTGGGCCCATGAGGCTTTATGAAAGCCTTTAATTAAATCATATATAATTGGTTAACAAGGTGATTAATTAGATTAATCCTAGACATCAAAAACCTAGCCACCAATACAAGGAGCTATCACCAATACAAGGAGCTATCGGCCACCTCTCTACAAAAGCTCTCAGCCGCCGCCTTGATCTTGTGAGTTTCCGGCCGTCCTTTTCGATTGTGAATCGAGAGTGTTTCTTGTATCGGTTTAAGAACAAATCTAGCACTTTGTTCTTAAACTATCCCTTGTTCGATTTGATCGTGTGGATACTGTTGAGGCAAGACCTTGGAGGTGTTGCTCGTGACTCGGAGTTCGTTGGACGTGGTGCTTCGTGGAATCTGCTCAAACACGCTACAAGGGTGAGACTTTTGTTCCTTTATCCGATATGATAACCTTTGTATAGATCCGGTGTATTAGTAATCCAATTTTTTTTTATTCCGCTGCGTTGCTATGCTTGTTGGATTACTTACAAAAACAACGTGCAACTATAGCATAATATACCAACAATAAAATTTCTTGCATTTTCCCACACAATGTCCAAATTTCCCCAATACAAATCCACTTACATAGCATGCACCCAATAATACGCTAACATGTTCTCAATTCATTATGCAATTCCTTTACTTAATTGCATGACACATATAGTGGCGCTCACATGCGAGCATCACATGAGTGAATGTGTATTAAATGTATAAAGTACCCTACTCAATACCGGTACTGGTACCTCGATCCTGGAAGTACCTCCAATCCATAGCTCGATCTCAACTCTGGAGTTACCGCTGTATCTGTTCCACCTGTCCCAACAGAGAAAGCCCCCACACGGGGTGAGCATACCAATACCACCATTCCAATAATCACAATGTCACAGTTCATAATTTATAAATGTAAAGCCATGAACTTTAAAAGACACTCCCTGGATATTATCATCCTCATACGGGATCCGCTGTGCAGTTCCTGTTCTCAAATAACCGGAACCATCAAATTCCCAAAAGCCAGTTAATCATTTCATTGATTAACTAAATCCATTCACCAGTTGCCAATTTCATAATTAAGTATGAATAAATCATTCAACTAATGATTATAGATAACACATGTATCTATACCATGATTCCATAGTTCTATCATATCATATTTCATCGGTCGCTCAAGAGCGACGTCATTCCATACTCTCGCACGCCCAACAACGGCGGCCTAATAACCGATGTTCGCTCCATATCTACAACATCTCAACCGTAGCTCGCCCACAGTGACACCATATAATTTGAAATACTTACCAATTTATTGCATTAATAGTATATCATGCATTTCACAATTGCAATAATATAAAAGACTATGCTCCTACGTCATACGTACCTTATAATTCCGTAGGCCGAGTCAAACCTTGCCTTAGTCCCGTGACCCGATGAATTACGTGCTGAACACATTAAATAATTAACAATTATTTATGAGCATGCAACCACGTGCCGAAGCACGTTCACAATCCACAATTATATCATCAATCCATGACGATTAACCATTTTAAAAGATCCTGGGCGAAGCATGCATCGATTCCCCAACAACAAAACAATATATACCACAAAACAGAGCATCTCAATCAATCGACCAAAAGTGCTCGATCGATCGAGAGCTCCAGCAAATTTATGCCAAAAAATCTTCCTTTCTCGATCGATCAAGCAACCTTCTCGATCGATCGACCGACCATATCGATCTATCGGCAACTTTGCTCGATCGATCGAGCATACCGTTCATCATCTTCCAATTTTTCGAATTACGCGCGATCGATCGAGCCCTCTTACTGATCGATCGGCGAACCCTGCAACAGCCCAAAAAATGGCATTTTATGGTTTAAAAACCCCCAAATAACAAACCCAATACCCATATTACCAATAATCCTCAATATAAATACCATAAAACCCCTTAAACATTCCAACCCAAAAATCTTTAAAATTACAAAACTCAAACCCAACACTACACATGCCCAAACTCTACAATACCTCAATCAAAACGAAGATAAATGCGAGGGGAAGAACAATACCTAATTATTTTCGAGAAATTTGGCTCCCAAGTTGAGCCTCCAACGATTTGCTCTGAAGGAGAAAAAAGGGGAAAGGGAGGGGAGATTGGCGTGAAAGAGAGAGAAGAGAGAGGAGAGAATGCCTGAACACCGAGTCCACTTGGTATATATATATACCAAGGCTCAATGTAAGGCCTCGCTACCTTAAGTGCGGAATAAAGACATAAGAAGAGCTAAACATGCATAAGTAAGAGTATAAGGTTTGGTGTTGATGCCTCGAGCTTAAAGATTACAGTGCCAAAAATAAAATTCCAAAATGATTAACTACATTCCCAATAAATGAATGTTAATACTATAGCTTTACATTACTCCTAGAATCGAGACTATACAAAAAGACCCCTGTCCTCCTAAACCAATAGCACTCCTCACAAGCTCACCGCATCAACCCGGTCCTTAGCCCTCCATGCCAAAAGATACCTACATGAACAACCCCAAAACCATGAGCATAAAATAAACCATAACCCTATCAACAAGATTATGATATAAATATGCATAATCGTAAATACAAATCACTTCCTGTATTATATGCATTTAAAATCTCTCTTTGGTTGTCCATGTACCACAGTCATAATCAACAGATTATAATACCAGTAATGTATGTCATGGCGTGCATCCATTCCATCAATACCAATAACCAATTTCCAAGTCTTATTATATCGGTGGCATAATACCCTTCGCGTTGACATGACATCGGCATTAATACCCCTCGCTTCGACAATACCCGCGACAAATAATATCCCTCGCTATAATATGACATCAGCATTATCCTTCGCTTCGGCATATTAGCGGAAAATATTCTCTCATCGCTACGGTATGACAACAGCAAGTATTCTTTCATCGATATGCCATGAAGGCATCAAGTATTCTTCATCACTGGAATATAACCTCGACTTACAATCACATGCACCAATACATCCAATGTATACATGAAACCATAATGCATAATACCATATGTGCATGCAACCATAATGCATAATCCAAATGTGTATGCAACCATAATGCATAATCCAATTACAAAATACATTTTTACCGTCCGATGCCCGTACGTCTCAATACGTACCTTTCTTCCAAAAGTGGAGATGTCGTAGTACTTTATCTCCTTTGTTCTGTTGCCACATGGGAAGGCTCTACACAACCACACACTCCAATATTAGAAGCCAATTTATAAACCAATACCAAAAATCCCATCAATTAAACCAAGAAAATAAATATTCAGCAACATCGTTATACCGATCGATCGGTCCAAACTACCGATCAATCGGTAAACATCCGAATTTTTGATTTTAGCTACGGCCTTGCACCGACCGATCGGTCCAAGCTACCGGTCGATCGCTAGCCACCCACCGGTCGCTCATACCGATCGAACTGTAAATACAGAAATATTTACCCATCGCTATGCACTTGGACCGATCGATCGCTACGATGCTACCGATCGATTGGTTTCTGGAATATTTTCAGAAAAACACTATTTATGTGCTTAAAATCCATGCCTTAACATATACATCACAACTCAACAATAAATTCTCAACCCAACACATCATACCCTCCATATAACCAACATATAAAACACAAAACCACCACATACAACACAGCAACCCAACAAAATCGTTTTCCCCCAAATCCCTAAACCCATTTCATTTCAAAACATAATAAAATCATACTAGGAGGGATCCATATCACTTGAAGCTTCAAAAACTAGCAAGAATCAAGCGACCAAGCTTCTCCTCTTTCTCCTCCTCTTGATCGACTTTTGGGTTTTGGGGGGAAAGGGTTTGGTGTGATTAAGAGTGATGGGGAGAAGTGAGGGTAAAGGTATGGATAGTGGGTTTAAGTAAAAAATGTGTTCCAACATTTAACACGATGTATAAAATATCCCAACATGATATTTTAAACAATGTTTCCAAAAATGCATCGCAACCCCAATTAGACATGCTTTCCAAAATAATTAGCATATACATCAAATAACCATAGCAAAAAACCCAATTTCCCAACATGCATCACATGCACCCTGAAATGTACTACCAGGTCATGCCACTGCATTACTATACATTTCACTACCATAATTAATTTAGCATCATATTAATCACATAAACATAAATAATGGCCCAAATGCACATAATTATTTTAGGGGTATCACACTAAAAAATCCCGAGTCCTCCACAAATACATTATGACTCATTAAAAATCATCCGTGTTCAATAATTACCTCTCAATCTCATTTTTCTTACCAGCCCTAACTCAAAGCACCCCAGACCCCAGATCCCACCAAAAACCCAATTCCAAGGTGTAACACCATGATGAGAATACAATCTCAACCTTTGGATCCAATGACCCCCAAAATCCAGATTTAAAAAATCCTCAGGAGTCCCAAAACCGTAATTAATTCATAATTACCACAATTAAAATCTGTTAAGGATCATTACGACACTGGAATTTACACCATTAATTCTCGGGCATCACAATTATCCCCTACCAATAAAATTTCATCATCGAAATTTGCATAGGCGTACTCCACGTACTGCCAAGACCTCATAATCCAATCAGATCCATAATATCGATTCAAGAATGCATCATGATCGAAACACCAACCTCGAGGACACCGACCTCGCACAAATCTTGGAATGGAGTAAACCTCCCAAACCATTGAGTAAACCTCCCAAACCATTATAATCTTAAAAAGACATCAGCATGCCTCGATGCTAACCACCCAAAAGCAGTCAGTGAACCGTAACTGCTAGCTACTCGAATCATCCTTGATTCCAACGTGGATATCGCTTCCATGATAACTCCACCACTTAGTCTACGATGTCAAACACATATCGTTACGACAGAGACCACTAGTATACCACAGTATACACATACTGAACCCGGTTTCCGTTCTCCAAATCCATCTCCATCAAAGGAGTAGCTGCACCACTTCGCAACTCGGATCGGGTAACTCAAGGCCACCGATCAACAAAAAACATATCTCCACAGATATCAATATCTGTGTGTTCCAAGAAATCACATCTTTGTCCAAACACGCCATCGAGACTCCACAAGGCCTCAAGTTTCTATAAAGGACATGCAAGGAAATCGATTGCATTCTCGCCACTTGTGTCGACAACGACACCCAACAAATCCAATCCTGGTCATCCCTCGTTACCCTAGGATTCAACAATCCTTACAAAGGGATTCTATCGGATTACCCAATAATGAACTACCATGACCCCAAAATACGACACTCTCTACTCAGAGGAAGTCAACCGGACCATACGATCATTCTTCAGAATACATCGTGTCATTGAGATTACCATTCTCAAGGTGCCATAATCTCTCACCAGAGATTCATTCATCCAAGCAAACTAATCTGATGCTCAACAAGTACCAAAATGTTGGCATTCGTATACACACCACCGGTATACATGCCTAAGCATCAACACCACGTGCATACTCAATGCACTTAGCTCGGATATCTCCAATCATACCCATAAGCCCCAGATACAGCTGTCTAGACATTCTCACCCATTGGAGAGTGATGATTGACGAACCAATGACTAATGGTGTGATCCCAACATCAACACCACACAAACCGATCATCGAATCTTCCAGAGATTCCCAATAGGTAGGTATATCAATACCGCCTTCCTCACAAGGAAGGTGTCATGAACCCATGACCCTCCAACCTTGAACCACCGTTCGGAAAACCTGGATATATTTATACGAAAATGTATCCCGGAACCAATAAATACACATACGGTTCATAATAGTGCATCCTTGCCACTAATGCCAATTCGAAATCCGATACACGACGTATACCCAATTTAACGAGGCTCTGTACTAATACCATAGTACTCCACATCCTCGAGCATCTCCCTAGAGACATCTCCTCGTACGTCTCACTGAAAATAGAAAGCCATTACCCAGTCCAATACCAGTAATGCTTACCATGGCTGATTCACAATCAACCCTCGATCAACACCAACTGTCTCCATGACAGTATGCTCCAAATCTCTCCAAGAGATACAATCAATATAGTAGTGTCACCCCACTAACTATATCCACAATTTCGATCGTGTCCCCCATTGCATTCAATATGCAAGGATTCTCAACCAAAGTTAATAACGACTTGTTGACACTCACGTTGGTACTCCCAACAAATTGAGCTGTCACAGTACAATGTTTAAGAATAATACAATATTATTCTAAGGACATTAACATATATATTATCTCACATTGCACAGTTAAACGAATAATATATAATAAGGAATTGCCATTCATAAAATCATAAACATTGTATGTCAAAACAATCATCCAATGACATGTCTTAGGGCATATCCCAACAAATTTCCCACTTGCACTAAGACCACTCAGACATATACCTAATGCCTAGAGATCTAGTATGACGATCATGCTTCTGCTGTGTCAGTGGCTTCGTCAATGGGTCAGATACGTTATCATCTGTTGGTACTTTGCATATTTTAACATCTCCCCTTTCAATGATTTTCTCGAATGAAATGAAAGCGCCGAAGTATGTGCTTGGATCTTTGGTGAGATCTAGGTTCCTTAGCCAATGCGATCGCTCCATTGTTGTCACAATAGAGTTCTATCGGATCTTTAATGCTAGGCACCACTCCAAGTTCAGAAATGAACTTCCTAATCCAAACAGCTTCCTTTGCTGCATCCGAGGCAGCAATATACTCAGCTTCTGTTGTAGAATCGGCTACTGTCTCTTGCTTTGAACTCTTCCAGCTCACAGCCACCTCCATTTAGGCAATACACATATCCAGATTGCGATCGATAATCATCTTTGTTGGTTTGGAATCTTGCATCAGTGTAACCTATTACATTGAGCTCTTCCTTACCTCCATAAATCAAGAATGTATCCTTAGTTCTTCTCAAGTACTTCAGGATATCTTGACAGCAATCCAGTGACCTTCACCTGGATCAACTTGATATCTGATCGTCATGCTCAAAGCATACGATACATCGGACGAGTACATATCATGGCATACATGATAGATCCAATAGCTGACGCATATGGGATCTTACTCATACGCTGTCTCTCATCTGGTGTCGAAGGACACTATTCCTTCGAGAGATAAATTCCATGTGTCATAGGCACGAATCCTTTCTTAGATTCTTGCATGCTAAACCGTTTTAGCACTTTGTCTATGTATGTACTTGGACTTAGGCCAAGTAATCTTCTTGATCTATCTCTATAGATCTTGATTCCTAATACATAGGTGGCTTCACCCAAGTCTTTCATAGAAAAGCAATTCCCTAGCCAAATCTTTACAGATTGTAAGGCAGGGATATCATTCCCAATGAGAAAGTATGTCATCTACATACAATATTAGGAAGATAATTATGCTCCCACTGACCTTCTTGTAGACACAAGATTCATCTACATTTTTTATTAAACCAAACTCTTTGACTGCATCATCAAAATGAAGATTCCAACTCCGAGAAGCTTGCTTCAATCCATAAATGGATCGTTGTAACTTGCATATCTTTCCAGCATCCTTTGGATCGACAAAACCCTCGGGATGTGTCATGTACACATCCTCAAGCAGATTTCCATTAAGGAAAGCTGTTTTTGACATCCATCTGCCAGATTTCATAATCATGAAATGCAGCTATTGCAAGTAAGATCCTAATGGATTTAACCATGGCAACTGGTGAAAAGTTTCATCATAGTCAATACCATGAATTTGTTTGAAACCTTTTGCAACCAGTCGACCTTTATAGGTTTGTACATTACCAATCCATGTCGGTCTTTTTCTTGAAATCCATTTGCACCCTATGGGTCGTACCCCCTTCAGGTGGATCAACCAAAGTCCATACTTGGTTTGCATACATGGATTCCATCTCAGATTTCATGGCCTCTTGCCATTTCTCAGAATCAGTGCCCATTATAGCTTGTTGATAAGATGACGGCTCATCCTCATCAATAAGTAGTAAGTCACCTTGTTGAGTCACAAGAAATCCATATCTCTGTGGCTCCCGGTGTTCTCTTACAGACCTACGCTGGGTTGGTGTTCTTGAGCAGACACTTATCCACAACATCTTGTGGTGTCTGCTCTGTTTCCATCTCAATATCATGTCAATGTTTTCTTGTGGTTGAACTTCACTAAGTTCTATCTGTCTCCCACTGGTTTTTCTAGAAATAAATTCTCTTCAAGAAAGACACCAGTCCGAGCAACAACTACTTTGTTCTCGGTGGGATAATAGAAATAGTATCCGTTTCTTAGTATACCCTTTAGGATACCCCACAAATAAACACTTATCATATTTGGGTCAAGTTTGTTAGAGACGTGACGTCTCACGAAAGCCTCACACCCCAAATCTTCATAAAAGACATACTAGGACGCTTCCAGTCTATATCTCATATGGTGTCTTTTCCACTGATTTAGATGGAACATGGTTCAGTATGAATATTGCTGTTTCTAAGCATGTCCCCAAAAGGATATCGGAAGATCTGCATGACTCATCGTTGATCTAACCATGTCCAACAAGGTTCGATTCTCCTCTCGGATACACCATTCCATTATGGAGATACAGAGGAGTGAGTTGTGGGACTATCCCACACTCCTTTAGATAGTCATGAAATTCTTGGCTTAAGTATTCACCTCCTCGATCTGATCGAAGGATTTTGATACTTTTGCCAAGTTGGTTTTGTACCTCATTCTTGAAATCTTTGAACTTTTCAAAGGTTTCATGCTTATGCTTCATTAGGTACACATACCAAATCTACTGAGGTTATCAGTAAATGTAACGAAGTATTGAAAACCACCTCTAGCTAGTGTACTTATTGGCCTACATACATCACTATGTATTAGTCCCAATAAAACATTTGCCCTTTCAACATGTCCCTTGAAAGGGGCTTTAGTCATCTTGCCCATTAAACAAGATTCAATGTTCCATATGATTCAAATCAAATGAATCCAATACTCCCCTTATGAAGTTTTGATATGCGATTCTCGTTATATGGCCCAAGCGACAATGCCAGAGATAAGTCGGATTAGAATCATTATTCAATCCTTTAGTATTTATGTTATAGATTGGCATATCAAGATTTAATACATAAAGACCATTAATCATTTGTGCACTAGCATAAAAATATCATTTAAATAAATGGAACAACAATTGTTCTTTATAAATGAAAATCACCACTTGTCAAACAAGAAATAGAAATAAATGTTTTAGTAATAGATG